>OY740800.1:14228304-15428304 GCA_963514005.1 Raja brachyura
ATGGCCGGACACCAAGAAGATTTGCTGGCACCATTTGGTCAATCGATCGATCTCACTTTTCTATCAGTACAACTCTGGCCCTTTCACCCCAGCGATGCTTCTGACCATCAGTAGAGTTAAAACAATCTGCAGTCAGCATTTAAAACTATTGGCTGACATTAGCTCGAGAGTGGCACAATTATGAAGCCATTTTGTTTTGATCCAAATATCACATTGCATGGCCTGTATTAAATGTTGAAATATACAATCACAATTCGGTTCAAATAAAGAGCCAGATGTTGCTGACAAATGCCAGCAGTTCCAAACGGAACAGAATCTGTTGGAGTGCAGCCACTAGCTGCCTAGACTAGCTGGGAGTTCAGAACATTAGTGCTGTGGAAGTGTCTCCCAGATTCTGTGCCAAGTTGAATTTGGTGCAGGGTCCAAGTTTACATCATGTTCAGTGAGAATGACAAGGCGAGGGATTAGGAATCAAAGGGGAAAGTAAGTTATGACTTCAAAATCGTTTTGCTTAACTTGAATGTTTAATTATAGCTGGTTTTAGATCATTCAAATTAAAAAAAAATCTTAATAACCTCTGTCTTTTAACAATTTACATTAATCTTAATGACTTATACCTGTAAGACATTTATATAGATCCGAAATCTCTATTGACTGTGCAGTCACAATGATGGCAATGGAATTTGGCCAGCCGGCAATGTTTTTAGGGCATTTCTGAGGCAGGGATTTCACTCTGCAGCACCAGATATAATGCCACTGCTCTGCTGAGTCCTGACCAGATAGTTGTGTGGGGACCAATTGTTGGGGATCTTGGGCTGGAGTGTTCTTCGGCAAAAATTAGTCATACAGTGTGGAAACAGGCCCTTTGATCCAACTTGCCCACACTAACCAACATGTCCCATCTGCACTAGTCCCACCTGCCTGCATTTGGCCCATATCCCTCGAAACCTGTCCTATCCATGTACATGTCTAAATGTTTCTTAAACGTTGCTGTCCAAATTTGTCCCATGGTGCTGCATGTGTGAATACTTTTGTTGTGTTATTTATTTTCAACATGACAGCCTAGGCAGCAAAGTCAACTCTGCTGTTATGACATTAATTAAAAGATGGTTATTTTATTTTATCTGTACTTGTTCAAAAAATCTGCAGGCTGTACCTACGAAAGGATCACTAAGTATTGCGAGAATGTTACACTCAGTGCATCTATTTTGGTCACAGTTCAATAATCATTCAAATTATGTTTCTTTTTTCCTGTTTCCTTTTGAATATCCCTTCCTATTACAGCTATTTTTAATATATCCCTTTCATCTTTCTCCGGCAGAAGTTTCAGAAGTAATTTACAATCTATCTAATCAATCACACTCTTGAGAAAGTAAGGTCATTAGTTGGTTAAATGTATTATTTGTCAGCACTATTTTGTGCAAACATTACTCACGCGGTACATGGAACTATCAGCTGGCCGGGATTTGGATTGAAGTGAAATGGTTGGCCAGTGAAACGTGTAATGAGTTTGGATACATGTTGCTACGAACAGGTTGCTTATTAAGACACTATTTATGTTAATTTCTGCGTTCAGGAATTTAGTCCATCAATATGGTTTCCCTGATTAGCAATTTAACTCATTCACTGCTCGTGAAGCTACTTGGCATTATTCCCAGTTGGAATTCCTGGCTTCAGCAAGCTGCCAGATGGTTATCAGATTTTGCAGATGGACAGAGTATATTAGAGCATAAGTAAGTGAAAGCCCTGCAGTCCAGAACGAAAATAATTCTACTGATGATTAATTATATATATATTTTCAGAGATAAATTCAGGGCTGATAATGTCAGATGTGGGCATGGATGACGGTTTGGCTCATGTAGTATTGCCACTTACTCATGCGCACCACCCCTGCATCGTCCACGCATGACCCAAGATTTTGGTCTCGTATAGTTTCAAGTCTCAGCCCTAGACCTGGGACTGTTGGTGTGGTGCTGAAGGAAAGCAGCTACTGTATACATGAGTCTGAAGAACGGTCCTGACCCCAAGATATGGAAATGTCTTCGACCCATGTTCTCCAGGAATGCCGAGTCTGAGGGTCTGAAGAAGGGTCTCGGCACAAAACATCACCCATTCCTTCTCTCCAGAGATGCTACCAGTCCCGCTGAGTGACTCTTTTGTGTCAGCATTTTACAGCATTTGTGTCTATCTTTATTTTAAACCAGCATTTGCAGTTTGTTCCTAAATATTTTCTTAATAGATGTGAGTATCACCAGTTTGTCCAGCATTATGAGCCACCCCTGCTTAACTGTGAGAGTGGAGGCACAAGTGTTCTGCAAAGTGAAAATCCTTCATCACCACTCATGCTTCATTTATCTATAAAATTAAAAGTCTGATCTTGACCACTTCCTGTTGTTCTGTATATTGATTTTAGAAACAATGCTGCCACTTACGGGTGTGATTTTTGGCCATCTTACTCAGAGACCCCCTCCGCTGAGCAGAACAAGAGGATTTTTCCCATCGATTAAAAATAAAAGAGTTATTGATGTTTAAAACATGTCGTGATTCTCTCTCTCCTGAAGGCCATGCCCCTTCCTGAGGGACTATAAAACCTGGAAGTGTTGAGTGCCTCAGTCATCTCTGCAAGATGCGGGAGCAAGAGGGTCACGTCTCTCAGTCTGAGCTATGAATAACACTGAACACATGTCTACTAAACTGAGTGTGGTTTTACTGACCTTGAGTGCCTTAATGTGGTTTTAAAATGAAAATGTGGTTGGTTTGAAAAAGCACAGCAGATGGTTGGTGGTGGTTGGTTTGAAATAAAGCACAGCAAATGGTTGGTGGTGGTTGGTTTGAAATGGCAAATGATTAAAAGTCTAAACTTGACAACTTCCTGTTTGCTCTGTATATTGATTTTAGATAAAATATTACCACTCACGGCTGTGATTTTTGGCCATCTTACTCAGTCCCCCTGTGCTCATCAGGTGCAGAGGATTCTTCCCATCAATGACAAATAAAAGTGTTAATAGTGTTTACAAAATGTTGAGAATCTCTATCCTGTTAATCACCCCATGAAGGCCACGCCCCTTCTGGTGGGAGGGGGGAGGGATTATAAAACCTGGAAGTGTGGGTATGGCTCAGTCTCTGCAACATGGGAAGGGAGAGGTCATGATTCTGTCTGAACTGTGAATCAACTGAACACACTGAATGTCTACTGAACTGTGAGGGTGGTGTTTATGTGGTGTTTTATGGTGGTTTCACCCTGCTTGAAATGGTATGAAACTGCATTTGAACGTGGTGGCCTTGCACCCTGCATGAAATGGTTAGAAACTGCATTTTAATTTCGTGGCTTTGCACCCTGCTTGAAGTGGTCAGAAACTGCATTTGAATTTGATGGCCTTGCACCCTGCTTGAAGAGGTAGGAAACTACACTTGAATTTTGTGGCCTTGCACCCTGCTTGAAGTGGTATGAAACTGCACTTGAGTTTCATGGACTTGGACACTGCTTCAAGTGGTATGAAAGTGCACTTGAGTTTGGTGGATTTGCACCCTGCATCCAGTGGTATGAAACTGCACTTGAATTTGGTGGCCTTGCACCCTGCTTGAAGTGGCATGAAACTGCACTTGAATTTGTTGGCCTTGTACTCCTGCTTGAAGTGGTAGGTATCTGCACGAGTTTGGTGGCACTGCACCCTACTCGAAGTGGTAGGAAACTTCACTTGAGTTTGGTGGCCTTGCAACCTGCTTGAAGTTGTATGAAACTGCACTTGAGTTTGTTGGACTTGCACACTGCTTGATGTGGTATGAAACTGCACATGAATCTGGTGGCCTTGCACTCTGCTTGAAATGGTTAAAAACTGCATTTGAATTTGGTGGCCTTGCACCCTGCTTGAAATGGAATTTCAAGGAATATCCTTGAGCCAACTGCCAGCCCACCAGCCATGAGATAGACTTTCCTCCTTCATTGCTGTGATCTGTAAAAAAAGATGAACATGTCTAAAATTGATTGTCCACCCTCTCCCCCTTCTCTCTCACAGAGTCTGTCACCTGTCGGCAGAATTTCTGGCAGTTTCTCAGCTGCCAGCCCTAAGTTACTGAGCTGCCAGCCCACCAGGATTGAGTGACTGAGCTGCCTGGCCTGAGTGACTGAGCTGCCTGGCCTGAGTGACTGAGCTGCCTGGCCTGAGTGACTGAGCTGCCTGGCCTGAGTGACTGAGCTGCCTGGCCTGAGTGACTGAGCTGCCTGGCCTGAGTGACTGAGCTGCCTGGCCTGACTGAGCTTCCTGGCCTGAGTGACTGAGCTGCCTGGCCTCCGTGACTGAGCTGCCACCCCAAGAATCCATTTGGCCCACAATGTCCATACCAGCCCTCTGGAAATCAGTCCCTTCAGCCCACAACACCCATACTAGCGCTCCAGGAACCCCCCCACCCACAACTTACCACCAATATTGGAATTGTGGAGAGGTAGAATATTGCATTGGGGGACCAGCCCTCCTGTGTGAACATGGGACTCAATGGGTTCCACATAGTCTAGTATGTGTGATATTTGAAATTTATTCTTGTTTCTGGTTACTAAATCTACATGTTATGTACCGAAGATAGACACAAATAGCTGGAGCAACTCAGCAGGTCAGGCAGTATCTCCACAGAAAAGGTACAGGTAACGTATATACCCGTCCAGAACCAGGTGACCAGAACCGTCACCTATCCCTTTTCTCCAGTTTGTTGCCTGACCTGCTGAGTTACTCCAGCATTTTGTGTCTATGTCCAGTGTAAACACGCATCTGTTGATCCTCCCCACACGTTACGGACTGAAAACTTGATACTTCAAGTCGCAAAGTGCCTGTATGGGAATTTGCATACAATTCTGACATAATGAATTATCAAGACATTTCTAGTGCTGTAGTGATGTCATTGCAACACATGTTGCAAAATACATTGCAGCGTGTAAAGGGCCTGTCCCACTTTCACAACCTAATTCACGACCTTTTTTCCTCGTGGACATTTTTCGTCATGCTAGAAAAATGCCCCGACCTTCTTGATGCCACGAGTACCTACAACTAGCATCACGGCCTGCTACGACCTACCTACGGCCTCCTCCGACCGCTTGCCGACCATGCTGCGAGTATGAGTCAAGGTCAAACTCTGCAGAGGTCGTGAAAGTGGGACAGGCCCTTATGGAAAAAAGAATTATGCATGTAATTTGCCAGTGTGGTGCCAAGGTTGTAGCTCAAGGTAAGATGTTTGAGATTTTTCATGGTTTGCATAGTTTGGTTTCCCAGCTAAAAATGGTTTGGTTATATCAGTGCTTAATTTAATGAGACAACTGAGGAAACAGTGTAAAATCTTGGACAATTTCAGTTTCTCAGAGGTTTTATTCAATAATCAACATGCTTCCTTTATAAAATCACTTCCATTATAACGTAGCTTTATATATTTATGGAAAGTCAATTTAAATTTAAAATTAGGTTGAATGTTAAAAAAACACAATTGTCAATTTGTCACCGAGAGCTGGATTTTCGTCCCATATTCATGGATGTTACTCATCTTTGAGAATTCTCACTGATATCCATCTTAAGAGCGTTAACCAAATATGGTTACAACTATGTAACCTATTGATCAAAGATGATATTGAACCATAAACCTTTAAATTATCAGTTCCTCTGCAGTCCTAACACAATAATCTTACATATTAATCATTTTTTACTGTCCTTTCATTTATGTAATTTGGGTGATAATGTCATTCTTTTCATATAAAATTGCCTTCACCTGAGAATGGCAATATTATTCATTGTTGAGGCACAAGAGACTGCAGATGCAGGAAACCTGAGCAAAAATAAACTGCTGGAGGAACGCATTGGGTCAGGCAGCATCTGTGGAGGGAATGACGATATATAACATTTGGTGTTTCAGGTTGAGACCACTCAGCAATTTATTGTTGCCCAATAATTTAATTCCATTCTATTTACAGTCTAGAGCAGTTCATGACAGGGCCAATATGATGATCTTTATATGCTCATTGTCACCTTCCCCTAACTGAAATGATCTATTCTACATTTACTAGATCTACCTTCCCTTCGATCTCTCATTTTCGCACCTTACCCTTCCATATCTCTGTGTCTCCCTCTCCCCTGACTCACAGTCTGAAGATTGGTCTCGACCAGAAACATCACCCATTCCTTCTATCGAGAGATGCTTCCCATTCCGCTGAGTTACTCCAGCATTTTGTGTCGATCTTAGGATGGACAGGTTGACTTCTGGGAACAGATTGCACAGAAGATAGACACAAAACTCAGTGGGTCAGGCAGCATCTCTGGAGAAAAGAAATAGGTGACGCTTGGGGTGCAGACAAATCTTCAGACCAAGGAAGGGTCTCGACCCGTAACGTTACCTATTCCTTTTCTCCAGATATGCTGCCTGACCCACTGAGTTACCCCAGTATTTTGTGTTTATCTTCGATGTCAATCAGCATCCGCAGTTCCTTCCTACACAAAACATAGCACAGGTCAGACTTGTATCCATGGAAGTTAAAAGCATAATGGGAACCTGACTGAGCTATATAAGATAATTAACGGCTAACTCGTTGGAGAGGAAACTTCCTCTTGTGGGAGAATTCTTCTCATGTACTGACTACCTTGTACAAGACAAAATGAGAGGATTTTACTGAAATGAGGAAGGTATAATCTAGAAGCTGTTTACTGACAATACACATGTAAAATGTGCATTTGTATACAAAACTTGCTTAATTTAATTTTTTTTAAATATTATTCATCGGGAATATAAATTTACATACATATATATATAAACCATACTACGTTTCCCGAGTCAACAAATAATCTTATCCTTGCATTTGAAATAAAAAAATAAACTAGAGATGCTGAAAATCCGAAATAAAAGCATAAAATCCTTGAAACGCTCAGCGGATCAGGCAGCATATGTGGAAAGAGAAACAAAGTTCTGAAAGGGTCTTCAACATGAAAATGTTTCCATAGACCTGTTGAATGTTTCCAGCATTTTCACTTTTCATTTCATGTTTGCCTTGGTTAGCTTCGCATTGGATTAGACCAAGGCTTGATTGTTTCTGACCTTTCATGCATTCAGTCGACCATCAGATCTGTCTGTCAATAAACATGTAATTCATAAGTTACAAGCTCATAAGTTATAGGGGCAGAATTAGGCCATTTGGCCCATCAAGTAGTTGATGTATAGGTATGAGCTACTAGAACAGGTAGTTGAGGTAGGTCCTATTGCAATGTTTGAGAAACATTTGGATGAGAACATGGGCAAGACAGGTTTGGAGGGACATGGACCAAACGCAGGCAGGTGGAACTAGTGTAGCTGGGATATGTTGGCCGGTGTGGGCAACTTGGGCCGAAAGGCCTGTTTCCACACTGTATCACTCTATGATTCTAAGTCTACACCACGATTCAATCAAGGCTGTTCCATCTTTCCCTCTGAATGCCATTCTCCTGCCTTCTCCTGACACCTGTACTAATCATGAATGTCAATCTCTGTCTTAAAAATGTCCATTGACTTGGCTTCCACAGGCTTCTGTGGCAATGAATCCCACAGATTCACCACCATCTGACTAAAGAAATGCCTCCTTTCTAAAAGCACATCCTTTAATTCTGAGGAAATGGCCACTGGTCTGAGACTAGTGGAAACATCCTCTCCACATCCACTCTGTCGAGGCCTTTCACTATCCTTGATATTCTTTTATTTTCTTTTGCAGGTGGTCACAGGAGTTGGAAGAACTGTCTCCCACCTCTGGCTTGTCCTTCAAAGTGAAAACAAAGTCTGATCATCATGGTCCCTAAATGGCAAAATGGGCTTCAAAACAATCATTTTGATTTTGAAGAGAAGACAGTTTTATTTCAAAGTCACGTGAGTGATTACGTGAAGAGCCCGCCAGCCCGCATGCGCGTTAATACGTCTAATGCATGCCGCACGACAGGCTGGGAGGAGTGTCGGCTCCTCCATTGGTAAGTTTAAAAGCCTCACAGGTAAGTGTGAAACTTGCTCTGAGGTACTTTGGTATATGTATTTTCTCAACAATAGTCTCGAGAGTTATGGAAATGCCTAGGACCGATAAACCTAGATGGGCCGCGGTAAAACCGGCTTCAGAAGACCGCGGGAGTGCGGTGGCCGTTTATTTCATCCTCAGAGTCGCTGGCAGTTTGCTCAGCTACTTTGGATTTAGTTCCTACAAGGAGCAACTTGGCAACCCCGAAGGGGGGCAAAGCCAAATAAAAATCTATCAGGCATGTACTCTCTGATGATTCAAGCCAGGAGGATACTGCTGCCACATCAATGAGTGACGTGTTAGGCCGTTTATCACAAATGGAGCACCTCATGGAGAGGATGCTGACACACAGTATGCTCCATGGTATGGAGGCATATCCAGGCAGCTCTATGCTTACGCCTGCTGCAGCTCCTGGTACAGGTCTGCTTATTTCCGCCCACTCGGATGAGGGGAGCTTCGGAGATCGTTATACAGCTGACTCCGAACATGGATGTGTGTCGGAGGCTCATGCTGTTATGCATGATATGCGTGAGTCGCATATACAAGAGTTACCTGCTCTTGCCTCCAAATTTGCTGTTCCTTCACAAACAGGAAAACCACTTCTTGAGGAATTGGCCTCCAGCATCAGCTACCTTACTTCCCACCAACTAAAAGAGGAAACTATGGTGGGAACGTCTGCAAAATACCCCACTCCGAAGAATTGTGCAACTTGAAATGTGCCCTTGGTCAACGCCTCTATTTGGGGTTATATTGGGGTCAACATCAAAGCCAAAGGGTTAAAGCTCCAACGCATCCTGAAATTACTGTCTGCAGTCATCACGGCTTTTGCCAGATCGATCAATAGTGGTCCATTATCTGATGTTCAGCAAGATGCAATGGTGCCGATGTGCAACGCCCATTTTGAGATAAATTGTTTCCGAAAAGGCGCCATCAGTTCGCCATCAGAAGAACCCTAAGTTCGCTCATCTGTGCAGGGCCAGTAATGTTCAGCCTGCCAATCTCCTTTTTGGAGAAGACCTGAGTAAACAGGTCAAAGACTTGTACGACGAATCAAGAGCAGCAGGATTGATTAAAGCAATTCCTATGAGCAAGTCTCCGCTCTTCCGGCATCAGCACCCCTACACCTCTACTAGCAGGAAGCGTTTTTCTGAAGCCAGTGGGAGCTCCAGATTTGTTCTACCTGGTCACAGGTCTTTTTTCAGGCCTAGGCCCATCCCGCCCATCATGGACGAAGCGGCAGCCTCACGCCCCAGCAGCTCAAACCCTTCAAAGCAAGTGGAAGAAAACAAAACCAGAATTAGGGTCCGCTGGGCCCGGTATCGATCCACCTGTAACCTTTGAGGTAGGTGAGTCAGGTTCTATCAGTCACATGGGGTTTGAGGAGCAATTGCAAGTTGGTGGTAGGTTAAGTTTGTTTTTGAATGAATGGAGGCAGATAACCTCAGATCCATTTATATTGCATAGAATAAAGCGTTTCAAAATTGAGTTTTTGCCTAACTCATTTCCACCCACACAAGATACACCAAGACGATCGTATACTTGTTCCACACAAGAGGCTTTGGATATGCAAGCGGAAATACACGCGTTGCACAAAAAAGGAGTAATTGAGAGATCAATGTATGAAAAACATCAATACATCTCTAATGTATTCTCCAGGGAGAAGAAAGATGGTGGATGCCGTTTCATCCTTGATTTGGCAAAGTTCAACTCATATGTGCAGTATAGACATTTGAAAATGGAAAATGTATTTACTGTTAAGCAACTGATTTCTGAGGGCTGCTTTATGGCATGCATCGATCTCAAGGATGCATATTATTCAGTTCCAATTCACAAGGAGCACCGGGAATATCTGAAGTTTAGCTGGATGGGACAGCTGTGGCAGTTTATAGTATTATCTAATGGATTAAGCTCAGCTCCTCAGTTATTTACCAAACTGCTGAGGCCAGTGTTCGGCCTGCTCAGAGCTAACAAGCATATTGTTATGGGCTATTTGGATGATATTCTAATCATAGGGAGAACACTACATTTAGCAAAACTAGCTGTTTCAGCTACGAAGCTCATATTTGAGGAATTGGGGTTTATCATCCATCCAACCAAATCCAGGTTGATACCAAAAAGGTCTATTGATTATTTAGGGTTTACTATTAACTCAATGGAAATGTCTGTGACCCAACCTGAGGGAAAGAGACTAGATTTAATGGAAGCCTGTAATAACCTTCTGGTTACAGAAGAGCCATCTATTCGCCAAGTGGCTAGAGTAATTGGCAGAATAGTGGCTGTATTTCCATCCGTTCGATTTGGGCCTTTTCATTATTGAAATCTGCAGTGTGCAAAGGATCAGGCACTTAAATTCCATTTAGGTCATTTCGACAGACCTATGCAGTTGTCGTCTAAATCTAAAATGGAGTTACAATGGTGGACGACCAATATTCAACATTGCTCCAGAGGCATTTTGTTTAGTAAACCTTTAATTGTACTACAGAGTGATGCAAGTGCACTGGGATGGGGAGCTACTAACACCATCTCTAGTTGCGGCGGCAGATGGAACATACACGAGTTACTATTTATCCGTCAATATGGTATCCAATACCTGGAAATGCTGGGGTCATTCTATGAGTTTAAAGGCTTACTGTGGGAAGTTACATGATGTACATGTTAGACTTCGAATCAATAACACTACAGCGGTGGCATATATTAATCATATGGGTGGAATCAAATCAGTATCATGTGATGATTTAGCTAATCTCATTTGGAATTGGTGTACAAACAGGAGGATTTAGATCTCAGCTGCTTACTTGCTGGGTAGATTTAACATGGTGCTTTGTGATCACACAGAGTGGGTGTTAGATCACAAAGTGTTTAACGACATTATTGCTCGTTATGGAACACCTGATATTGATTTATTTGCATCCAGGCTTAATCATCAATTGCCAAGATATGTACCATGGGAGCCAGACCCAGGGGGGGAATAGATGCTTTCTCATTAGACTGGGGGGGAATATTCTCCTTTGCCTACCCTCCATTTTGCCTCATCAGTCAGTCCTTGCAAAAAATCAAGCAAGACTCCGCTTCAGGTATTATAGTAGTGCCTAACTGGCCTACGCAACCATGGTTCCCTTTGCTGTTAGAAATGCTAACAGAACCACATATGGTTATTCGCAACAACCTGCAGATGTCCTAAAGCAGCACACAAAACAATCTTAGAGCTGCCCTGTCCCGCTGAGTTACTCCAGCTTTTTGTGTCTATCTTCGGTTTAAACCAGCATCTGCAGTTCCTTCCTGCACACTTAGAGTTGATCTGTCACCCTAGGGAGAAGAGCAAAGTAAATATTTGTTTAAGCAGTACTGTATATAAGGTGGTACAGTACAGCTGGAGGGGCTGCTGCCTCACAGCACCAGAGACCTGAGTTCAATCCTGATCTCGGGTGCAGTGTGTGTGGAGTTTGCATGTTCTCCCTGTGACCACGCAGGTTTCCTCCGGCATTCCGGTTTCCTTCCACATCCCAAAGACGGCGGGTTTGTAAGTTAATTGATGGCTGTAAAATGACTTCAAATGTGTAGGGAGAGGATGAGAAAGTGGGATTATATAGAACTAGTGTGAATGGGTGATTGGTGGTCGGTGTGGACTGGGTGGGCCGAAGGGTCCATTTCCATGCTGTGTCTCTAAACTAAACTGAACTAGTTTGTCCATAAATATCACTGCTTGCTGTTGATGTAAATCTTTCTCATGATAAAGCTATAATTTTGTTGCTGCTGGCCAACTAAAAGAAAGAAAGTAAACTATATTTTTCTGATCCATTTGCAATTTGTTTGCACTTCAGGTTTATCGTAGACACACAAAACTGAAAGCAAAGGGTGAAGAAGGGTCCAGACCCATACTAAAATTAGTGGGAAGGGAAGAGGACTCAATGGTCACCAATATTTACAAGAGCACTCTCTTCCCTGTGCTCAATGTTAAAGAGGAATCAACTATTCTCCTACATTCAGCCATTAAGATGTACAGTATGCTGGAGAAATTCAGCGGGTGAGGCAGTATCTATGGAGCGAAGGAAATAGGCGATGTTTTGGGTCAAAACCCTTCTTCAAGAAGTGTTTCGACCCGAAACGTTGCCTATTTCCTTCGCTCCATAGATGCTGCCTCACCCGCTGAGTTTCTCCAGCATTTTTGTCTACATTCGATTTTCCAGCATCTGCAGTTCCTTCTTAAACGAGATATACAGTATTCCTATTTCCTTCCTATCAGTGTGCAAGAAATAATTACTTGAAAGAACAGGGTTTAAAACCTTCAATATTTTCTAATTAGGCTGGAATAAATATATCATTACACTTTAATGCTCCAACTGTTAGATACAGCAGAACGTGCGTAAATTCGCAGTAATCCTTCAAAATAACGTTGAAAACGTGCAAAACCTTCAAGTACATTAAATAAAAGGTAGGTTTCAACGCTGCTGAAAAAGCCAATGGTAACAGAACACAGCACGTTGACAAAAAAAGCCATTACAAACAAAACATTGAGATTTATCAGTGGTTTACTGTAGCTTTGGTCCATTTAAAGATAATGCAGATTTTCCAGTTTGTGGCAAAATTATAGTATCCACATGTGTTTATATTGGTACAGAATTCCTCTCGTCTATCATCTTTCATCGAAGGCCTTATGATTGTGTGTACTGGAGGATGCTTGAGGCATAGTGGAATTTCATAAGGTCATAAGATCATACGTGATAGGAGCAGAATTAGGCCATTCGGTCCATCAAGTCTATTTCGTCATTCAATCATGGCTGATCTATCTCTTCCTCCTAACCCCATTCTCCTGCCTTCTCCTCATAACTTCTGACACCCGTATAATGTGATATCCATTAACAGAAATGTCACAAACTGGCTGCACATCCAATCAGTTAGGTGATTTTTCACAGACAATGAACTAGGAAGCAACAAGAGCATATTCTTAGAACTTCTTGAACATTTTACAAAAAGCAGCATTGTTCATAAGATAGACATCTGTAATCAAATTGAATCTCAAGTATCATTAACACATTTCAACAATATTTTTGTGATTCATGAAATGTTCAAGTGTAATTTTTGTTCAAAATGCACACAAATGTTTATATTTTTCAAAGCAAGAGTTTTTTCACAAAATGCTGGAGTAACTCATCTGGAGAGAAGGAATGGGTGACGATTCAGGTCGAGACATTTCGTGACCCGAAACGTTACCCGTTCCTTCTATCCTGAGATGCTGCCTGTTCCGCTGAGTTACTCCAGCAATTTGTGTCTATCTTCGATGTAAACCAGCATCTGCAGTTCCTTCCTACACATTGTTCATACATGACTTTGTCTTAATTCAGGGGTATCTTCGAAGGGACAGGCGGCTATTCAACAAAGTTTAGTTTAGAAGCTTAAAGAGTTGAATTTCATGTCATTCACTGATGCAACTTTTTCCACTTTCTTAAATGTTTAGAAGGTTTGGCATGCCAGCAAATAATCTAACAAACTTCTACTGTAGAAGGCAACCTGACTGGTTGCATCATAGCCAGGTACAGCAGGTCCAATCCACAGAAATGCAAGAGGCTGCAGTAAGTTGTGGACTAAAGGGCCTGTCCCACATGACAATTTTTTCAGCGACTGCCGGCATTATTGACTGACGTATCAGGTCACTGAAAAATTTGCGGCGTGACGCGGCGGTGATGGGGCGTGATGACGTTTGACGTGTTTTTTCAAGTGTCGCAACATTTGTTTTGTCGCTGCTGTATTTTAACATTTTCAAAATCTTTTGGTGACACTGATATGACGCCGGCAGTCGCCGAAAAAATCACCACATGGGACAGGCCCTTAAGCCTGGTTCACCATGGGCACAGCCCTCTCCACCAACCACAGCATCTACACAAGGTGCTGCCTCAAGAAAACAACATGTATCTCCAATTATTCCCGCCATCAATCATTCCCTACTGTTACTGTCAGGCAGAAGGAGCCTGAAGTCCCATACCAAAAGGTTCAGGAATATTTGTTTTCTGCACAACCCTAATTCCACCTCCGCAGCGAAACAGTACGGACCTTCGCATGCACCACGACAGAGTTGTTTTCCAATTGCGTTTGCACTAATGTTTTGTCTTATGCAGTCTTATTTCTCTTTCCACTGCCTTGTAAAATGTATGTGTAATTTATGTATCATTTATATAGTTGTGTGTTGGCTGAGTCTATGTGTTGGTGATGCTACTGTAAGCAAGATTTTCATTGTACCTGCACCTCACAGTACCAGTGCAGATGGCAATAAACTCAACTTGACTTGACTGTTGTGTTGATCATGTTTGCTTTGAAGATAACAATGCAGCAAAGCAGTGTGTCTGTCACTGGTGGCATTTTGAGGGTAGCTCTGCCTCATTGAACATGTGTAGATGTCAGAGGCTGCTTAACAAAATAACAAGAGAATGATACTAAGAAAAACAAAGGCTTAATACTCAGCAGATCCTGGGCATTCTGTGGAGGGAGAAACAGAACTAAATTTCAGATCAATAAATCTTCATTTGAACTGGCCAGTAGCATCAACTCGTTTCTCCCACCGTAGACACTGCTTAACCTGCTGTTTCCAGCATTTCTGCTTTTATTTCAAATTTCAGCATCTGCAGTTTTATAATTTTTGATGAGATGTGAACATCAATACAATATTATTGCAACCAATAGACCAGTCACATTGCCTTTATAGATGACATTAAGATAAACCACACAGATTTATTTTTTCACAGAACTCTTGCCTCTTGCCCATTGGGTGAATCGAGGACCAGAGGACATAGGTTTAAGGTGAAAGGGAAAAGATTTAACAGGAATCTGAGGGGTAACCTTTTCACACAAAAGGTGGTGGGTGTAAGAACGAGATGCCAGAGGAGGTAGTTGAGGCATGGGCTATCCCAACATTTTAGAAACAGTTTGGTTTGGTGGGATATCGACCAAACATGGGCAGGTGGAACTAGTGTAGCTGGGACATGTTGGCCAGAGAGGGCAAGTTGGGCCCAATGGTCTGTTTCTATGCCGTATCGCCCGGCGTGGCATGAATGGCCGCGGGACTTATATACCATCGCCCACTGGGTGCTTTGACTTTGACATCGGGAGAAGAATGGGGAGTGCAGGGGAGAGATAAGACTTTGCCTTCCATCACAGTGAGGAGGAGATTCACTGTGATGGATGTTTGTGTAAATTATGTTGTGTCTTGGTTCTTTTCTTGTATGTATGACTGCAGAAAGGAAATTTCGTTTGAACCTCAATGAGGTTCAAATGACAATAAATGGTATTGTATTGTATTGACTGTAATTTATATGAAACCAAGTTAATAATGTTTTACATCATTTTTGAAGTGTTTCCATCACGTTTATTGTTACCGATCAAAGAGAATGTATATGATTATTAGGCTGAAAGCAACATGTTGACAAATTTTGATTTGTGATTTGAAATCTAGGAATGGAAGTATAAAAAGGAGACACAAAGTGCTGGAGTGACTCAGCAGGGCAGGCACCATCCCTGGTGAACATGGAATAAGGTGATGTTTCAGGTCGGAACACTTCTTCAATGCTAGAAATTGTTAGAGGTGTAAAACTGGTCATATATAACATGGAAGCTTAGAGATTTCTATTTGTAGACAGTGGTGAATCTCTGTAATTCTCTGTCCCAGAGCGTTGTGGATGCAAGACCAATTGAAGGATTTAAGGTGGATGGAGATCATTTTTTTTTAAAGATTAGAGGATTGAGGAATTGAGGCCAGGAAAGATCAACTGTGATTATATTGAATCGTGGAGCAGTTTTGTACTTCACTGTAATTGTGTGCATGACAATAAATGTCAGTTGACTTGATTTGACCTCAGCAAGAGCTCTGTACACAAATTTAGTTTAGAGATACAGCACGGAAACAGGCCCTTCAGCCCATCGAATCGGCACTAACCAGCGGTCCCCGCACATTAACACTACCTCTACACACACTAGCGACAATTTTACACAGAAGCATGGAAACGTGGAAAATAGGTGCAGGAATAAGCCATTCGGCCCTCTCAAAATGATCATGGCTGATCATCCAAAATTAGTACCCCATTCCTGCTTTCTCCCCATATCCCTTGATTCCATTAGCCCTAAGAGCTATATCGAAATCTCTCTTGAATACATCCAGTAAATGGCCTCCATTGCCATCTGTGGTAAAATATTCCAACTAAATATTCACAAAATATTCACAACTCTTTGGGTGAAAAAGTCTTTCCTCATCTGTCCAAAATGGCCTACCACTTATTCTTAAATTGTGACTGCTGGTTTGGGATCGGGAACATTTTTCCTGCATCTAGCCTGTCCAATCCATTAAGAATTTTATATATTTCTTTAAGATCCCCACTCATCTTTCTAAATTCCAGTGAATATAATCCCAGTTGATCCATACTTTCATCATATGTCAGTCCTGCCATCCTGGGAATTAACCTGGTGAACCTACATTGCACTCCCTACATTTATACCAAGCCAATTAACCTACAAACCTGTACATCTTTGGAGAAAACCCATACAGGTTACAGGGAGAACGTACAAACTCCATACAGACAGAACCCGTAGACAGGATAGACCCTGGGTGTCTGGTGCTGTAAGGCAGTAGTTCAACAGCTATACTGCCCTAAGCATTCTTAAGCATTCACATAGAACTCTGCTCCCAATGTCTGATTAGCAAGTTCAAATAGCAGAAAACCTGTGAATGAAGTAAAGGTTAGAAATATAATTACATCACTATCACAACTTTTAAGAAATATTTAGACAGATACATGGATAGGACAGGTTTAGAGGGATATGGGCCAAAAGCAGGCAGGTGGGACAAGTTAAGATGGGGCATGTTAGTTGGCATGGGCAAGTGGGTCGAAGGGCCTGCTTCCATGCTGTTGTTGTTGTTCGTTCTTCGTAGTCGAAAGAAGACCATGACTTCAGTGTTTTTGTTTGTGGGTCCAAATGTGACTGGCGAGACCGACCCGGGCCCGGCAGACCCGCCCGCATATGGGACACAGTTGGGTGGGTGCTGCAGTAGAGGTTGAAGTGGCTCGAACCTTGTGCTCAGCGCATTTCCTCTGAGCTTCAGCTGCACGCGCTCCTGTGGTGATCTTGCTTTGCCCAGTTGGGCGGTACCGGTCCTGAAGTTATGACTTGCTCTTGACTTGGATTAAAGTGAGTGAGTTGTGCAAATCGTCAGCCTCACTCTCTCGTCCCGGCCTATCCGGATCCAGTGCCAAGAAATAGTCAAGATGGTTGGCGATAGGTCAGGATGCAGTGGATGGCCACCAGATTTCTTCATAAAAATTGTGCCCTAATTGCACTCCACGACGCTTTGCTGGGTCCACCTTCCTACCCATGGACCAGCAAGTGGTGGCCTCTTCTGCGTATTACGCCGGATCCAGTCTTCACCTTTCCTGAATAGGTAATAGCCACAAGGTAGTGGAGGTTTGCATTTGTTTTTTTCCTTCACCCCTCCAGGGTGTTATAAAGAGGACGCCTGTGCGTGACTTTGTTTAACGTGGGGAGACTGGTGCACAGGCAGCCACCCCACGGTCCTTGACAGATCAGGGTCAGGATCCGGTGACATGGAGTCCAAGATGACTGGAAACTCTTTTCTGCCGCAGCCTTCATCCGCCTTCCCAGCCGTTGTGACGCTCCACTAAGTTCAGCCATCATTCTCCGCTTGTTCCACCGTTGAGGTCTTGGTTGGATTGCTCATTGTCAGAGACCTCCCTCTCGACCTTACCGCCACGGGTGGCCCTACCAAGAGCATAGCTGCAGACAGCATCGCTCTCAGGACCACACAAGCATTTCCACCATGACAAGGTGACAATACACGGAGAATCTTCCTTCGAATAGCATAGGCTCTCATTTTGTTCAGCAGTCTAACGTGTGGCACTTTATCAAAGGCTATCTCCACCATGCTGTTTGCCTGTGTGAAGCTACAACCTCAATTCTGATGCTACAATGATCTCGAGCAGAGCCTCACCATTTCTGATCTTTTTTTTTAGAAAATGCAACTATAGTTCTGCTGCTCATCTTGAATTGTTGTGACATGCAGGTCCCTTTGCAGTGACACAGGCAGGCACTGAGTGCAATGCTGTGTGCAACACATTGAGCACTAATTCACTGGAAAATTGGGTGTGGAGGCTGGAGGTTTATAATATGCCCGAGGCACTTGGTGAATCAAAAAGATAGCTAGGGACTTGTGTGTACACTATGTGCTCATTATACTGCTCCCGTCAATATAGACTCCTTGCCTGCCCAGCCAGATCAGTACTTTTAGAGCACAGTGACTATATAGAGCTGCATGTTTCGTGAAGGGATGGGGAGAGCAGCCGAGGACAGGCCCGCGGTGAGTGCCGGAGATCCAACAGACCGTGTGACTGCTGGAGGTCAGTCAAGGACGTGCAGCCGAAAGAACAAAGAGGGACCTGGCTTGGTGACGGAGGGACCGCGGTGTGGGGGGGATAGCCGACACGGAAGAGGGACCATTGG
Source organism: Raja brachyura (assembly GCA_963514005.1). Next base: position 14,246,804 of record OY740800.1, read on the forward strand.
AACTGCATTGAACACTTTGCAAATTTGACGGCTCCCTACTGTATATAGGTATGTTACAATACCTACCTTTAGCAGCGCTGCAGTTCTGCCACTCCCCGTGTGCGCGACTTTGGCGCCTTTCAGAGGGGGGTGGGTTTAAAATGCTGTTTTTCCCTAGACTGTCCAAATCGATCAATCTCAGGCGATTTCGTTGCTAAAGAGAAATCGCTGCGACATTTCATTCATGAAGGTATTTTTAAACTACACTAGATCATTTAATAGCTAGAGTAGTTTAAAAATCATCTTCTAAAGCCGTGAGCGCCAACAGCGGAACGGACGTAACGTAGGCGATAAAAGAAGCTACACAGTTTATTTTTACATAAAAATGTGCTTCTTAGGAAGCCTTTAATCAAATTTTCATCATGCGAAAAGGGGACAAAAAATATATATGGACCGGCTGTATTTTTCCTGCCGACTGTGCGTTAAATTCATCGCAAACTGCAACGTTCCAATCCACCGCGTTCCATTAAAACCCACTTGCAAGTTGATTTAAATGGCCATTAATTTACAGGAATTAAACACTAAATTCCTTCAATGTGGCCTATAAATTCATGAAAATGAGATTGAAAAATCATGTTATTTTGTGGATTATTGTGTGAATGTTATTTGGACACTTAGGCAATTTAAAACTGTTTATCATTTCTTAAGAAATGGATAGATGTTTAGATCTAGCAATTGAATTTTATAATTAGCTACAATTAGGTAACTAACTAATTATATGCTTTAATTTCAGGTCATCCAAGTAAGATTGTTTCATATTTGTTTCAGAATGCTTCGATCTATAATAACTGAAAATTTCATTGAGTTCTATTAATTTTTAAGAAAGTTATGGGCTTTTGACTGTCCTCGATCACAGCTTTTGAGTTTAGTCAATGGAAAGGCAATGGGGAACAAGATGCTAATTCCCGAGTTTGAAAATGGCCATAATTTATTAATACTGAAGATATGAAAGTGAATTAGGTGTCAAATTAAACTTCTTTTTATGCTTTATCCGATGGGATAAATTGCAGACTTGATTTTTAAAATCTCAAAATTTTGTAACATTGCTACTGTATACGTAACATACTTTGAGTACGGTATGCAAAACAAAGAATTTCACTGTGACGTGCCACATGTGATAATAAAGTATGCTGCATTCATTCAATCACTCATTCATTCATTCTCTCAATCAGGGGTATGTGCAGGGATTGCAATATTTTTAACGCTATGTCAGCAAATGAATTGGAGGTGGAGCAGTGTTGATAAGTTCGTAAATCATAGGGACAGGAATAGGCTATTCGGCCAATCGAGTCCACGCCACCATTATATCATGACAGATCTACCTTTCCCTGTCAATCCCATGCTCTTGCCTTCTCCTCACAACCTATTCAAGAACTCGTCAATCTCCGCTTTAAAAATACCCAATGACTTGGCCTCCACAGCCATCTGGGGCAATGAATTATACAGATACACGACCCTCTGGCTAAAGAAATTGCCATTTTATGCTGAGACCCTTTCAAAGAGTTAGTGCTAAAGTCTCAGAGCCTCAGAGACCTAATTTAAACTTTGACCTCAAGGGCTATCTATCTGGAGTTTGCTCCGGGGGCTGCAGCCCCCTTCCATATCCCAAAGGTGTGTAAAGAAACTGGTGCACTCGGAGAAAACACGGACCTCAAAGTTAATCACATATTGTAACATTGATCTGAGCAGAGGGTGAATTAGAGAGGAATTGATGGACATATGAGAGCAAATACATAAAGAGATCAACTCTTCCCTTCCCACCAAACCACCTCCCCCCTAGGTACTTTCTCTGCAAACGGACGAGATGCAACCTCTGCCCCTTTACCTCCGTCCAAGGACCCCAACAGTCTTTTCAGGTGAGGCAGAGGTTCACTTGCACCTCCTCCAACTTCATCTACTGCATCCGCTGTTCCAGGTGTGGACTCCTATTTATTGGCGAGACCAAGTGCAGGCTCTGCGATCGTTTCAACCTCTAAAATTAACAAATCAACATCACTGCTGTGTAGAAATGCTGGAGCAAATTACCTAGCATGGTTAAAACAGAAAATAATGGAAATGCTCACTAAAGAAATTCCTCCTCATCTCCTTTCTAACAGTATTCTTTTATTCTGAGGCCATGCCCCTTGGTCCTACACTCTCCCACTAGTGCAAACATCCACTCTATCCAGGCCTTTCACTATTTGGTAAGTTTCAATGTCCTCCTCATCCTTCTATTTCTCAGCAAGTACAGGCCCAGTTCTGTAAAACACTCATCATATGTTAGCCTAATCATCCTCAGGATCATTCTCTAAAACCCCTTCTGTTGTTCCTTTAGTTTTGTCTGGACCTCCTTGTAATAGCACAGGAAGCCATAAGCAGAGAGGGAATGAGATGGACAACTAAAATGGCTGGCAATTGAAAGCTCAGAGTAAATCTTACATTCAGAAGCTCCACAAAATGTATTTGATTTCTCCAGTGTACAGACCGAAGGTTGAGTGGTTAATGGAGTACTCAGGTCTGGAAGACATGCAAGTGAATCATGTGGATTGTGTGGGCCGGTGGATAGTGGAAGAGGTGAAATATGGGGTTGTAAATCCTGTGGTTGCAAGAGTGGAAGAGCTGTACGGGGATTCATGAAGGTCATTATCCAACAGCAGTGCGGTCTTCACCACATGTGGTTAAAGAAGGAGGTTGTACAATAGTTTGGGCTGCAGCTGCACCTGCTCCAGCAACCTGTGTTCAATCCTGAGCACCAGTGCAGTCTGTGTACGCACCAAATGCACCAACATCAGCGTTTTGGAGGAAGCCAACATGACCAGCATCACCGCCACAATAATGCAGCACCAATTTAGATGGACTGACCATGTCATCCACATGTCCATTACACACATCTTCCTAAACAGATCCTGTGCTCCCAACTGAAGGAAGGTCGGCGAGCCCCCGGCGGGTCAAAGAAACATTTCACGGACAACGTCAAGAACAGTTTGGAGAAATTCCACATCACATCGAGTAACTGGGAGCAAATTGCACTGGACAGGCTCTCCTGGAGGAAATCCGTGCAGGAAGGAGCTGCACGTCATGAAACGGAGCTAAGCCGTGTCGCAGATACAAAGCGTCAGCACCGTAAGGAGAGAGAGAGAAGGGGGCTGACAACTACCAACCATCCACCAGTCTCCATTGCCCACGTTGCACCAAGGTGTGTGGATCACGGATCGGCATCTACAGACATCTGCAGACCCACAAGTAGACTAATCTATGGAGAGGCGAGGACAGTCATACTCGTTTTGTGTGACCGCCAATAATGACAATCTCCCTGCAGATTTTTCTCAAATGGTTGAGTTTCCCTCCACATCCCAAAGATTAGAATGTGCTTGTTGCTTGGTTTTAATTAAGTGAATTTTCTTTTATTTGGAGAGATATGCAGCACATTTTTGAAAGATTCACTGAATATTAATGGCTTTTGCAACTGCTAGTAGTTGCCTTAAGTTTATGGAGGCAATAACACATTACTCTCAACCTATCTTGAGAAAACATAGGCAAGTGTCCATTAATAAACCACCTTCACTGGAACCACTGATTATCACCCATTGATGGGAAATTATTAGTTTAGTTTAGAGATACAGCTCGGATACAGGCCCTTCGGCCCGCTGAGTCCCCGCAAACCAGCGACCCCCATACACCAACACTATCCTACATCCTAGGGACAATTTACAACTTATACTGAAGCCAAATTAACCTATAAACCTGTACGTCTTTGGAGTGCGGGAGGAAACTGGGTCACGTGTGGAAAACCCGCGCGGTCACGGGGGGAACATACAAATACTGTACAGACAGCACCCACAGTCAAGATCGAACCCGGGTCTCTGACAATGTAAGGCAGCAACTATTTCATCCTCCATAGATGCTGCCTGATCCACTGAGTGCTCCCAGTGCTTTCAGCTTTTCTATCAGTTTTCCAGGATCAGCAGTTTCATTTCATTTTCATTGTGAATTCAGTTGCATATTATAATTGTTAATATCCACATAGGTTGTTAGCTATCAAATTCATATTGGAAATAAAGTCTCCTTTGATTTTTACTAGCAGCAGGGTTGTGAGACTGACTTGATTTTTGTTCTTCTCCCTCTTCAATTGCCTCTGTCTTTCTCCTTATACTAAGTAGAAGATTCCCAGGATATTTCAGCAAAAATGTTGCATTTGCTTTAATTTTCTGAAAACGTGTGCCTATTGTATTGTTAACTATTTCTTTTTATATCCACGTTTGCTTTACATTTTAGATAATAATTTAAAAATTAATTTGAATTCCTGCAAAGTAAATTGGAACCATAAAGTATTAACAATGGTCCTAGTGGAGAAAATTGACTTGCTCACACCCTTCTGACTGCAAGGGTTCAGGCAGTCTGAACAGATTCTCAGTAAACTCACAAAATAATTATGTACTGGCAATCTTATTCAGGCATAAGAATAGCTGATGTGGGAAAGGGCAGCAACCGGATAAGTAGCTGTAACACCAAGATTGTTAAGAGTACACTGATATCAATAAATTGCAAGTAAAATGCATAAGAGATGAGCTGATATGGAAATGGGACCTCGCTATGAGGCAGTGGATTAACGCACAATCAGTTTCACTGTGAAGTGGGATAAAATCCAGCTTTAGAATGATGGATGGTAATTTTCTCCTCTTCCCCTGAACGCTAATGCATTTTATGCGGTGTGTGTGCATTGTCTCAACTGACAGACCTACTGTAAGAGATGAGAATGAGGAGCTTTGTGTAATCTCACACCAGGGTCGAGGTGACTGTGTCGCTGGTCTCCTCTTTCCTGATCTGATGATGTGGTTAACCCACGTACAGCACATCACACTGGGGAGAGAAACAGTGCAGCCACACGACATGGAAACAGGCCCATCAGCCCACTGAGTCTACACCGACAATCAAACCGACGATTACTTGTTTACGTCAGTAAATCCATTTTATTCTCACAAAATTTCCCGAAGAAGGGTCCCAACCTGAATCGCCACTTGTCCATTCCCTCCCCAGATGCTGCCTAACCCGCCGAGTTCTTCTAGCACTTTGTGTTTTTCTCAGGATCCCATCACTTGCAATTTTTTGTGTCTCCACTAACTCCTTGCCCACCAGATTCTACCAAGTTTCATACTAGGAACTATTTACAATGGCCAAATAATTACTAACCCACATGTTTATGCGCGCTTGTTTCTGTGGCAACCACTAGCCAAATCTGCTCTCAACGTTCTTCTTCTCTTTGGTAGAAAATTAACTTGTCACCACTACGCTTTTTGACCTTAAACATGTCATCCCCCAAGGCTGTGTCTTACCGCAGCTTTCATGTTTCTGCTTCCATTTACAAACTCCTGAATCCATCACACCTTACACTTGCCTGTGTATAATGTGCTGTGTTGCGGAAGTTATCATCACACCCCTTCAGCCTAATTGGCTGGAAACAATTACAGTAGCTGGGTTCAAGCATTTCTCGAAACCTTAAGAGTCATAGATTCATACAACAGAGAACCAGGCCCTTTAGCCCACCACAGTCATTCATGCCATCATGTCAAGGAAAATTGAAACATAAAAGCTGCAGATGTTGGAAAGAAGAAGGGTCACACACCCATGAAATTGGGTCTGAAGACGGTTTGAAGGAGGGTTCCGACCTGAAATGTCACCCATTCCTTCTATCCACAGATGCTGCCTGTCCCATTCAGTTACTCCAGCATTTTGTGTCTATCTTCAGTGTAAACCAGCACTTGCAGTTCCTTCCTACACAAGAAATTGACTCTTTGTTTGACTTGTTCAGCAATTTCAGTGTTTGTTCCAGCCATCAAGTACATGTCTGTATCACTCCCATTTACTGGTACTTGGTCTGCAGCATTCTACGCATTGGTGATTCAAGAGATAGTATTGATAATGAAACCAGGTGAGAGTACCTGCCTCCACCACTCAGACAGTGCATTCTAGATTTCAACCACCCTCTAGGTGAAAAAGTATCTTCTAAACCTCGTGTCCATAATCACAAACTGATTCCCTCTAGAATGAGGAAATGTTTCCAACTTTCTCTCCAAAACACTCTCTTATAATTTTTTCTACCTCTTTTGCTCCAAGGAAAACAAAGCCTCACAGCAGTATCATTCAGTTCTGCTGACCATGGGTAACCATTCATATCCTCCCCCTTTCTATCCAGACAGGGAGCTAGGTGTACGGGTATATTTTACAGGTAGGCAAATGGAACAACAGTCAGTTACATTTGTCATTTAAAAGCAAAATATTGCTGTCGGTGGAATCTGAAATTAAAAAAATGCTGGAAAAAAGAGCAGTTTGGAGAGCATCTATAGGGAGAGAAATAAAATTACAATTTTAAGTTTGAATCATAGTCATGGAGTTACACAGCACGTAATCATACAGCAAACAGACCCTTTGGCATAAGTCATCCACATCAACCAAGATGCCACATCTAATCACCCAGAGAGTTGTGAATCTGTGGAATTCTCTGCCACAGAATGCAGTGGAGGCCAATTCGCTGGATGTTTTCAAGAGAGAATTAGATATAGCTCTTACGACTTATGGAATCAAGCAATATGGGGAGAAAGCAGGAATGGGGTACTGATTTTGGATGATCAGCCACGATTTTGAATGGCGGTGCTGGCTCGAAGGGCCGAAGTGCCTACTCCTGCACTTAATTCTGTGTTTCTATGTTTCTGATCCTGTCCCATTTGCCCGTATTTGGCTCATATTCTCTATCCATGTATCTGTGGAAATGGCTTTCTTCTTCTTGTGTATGGCGTGCACAGCCTAAAGTTGTAAGTCAACTTGTTCTATTTGATCTTTTGTTTGTGCACGTCGGGTTGATTGCATTAGTCAAAATGGGGCAGACCACGTGAAGGTTGCAATCTCCCACCCCAACCAAATGCCTTAAAAATGTTGCGATTGTACCTGACTCAATCACTTCCTTTGGCAGCGTCTTCGATGTACATTTCACCATCTATGTGAAACGTTGCCCTTCAGGTTCGAGACAGTGAGTCGTGCAGCAACGAGATAGGCCCCTAGGTCCAACTTGTACACACCAACCAAGATGCCCCATCTGAGCTAGTCCCATTTTCCTGCCCCAATGCAGTTTCCTCCATATTCTCCCTATCAATGTACCTGTCTAAATGTCCCTCAAATGTTGTAATTGTACCCACCTCAACTATCCCTTCTTGCAGCCTGTTCCCAATTCTAACCACCCTCCTTGTGTCAAAGTATCAAATGTTTTCTTCTGATTGATGAAATATAATGACCTTTCTTCAGAACTGCTGTTGATGTACAGAGAGGTAGACAAATTGGCAGTTGGATAACTATGTAGGTAGATATGTAAGATAAGTATGAACCTCACAGCTGGTGATAAATCTTTGGGATTCTCTTCCCTGGAGAGTTGTAGAACTTGGTTCATTGGGGGTTTTTAATGAGAAGGCAGTCTAATTAATTTTCCTATTCCATTGCATTTGGGAGAAGTGATATGAATAAGTGATATTTGTATCTACTTTTGAATAATACATATGTGTTTCTTGTGATATATCTGCATTTATTTAAAGGGAAAGTCATATTTATTTTTGGCAAGTTCAGGGCATTGAGGATAATAAGGTGGAGATGAGGCCTGGTATAGATCTGCCATGATCATATTGAATGAGGGAACAGGATAAAGAGACCAAGTAGCCTACTCCGAATCCTGGTTTCCTTTGTTCTTGTTTTTAATGTTGTTGTGTAGATCGGTAGATAAGCAGATTGGGTCGCACGGTGACACAGTGGTAGAGTTGCTGCCTTACTGCGCTAGCAGCTCTGGAGACCCGGGTTCGGCAGGTGCTGTTTGTATGGAGTTTGTACGTTTTCCTTGTGACCACGTGTTTTCTCTTAGATCTTCGGTTGCCTCCCACACTCCAAAGACATACAGTTTGTACATTAATTGGCTTGGTATAAATGTATATTGTCCCTGGTGTGTGGAATAGTGTTAATATGTGGGGATCGCTGGTCGAAGCGGATACGGTGGGCCGAAGAGCCTGTTTCCGTGCTGCATCTCTAATCTAAACTAAAATCTATAGATAAACATAAAAACATAAAACATAGGTGCAGGAGGAGGCCATTTGGACCTTCGAGCCAGCACTGCCATTCATTGTGATCATGGCTGATCACCCACAATCAGTAACCTGTGCCTGCCTTCTCCCCATACCCCTTGATTCCGCGAGCCCCAAGAGCTCTATCTAACTCTCTATTAAATTCATCTAGTGAATTGGCAACTCACAACTCTCTGGGTGAAAAAGTGTTTTTACATCTCAGTTTTAAATGGCCTCCCCTTTATTCTTCGACTGTGGCCCATGGTTCTGGACTCCCTCAACATTGGGAATATTTTTCCTGCATCCAGCTTGTCCAGTCCTCCTATAATTTTATATGTTTCTATAAGATATCCTCTCATCCTTCTAAATTCCAGTGAATGCAAGCCCAGTCTTTTCAATCTTTCTCCATAGATGTGCATAGACAAGTAAGTTGGCAGGTGGGAATGTATAGATAGCCAGATAGATAGGTAGATAAATAGATTGATAGCAAATGAATTATTGATGAATGATTATGGAAAATGCAAAGGAAACAATAAACTAATGCAATTCATAGATTTTAACAGCAATGAAGTTTAAACAGTGCATCCAGCAAACATATGGTTTTGACTTGATTTAATATTTTATAAGTTGCAGGCAAGAGCAGCTTCAAATTATTTTGTGAATTATAAATCATTCAAATGAATATTGATATCATGCAAAAAAAGCAAAGTGAAACTGCATTGCAAAGTGTTCCATTTCATGCCATCAGTCCGTTTGTTCTTTGCATTCTACCCTGTCAAAGAATTGTCTGCAGATTCAGAAAATCTTTGCTTGCTTACATCAAACTGTCGTTATCCATTCAAGCATCTCATAGATCCCCGTGCAAATTGCTAAATGAGCTATATTTATCCAAAATATTTTGCTTCTTCTCGTTTGTGTCCATCAGTTTTGGCTTCGACTACAATTAATATGCTACCATGAAGTAAGAACTATTCTAATTGCTCAGTGTTCAAAGCTAGTCAGGTAGTTTAATGAACCCTTGGCACTTACCCACATTAAATGGTCTTTTTGGCAATGCCTGCGCCTGTTCACCTGTTTCCCCGCATTCAGGACAAGTTGTAGAAATAATGCATCGACTGTTCCTTGTAATATCTGTGTAGTTAAACAAAACACACAAACTACTACCAGTTTATTTTTATCATGCTTATGATTGCAGTGCAGAAGAATTTTTCATCAGTCTATTGTTAGATGCTTGCTGAAGGATTTGCAATCTATCCTTTAAGCTGCAGTGGGGTTGAGTTGGAAAATAGCTTTCGAAAGCTATTTGCTGAATTTTTTCAACATTCATCTGATCCACAACACAATGGCAAATCAAGTGAGGCTGGATTTTATCCAGAAAAGTGTAGTCTTTGTATTCTAGATGGGTTGTAGGACCATTTATCTAAAAATGATACAAAAAATGTAAAGAATGTAACGCCAGTATTAGATTGTGATTAAAGTTAGTTTTGATTCAGATGACTTGTACATAAGTATTCTCCGGTACATGTGATTTATGACATTGGAAATGGCATTACGCTAATCAGATGGAATCAATAGTCCTTGAAATGGTAGGGATGGAATATTTATCTGTACTAATTATCAAGTTTCCCATAAGTGATTCACATGGTACACATTAGAAATTATGATGACTTATTGAAAATGTTAATTGAACTCAATTTCTTTACTTCTGTCATCTTATTAGTTCACTGGCATTTTCATCCTCTTTAACTTCATATAGCATATGTACGTTCAGTGGTGAAAAATTAATGATAGAAGATAAGTGACTTAAATGTGGCAGTTCTTAATGTATTCTGCAATTCTTTATATTTAGCCCACACCAAAATCATGTTAATTATGATACAATCACAAAATAATACTCTATTAAATACAATCAACTCTGGATGCTATATTTTCTTTCAGAAGAACTGAAGAAACAATTGGTCCCACTCTCTTAAGGGCCTGTCCCACTTTCACGATCTAATTCACGACCTTTTTTACTCGTGGACATTTCTCTTCACGCTAGAAAAAACGGCCCAACCTACTTGATGCCACGAGTACCTACGACTAGCATCACGGCCTGCTACGACCTACCTACAACCTCCTACGACCTCGTGACGACCATGCTGCGAGTATGAGTCGAGGGCAAACTCAGCAGAGGTCGTCAATTAGGTTGTGAAAGTGGGACAGGCCCTTTAGTTCCTCCTTAGAGTAACGTAGCTGGTGTTAACAATTATTAAACAAAGACAATTTCCTTTTTCAACATCTATAACAACATCTGAACAGAGAGTGAGAAAGGTAAGAACATTTAATATACATAACTGGCACATGTAGACTTTTAAAGTCATGTGTGGATTACAAATACTATCATAATTTTCACCAACCGATATTTGTACTATCATATACTTCAGATATTATTTATGCAGTGTTAATATCTAAATCATAAATCTGAAGGTGTAAATTTCGGTAAATTATTCATGAGATGTATAAAGCATGTACAATTTGTGGAGTTTCAGTATACATACAATGATTATTAGCTAATGGAATATCATGGTTATCACAATAAAAAGCATAAAATATTATTTGGTCCATACAGCAGTGCAAAGGAAAATTCAGTACCCATAAGGTTAATTACATTCATTGCTTTGCTAATCTAAACTTTCAACTGCTGATTAGCATTGAAATTGATTCTGAAACTCCTTATGGGGGTGAAGTGACATTAATCTTGCCTTTGTTGTTGAGAATGTATAAAATCCTACTTGTGTTGCGCAGCGATAAAATATCACTACTCTCACATCATCATTCTTATGTGTACCAGTGATTTACTAATATTTAATCCTGCCCTTATATTCGATGGTGGATCAAAACTGGGAGAAATGGTTGAATTGGAACAAAAAGACGTCCTCTGTTTAACATCAGTGCGAACAGTTCTCCTTTTGGTTTCAGTTTTATTTTTGCATCACGATGAATTGTTCTTGTTTTTTTTTAATTAAACGGAATTGTATCATGATTACAATACAGCACACATTACAATATATCCAACCCACCAAACCCACATTCTGGCATCCAGGGGTACTAAAGCAACTGCGTACAGGAATCCACAAGTTTGCCTCATGAAACCCGCCATTCTGACTCAAAGGTATTTTGTCATTCCCTCAATATCATTGAGTCAACATTTTTGGAATTTCCAACACAATGAGAAACCCTCCAAATCAAGTTCAAAGACACAGCTCACCATCATTTTCTCAAAGGCAATTAGAGATGGGCATTGGAAGCTTTGCCAGCAATGTCCAGGCATAGTAATTTAATAGCAAAAATCACAATTCAGCCCAGTCAATTTGTGATCAAGCTGTATCTTTTGGCCTGATTCCATATCACTTTATTCCTGTTTGTTTTAGCTGCACTGTACATATCCAACCTCTCATCTGTGACCAAAATGGACTGGATGAGTCAATGGGCCTGTTTCCGTGTTGAATGACTTTGGGACTCAGTGTGAACAGATGGATCCTAGAACTTGTATACTTAAAAACAAATACAAATTGGAGATATATAGATTCCTTGTTTCTACACATTATAATAAACATTTTATAATGTATCACAGGCTCATTGATTTGCAATTAAACATCTAGATTTGATGATGAAGTAAATCTTCTTGCAGAGAAAACACAACCTGCCAACGTTGCATATGGATAAGATTTTGTGGTTTACTGATTCGTTTTATTGCATTTCAGTGGAATATAATATCATTTCATTTTTGAACCTCTGGCTTTAAGTGTCCGTAAAAAGCTACAGATTTAGGAACTTCTACTACAAATGAGACTCAAACATACCTTTGCCCGCAGTGACGATAGACACAAAATGCTGGAATAAAACAAAGACTGATCACAGATCAGTCTTTGTTTTTAGCAGAACTTGCCATCTTACTGGCTTTTGTTTTCTTCCAGCCTTTCCAATATTTTTCAAGGTGACATTCAATTTACTTCAAATACTTATAATCTGGAGGTAATAAATGAGCCTTTGAGTGGTTACCAGGGATTGATATTGTCATGCAGCTTGTGTAGGGAGCAGGATAAATAAAATGGATTTTCCTGCGGAGGAATACCGTAGTTCATCATTCTCGTCGACACTTGTTATTGATCTCATTCTATTTGTTTGTAATTTTGTTGCCACTGATTGAGCCGTGGTTCTAAATCTCAAAATGACTTACACGCTGTTCGGAAGGTGCTTTATTGAGCAAATAAACTTCAAATGTTTCATTTGGTTTCCTGATTCATTTTGATTTATTGCAAATTAATGGCTGCTTTCTCATTTCGTCAAACACCAATTCTTTGACTCTTGCCAAACTCTTCGACACTTACCCCATGCTCTTGTTTTCCTCACAAAAGATGGACAGCAAGTACATGATGTGCAAGCCACCTGATTCTTTCTTCTGATTTTTCCCTAATGGAGATATTTCATATTCTATTTATTATCTTTTTCTTTCCGTACAAATTAATTTACCGATGAAAGCATTTATTTTCATTCATAGGATGTCAATTATTGCTGGCAAGGATAGTATTTGATGGGTATCTCCAATTGCCATTGCACTTGAGAAGATATTGGTGAGCTACCTTCTTGAACCACTATTGTCTTTGTGGTAAACTTACTTCCTCAGTGCTGTTGGAGTTCCAGGAATTAAAACAGCAATAATGAAGAAGTTATGATAAGATTCCAAGTCAGTCTGGGCGCATAGTGGCGCAGCAGTAGAGTTGCTGCCTCACAATGCCAGACACCCCCAGGTTCGATCCTGACTATGGGTGCTGCCTGTATAGAGTTTGTATTGTCTCCCTATTGCTGCGTGGGTTTTCTCCGGGTGCTCTGGTTTCCTCCCACATTCCAAAGACATACAGGGCTGTAGGTTAATTGGCTTTAGTAAAAATTGTCGCTAATGTGTAGGATAGTGTTAGCGTATGTGGTGATCACTGGGCTGCGTAGACCCGGTGAGCCAAAGGGCCTGTTTCCATGCTGTGTCTCTGAAGTCTAAATGTCTTTTAACGTTTGTTTTAGATTTTAAGTTTAGAACTCTAAAGATGGTAAGAAACTTGAATGGGAACTGGCATGTGGTGGTGTTCACATGTGCCATATTCCTTTGTATGCCCTATTCCTTTGGCTGGTAGTTGTCTGGGGCATCTGGCGAGTTGCTACAGTGCATTCTGGTGGATGGTACAAACTGCATCATGAGTGAAAAGACTTAGAATGGTGCATAAGCTGCCAATTGACATGGCTGTGGGATGGAAGATTGCAACCTTCACGTGGCCCACCGTTTCGACCAATGCAATCAACCCGACATGCACAAACTTACAACAGGCCTACCTATGACCTACATTTAAGGTGTGCACGCCATACGCAAGAGAAAAGAAGAAGACATGGCTGTTTTATCCAGAATCATTATAGCTTTTTTGAGCACTTTAGGAGCTGGATGCACTCAATGTTGCAAACATTGAAAAGGCTTTAGGGGATGGGTAGCAAAAGTGAGATAAGGGAAGGAGGAGATTCACTTCTTGCAGAGTAGTTGGCTACTAGGTTTTTTTGGCATTAGTCCAGTTAAGTTCTGGGCAATGATGAGGGATTCACCGGCAGTGATGAGAGGTAGCTAGACTCCTTCTTGTTGAAAAATGTCATTGTCGGACACTTGCAAGGCAATAAGCAAGAACGTTGCATGTTATGCATTGTCTATCTGTGCAGTAAATACCCCAGAGCGGTGTGGCAGGTTATGCTCAGTTCTGCAGATGAAGCATAGGACACTGAAACTGCAATGAAAATGGGCCCCAGAGACTTTGCTGTCTCCAATACTCTCAGATGCTTCTGACTGAGACTGGCTTTTATGATGGTACGAATCTTGGAGGAAGTCAAGATGAATCCTCCACTCAATCCTCCTGATAGAGAGCCCAGATTGCATTATATCATGGTGAGCAGGAGATCCCAGGATGTCTCCTCATATTAGTTCTCTCAATACCCTTGTCTGGCAAGTCTGTTCTTCACAATTCCATCTGCAGCCATGCAACCAAGTGCTCCTGTTGGTGAGCAATGGATTTCTCTAATGTCTATTCTATGTCTTTTGTTATTCCCAGTGCTCCTTACATGTTATTTAACATTGAGTAATACTGCTTCATCAGCTGAGGGAGGACAATAGGTGTTAATCAGCAAGTTTTCTTGCCAGTTTTTGATATCATATCATGAAACCTCTAAGGCACCTCTCTTCTATTTGTTTTAGAGATAGAGCGTGGAAACAGGCCTTTTAACCCATCAAGTCCGTGCCGACCAGCGATCACCTTGTACACTGGCACTATCCTACACACAAGGGACAGTTTACAATTTTACCAAAGCTAATTCACCTACAATTCTGTACATCTTTGGAACGTGGGAGGAAACCAGAGCACCTGGAGAAAACCCACACGGGCACAGGGAGAACATACAAACACCGTACAGACAGCAACAGTAGTCAGGATCGAACCCAGGTCTCTGGCACTGTAAGGCAACAACTCTAGGGAGAGAGAAAACAGGGAATTTTAGACCAGTTAGCCTGACATCGGTGGTGGGGAAGATGCTGGAGTCAATTATAAAAGATGAGATAGCCGAACATTTGGATAGCAGTAACAGGATCGGTCCGAGTCAGCATGGATTTACAAAGGGGAAATCATGCTTGACTATTCTTCTGGAATTTTTTGAAGATGTAACTGGGAAAATGGACAAGGGAGAGCCAGTGGATGTAGTGTACCTGGACTTTCAGAAAGCATTTGATAAGGTCCCGCACAGGAGATTAGTGGGCAAAATTAGGGCACATGGTATTAGGGGTAGAGTGCTGACATGGATAGAGAAGTGGTTGGCAGACATGAAACAAAGAGTAGGGATTAACGGGTCCCTTTCACTATGGCAGGCAGTGACTAGTGGGGTACCGCAAGGCTCGGTGCTGGGACCACAGCTATTTACAATATACATCAATGATTTGGATGAAGGGATTCAAAGTAACATTAGCAAATTTGCAGATGACACAAAGCTGGGTGGCAGTGTGAACTATGAGGAGGATGCTGTGAGAATGCAGGGTGACTTGGACAGGTTGGGGGAGTGGGCAGATGTATGGCAGATGAAGTTTAATACGGATAAATGTGAGGTTATCCACTTTGGTAGCAAAAACAGGGAGGCAGATTACTATCTAAATGGCGTCAAGTTAGGAAAAGGGGAAGTACAATGGGATCTGGGAGTCCTTGTACATCAGTTTATGAAAGTAAGCATGCAGGTACAGCAGGCAGTGAAGAAAGCGAATGTCATGTTGGACTTTATAACAAGAGGAATTGAATATAGGAGCAAAGAGGTCCTTCTGCAGTTGTACAGAGCCTTAGTGAGACCACACCTGGAGTATTGTGTGCAGTATTGGTCCCCTAATTTGAGGAAGGACTTTCTTGCTATTGAGGGAGTGCAGCGTAGGTTTACAAGGTTAATTCCCGGGATGGCGGGACTGTCATATGCTGAGAGAATGGAGCAACTGGGCTTGTACACTCTGGAGTTCAGAAGGATAAGAGGGGATCTCATTGAGACATATAAGATTGTTAAGGGCTTGGACACGCTAGAGGCAGGAAACATGTTCCCGATGTTGGGGGAGTCCGGAACCAGGGGCCACAGTTTAAGAATAAGGAGTAAGCCATTTAGAACGGAGATGAGGAAACATTTTTTCTCACAGAGAGTGGTGAGTGTGGAATTCTCTGCCTCAGAGTGTGGTGGAGGCAGGTTCTCTGGATGCTTTCAAGAGAGAGCTAGATAGGGCTCTTAAAAATAGTGGAATCAGGGGATATGGGGAGAAGGCAGGAACGGGGTACTGATTGGCGATGATCAGCCATGATCACATTGAATGGCGGTGCTGGCTCGAAGGGCCGAATGGCCTATTGTTTATTGTCTCTACCTATGTGCCACTGTTCTGCCCTTCCATGGTTCTGTGCCACTCTGCCACTCCCTCATGCCAGTTTTACCATGCTTTCCGCTCGATGTACTCAGGAACCTCGGATATAACTGAGATTTTGAACTCTGCTGCGCATCTGAACAGTTGTGCCTCTCGGACCTTGATTGTTCATCCTGCTGAAACTTAACTGTTCATTTCCATTTCTTACCTTGGCTGGATTCACACCATCTGAGATTTCCTACGTTCCACCTGAGCTTTTCTCCTGTATGCCTCCACTTCATATTAAACAGGTTGCAACATGGAATGTACCATGGGATAAAGATTCACACCTAAAATGGTAACCAACGCTACACATCCAGATGCTGACTAGTGTCTATTCAACACATTCTGCTTGACTGCTGTGACTGTTTCAGCATCAGAAACATTTGCTTTTTTCTCGCATTGCTTTTTTCATTATTCCCCAAATGTTATAAAGAATTCCATTTATTCTGCGAGTTTACGCAGCTGTGTGTTTCTAATGCTTCATCCTGCTGTTTGTCACAATATCTGTTTTTTTTAATGGTTTTCTGTAAGCTACTTTGTTATTCAATATGTTTTTCTTGATCCTAGAAAATGCTTCTTGATAGCCATTCTTTTCAAAACTATTGCTAGAAGAATATATCATGTGAATATATTTTTAACAATCCAGCTTTATAAATAAGCTCAGAGTCAATCATTAATGAGCAGATTGCGAGTAAGCTGTGAGGTGATTTAAAAGTTATTGGAAAACAGGCAAAAATAATAGAAGTTATATTAGAAAGAATATTACGATGATTAGGTCTATGCTTCAACTTGTTATATTTGAACATCTCTCCCAAGGGCGAGCGGAAACCACTGGGGGGTTACTAGACTCGAAGCATTTGCCATTTAGTCCATTGTGATACATAAATGCATCGCGGTTGCAGAGACTTGCACTGACAAAGCATCTTCTATAGCCTCAGGACATTTCAAAGTGTTTTATAACCAAAGATTACTTCTGAATTGCAGGAACTAAGGTAACAATATCAAGCAAGAAGGAGATACATTACCAGTTAAACATTAAGCTTGATGATATCAATGGGACTTTGTATGCCTTTTTGTTTTAAACTATGACAACGCTGCTTTCCTGTGCATGTCTTGCTCAAAAAAGTGGAATATCTTGATTTACTGTTGGGAAGGCAACATGATTCTGAAAGAATATCTTTGTCCTTATTTTAGCTGTTCACACCCAGTTTCCCCACACAAACAAAAGGAATTAAAGTCCAGACTTTTGCAAAATGGTCTGAGGAAAAGGTCATTGGCAAGGAATATTAAGTCTATTTGACGCTCTTTCCCCACAGATGCTGAATGGTCGAGTATTTCCAGCATTCCTCACATAGAGCAATAGAGGAAGAGGAAAATAGGGCAGGAAGGGAAGGCAAGAAGAAAAATACAAAGTAAAAAGGAAAGGGAAGGCAAGAAGTAAAATAAAATAAAAAGTAGAAGCAAGATTAATTGAGGGTGAAACCTACTAAACATCTGGGAATGTCAAACCTAAACACTTTGTGCTTTAACGTGTGGAATATTTACAATAAAGTGGATGAAATATTCACCTAAATAGACATAAATGGATATGATGTAATTGTAATTGGTATGTCTGCAGATAGGAACTGAATATTCAGGGGTATTCAATGTTAGGGAAGATTGACATAAAATAAACTGGAAATAGATACAAAAAGCTGGAGTAACTCAGTGGGTCGGACAGCTTCGCTGAAAAAAGGGAATAGGTGATGTTTCTGGTTGAGAAACGTCTTCAAGGAGAAATCTGAAGAAATGAAGAAGGCTGAAGAGGTCTGAAGAAGAGTCTTGACCCGAAACGTCACCTATTCCCTTCTCTCCAGAGATGCTGTCTGACCCGTTGAGTTACTCCAGCTTTTTGAGTCTATCTTTGGTTTAAACCAGCATCTGCAGTTCCTTCCTGCACATAAAAGGAGCAGAAGTGGGGTGCATGGAAGAAAGAGCAGCACAGCACAGGAGCAGGCGCTACAGTCCACAATAACCTTGCTGAATATAATAGCAAGGTAAACTTGTCTCCTCTACCTGCATGCGATCTATATTCCTCCTTCCCCTGCATATCCATGTGCCTATCTAAAAGCCTTATAAAGGCCACTATTGTATCTGCCTCCCCCATCACCCCCGGCAGCATGTTCCAGGCATCCATCACACTCAAACACCTCTCACCTCAAAGCTGTGCTCTCTAGTCTTTGACATTTCCACCTGGGGAAAACGTTTCTGACCATCTACTCTATCTATATTTCCCATACTTTAAAATATCAGATCTCCTCTCAGTACCCAATGTTCCAGACAAAGTAATTCATGTTTGTCCAACCTCTCCTTATGTCTAATACTCTGTTAACCAGGCAGCATTCTGATAAACCTCTTCTGCACCTTTTCCAAAGCCTCCCCATCCTTCCTGTAATGGATGCCCAGAACTGCACACAATACTCCAAATAAGGACTAACACAGTCCAATAAAGCTGCAACGTGACTTCCTGATTCTTAAACTCATGGTAGCTCTGCCAGTTTAGAATGTTACCAAAGGAGGAACAAAGTAATAATTGGGAAGTGGAAATAAAGCTTGATAATGAGCTTACAGGGAATATACAAAGTAACTGTTAAAACTTCCATAGGTATGTCAAGAGAAAAAGATCATTTTAGATCGGTTAGGCTCCTTAGATTTGGAGACATGAGCATTTCTAATGGAGAATAAAGAAATGGCAGACCAATTGAACACTTTTGGTCAAGACCATACATCAGGTGGCACAGCGATAGATCTACTGCCTTACAGAGCCAGGTTCGATCCTGACTATGGGTGCTTGTCTGTAGGAGTTTGTATGTTCTCCCCGTGACCAGCATGGGTTTTCTCCAAAATCTTAGGTTTCCTCCCATACTCCAAAGATGTACAAGTCTGTAGGTTAATTGGCTTGGTATAATTATATAAATATAAAATTGTCCCTGGTGTGTTCAGGATAGTGTTAATGTGCGGGGATCGGCAGATGCAAATGATCTCCCAGTCATGTCAGGGAATCCAAAGCCACGTGTGGGGAAGGAACTGAACAAAATCAATGTTAGTAATACAGTGGTGTTAGGGAAATTGACTGGACTAAAGGCCAATTAATTCTCAGGGTCCAGTAGTTTACATTCCAGAGTTATTAAGGAAATGGCCTTAGAAATAGTGGGCAAATGGTTGGTCATTTTCCAACACTCTGGATCAGTACCTATTTATTGGAGGATGGCTAAGGTAAACCACATTATTTAAAACAAAAGGATCGAGCAAACAAGGAATTATAGCTTGACATTGAAAATGGTCCGTCTATAATCAACGTTGTAATAGCAGAGTATTAAAAAAAAAGTGACAGGATTAGTCAAAGTCAAGGTAGATTTATGAAAGAGAAATCATGCTTTCATGAGAAATCATGAAATATGTTTGAAAACTCTGAGGATGAAAGTCATACGGTGAATTAGGGAGAAGTAGTGCATGCAGTGTATTTGTCACTAGAGATAGCTCTGATAAAGTCTAACATAAGTATTTAGTGAGCAAAATTTAAAGTATAATGTATTTTGGGTAAAGTACTGCCATAGATAATGAACAAGGTGATAGGCAGGAAATAAAAGATGAAATAATCATGTGGTTTTCTGAATGACAGGCAGAGACGAGTGGGGTACATTTGGTTTCATGCTTTGATCCCAGATATTTACAATAATCATTTTGATAAGGCAATTAAAAGTTTACAGATAACACAAAGCAGGTTTAGATTTAGGCTTATTATTGTCACGTGTATTTAGGTATAGCAAAAACCTTTGTTTTGCTGAATATACAATCAGATCAGATAATACCGTACATAAATACAATCGTCAAACTCAAGTACAATACATAGAGCAAAGGGAAAGATACCGAGTACAGAATACAGTTCTTAACATTGTAGTACGTCAGTTCCATAGACAAAGTCCAATGTTCGCAGTGGGGTAGATGTGAATTGAGCAGGAATCTAGCATTTGGAAGGACCGTTCAGAAATCTGATAACAGAGGGGATGAAGCTGGGAATGATTATGGTGGGGAATGCCTTCAAGCTTCTGTACCATCTGCCAGAGGGGAACAGGGAGAAGAAGGAATGACTGGGTTGGAACAAGTCTTTGATTCTGTTGCGTGTGTTTCTGAGGCATTGTGAAGTGTAGATAGAGTCAATGGTTGGAATTCTGGTGTGCGTGACCGTCAATGGTGGGAAGTCTGGTCTGGGTAGGAGTATGAGCTGTGAGAAGGATGCTCCACTGTGATTCGGATACATTGAATCTGGAGCATAGAACAGTACAGCAGATATGTAGGCCCTTGGGCCCACAATATCTGAACCAAACACGATGTTGAGTAAAATTAATCTCCTCTGCCTGCATATGATCCACATCCCTCAATTTCCTACACATCCATGGGGCTATATAAAAGCCTCTAAAATGTCACTGTTGTACCTGCTTCACATCTGCGTCCACACCAAGCCTGGCAGCACGTCACAGGCACCAACAACTCTCTGTCTAGATACCTTGCTGTGCACATCTCTTTTAAAATTTGCCCCTCTCAGCTTAGCACTATGCCCTCAAATCTTCGACATTTCTACTGCGGGGGAAAGGTCCTGATGGTCGAACTCATCTATGCTTCTCATCATTTTATAAACTACCAGGCAACCTCTCCCAAGCCTCCAATTCCTTACTGTAATGAGGTGACTCAAACTGCAAACAATATCCAAATACAGCCTAACCAAACACCGAGAAAGCAAAATAACTTGCTGAATCTTATACTCAATGCCCAAACTATGAAGCCAAGCAGACCGTAGGTCGACCTGTGACACCAAGCCTTCTTTGCCACTCTGTCGGCTTGTATTGCTACTTTCAGAGAACTATGGATTTTGATCCCAATATACCTCTGTACCTAATGCTGTTCAGGGTCTTACCATTAACTATGCACTTTCCCCTTACAATAGACCTCCTAAGTTGAGTGAGTGGACAAATGCATATCATTTAATGTGGATAAACATGAAGTAATATACTTTGCTATAAAATACAAGAAGGCAGATTACTAACCAGGAAACAATAGACAAGGAGGGTAACAAGATGCTGGTGTCTTTGTGCGTTGGTGTGTTTGTCTGATAAAAGTAAGCACACAGATGCTGCAGACAGTTAAGAAGACAAGTGTTATGCAGGCCTTTGTATTTGAGAGAATTGAGTACAGGAGCAAAGATATCTTACTACAATTGTGAAAGGTATTCTTGATATAAAGGGAGAGCAGCAAAGCTTCATAACATTATTTCCTAAAATGGCAGGACTGAGACATGAAGAGAGATTGGGTCATATATTCCCTGGAGCTTAGAAGAATGCTAAGCATCCTTGTTAAAAACTTATAATTGGACATGCTAGACATGAAGGAAATCCTCAATGATGGGGATGTCCAGAATAAGGCTAACAGCTAAAGAAAACTGGGGAAGCTATCTAGAACTGAGATGCAGAGAAATATTTTCATCCAGAATGCGATGAACCTGTGCAGTTCTTCGGCAATTGAGGCCAAATCATTTAATAGATTGAAGAAGATTTTAAATTGAGATCAAGAGACACTGGTGGAGACGCTGGTATCGTTGTCTCGTTGTAGGACATTGGTCATTCTTTTTATTCTGGATTTTAACTCATGTATTGTGTTTTTTTAATTATATAATTTACGATGCTTTTATAAGTGATATACTAAGATTTTATATGTACTTTATGATGTTTTTTAATATGCAATGCATTTTTATGTAATGTTGTCCCTTGTCTGGAACTTGATTCCGAAATAAAGTTTATTTATTTTAGTCCACATTTTGCTGCACTATATTCTATTTGCCACTTCTGTGCCCACTCTTCCAACCTGTCCACATCCGTCTGCAGAGTCCCTGCTTTCTCTACACTACCTGCCTCTCCACCTATTTTTGAATCATTCACAAACTTTGCCACAAAGCCTTCAATCCCCTCGTCCAAATCTATATTACGAAAAATCTGATCTTGGCCACTTCCTGTTGTACTGTATATTGATTTTTTTTAAACGCTGCCACTTACGGCTGTGATTTTTGGCCATCATACTCAGAGTCCCCTTCCGCTGTGCAGGACAAGAGGATTTTTCCCATTGATGAAAAATAAAAGAGTTATTGGTGTTTAAAAAAATGATGAGATTCTCATTCCTGAAAGCCACGTCCTTTCCGGAGGAACTATAAAACCCAGAAGTGTAGAGTGCCTCAATCAGTCTCTGCAAGATGGGGGATGCGAGAGGTCATGTCTCTCAGTCTGTGCTGTGAATAACACTGAACACATGTCCACTAAACAGTGAGTGTGGTTTTACTGAACTTGAGTGCCCATAATGTGGTTTGAAAATGAAAATGATTTGAAATAAAGCACAGCAAATGGTTGGTGGTGGTTGGTTTGAAGTGAAGCGCAGCAAATGGCTGTTGGTGGTGGTTGGTTTGAAGTGAAGCACTGCAAATGGCTGTTGTGGTGGTTGGTTTGATGTGAAGTACTGCAAATGGCTGTTGGTGGTGGTTCGTTTGAACTGAAATACTGCAAATGGCTGTGGTGGTGGAAACTTGACAACTTCCTGTTTGCACTGTATATTGATTTTAGATAAAACGCTACCACTTATGGCTGTGATTTTTGGCCATCTAACTCAGTCCCCCTCTGATCATCAGGTGCAGAAGATTCTTCCCATCAATGAAAAATAAAAGTGTTATTAGTGTCTAAAAAATGTTGAGAATCTCTCTCCTGTCAATCATGCCATGAAGGCCGTGCCCCTTCCGGTAGGAGATGGGATAGATTATAAAACCCTCAAGTGTGGGTGTGGCTCAGTCTCTGCAAAATGGGGGAAGGAGAGGTCATAACTTTCTGAGTTGTGAATCAACTGAACACACTGAATGTCTACTGAACTGTGAGTGTGGTGTTTATGTGGTGTTTTGGGTGTTTTGTGTGGTTTTATGGTTGTTTTATGGTGGTTTCACCCTGCTTGAAATGGTATGAAACTGCATTTGAATGTGGTGGCCTTGCACCCTGCATGAAATGGTATGCAACTGCATTTGAAATTAGTGGCTTTGCACCCTGCAAGAAATGGTATGAAACTGCATTTGAATTTGGTAGCCTTGCACCCTGCTTGAAATGTTATGAAACTGCACTTGAGTTTGGTGGCCTTGCACCTTGCTTGAGGTGGTGGGAAACTGAACTTGAATTTGGTGGACTTGCACCCTGCTTGACGTGGTATGCAACTGCATTTGAAATTAGTGGCTTTGCACCCTGCAAGAAATGGTATGAAACTGCATTTGAATTTGGTCGCCTTGCACCCTGCTTGAAATGTTATGAAACTGCACTTGAGTTTGGTGGCCTTGCACCTTGCTTGAGGTGGTGGGAAACTGAACTTGAATTTGGTGAACTTGTACCTTGCTTGACGTGGTATGAAACTGCACTTGAATTTGGTGGTCCTGCACCCTGCTTGAGATGGCTTGAAACTGCACTTGAATTTGGTGGCCTTGCACCTTGCTTGAAATGGCATGAAATGGCACTTGAATTTGGGGGCCTTGCACCCAGCTTGAAGCGAAGCACTGCAAATGGATGTTGGTGGTGCTTGGCTTGAAGTCAAGTGCTGAAAATGGCTGTTGGTGGTAGTTGGTTTGAAGTCAACGCTGCAAATGGCTGTTGGTGGTATGAAACTGCATTTTAATTCGGTGGCCTTGCACCCTGCTTGAAATGGAATTTCAAGGAATAGCCGTGATTCAACTGTCAGCCCACCAGCCGTGAGTGAGCTGCAGCACATCAGGCTTGAGCGACTGAGCTGTCATCCTAAGAATCAATTAGGCTCACAATGTCCATAATAGCCCTCTGGAAACCAGTCCCTTCAGCCCACAACACCCATACTAACTGTATGGGTGTTGATTTTTATACCTGGTTAGGTATACTGTATACTAACAACACCCATACTAACTATCCAGAAAGCCCCCCCCCCCCTCCACTGGCCACCATTATTGGAATTGGTGGAGAGGTGGAATATTGCGTTGGGGGACCGGCCCTCCCGTGTGAACATGGGACCCAATGGGTCTCACTTAGTCTAGTCATTAATATAAGAGTAGCGGCCCTAGCACCGACCCTTGCAGATATCCTCTAGTTATTGGCAGCCAAGCAGAAAATGCCCCCTTTATTGCCACCCTTTGTCTTTCACCATCCAACCAACCTGCTATCCATACTACTCCATCTTTGGAGTGTGGGAGGAAACCGGAGCACTCGAAGGGAACCCAGGCGGTCACACGGAGAACATACAAACTCCACACAGCAGCACCTGAAGTCAAGATCAAACCTGAGTCTTTGTCCTGTAAGGCAGCAGCTCTATCACTGTTCAATCACTGGATATCATCTACACACATCTACACATTACCTGGAAGTGGGCCATTCGGCCCACGAAGTCTGTGCTGGCTTGCAGAGTGCTTGCATGCGTCCGCTAATTTTCTCCCATAGTCTATTCTCCCCACATTCCAATCAATTCTACCACACATCCACAGGCAAGGTACAATAAACAGGGCCAATACACTGACTAGCCCACACATTTTCCATATACAGACAAAACTGAGGGGTCCAAAGGAAGCACGTATGGTCACAAGGAGAATTTGCAAATTTCATACAAACAGCATCCAGAAGTCAGGATTGAATGAGCATCATAGTTCTGCGCCACTAATTTTTATTTAAAAGCTCAGAAGAAGCTTTACTGCTGGACTGCTGATCACTTGAATTAATTTCATTTGTGATGATCTCTGCAGTTCATTGACAAATACGAAATAGCAGGAATTACACTAAATGAAAAGCATGGGCTTCAGTTTTAAAACAACCTTTTAAGCTCTTACTATGGATGAATGTGAACTGATTTACCTTGCGAAAGAGGTAAAATCATTGGCATGTATTGGGTGTTGTAACCACTGGGTAGAATGTGTAAACATAGCTCCAGGTACTGCAGTTGATACTGAGCAGGAAATGAATTATCCACACTGGGTGTCTGGAAGGGCAAGTGGTAATCATGTTGCTAAAATCCTACATACACAAGAGGTTTATGTGCAAATGATTGCAATATCACTGCAGCGAAAACACACAAAAAATAAATAATTTATTTTTGCTGGAGAATGGATAAAATTAAATCAAGAGGAGGAGTTGTCCGTTCGTTCCCTCTGCCCAGGGGTTTGTACGCCACGGTTGTGGGACCTGGAAGGAGGCCCGTTCTGCCCTGCTCCGCACCGCTTCCAGGTACAGACGACAGGCGGATTGTCACCGGACCCCTGCTCCTCGCTATCGCCCTGGTCAGAGGTATGGCTATCCACCCGAAATCTCCCCCTTCCACGTTGATTCCCGTAATTTGGAACCCCGGTTTATTGGCCCATTCTCGATTCTCAAGGTCATTAACCGCTCTGCTTTCTGCCTTAAGCCCCTGTCCCACTTTCACAACCTAATTGGTGACCTCTGCCGAGTTTGCCCTTGACTCATACTCGCAGCATGGTCACCACGAGGCCATAGGAGGTCGTAGGAGGTCTTCGTAAATCTTCCTAATGCTCGTGAGTGGTCTCCGCGTACTCATGGCCTCAATTGGGTTTTTCCAGCCTGATTAAAAAATGTCCACGAGTGAAAAAAAAGGTCCGCATGGGAAACATTGATACTTTTTACTCATGGGTAGTCGTAGTAGGTCGTGATGGTAGCAAATAGATAGTTGTAGGTAGTCGTAGATCGGTAACTGACCCGAGAAAAAATATGCAAACATGACATCATTTTATCATGTGATAATTTTTCACTCGTAGCTAGTCGTTGTTGGCCTTGGGTGTGGAAGAATGTGATCGAGGGGGGGTCGTAGGAGGTCGTAGACATAGTCGTAGGAGGTCTTTTACTTTGGCGAGTCTACACGACCTTGACATGTTTTTCAACTTGTCTAGTGTCTTCTAAACTCGTGGAGAAGGTCATCCAAGTGAGACAGACCCTTTAGACTGCCCCGGTCTCCGCAAATTCACACCAAATTTCACTTATTCGAGGGTGAAGCCTGTTACCGTTGCCACCCCGCATCATTGACGGTGGTCCGGTGCACACGGTGAAGCAACTGCTGAAGTCCTGACAGCGTGGCAGAGGGATCCAGTACCTGGTTGACTGGGAGGGCTACAGTCCAGAGGAGAGGAGCTGGAGTCCTGCCCGTGACAGCCTGGACCCCTCCCTGATCCGTGACTTTCATCACCAGTATCCGGACCAACCAAAAGAGGACACCAGGAGGTGTCCTTGGGAGGGGGGGCTCCTGTCACATTTGCCACGGCTCCAGACGCTTTCCACACTCCTCCCCTGAGTCTTTAGGAGTTACACCTGCATTTAATCTGCTCCCCTAATCTATCACTTGGTATAAATACCTGAAATCATCACCAACTGGGTGCTGACTAATCAGTTCTGCATTTTGTAGGTTTGAAAGCAATTCTGAGTTCTGTCAGTTCCAGGCCCATAACTTTCGGTTCCATTCGCATTGGAATTTTGGGTTTTCTTCAGTACTTCTCGGTAAGCCTGCATTTCTGTCCTCTCCATTCCTGAGCCTCCTGACAGCCAAGTATATAAAAACATGCAAGGAATTTGAATTGACATACAATCAAAACAAAAAAGATGAAATACTACCACTGTAAATCCTTACCAATCTTCATCTCCACTGATGATGACAAAATTCAAAAGGCAAGGTGCAATAAACCATGAAAATTATGCTTACATTTTATTTCGGAGTCACGTGTGTGACTACGTGAAGACCCTGTCCAGCACGCATGCACGACATTAGCGTTCATGCAGTGTACCCGCGACGAACGGGAGTTCAAGGCGCTCCCACTACAAATTGAAAGTCGGGCCAACAGGTAAGTTTTTTACCGTGGCCGTGTGTGTTTTCTCTGTGGTCTGCTTTATTTTCCAGAAAGAATGAGCAAGACCAGAGGGAAGAAATCTGCAGCTCGCCCCCGTTCGTCTCCTGTTGAGGAGCGTGTTTTGGAGTGGGGGGGGGGGGGGCAAGAGGCGGTAGGACTAACTACCGAGCCGAGCCCAGCACTGCTAGTGCAGCCTGAGCAGCGGGCTGGAGGTTCCTGCAGCCAGAACCGGGCGGTAGTATCCGACGATTTGGATGAAGATGCCTCACCGCTCGAGAGCCGCACAGGCAGCCGCCTAAGCCGAATGGAACGGCTTATGGAGCAAATGCTCCAGTGAGATATGCTGAGAGAGCAGCAGCAGACTTGCCAAGGGAGCTCAGGCACTCCCGCAGTGTCCTTTACGGCACTGGCCATTGCTTCACCTTCTATTGAAGGCAGCATTGGTGACCAGGTCTGGGCTGGTCAAGAAGAGGGGTCGTTGGCTGAAGATGTCAGGAGTATGCAGGGTGTACTGGATCAGGAAGAGCTGCTGGGTGTGGTCAACCACTGCGTGGCCATTCCACGAGCGGGTCGGCCTTTAGAGCCGAAACCTGCAGCCAGCATTGACCACCTGTCCTCAAAACCCCTACAAGAACGGGTGGTCAATGATGCTCTTGAATTGTATACAGCCCCAGAAAATTGTGCATCATTGAATGTACCAGCTGTAAACAGCCAAATTTGGGGACATTTGGGGCAGAACATCAGGAACCTGGAGTTGAAGCTCCAGAAAACCCTTAAACTCCTGATTGTAGGAATTGCATCATATGCTCGGTCCATAGATGGTGTGGACATCTCCACTAATGAGCAAGATACATTAGCTCTGCTGTGCACCACTCAATATGAGATAAACAATTTTGCGGAAGGAAATTATCAAGCCTGCCCTCAACCCTAAGTTTGCAGGACTTTGCAAAACACCAGGTTCAGAACCTCCAATTCTGCTCTTTGGAAAGGACCTTCCAAAAAAGGTGAAAGGCCCAGAGGAAGAGTCCAAGACCTTTGGTCTCGTGAGGGCAGGTTTGGGTCCAAGCAGACCTTATAAACCCAGGCGGCAGTACCCCATGGCATCCACCAGTTGTCGACCACCATATGGGACTGGTGAAAGCTCAGGGTCTGCAAACATTCCCCGTAAGCCTTTTTTAGGCCAGGGCCCAGAGCGGGCCCCATGGAAAATGTGCCACCTCCAACATCAACATCAACAGCAACATCAACAGCAGCCCTCTACAGCCCAGCAGACACCTCATCATCCAGCAAAGAGGCAGACGAAGCACCAGTAACCATGGAGGTAGGTGGGTCTCGTTCCTCTCAACATATGAGCAGTAGGGGCTCTATACTAACAGGGGGGTGATTGCACTTGTGTTTGGGTACATGGGAATCCATCACTAATGACAAATATATACTCAGCAGCATTCATGACTATAAAATTGACTTCATTCATGAAAACATGCCGCCAGTTCAGCATATACCTCAAAGGGTATTCACCCTCTCAGTCAAAGAGAAACAAGAGGGTCAAGCTGAACTGATGAGGCTACTAGCAAAAGGTGCCATTGAAAGAACAAAACATGAACCTTTGGAATTTGTGTCTAATATTTTCACCAAAACTAAGAAAGATGGTGGATGTTGCATCATCATTGACTTAAGTACTTTAAACGAGTCTGTTAAGTATATACATTTCAAGATGGAAACTTTTGAAACAGCCAGACTATTGATTTCTAGAGGGCACTTTCTAGCAAGCATTGATTTAAAAGATGCCTACTACTCAGTACCCATATACAAGGAGCATCGTAAATACCTTAAATTTATCTGGATGAAACAGCTATGGCAATTTAAAACCTTACCAAATGGGCTAACCTCAGCTCCAAGGTTGTTCACCAAAATCTTAAAATCTGCTTTGGCATTGTTGAGGAAACATAAGCATATAGTCATGGCGTACTTAGATGACATTTTAATAGTAGGGAAAACCTTGGAGACAGCTATTTTGGCAGTAGCAGCCACCAAATGTTTGTTTGAAACTTTAGGGTTTGTCATACATCCAGATAAATCCAATTTGACACCGTCCAGTACCATGGACTATCTTGGATTTACGATTGACACTGTTCACATGATCGTAACTCTGCCGAAGGGGAAAGCATCAGAGTTGGCACTATCATGCAACGAACTAATGGTTAATCATCAGCCAACCATACGGCAGGTAGCTAGTGTTATCGGGAAAATGGTAGCAGTCTTTCCAGCTGTACAATTTGGGCCTTTGCACTATCAAAATTTACAAAGAGCAAAAGTGCACGCACTAAAGGAAAACTCAGGTCACTTTGACTGAGCTATGAATTTAACTGCTGAATCCATTTCAGATTTACAATGGTGGACAAGGAACGTTAAGCTCAGTTCCAGTCCCATAATAATCACCAACCCAGTATTAACCATTCAAATGGATGCCAGTGCTTTGGGCTGGGGAGCAACTAACATGCAATCCAGCACAGGGGGCAGATGGACTAATTCTGAATCATCTTGCCTACAGACACGGGGTATCAATTACTTAGAAATGTTGGGTGCGTTTTATGGTTTAAAAGCATATTCATCTAATACGCATCACGCACATGTCCGGTTGCAATTAGATAATAACACGGTGGTGGCTTATATCAACCACATGGGTGGTGTAAAGTCGATATCATGTGACTATTTGGTCAACCTAATGTGGCAATGGTGTGTCGAAAGACATATTTGGTTATCAGCAACTTACCCACCAGGTAAGCAAAATACAGTGGCAGACACCAGGTCACGCAAATTTAATGATGACATTGAATGGATGTTAAATCCCAAAGTGTTTGCTGAAATTACAAAGCAATATGGCACACCAGATATCGATCTATTTGCATCTAGACTGAATCACCAATGTATGTCGCTTGGGAACCAGACCCTGAGGCAGCAGCAGTTGATGCATTCACGCTGCATTGGGGGAAAATATTCTTCTATGCTTTTCCTCCCTTCTGCCTCATCAGCCGGGTATTACGCAAGATTCAATTGGATTCCGCTTCAGGAATCTTGATAATACCCGACTGGCCTACCCAGCCATGGTTTCCAGTGGCCCTCGACATGGCTGTCGAAACATCGTTGGAATTCCCCAGCAGTCCGGATTTATTAATCCACCCAGTGTCAGGCATTAGTCACCCATGCCATGACAGAGTCAATCTCCTGGCTTGCAGATTCTAAAAAGACTTCTACTGCGCCTGGGACTGTCTGAGGACGCCATCAACATGATGACCGCATCCCACTGGGAGTCCACCAGGAAACAATACCTGACCAACATAAGGAAATGGGAACGGTATTGCTCCAAAATAGGAACTACCTACACTACAGCAACAGCTACCAGTGTTGTGGAGTTCCTGGTTGGATTACATCGGGATGGACTCAGCTACAGCGCCATCAATACAGCCAGGAGTGCGTTGTCAGCTTATTTGGTTCCAGCAGCAGGACAACAGGCTTTGGGGTTCCATCCACTAGTGGTCAAAATCATGAGGAGCATTTTTAACACTAATTCCGTCAGACCAAGGTACACTCAGATCTGGGATGTCAGCATTGTACTGACGTAGCTTAGGGGATGGACACCATCCAGGTCACTCACGCTGGAACAACTTACACTGAAATTAGTCATGCTCAGGGCACAAGTGTCAGCACAAAGGGTACAGTCCCTCCACCTTCTGAGGCTGGACAGCATGACAGAGTCATTGGACTGTTTTACATTCCATATTCAGGGTCTGGTCAAACAAACTAGACCAGGAACCACACCTCCATTCATGGAGTTCCGGGCATATTCATCTGATCCACGGCTGTGTGCCAAGACCCATCTCACCAATTACATAGACACAACATACAACTTAAGAGGGAGAGAAAAAGCCTTATGGATAAGCCACAAAAAGCCTCATGGTCAGGTGACGAGCCAAATCATTTCAAGATGGCTCAAGCAGGTGCTTAAGTCCGCGGGAGCCAATACTAATGTTTACAAATCTCACTCCACCAGGGCAGCATCCACGTCGGTGGCTAGACGAATGGATGTGCCTATGGACCACATTCTGGCCAGAGCAGGATGGTCCTCAGAAAGAACTTTCCAAAGGTTTTATAGTAAGCCACTGGCGGAACCTGCTACGTTTGCAGACAGAATGTTAGAGTCTGCACATAATATATAATTTAAGCCCTGGGGAGCTCTCTGTTTTTTGTTGTTATTAATAAACCTTTTTTGTTCACAAACAGGTTATTGTTGATTGTGATAACATACTTCCTCCCTCAAAGGTCTTCAGACAGTGAGTGGAGGAAGTATGAGCTGGTACACGGTTCGGAATCACAGAGCTTTGAAGTCTTCACATAGTCACTCATGTGACTCCAAAATAAAATAGTACGATTAAATGAGAACTTACCAGTTCGAAGTTTGATCTGTATTTTATGAGGAGTTACGATGAGGGATTCGGTGCCCTCCGCTCCCACCCTCTGTTATACAGATCAACTGGTAATTGAGTTCTTATTTTTTCTTTACTCTACTTATTTCAATCGTTGTGGGTTTTTTTTCTGTGGATTCACACCGCTGCTTTGAAGAATGTCGCGCATGCGTGCTGGACGGGGTCTTCACGTAATCCCTCATCGTAACTCCTCATAAATTACAGATCAAACTTCGAACTGGTAAGTTCTCATTTAATCTTACTATTTTACATTATTGAAGTAATAATTTTGAGCATAGTTTTCTCTGACACAATTGTTAAACTAGTTAACATACATTGCACCCATTAACCAGGTTGGCATCTGGTAATGTCAATAACATTTTATAATGGGATGAATTTTTATTCTTCCAGCTCATCCAGCTTTCTTTGGTCGTTCCTTAAAGGTTTAATCAGGAATCATGCAGATAAATAGCTTTGAACTGGCACCAAGACAAATTCAAATGATTGTTCATCGACGAATGCAACGCAGTCCAAAAAATCTGTTCCAACGCCCATTTTAGAATTGTACATTTTACGTTAGATACCCTCTCCTTATTCTTGTAATTGAATGATCTTGCACTTCTGTTAAGTTTCAACTTCCTTGAGAACTAATTTCTCCAGCCTGTCCCTCAATATTTTGTCTTGAAGTTGATCACTATCCTTTTCAATACTTACCATGCTTTAACCCTAATGCAGTAACAAGGAACTGTAGGTGCTGGTGTAACTTGCTCGTTCTAAGTCCCCCCCCAGTCTAGTTTCAGTCAATAAAATACTGAATCAAGCACTTGAGCAACTAAACTTTATTTTGGATAACACAACACAAATTCCCATATACAATACCTAACCACCGCGGGTTCGATCCTTGTATCTGCTTGGCCAAGCCCTTCTAGCCTCATGCAAGCAGAGATACTCCGAAAGGTCACGCAGTCCCAAGTGTTCTACCAGAAGATCAACATCGGACCTCCTGTGAGCTACCTTTTATAGGTCCCCGAACCTTGAGGGGCCCGAACCAAATGGGGGTGGTCTCTTTATAAACCAATTATACATATTGATAATAACACAGTACATGATAAGCAGTTCCCTAACCCAATAACACAGTAACTAATACAATGTTTCTGACGAAGCTTCGAAATGGAAGTTAACAGAGATGAATTATGCAACATGTGCCCTGGGATTCGGACAACCCAGACAAAGCCCAACATTACAACCAATCAACAACTATGCAAATAAGGCTTTGCAACATTATTTACACTATGTATATCTGGTTTGCATTGACCCAATCAGTTCCATGCAGTTTACACCTTATTGTAAGATTCTGCAGCTGTCCCATTCTTTCCCTGCAGCTCGTATCGAGGCCACAGACAAACTGGCACCATTCAGCAGTTTGTCCCAGTTCTGCAAAAGCACATTTAACTTGACTGCAATGGCCTAGTGGCACACAAGCCTTTACTCAATTTTAATGGCCTGACTGCTCCAATTTAGCCAGGATTAACACTGGTTTATACCAAAGCCAGACACAAATGTTGGGGTAACTCAGCTGGTTAGGCAGCTTCTCTGGAGAAAATGGATGTGATGTTTCAGATTGGGACCTTTCTTCAGACTAGGGAGAGCGCCCTGCCACAATTAGTCTGAAGAAGTCACTTACTGTATTTTTTCCGGAGATGCTGCCTAACGCATTGAAACATTATGTGTCTATTCTTTACCTTTGTGCGATCTACACATTTTGAAACATTGACATGTGATTGGTTTGTTTCAAAATACAAAGCAATGCTCCAGCAGTGTCCCTGAGGTGGAGCACTTCCTCCAGTTAGAAAACAACAGTTCACTGCTACTCTGTTCCTGATACTGGATACAGAGGGCTTGTGTTCCTAGAAAACCATCTTTATTGCTATTTTCCTGAACATGAGCTGTTGACAATAATTGACACAATCTGTTTCTTTCGCATTTGTATTTAGTTGTGTTTTTCTCACACAGATTCAATAAGAGCAAATTCATATTCTGTATCTCAATTTTTCAGTTTGTGATTTGTGAATTCTGTAAGGGTGAATTTACATTAGCTGAATTGCTACAATGCAAGGGCACAACCATTCTCTCTTCTGTTCTACTCTTGTAGCATGGTCCAAACTTGAATTATTTACGTGGAGTGATGCAGATGAAGTCATTTGGCTGGTCAAGTCCATGTCAATTCCCAGCAGAAAGATCCTATCACTCCTATTTTCTTCTATGTAAAGCACTTTGGTTTCAACGTGAGGTCATTTAAATGTGCTATATAAATAAAAATTACTTACTTACTTACTATTCCCCTCCCCATCTTATTCCGATGTTCCTCTGCAACATATTCTCTCTCACCTGCCTGCCTGCCAACTGCCCATTCAATTTGTTGACAATTAACCTCGAACTAAGGGGCAAATTACAGCAGCTAATTAACTTATAATGACATCTTTGGGATGTGGAAGGAAACCAGAACACTTGGCTGAAGCCTACATGGTCACAGGCAGAGTATAGACACTGCTGCATCAGAATCAAACATGGACTCCTTGTGAGGTAGTGGCACCAACTGTTGTGGCATCCATGAAATTAAATTAAGTTGATCATTTGGTTTCCATTCAGTAATGTCCTGTACATTGTACTGCCACGAGTAGAGGTAATGTAAAGGGTACAAGCTCCAAAGAACCTTTCAGCTCTTATGTCACCTGGACTGATGATAATGCCCACATGGAGAAGTTAACTTTTAGAACCTCAAGTAACCAAGCACTTATTCAGTCATGTAGAATAATTCCTTCAAGAATCACTTCAGCAATCCATGCTTGCTTTATTTTAAAACACAAGATAAATCACGGATAAAGATTTTCAACTTGTAACTTTAAACTGACACTGACATCCCGAAGAAGGGTCTCGACCCGGAAAGTCACCTACTCCTTTTCTCCAGAGAAAAGTTACCCGCTAAGTTACTCCAGCATTTTGTGCCCATCTTCAGTATAAACCTGAATCTGCAGTTCCTTCCCACACATCCTGTATATCAGAAGTCTGTTTTGAATATCTTCTGAATTTTAAACAGAGTGAGCTATATAGTGGTTTGACAGTCAGCTTTTGCTGGGTTTACATTGCTGCACAAAGTTAAACTGATTGCCCAGGGGATTTCTTACTTTGCATGGTAAAAGAGATACAAGTACTGATATTTTAATAGTGCGGTATCTCAATATCTAAAACACTATTTTAATTTTATTATTACCGACACTTGGAACGAGATGTACTGGCTCTAAGACCTGAATTTTGTTTTGCATATCCCTAATGTTTAGCATGATCTTGCTCTCCCCCGGGCAAGATAAAACAGCTACACAGAAATATCAAGGTTGTACCCTTTAATTATGCAGCGTCGTATCTAATGTGCTGTGCTCCTCAAGTCTGCCAGCAAAGGAGCAGATTTTCATTAAATGATGCATTATACAACAGTCCATGCATTAAACAGAGAGTCTAATGATGATTAATAGGGAACTGTGCCTCAACAAGCAATTACTCTTCAGAAAAAGCTTTATATAAGCCCATGATTAGACAGTTTTACTGAACGCATCTCATTTGTATTACAAAGATTTTAGTGAGTGTGTTGCTGTGCATTGCCAACATGTTTGAATATCTAGATGTGATTTTCTGCTTTCTTTAAATTAATAGTCTTCAATGTATTGTGGAATATTCAAATGAAGAAATGAGGAAAGACCAGTCTCATTTCTTTACCCAAGGGTAAACATGTGAGTGTGAAGTGTTTGAAGTAGTTGCTGACATCTTTTCATCACTTAACCTTTTCAATGCTAGAATGGAAATCATATCCTCATTTTGATAATGCTGTAGTCATAAATGTTTCAGCATGCAAATCTAATTAAAAGGCTGGGTTTACTGACATTAACAAAAGTGCCGAGAACAGAAATGTACGTGAGACATTTCAATAATGTACACGGAGTTCTGGGAAAATTACACATCTCCTATTCAATCATTTTCTGATGATATTTTAAAGCATAGAGGGAATTTCATCAATCCCATCTTTATTTCAGGCAACTAACGATCATTTGATACCACCACATTGTTTATAAATGGCATTATATTTATGCCTCAACATGTAATTGCACATCACAACATTTAAGAAACATTGAGACAGGTACATTAACAGGAGTGATTTAGAGCGATGTGGGGTAAAGCGGGCAGGAGGGACTCGTGCATGATGGTCGGCGTGGGAAAGTTGAGCTGGGCCTTTTTCCATACCGTATGCCTGTGACAATCAGGAATAGGCTTTTGCCTCATCTTAACATTATGCACTTTGGCTTAAGACTTTTCAACTACCAGAACTAGCTTCTAACTGGCTTCTCTTAATAGTATTCAAAGCAACCATCTCTGGCATCTCAATGTATAATTTCGTGAACTAGAATAATGTAAATTTCAGTTATTTTTTTTGAAAGTATCAATATGCACTGGTCAAATTAGTAAGGCCTTCCGTCAGTGGATTTGAACGTTGCTATTCGCAGTGAGATGCCCTACCATTACGAATATACCCCAGAGACCTTTTATCTTATAAAGAGGGAGCTAGAGACCTAAAGGGAATATTAGGAGATGGAGACGGTGAGTAAAAAATAATGCATTATATGTTTAAAATGACATATGAGTGACAAATAGTATCCCACAAGACTATGCACTTGGAGCTTTAGTTATTCATTATATTTACTAAGGATTTAGATAACACAAAACAAAACCATATTCCACAATTTGCCAATGCCTCAAGTGGTAAAATATTTAATTGAAGGAATGTTCTTAGCCATTTAATCATTGAGATACTCATTCAACAGGTGTCTCAATAGGACTGGTCCCTGACATGCGGTGTAGATTGGGAACGTAAGGGTGGCACAGTGGTGCAGCGATGGAGTTGCTGCCTTACAGCGCTTGCAGCACTCCGGGTTTGATCATGATTACGGGCGTTCTCTGTACAGAGTTTGTATGTTCTCTCTACATGGGTTTTCTCCGAGATCTTCAGTTTCCTCCCACATTCCAAAACCATCCAGGTTTGTAGGTTAATTGCCTCGGTACAAGTGTAAATTGTTCCTCGTGTGTGGAGGATAGTGTTAGTGTGCTGGCCGGCACGGGCTCAGTGTGCCGAAGGGCCTGTTTCCGCGCTTTATCTCTGAACTAACCTAAACTAAACTACAGTCAAAGAGATGTCCATTAATGCCCCTATTATCAGAGCTACCGCATCCTACCTAGACTTCCCTAATTAACTATATATTTACAGCTTTAGGTTTTCAAAGTGTCAGTACTGAGAAAAGTGGCAAATTTTGCAATGTTTTCATGCTTGGACCATTCGCTCTGTGGAGATCAATTTAACTTTGTCTGAAGAGAATGAAGAAGGGTTCCAACCCGAAACACCACCTATTCCTTTTCCCCAGAGATGCTGCCTGACCTGTTGAGTTACTCCAGCATTTTGTGTCTAACTTTCAACTTTCTTGGTCTTGGATTATTAATGATACACCGTCAGGTGGAGACACGAAATAATTCACAAAAATCCCTCATTGCCCTTTTTTCAGATCCACTTGCATTGATTAATACAGATTAAAAATGTATTCCTATTCTAGTATTTTAAAAGACTTGACTCAATATTACCTGCGAGTAGCTCCTTACTTAAAGGACTCAGACCTCCGCATAAAATACATTTCACTGTGAAGGTTTATAGAGTTGCACAGGATGAAAACTGGCCATTTGGCCCAAGTCGACAAGGATGCCTATGTAACCTCATCTCATTTGCCGGTGTTTTTCCCCCGTATGCCTCTAAGCTTTTATCGTGCATGTACCCCACTGTTTTTAAAACTGCCTCCACTGCCCCGTTTGGCAGCTCGTTCCACAAACTTGTTGCTTATGTCAACAGTGGTGTGAAGAGCATCCATGATATATCTGGTGGATCTTTAGGCCATACCCCTTTCCCGAAGCTGGCATTCATGCCATCCCTACTGGCAGGTAATTCATTGACCAGAACGTGTAAAACTGGTTGAGTAAATATGGAAACGATCCCTACATCTCCTGCAGCTCTTACCTCCTTGGTGGAAACTATAATATGTGTTACTGCTGTGCGGTTGCCATGGCATTAAAACCCAAATCAGGGCTCATAGACAGGAATTTGACAAAAAATTATTAATGGGGAGGGTAGTAGAAGTATTGAGTAGAAACAAGGGAATGAAGATGCTTGTTTAAACAAAAAAGATCACGAAGCGCTGAAGTAACTCAATGGGCTATGGTGCAGCACGGTGGTGCAATGGTAGAGTTGCTGCCTTCCAGCGGCAGAGACCTGGGTTCGTTTCTGACTATGGATGCTGTCTGTACGGAGTTTGTATGTTCTCCACTTAGGTTGTCTCTGGGAATTCCAGTTTACTTGCACACCAAAGATGTACAGGTTTGTTGGCCAATTGGCTTTGATAAGTTGTAAAATTGTCCCTAGTGTGTGCAGGTTAGTCTACGGGGTGATCACTAGTCGTTGCGAACTCGGTGGGCCAAAGGGCCTGTTTCCATGCTGTGTCTCTAAAGTAAAGCAAAGCAACTCTGGAGAACATGGATGTGACATTTAGGGTTGAGGAGTCTGAAGAAGGGTCCCGGCCTGAAACCTCACCTCGTCATATGGCAGAACATCTTCTCTAAGAAACAGTAAATACAAAGAAACAGGTGACACTCAAACCCCACGGGCATCAGCCACACTGAAACCACATAATGCCATAACTGAGTTCCCTACCATCAACATCCTGTGGGGGGGGGGGGGGGGGGTCACCATTGACCAGGCAACCTAAATATTCACTTGCCCAGATAATTGCAGCTGCTGCTGTTCTTGAGGGGTTTAGCATCACCCAGGACCACGCAACATGTTTGGTTAGCGCTCAATCCACCACTCAAAGCCTTCATTTCATCGACTGCTGTAATATCGTGATTTTGTACATGGTACACATGTGAAAAAGGCACCCCAGCAAAATGCCTTACAACTTACTTGCCTGCAATCTCTACTAGTAAGAAGGACAAGTAGGATAAGGACAAAACCTGATGGTATACCCGGTCGTGTTCTAAAAACCTGTGCGGACCAACTGGCTGGAGTTTTTACGGATATTTTCAACCTCTCACCTCTGAGGTCTGAGATTCCCACCTGCTTTAAATGGGCATCAATAATACCGGTGCCCAAGAACAGCAAAGTGACGTGCCTCAACGACTATCGACCAGTGGTAATAACGTCGATGGTGATGAAGTGCTTTGAGAGGTTGATCATGGCGCAAATCAACTCCTACCTCTACAAAAATCTGGACCCACTGCAGTTCGCTTACCGCCACAACAGATCAACTGTGGATGCGTTCTCGCTGGTTTTCCACTCTGCTCTGGACCACTTGGACAACAACAACTCATATTTCAGGCTGTTATTCATTGATTACAGCTCAGCATTTAACACAATCATCCCCTCCAAGCTGGTTACCAAACTCGCAGAATTGAGTGTCTGCGCATTCCTCTGCCATTGGATCCTCGACTTCCTCATTCACAGACTGGTGGAATTGGTGGACAGGTGTCAGCCTCGATAACAATCAGCACGGGAGCACCTCAAGGCTGCGTGCTCAGCCCCCTGCTATACTCACTCTATACTCATGACTGCGTAGCTGATCATAGTGCAAACTCCATCATCAAGTTCACTGTTGTGGGACGTATCACTGATGGGGATGAGTATAGAAGAGAGATTGACTGACTGACCAAATGGTGCCAGAACAATAACCTGGCCCTCAACACCAGCAAAACCAAGGAACTAATTGTGGACTTTGTAAGAGGTAGGATGGGGACCCACGGTCCCGTTTATATCAATGGGTCAATGGTGGAAAGGGTCAAGAGCTTCAAATTCCTGGGCAGGACTCTCTCTAATTGTGCACAGTAGAGAGCATGCTGACCGGTTCGGCAACCTGAGCGCCCCGGAGCTGAAAAAACTACAAAACACTGCCCAGTCCATCATCAGCTCTGACCTCCTTACCATCGAGGGGATCCATCACAGTCGCTGCCTCAAAAAGGCTGGCAGCATCATGAAAGACCCACACCATGGCCACACACTCATCTCCCCACTACCATCAGGTAGAAGGTACAGGAGCCTGAAGACTGCAACGTCCAGGTTCAGAAAGAGCTTCTTCCCCACAGCCATCAGGTTATTGAACTCAACTCAAACAAAACTCTGAACATTAATAGCCCATTATCTGTTTATTTGCACTTGATCTGTTTATTTATTCATGTGTGTATATATTTATACAATGGTATATGGACACACTGATCTGTCCCATATTCATGCCTTCTATATTCTGTTGTGCTGAAGCAAAGCAAGATTTTCATTGTCCTATCTGGGACACATGACAAAAACTCTCTTGAATCTTGATTGGGTGGGTTGGAGGTAGTTGCCAGGTGACATTGTCACTTCCTGGTCATCATCACTTCTGAATCTTGCTGACACATAAGTATCTTGCTGCTCCTTCAATGAGATCAAAACCCTATTATTTCCCTCTCAGCACTGTGGCAAGAGTTTCACTACAGTGCGAAAAGGTTGTTCTATACTGTTCTCAAAGACAACAGTTTCTCCCCAGTTGTTACCAGGCAACTGAACCATCCTATCAACAACTAAAGAGCAACTAAAGAACTACTATCTATCTCATTCAGAAATCAATGTACATTGTATAATTATTCAGCAGAAATGAAAGGAAAATGGTGGAGACTTTTACACCACAAAATATAAAGATTTTCTGAAAATAACCTTGATAAAGTGCTTTGTTTTCCTGAAACAATAGATATTACTATACAAATATTCTAACCAAGCTGGAATCAATCTGAGTAAAAATGAACAATGGTGTCCCCTTCCACCCTCTCTGAAACAAATAAAGCAAAAAAATTAATTTGAGCATTATAATTTTTGAGTTGCCTCAGACAGATGTACGGAAGATATTTCCTCTTGCATGTTAGCACCAAAAGCCATGAATAAAATATTCACTAATAATCCCACTAGGAAAGTCAGGTAAAAATTATATATCTAAACACTGCTTAGAATGTGTCGCCGGGAGAACTTGAGATGAATAGAAAGATAGATTTAAGTAAAGCTGGATTAGTACTTTAATATCAGGGCTA
Source organism: Raja brachyura (assembly GCA_963514005.1). The sequence goes on from OY740800.1 coordinate 14,287,481, forward strand.
AAAGTGTTAATTAATGAGGATGCTACCTACAGTAGGTTGAGGGTAGAAAAGTATTTAGCTAAGATATTTAAGATGATTAAAGGAGTCATTGGTTAAATAATGAGAGATTATGTTATCTTTACAGAATGTGAGAACGACAGCATTACTTAAAGTCAGAATAAACTAACACAGGATGAGTTCAGAAAGGATTCCTTCACCGAACACATTGACAATTCTTCCGTCCTCAAAATACACTTTGGTTGAAATCAATTAAACATTTCAAAACTGAAATGGATACATTTAATTTGATTATATTTTCATAATCCCTTATGATTTAGAAGGAAGATATTCAGACCATATATCCGCTCTCAGATTGATCACATCAATTCTGTTATCCCACTTACTTCTGTGTAAGTTTTGCATGCCCATTAATAATATTTCCTGCCACCCGACTAAGCTGGGGCATATTGCCGCAGCCAATTCTCATACAAGCAGCACAGCTTGGGATGTGGGAAGAAGCATCGCATCAAATCAAAGGGAGAACGTGCAAACTCTGCACAGACAGCACCAAAGGCCAGGATCAAACCCCAGTCATTGGAATTGTGAGGCAGCGACATTATCCACAAACCAAGTAAGGCCCTGGCAAGATATTAAATTGTGATAGAACGACGGTAAGTAGGATTCATTAATTGCAAGAAGATTGTCACAAAATTCTGGAGTAACTCAGTATCATTAATAATCCAAGACCAAGAAAGTTGAAAGTTAGGCACAAAATGCTGGAGTAACTCAACGGGTCAGGCAGCATCTCTGGAGAAAACAAATAGGTGACGTTTCGGGTCGAGACCCTTCTTCAGACTGAGAGTCAGGGGAGAGGGAATCTAGAGGTATGAAAAGGTACAAAACAAATCACAGCCAGCACCGATGACTCAAGAAAGGGGGAGCTCACCAGTATTTTTTAGTTAAATACAGTTCATCTATGGTAACATTCAATAGTAGAACAGATGTGATGGAAAGAATGGCCTTCTTTATTCCTTATGTTCTCAGATGTCTTGGGAACTCTAGAAAGGCACGGATATGAGGCCAAGGCAGAATCACTGGAAACCAGGAACTAACATGTAATGAGCTTAAACCAACCATGGATATAGGTAATTATCCAGTCATTTATAGCCTGTAATTGGGAAAAAAAAATCTTCATCCTTTCACATCGATAAAGACTAATATCACAGCCATTGTTTTGAGCACTGAAAGCTAGAGACACAACCCTAGTCCATTAATAGAGAGTGGAGAAAGCCGTGAGGTGAGCAATGGAGTCTGCAATCCCCTGTGTCTGCTCCAAGCAGGAGCTCCATTATTTCACATTTATTTTTGGGATGCATTTTCTGTTGGTTAAGCCAGAATTTACAGCTTAGGCCTAATTCCCCTTTAAAATTGGAGGTGAGAAAACTTTTTCAACCACTTCATTCCTTCTGATAGCAACATTTCCACAATGCAGTCAAGTCAGAAGTTCAAGGATTTTAGACCCTGCAATAATGAAGGGATTTTGGTATATTTCCAAGTCAAGAGGTTGTACAATGTGAAGGGGAATCTGCAGATGGTGGCATTTCAATGTACCTGGTCAAGACCATTTTATTAAACTGAAGGATTTGAGCATCTCTGACCAGCCGGCAGGTCACGCCCATCTCTACTTGCTCTGGTTCAGGTGGTCGTGAACCACTTCTTCAACTACTGCAGTCCTTCTGGTGAAGGTAGTGTTGTGAGGTTGGAATTTCCAAGATTTAGACCCCGCAACAAAGTAGAAAGAAAAATATATTTCAAAGTCACAATACTGTTTGACTTGGAGAGGAACTGACTTTGATATCTCCATTCATTAGCTGCTCTCCTTCCTTTTAGTGGTAGATTTTGTGTGGTTGGGCATGCTTTTGGAATAACCATGGCAAGAGAATGCTCTGCATTTAATAAATAGTATATGCTGCAACCAACTGAAATGAATGAATACCAATCAAGTGTCCAGGAGGGTGTTGAATGTCATTGGAGCTGCTCTCATCTGTTAGTGAGAAGGGATGAATTCCACAATTTATATGCAGGGTGGTGGAGAATCAATCAGAGAGTTGACTTCTGATCACTCTCCAGTGACCTTTGTTAGGAATGCAGTTTGGTGAATGCCAGATGGGTATAGAATCAATCCTTTTACTAAACTTGCTACCAAGGTTAGTTTGAACTAGTTAGTGGAAGATGCTGTACCATGTTAGAAGGTGGGGATTAAGAGTCAAGAGGTTTTAATTTACATTTGTACTCTAACGGAACAAGGAAATACTTACTTGCAGCAGCATAAGAGGTCTATAGACTCCATACTCAATAGATAACATAATAAGCAAAGTATTAGTGCTAAACAAATCAAAAGGCCAAACCCCACAGTGCAACCAAGACAGTTAACATAGAAATTAGGTGCACGAGTAGGCCATTCGGTCCTTCGAGCCTGCACTGCCATTCAATATGATCATGGCTGATCATCCAATTCAGTATCCTGTACCTGCCTTCTCTCCATACCCCCTGATCCATTTAGCCACAAGGGCCACATCTAACTCCCTCTTAAATATAGCCAATGAACTGGCCTCAACTACCCTCTGTGGCAGAGAGTTCCAGAGACCCACCACTCTCTGTGTGAAAAAATTTCTTCACATCTCGGTCCTAAAGGATTTCCCCCTTATCCTTAAGCTGTGACCCCTTGTCCTGGACCTCCCCAACATCGGGAACAATCTTCCTGCATCTAGCCTGTCAAACCCCTTAAGAATCTTGTAAGTTTCTATAAGATCCCCTCTCAATCTCCTAAATTCTAGAGAGTATAAACCGAGTCTATGCAGTCTTTCTTCATAAGACAGTCCTGACATCCCAGAAATCAGTCTGGTGAACCTTCACTGCACTCCCTCTATGGCAATAATGTCCTTCCTCAGATTTGGAGACCAGAACTGTACGCAATACTCCAGGTGTGGCCTCACCAAGACCCTATACAACTGAAGTAGAACCTCCCTGCTCCTATACTCAAATCCTTTTGCTATGAAAGCTAACATACCATTCGCTTTCTTCACTGCCTGCTGTACCTGCATGCCTACTTTCAATGACTGGTGTACCATAACACCCAGTTCGCGCTGCATCTCCCCTTTTCCTAATCGGCCTCCATTTAGATAATAGTCTGTTTTCCTATTTTTGCCACCAAAGTGGATAACCTCACATTTATCCACATTAAACTGCATCTGCCAAACATTTGCCCACTCACCCAGCCTATCCAAGTCACCTTGCATTCTCCTAGCATCCTCCTCACAGCTAACACTGCCTCCCAGCCTAGTGTCATCCGCAAACTTGGAGATATTGCCTTCAATTCCCTCATCCAGATCATTTATGTATATTGTAAATAGCTGGGGTCCCAGCACTGAGCCTTGCGGTACCCCACTAGTCACTGCCTGCCATTGTGAAAACGACCCGTTTACTCCTACTCTTTGCTTCCTGTTTGCCAGCCAGTTCTCTATCCACATCAATACTGAACCCTCAATGCCGTATGCTTTAAGTTTATATACTAATCTCTTATGTGGGACCTTGTCGAAAGCCTTCTGGAAGTCCAGATACACCACATCCACTGGTTCTCCCCCATCCACGCTACTAGTTACATCCTAGAAAAATTCCACAAGATTCGTCAGACATGATTTACCTTTCGTAAATCCATGCTGACTTTGTCCAATGATTTCACCACTTTCCAAATGAGCTGCTATCCCATCTTTAATAACTGACCCTAGCAGTTTCTCCACTACCGATGTTAGACTAACTGGTCTGTAATTTAATTGTTCAAAGTTTTTAATGTTATAGATAGTTTATGGATAAATGTTGGCCAGTACTCAGTAAACTGTTTCCTTCGCTCCATAGATGCTGCCGCACTCCCTGAGTTTCTCCAGCACTTTTGTCTACCTTCGATTTTCCAGCATCTGCAGTTCCTTCTTAAACATTTTGTCTACTCCACTGCGAATTCTCCTCAAGGTATGCCTACTTTGAAGAAGATTTCCTCCTCCCTCCAAAGACAGTCTGGCCTATTTCCTTCGCTCCATAGATGCTGCCGCACCCGCTGAGTTTCTCCAGCACTTTTGTCCATCTCAGTAAACTAAAGTGTTTTTTGAAATATTTAATCCACCTCAGAATGAAAGTAAGGCAATATCTCCAATAGTGTTGCACTCTCTTAGAGTTAGGGTGGATTAGGTACTCATGTCCCCAGTGGGATCAAAGCCTACTCTACACCATTGGAATACAATGCTTATTTTACAATACCATCATTCAATGCAATCATATTGGGGAAATATCCTCAGTTACTGCCAGCTTATCTACAAAAGAACAGCAGCAACACAAGCATTTATAACACTATTTTAGCCTTTGCCACAATATACAGGACATGAGTATCGAGTCAGGTTGGTTTATCAAATTATATATTAATGATAGTTGATGTTAAAGACCAGGAATGTTGCCTCTAGAAAAATCACACTATTAAAAGTAACTTGTTAAGCATAAAGCTCGAAGGATTGCCGGAGCAAAGTGGGTTTCTTATAAAAGTTGTTGTCACTTCGTATTATATCAAACAATTCACCCACCGAGTAGATTGAAGGAAAATAAATGCATGTTGGCAGCCTGCAAAGCTGGTGTGTCAATCATTGCTCTGCAGCTTTTCAGAAACAATCAGAAAATTTAAAAAAGGCCAAATCTTTCTGACTCTGGCCAGCAATTACGGGAGGAACCCGTTTGAACAGAAGTGTGTCCAATACCCTCTCTGCACATGCTGGGGCTCTGGGACCGCAGCGTTAGATTCAGAAGGTCAACACTGGCAGATCACCAGTCTCTGGAGTCCACACCGAGTCCAACAGTGCGACTCAGTTCTTCATTGCTGTGCTGGGGAATTGCCTCATGGATTCTGTGCTGGCCATACCTGTCTCAGGATCTGAGATTCATCTGATTCAATGGAACTTATTGATGATGGTTTCCAAATATTCCCTGCACAGCTTAGTTCTTGGGTGAAGTTTCTTTTATAGCAGTCTTTAGAGTCAAACGAGTCAAGAGTGTTTTATTGTCATGTGTCCCAGATAGACCAATTAAATTCTTAAGGGCCAGTCCCACCAGCATGCAACTCTATGCGATTAGCGCGACCTAACGTGGTCGCTTGAACTGTTCGGCGTCGCGGTGCCGGTCCCACTTCGATCGCCGGAGCCGTGCGGAATTGTGCGGAGTTCGTCCCGACATCGCGCGGGGCTCCGAAAAACTGACAATGTTCAAAAATTCCGCGCGGCAACGGCTTGTCGGCTCGCAGTCGCCTCGACCATTACACACCGTCTCGACGTCGTGCCTCCGTGACCCTCTCTGTAGGTGCCTCCATGACCCTCTATGTGTGTGGCTCCGTGGCCCTCTGTGTGTGTGCCTCTGTGCCCCTCTCTGTGTGCCCCTCTCTGTCCTGGCGAACTTACCTTTAAGACTTTGCTCCAAGTTCGCCTCACTTTGCCCGGCGTTGCGCCACTCACCCGACCTCCACGCGGCCCCTGCTGTCGGTTTGGTCGCTCTTGCCGCATGCAGGCGCATGCTGGTGGGAACGACCCTGTACAGGGGATCACCCGACCTCCGCGCGGCCCCCGCATCTAGTTTGATCGCGTTCATCGCATTGAGTCGGATGCTGGTAGGACAGGCCCTTTACTTGCAGCAGAAAAAAGAGTTATGTGTGTGCATATATACACATACTCACGAATACACACATATATATATAGATCACATACTGTATATGCACACACGTACACACAAAAAAACCCCGAATAATAGTGCAAAGTAACTCTCGAGAGTTGTTATCCATTACTGTCACCTTATTAAGCCTCCAACCTGTAATGGATATCCTGCAGAGAACATTTCCTGTTGATAGCCCAGTACATTATATCTCATTATCAAAAATAGCCTGGTATATAAACAGGATTCAGAGAGACACAAGGAATTGCAGTTGCTGGCTTACTAAAAAAGACAGGTATGCTGGAGTAACTCAGTGGGGTTCAGGCAGCATCTCTGATGAATGTAGATGGATGACGTTTCGGGTCGGGACCCTTCAGATTGAAAGTAGAGGGGAGGGAACGGGATGTAAGAAAAGGCCAGACCAAGGCAGGATCAGCAACAGGTGACCAAGGATGGGTAGAGCCCATAATGGCCCATTGTTGGCTGGGGAAGAGGTTTTCCTACTTATGTCATTTGCACCAACTTGCAGAGCGACTTTCCCTTCCCCTTGAGGATGTCATGCAGCTGCTCCGTGACACCGTGGGCCCGGGCACCAGGAAGGCAGCCCACCATCCTGGAGTTATGACTGCTGCTCCTGTCTGCACCTTTAACTAAAGAGCCACCTACTATTACTATGGCTCTGCCTGACACTACCCAACCCCGCTGAGCCTCAGAGCCAGGTTCAGTGCACCAGTCCTGCCTGGTACTGATGCTCAACCATGATATGTCATTCCCCCCAAAGAGAGCATCAAAAGGGGGCTGTTTTGAAGGTTGATGCCCACAGTGGTTTACCTGCACTCCATATCCATTTCCCTTTGCTACGGTCACAAACCTTCTCACTTCCTGGACTTTGGGTGTGACGCCTCCCTATATGTCTTGTCCAAGAAGCCCTCATTCTCCCAGATGGTCCTGAGGTCATCCAGATGCCCTTAACCCATTCTTTAAGGGGCAGTCCCTGGACACAACTCCCACAGGTGTGGTCATCAGGGACACCAGCAGTTTCCCTGTCTTCCCACATCCTGCAGGAGGAGCATTGTACCAACTCATCCACAATCACAAATACAACTGAACAAAGACAGAGAGAAATTAAGAAATGAACAAGACTCACAAAAGCAGACTGTACCTTGTCCTCCTATCAGCCTCAAAGAGCCTCCTTGCCTCAGGCTCCTCACCGAAGACCTTACTGTAACACAATGCTCAACACCACCTCTCTCCTAACATGGCCACTGCAGTACAGATGTAAACCGAAGATGGACACAAAATGCTGGAGTAACTCAGTGGGATGGGCAGCACGTCTGAAGAGAAAGAATGGGTAACATTCCGGGTCGAGACACTTCTTCAGACCAACAGTCAAAAGAAGAGTCTTGATCCAGAACGACATCCAGAACGTCATAAGAACCGTGGCCTCTCTCTCGTGATCTTGCAGAGTGACTGAGTCTCATCCAGGCATCCGGGGTTTTATAGTCCAGCCCCCCCACCCCCACCCCCTTCCCCCGGTAGGGGCATTACCTTCATCGCGGTGATTGACAGGCGAGAGGATCTCAAGGTTTTTAAAACGCTCATAACTTTTTTATTTTTCATCGATGGAAAAAATCCTCAGGGTCTGCTCAGCTGAGGAGGACTGTGAGTAAGATGGCCAAAAATCATAGTGATATATGGTAGCAATTTTTCTAAAATCAATATGCAGCGCAAACAGGAAGTGATCCAGATGAGACTTTTAATTATATAGATGACTACCTAATGTAGCAATGTTACAAAATTTTGAGATTTTAAAAATCAAGTCTGCAATTTATCCCATCAGATAAAGCATAAAAAGAAGTTTAAATTTGACACCTAATTCACTTTCATATCTTCAGTATTAAGAAAGTTATGACCATTTTCATACTCGGAAATTAGCATCTTGTTCCCCATTGCCTTTCAATTGACTTAACTCAAAAGCTGTGATCTGGAACAGTTAAAAGCCCATAACTTTCTTAAAAATTAAGAGAACTCAATGAAATTTTCAGTTATTATAGATTGAAACATTCTGAAACAAATATGAAACAATCTTACTTGGTGACCTGAAATTAAAGCATATAATTAGTTAGTTATCTAATTGTAGCTAATTACAAAATTCAATGAGTAGATTTAAACATCTATCCATTTCCTAAGAAAATATAAACTTTTTTTAAATTGCCGTGTCCAAATAACATTCACACAATAATCCACAATATAACATAATTTTTAAATCTCATTTTCATGAATTTCTGGGCCAAACGGAAGGAATTTAGTGTTTTATGCCTGTAAATTAATGGCCATTTAAATCAACTTGCGAGTGGGTTTAAGTGGAATGCGGTGGATTGGAACGTTGCGGTTAGCGGTGAAGTCAGGAGGAAAAATACTGTTTGTTCATACATTTTTTTGGACCCCATTTCGCAACATGAAAATATTATTAAAGCCTCCCGAAAAACCAACTTTTAATATAAAAATAAACTGTTTACCTTTTTTTCTCCCCTATGCAAAATCCTTCCGGTTGGCGGTGCTCACGGCTTTTGAAGGTGATTTTTAAATTACTCTAGTTAATAAATAATTTAGAGTAATTTAAAAATACCTTCATTCATGAAATGTCAAAGAGATTTTTCTTCCGCAACGATATCGCTCGACATTCATCGATTTTCCATGTCTGTTGAAAAACGGCACTTTAAGCTAGCCCCCCTCTGAAAGGCGCCAAAGTCGCGCACACAGGGAGCGGCAGAACTGCAGCGCTGCTCAAGGTAAGTTTTGCAACATACCTACCTAATGTACGTAAATTTCCAACCATTTAAAAAAAAGAGAGGGAGGGGGAGTGCGAGGGGGAGAGGGTGAGGGAGAGGGAGAGGCGGGAGAGGGAGGAGAGGGAGAGGGAAAGGGGAAATGACATGACCTCAAAATGAGTTTGAGTTTGAGTGTATTGATAATTTTCAATGATTTTAAGTTTGTTTAAATTAAAAAGGATTGGATTCGTGTAATAATTTTATCATTTTTTAATAGTTTGGTGAAGTTCTGAGTGTCAGATCATTCGGAACCATTCAGAGAGTTTTGATGGGTTGGACGTTTTGCCAGGCCAGGGTGAAAGGATTGCCACGCATCAACATCTTTCCAGCATATTTGTTGGTGAGGCCTGCATGTCACATCATTCACAGGCAGAAGAAACTGCTCTTGTGAGATGTTAGAGCTCAGGGGATTCACTTTGATAGTATAAGTGTGCAGAATAGTGCCAAAAGCCAGTGGTCACATTGATTGAAAAGTCTGGGCATTTCTTTTCTTTTTACTGATAATTATACAACATTTCAAAAATCAATCCAGTATTAGTATGATTTTTTGATTGCAATTTAGAGTGCATTTCTGGTCATGCTGTGATATATTTCATTATCATCATGTGCAAATTCAAAGTTCAAGATATACAGTGTTATTTGAGATAATTGGCTTTGTCCCACTAATAAATGTCCCGGTTGGAATTTTTAGTTTACTGCTGTTAATCATTTTCTGCATTTAGATTATGCTGGACGTATAGAGCTCTATTAACAGTGCTGAAAATATCCTTAATGCCTGGAATGACACATTCCACTTGGCAGTAAGTGGGTTGTAAATTAATTGAAGCTGTAAGTATCTGTTTTGAATTCCCTCTAACAGTAATTCACCATCTTCAAACTGTCTAATTTAGTAACCTGCCCAAGTCAGTCTCTCACTTATGTCATTGACATTCATCATGTGAATACAAATGTTCAAGAAATCAATAGAAATAATGACAAAAAATAATATGATGTCACTATTCCTTTCAACTGATTATTAAAAAGATATAAATAAAAATCACTTCATCCCTGTGCAGGATCTTAAAGATAGCTGGGTTATTCATATGCGTGTTCTACCCATTGTGCTCCAGACCTTCTGGCTGCTTTCCAGTAATACTATTAAAAGCAATTTAATGATAGAAATTCTGTTGGCTGTTATATGCTTATCCAAAAGTGGTTTAACAGTGAACCAGAATGCTCATTAAATATTTATTGTGGTCTTGAAAAGCATAAAACAAGAGGAAAATTGTTCAAAATTATACTTGGTGGAAGATAAAATTGAGCAACATGAACGGTTATCATAAAACCTTAATGGTGTATTTTTGCTTCAGGGAATGTTTCTTGGGATAGACACGTTTGAAGATTTAGCAGAAGAAATCACAACAACTTTACAAAATAGGCTATGTTGCATAAAAAAAAACATCGCTATGCATTATTCTATTAAATATGGTAGCATTGTGGTGAAACTAGTGGAGTAGCATGCAGACTTGGACCATTGATCCAAGAGATTACTTCAAATAGAGAACTCATTCTCCATTTCAATGGAGAATTTAAATTAAATTTTTCAAATTAGCCTGGAATTAAAAGCTAGTGTCAGTGATTAAGACCATGAACTATTTGATTGTCATAAAAATGGCATCTGGTTCATGAATTTCATTCAAGGAAAGAGATATGCAAATCTTATTTGGTCTGGATGTTAAATGAGTTAAGCTCAACAAGTATGATTGTATTTTGACTAGACCCTTAGTTTGGGAGCATATAGAAAATTGCCTGTGAAAGATTAAATAAACAAAATAGCCATTTTGGCACAATGGCCCTCATCATCTTGGGAGATCATGTTGCAGTTATATAAGACGTTGGTGAGGCCGCATTTAATGTTGTGTTCAGTTCTGGGCACCCTGTAATAGGAAAGATGTTGTTAAGTTGGAAAGGGCAGATAAAAGATTTACAAGGATGTTGCCAGGGCTCGACAATCTGAGCTGTAGGAAGAGGTTAAGCAGGCTGGGGCTTTATTCCCTGGAACGAAGTAGGATGAGGGGCGATCTTATAGAGGTGTATAAAATCATGAGAGGAATAGATTGGGTATTTTTACATTCAAAGCATGGTGGATGATTACACTTAGGTGATCTATTTTTTAGTTCTTTGTTAAGGTATAAATATAGACCATTGCCCCATGGATAACTGCTCTTCTCTTCTGTGAAAAATAAAGCTATGTTACTACTCTTAAGAGCAATGCAAATTAATAATGTATGGCTGGTATTTCAGACAATTGCTCAGTTGTGGTTTGAGCAACTAAAAAGATTTACCTTTAACAGGTATTTAATTGTATCTGATGCTGCGCTGGTATGCTAATTACCCTACATTAAATGTGCATCATACTACAATTAATTTACTTAAAACTGTTTGTTGCAATTAATTACAAAATTGATTAGTGATTGACCAATACTAATATATAAATATAACAACAATAATTGGTTCATTTTCTGCAAAATTCTGAAGTGCTTTCTCTTGGACCAGCTAGTTATTATACTGAGAGCAAATATTGTTTTGAAAATGTAGATTACACAGAACTCAGAATTTTGGTAAATTGTATTCATTTCTGTAAATAATACAGTTTCAGATCATGGGGTATTTATATCTTACGATTAATTTTAAAAGTATTTGAATGCGACAATGAACTCCCATGGAATCTGATTCCAAAGTGAATTGAAACTGAAACTGAGTAAAAAATAATAGAAAATGCTGAGGGTGGCACAGTGGCGCTGTGGCAGAGTTGCTGCCTTACAGTGCCAGACACCAGGGTTCAACCCTGACTACGGGTGCTATCTGTAGAGTTTATACATTCTCCCTGTGACTGTGTGGGTTTTCTCCGGGAACTCTAGTTTCCTCTCACTTTCTACAGCGGACACCTTTGTAGGGTAATTGGCTTCTGTAGATTGCCCGTAGTGTATAGGATGCAAAACTGGGATACCAGAACAAGTGTACAAGTGATCGTTGGTTGGTGCAAATTCAGTGGGCCGAAGGGCCTGTTTCCCCACTGTTTCTCCAAACATAATTAAAGATTAAACTAAACTATATGTTCGGTTGTTCTGACAGTATGTGTGGAAAGAAAAATAGAGCTAAGATTTCAGGTCAAAGGCTATTTATTAGATTTGGAAAGAGGAAGAATTTGGTTTTCTTTTAATTGCAGAGAAGGTGGGATTCTCCAGTGTCATCAAACTCTCATATGTAATATGTTAGATGACAGAATATCTTCTGTTGTTCTGCCCCGCAGACTGCCTCATGCACACTTCCTTCCTGCACACTTTCTTTCTGTCTACTTCCTCGCTACCTGCTCCCCTTCTACACGCCACCTCTCTGCACAGTCCCTTCCTGTGCACCGCCCTTGTGTGCACTTCCTGCCTGCACATCTCCTTCCATTACATCCATCCACAAGCCCCCTCCTCTCTGCCATAAATGCTGATAGTGTTCTTCTCCTGCGGTCCTGTCAACTACATCCATGGCATTTCCCAAGCAATGTTTTTTCTATTTGAAAACCATTAATGTTGAAACATGCTGTCTCCACAAAATCTCTGTCTGTCAAGTACTTGCCTGAGGGAACGAGGCCACAAACAACAGCAATAAGTGATGTATTCTTCAGGCAATGACAAGCTGAAATACCAACCCAGAATTTCTGCTTGAACTACCCACCATTTCGCTGGTCAGCTCTGAGTTACTCATGGGAAAATTAGCACCAGGTTAATTTTTTTGAATGATCATCCCCTAAGGTTCTTCCACTAGCTGCCTGTCCACAATTACAAAATCTCAACTGTTCTCCATGTGGCTTTTTCATTGGCATCAAACACACCTTTAAATGGGTTCCTCTGAGCCAGGTGGCATTCCAAATCTAAGAAGCACTTTGTCTGTAGCCTTTGAGGGTGGCACAGTGGCGCAGCAGTAGAGTTGCTCCATCACTGTGCCAGAGACCCAGGTTTGCTCTTGACTATGGATGTTGTCTGTATGGAGTTTGTACGTTCTCCCTGTGGCTACCTGAGTTTTCATGCAGATTTATGGGTTAATTGGCCCCCATAAATGGTCCCTAGTGTGTAGGATAGTGTACAGGGTGATCAGCGTGGACTCGGTGGCCTGAAGTATCTCTACGCTGTATCTCTAAAAACTAAAAACAGAAAGTCTCAATTCTCCCTCAGCTGGTTTATAATAGTTGTGTTCCCACTCACGTTTAATGATGGTTAAATCAGAAATCAACTGATGAGCATGTTAGCTGATTTCATCTAAAGGATTGCTGGGTGATTCCATTTTAATATTGGTTAATATTTCAAAGGTTGAATGGAGTATATTTCTCAACGTGCATCATCTAGATGGATCATTGAGATTATTATCACCCATCAAGTATGTACCAAGTTTTGCAGTTGCTGAAATATATTCTGCCGATATTATTCTGTCTGTTTTCATGAATCTTTGTATTTTAATACAGCACAGCTGCGATTTTTAGTTTGTTCTCTGGTGGATTCATTATTTCATAGAATCTGCACACTTTGATATTCTTCAGAATTCCTCATCAAGCAGTTATTTTGCCAGGAACTACAACATGGTTAAAAATAACCTAAACTGGATACGGGTAACATAATAGTTCTCTTACGAGGAAAGAATAGAGGGAGGATAGTTGCTCCTTGTGCTTTAGTTCCTTGATAATACTTTGAGGGTTTTTGTGTGTTGTCCTAACACATCAGACATTCAATTAACTTGTCAACTCCTGTGTCTTGAAACTAATGGATTATTTGGTATAAGAAAACTCTTAAATCAGTCCTTGTTATTAAATTTTAGTGTAAGGAAACAGGTTAATATATCAATGTAATTAGCACATTTCACTTTCAACACTTCTGAGGCATGCAATCAATAAAAAAGACACTTGTTATATTCCATGCAGCTGTTGAGTCAATCTCTGCATTGTGTTTTTACTCTTAGATTTATGGGCCGAATGATAATTTTAAATCAAGAAATACACCAGCAATGTTTATCCATTCTCAGCTGAATTTTTAAGAATCACATAAATGTACAAATGACAGTCAGATGAAATGTATCTTATCTCAATATTCATGCAGTCTCTTTTGCCTTTTCAGTGCAGAATCCAAATATAAGCAGTTATTGACGTGCGATCAAGTGATGTGTTCAATGGTGCCATTTGTGGAAATAATGAGTTATTTGGTGACCAAGAACACTTGGTTACCTACATGAGTAGGTTAACGACCAAGGAGATTACACTGAATGCAAGAAATTGCAGCAAATTGTGGACGCAGCCCTGACCATCACGCAAACCAATCTCACTTCCATTTATACCTCACTCTGCCTCGGCAAGGCCAGCAGTATAATCAAGGACGAGTCGCACCCTGGCCACTTCCTCTTCTCCCCTCTCCCATCAGGCAAAAGGTATAGAAGTGTGAAAACTCACACCTCCAGATTCAGGGACGGTTTCTTCTCAGCTGTTATCAGGCAACTGAATCATCCAACCACTTTACCACAACTGAATGGGTAAAGCATTGCAGTGCATTCAGAAAATATTCAGACCCCTTCACTTTTTCCACATTTATTCTAAAATGGATTAAAACATTTTTTCTATCATCAATCTACACACAATACCTCAATATATAAAAGCAAAAACAGGTGTTTAGAATTTTTTGCAAAGTAATTAAAAATAAATAATTGAAATATCACATTTACATAAGTATTCGGATCCTTTGCTATGATGCTCAAAATTAAGCTTAGGTGCATCCTGTTTCCATTGGTTATCCTTGAGACATTTCTACAACTTAATTGGAGTCCACAAGTGGTAAATTAAATTGATTGAAAATGATTTGCAAAGGCACACACCTGTCTATATAAGGTCCCGCAGTTGACAGTGCAGGTCAGAGCAAAAACCAAGCCATGAAGACGAAGGAATTGTCCGTAGACCTCCGAGATAGGATTGTGTCGAGACACAGATCTGGGAAGGGTATAAAACAATTTCTGCAGCATTGTAGATCCCAAAGAGCCCAGTGGCCTCCGTCAAATCAAATGGAAGAACTTTGCAACCACCATTGGCTTGGTGGGCATGTCCCATAGCCTAGCTATTAGCAATCCCATAGCCTTACTATTAACAACACATAACACAGATGAGGAAGTATAATCTCCCTCTAATTGCCAAGTTAACACATTTGGCCTCACCCTATCAATGATATCCCCTGGTTGCACCCATTTTACTCTGGGTTGTATTATGTGGACGGTGGAGGAGGGTGGAGGGGATCGGGGGAAACTTTTTTTCAATCTCTTACTTTTCCGGAGATGCAATTGTTTTCTGGATCTTATCTCCGGTCGCTCTATGGCCTAACATCACGGAGCTGGAGGCCTTGCTCGAGACTGACTTGGGCAGGGCCGTGGACTTACCATCGGAGCCTGTGATCTCTTGCCTGGGATTGACGTTCCAACCGCGGCCTGCGGATTTCAACATTGAGGAGCTCATAGTCTCGGGTAGAGACTGATGTCGGGAAACTCCAAAGTCACAGAAGGTTCGACTAGCCCCGACCTGAGGTCAGCTCGCCCAGCGTGGCGGAGTTGAGAGCCCCCCGATGCGGGGACTTGATCGCCCTGATGCAGAGGGCCCGACCATCGGCTATAGTAGCCAAGATCACCCCGTCAACGGAAGGCTCGAGGCCCCTGACTGCGGGAGAACAAAGAAGGGAAGAGATTTAACTTTTTTCTCACCTTCCATCACAATGAGGAATGTGGAGGAGTCGTTGTGGTGGATGTTTATGTTAAAATGTATTTTATGTGTTTTGATGCTGTTTATTGGTATGACTGTATGGCAAATCAAATTCCTCGTATCTTGCATAACATACTTGGCTAATCGGTCACTCGTGTGTCAGACGACGTTCTCCCATCGCTTTGCCACAGCCAGTGCCACATCTGTGCCTCTGCGGAGATTGTCCACAGTGCATGCTTCTCTGCCGCAAGTCAGTAGGTGGGCCATTGTCTGTACCTCTCCACAGTTGCACTTGGCAGAGTCCGAGAAGCTCCACTAATAAAGTATGATTATGACTATGATTTTACCCCCAACTCTCTCTGTATTTAAAAACTTGTTTTCTCTTTTTCTCAATTCGGACAAAGGGCGATGGATCTGAAAGGTTAAAGGGCCTGTCCCACTTGGGTGTCATTTGTGCGTTTTGAGAATCCCAAAATCCTGGGGCGCCGCGCACTACCCGCGTCCCAGCCTATGCCACCACATCTCACCATGCACCAAAAAAACTCGGATCAATAGTTTTGTGAGGTGGACAGAGATGGTCCCATGACATCCGAGGGTCTCAGCAGGCTAAGCATCTGATATGAAATGAGTAAAAAGTGTTAACCTTTCAGGTTGATCCAAAATAAGTTTGCTCTGAAGAGGACTGTCATTTTGGTTTGTGTTGGTTGCTCATCTCAGCCACTGTTGAATCCATCTTGCTACTCTGCCATTAACACCCAAAGATTGAACCTTCTTAACCAACCTTCCATGGGGAACCTTGTCAAAGGCCTTACTGAAATCCATATAGACAACGTCCACTGCTTTACCCTCATCAATTTCCCTAGTAACATCTTCAAAAAATTCAAGAAGGTTTGTCAAACACGACCTTCCAGGCACAAATCCATGTTGACTGTTCCTGATCAGACCCTGTTTATCCAGATGTTTATATATATTACCTCTAAGTATCCTTTCCATTAATTTTCCCACCACTGATGTCAAACTAACCGATCTATAATTACTAGGTTTATTCTTTTAACCCTTTTTAAACAATGGAACAACATGCACAGTACGCCAATCCTCCGGCACTATTTCTGTCATAGCTCCTGCTATTTCTACACTAACTTCCCTCAATGTCCTAGGGAATATCCTGTCAGGACCTGGAGACTTATCCACTTTTATATTTTTCAAAAGTGTCAGTACTTCTTCCTCTTTGAATCTCAAAGTTTCCATAGCTACTCTACTTTTTTTCCTTAACTCACAGAGTTCAATATCCTTCTCCTTGGTGAATACCGAAGAAAATAAATTGTTCAATATTTCCCCCATCTCTTTTGGCTCTGCAGATAGCTGTCCATTCTGGCTCTCTAATGGTCCAATTTTATCCTCATTATCCTTTTGCTATTAATATAGCTGTAGAAACCCTTTGGATTTACTTTCACCTTTCTTGCCAAAGCAACCTCATATCTTCTTTTAGCCTTTCTAATTTCTTTCTTAAGATTTTTTTTACATTCTTTATACTCATCTAGCACCTCATTTACTCCATGCCTCCTATAAATATTGTATATATCTCTCTTTTTTCGAAACAAGTGTCCAATTTCCCTTGAAAACCATGGCTCTTTCCAATTTTTACTATTTCCTTTCAACCGAACAGGGACATAAAGATTCTGTAATCTTACAATTTCCCCTTTAAATGTCCTCCATTTCTCTTCTACATCCTTCCCACAAAACAAATGTCCCATTTCACTCCTTTTAAATCCTTTCACATTCCCTCAAAGTTAGTCTTTCTCCAATCAAAAATCTCAACCCTAGGTCCAGTTCTGACTCTCTCCATAATTATATTGAAACTAATGGTATTGTGATCACTGGTCCCGAAGTGCTCACCAATGCATACCTCCGTCACCTGACCTGCCTCATTTCCTAACAGGAGGTCCAGCACTGCCCCTTCTTTGGTCGATACCTCTATGTATTGCTGCAAAAAACTATCCTGCACACATTTTACAAACTCCAAACCATCCAGCCCATATACAGACTGTTTCCCAGTCTATTTTTGGAAAATTGAAATCTCCCACAATCACTACCTTGTGCTTACTACTAATATCCGCTATCTCCTTACATATTTGCTCTTCCAATTCTCGCTCCCCATTTGGTGGTCTATAATACACCACTAAAAGTGTTGCTACACCGTTCCCACTTCTCAGTTCTATCCAAGTAGCCTCCCTAGATGAGCCCTCTAATCTATCCTGCCAAAGCACTGCTGTAATATCTCTGACAAGCAATGCAACACCTCCAACTCTGGTCCCTCCAATTCTATCACACCTGAAGCAACGAAATCCTGGAATATTTAGTTTCCAATCACAGCCCTCCTGCAACCATGTTTCACTGATTGCCACAACATCATATTTCCAGGTGTCAATCCAGGCTCTAAGTTCATCCACCTTTCTTACAATGCTCCTTGCATTAAAATATATACTTTTTAGAAACCCACCATCCCTTATTCTCTGTTTATTATCTTTTTCCTCTTGCTCGCCTACATTTTGGGTCCGAGTGCTTCCCTTCTCTGCCTCTTGCCCCACACCCTGTCCCCTAGCCCCCTCTACCCGAGTCCCTCCCCCCCGCCTTTGTAGTTTAAAGTTTCCCCAGTAGCCTTTGCAAATCTCCCTGCCAGGATATTGGTCCCCCTCGGGTTCAAGTGCAACCCGTCCTTTTTGTACAGATCATGCCTTCCCCAAAAGAGGTCCCAGTGATCAAGAAACTTGAATCCCTGCCCACTGCACCAGTCCCTCAGCCACGCATTTATCCTCCACCTCATCCCATTCCTACTCTCACTGTCACGCGGCACAGGCAGTAATCCTGAAATTGTTACACTTTTGGTCCTTCTCCTTAACTTTCCCCCCAACTCCCTAAATTCTCCTTTCAGGACCTCTTCTCTTTGTCTGCCTATGTCATTGGTACCTATGTGTACCACAACATCAGGCTCCTCTCCCTCCCTTTTCAGAATCTTTTGGACACGTTCCGACACATCCGAGACCCTGGCACCAGGGAGGCAAAATACCATCTGGGTCTCCCGACTGCGTCCACAGAATCGCCCATCCGACCCCCTAACTATAGAGTCCCCCATTACAATTGCCCTCCTCTTTTTGCTACCCTTCTGAGCATCAGGGCCGTTCTCTGTGCCGGAGGCCCGGCCGCTGTTGCTGCCCCCAGGTAGGCTGTCCCTTCCAATTGTGCTCAAACATGAGTACCTATTTTCCAGGTGTACAGTCACAGGGGTACTCTCTAGCCCCTGCCTCTGCCCCTTGCCCTTCCTAACTGTGACCCACTTGTCTGCCTCCTGTGGTCTGGGAGTGAATACCTCCCTGTAGCTCCTCTCTATGACCTCCTCACTCTCCCTGACCAGACGGAGGTCATTGAGCTGCTGCTCCAGGTTCCTACACAGTCCTTTAGGAGCCCCATCTCAACACACCTGGCGCAGATGTGGACGTTTGGAGGGCTATCAGATTCCCTGACCTCCCACATCTGACATCCTCAACAGTACACTGCCCTGGCCTTCATACTCCCCCCTTACACAGGATACAATATCAACACAATACAAAGTACACAACAAACTGCTGGAATCTGACGGCCAATCAGCTGCTTACCCTAGTCCACTTCCCACCAATCAGCGGTTTCCTCAAAAAATCCACTTCTCCGAATGGAACGTTATGGATTTCGGTAAACAACCCGCGCTGGATTTTTAAGCTTACCGGTCAGGTGTCACTCCTCCCCCTCCTTCCGCCTGCAGAACTATCAATGGTTGCGACCAAAACGAGTAACATGTAAACTTTCACCCCCATGATCTAAGAATCTAGTCTAGGGTTTCTCCTCTCTCTCTGTGGATACAATGTGCCAATGTGAGAAATACCTGAGTAATCAACTGCAAGGAGATGTTACTTGCAATATTGCATCACTCAGCAATTTCACTAGGAAGATAATTCCTTCAAGTGGAAAGGATACTTGTATGTAGTGAAGAGTATTGCTTTAAAGTTGAATACAAGGATGATTGCAGAAGGCGTTTATTGTACAGCTGTTCATATCTGAGGCTCCTGGAGTTTTTCAGAAATCTTTACTTAAAATAAAAATAGAAAATGCAATTTATGCTCAGCAGCTGAAATAGCTTTAGTTGAGGGAGACACAGAGTCTACATTTTAGGTCAATGATGCTTTCATCAAAACTGCTGATTATTTCTTACATTTTGTTTTAATTCAGAGTTTCAGTGTGACTTTTTTCTGCTTTAGGATTATTGCTAACAGATTATGACCAAAGCAGACACATGTCATGCATTCCTTTTCATTGAATGTTAATGCAAACAAATTCCAGTGCATCCAGTTCTCAGGCCATAGGATGCACATTTATCTTGCAGTACGTCTGGTTATCCTTGAGAGGTTAAATAGATAAGTGCAGACCTCAAAGGTAAAACCAAACTTTAAAGTTAATGGACTGAATATCAGTGGATATTAACAGCAGTTCTGAACATTTAACCATTTAAACAAGATTCAGTTTGATTTTGATGGCCATTTGTTAGTTTGCTCTGTATTATAGTAAGTCACCTCTTGGCTTCTGACACATGTTGAAACCCCAATTGTTTAAATGAGGAACAGAGAGCAATGGATTAAGAGATAAAGGTGACAAAAGTCACTATGTAACCATTATTCTGCTTTGCGTTATTATAAAAATATGCAAGTAATTAGAGTGCTTTCGTTAGCTTTATTTTTGGAAATATAATTAATGAATTAGAATGATTAGAAATTATTTATTTAATCTTTCATGTTTTTCAAATATCAACGACTTTTAAAACCAACGAAAACATTTACAGCCTGCAAAGCAGTCGACAGGACTCTGCCTTTGGATACAGACAGCAGTGCTTTGGGTGTTCTTAGTACCAGGTTTTGGGAAAGGCGTGCTTGGTTAGGATACCAACCATGCTGCTGGACTCAGGGGTGCAGGCGGGCAGTAAAAGAAGCCCACTGAACCCTCCATAAAAAGAGACCACGGGCATCTTTTATGGGTGGAATTACTGAGCTACCCTGGCCTAGTAAACGCTGATCATCTTCAAGAGAGTTGACTTACGATACGATACAATACAAATGTATTTATACCAGGAGGGAAATTGATCTGCCAACAGACATACCACATTTAGCAATGTTACAACATTTTGAGATTTTAAAAATCAAGTCTGCAGTTTATCCCATCAGATAAACCATAAAAAGAAGTTTAATTTGACACCTAATTCACTTTCATATCTTCAGTATTAAAAAAGTTATGACCATTTTCATACTCGGAAATTAGCTTCTTGTTCCCCATTGCCTTTCAATTGACTTAACTCAAAGGATGTGATCTAGAACAGTTAAAAGCCCATATCTTTCTTAAAAATTAAGAGAACTCAATGAAATTTTCAGTTATTATAGATTGAAGCATTCTGAAACAAATATGAAACAATCTTACTTGGATGACCTGAAATTAAAGCATATAATTAGTTAGTTATCTAATTGTAGCTAATTACAACATTCAATGAGTAGATCTAAACATCTATCCATTTCTTAAGAAAGGATAAACTTTTTTTAAATTGCCTAAGTGTCCAAATAACATTCACACAATAATCCACAATATAACATAATTTTTAAATCTCATTTTCATGAATTTATAGGCCAAATGGAAGGAATTTAGTGTTTAATGCCTGTAAATTAATGGCCATTTAAATCAACTAGTGAGTGGGTTTTAATGGAATGCGGTGGATTGGAACGTTGTGGTTTGCTGTGAAGTCGGGAGGAAAAATACTGTTGGTTCATACATTTTTTTGGACCCCTTTTCGCAACATGAAAATATGATTAAAGCCTCCATAAAAAACAACTTTTAATATAAAAATAAACTGTGTACCTTTTTTTCTCCCCTACGCAAAATCCTTCCTGTTGTCGGCTCTCACGGCTTTTGAAGGTGATTTTTAAATTACTCTAGTTAATAAATAATCTAGCGTAATTTAAAAATACCTTCATGAATGAAATGTCGGAGCGATTTTCCTTCTGCAACGAAATCGCCCGACATGGATTGATTTGCCCAGTCTGAAGAAAAATGACATTTTAAGCCCGCCCCCTCTGAAAGGCGCCAAAGTCACGCACACGGGGAGCGGCAGAACTGCAGCGCTGCTCAAGGTAAGTTTTGTAACATACCTACAACATTAGATACCTGAAATTAAAGTGATGAGTTTTAAAAACAAAATTAAATGAGGAGGGGGGTAGGGGGAGTCGGTCTACGCCACACGATAGAAGGGGCAGGAGTTTTAAAGTTTGATAGCCACTGGAAAGAAGGATCTAATGGCATTCTGTACTGCATCTTGGTGGAACCAGTCTGTTGCTGAAGGTACTCGTCAGGTTGACCAGTGTGTCATGGAGGGGTGAGCTTTATTGTCCATGAAGCTCCGCAGTTTGAAGAGCATCCTCCCCTCGAAGACCGATTCCCATGAATCCAACTCCAGCCTTCCTGATGAGTTTGTTGATCGTGTTGGCGTCCGCAGCCTTCACACTGCCCTGCTGCCCCAGCACACGGCAGCAAAGAAGATGGCACTAGCTACCACCCATTGGTAGAACATCTGCAGCATTTTGCTGCAGACATGACACAAGTTTAGAAGAGTGATTTTCCTGTTTAGGTTGAAGATCCACTGTGCAAGAGGTACCATGTTCCAACCCTAACCCTTACACCTGGGTCAGGGCACACAAAGACTTTCCACTATCTGCAAGGCACAAATCAGGAAATAATGGAACACTTTCCACTTTCCTAGAAGAATGGAGTTTTAACAACATTCAATAAGTTTGACATGGGTGTATTTATGAATAGAATTGTAGTCAATGCCTTCTATGTTCCGTTGTGCTATGCAAAGAAAGATTTTCATTGTCCTGTCAGGGACACATGACAATAAACTCTTTTGACTTTGACTTTTGATCAATTTAATCTGCCACCCAAAATGTTTATTTTCTTTGTTTAAGAAGGAACTGCAGATGCTGGAAAAATGAAAAGTAGACAAAAAATGCTGGAGAAACTCAGCGGGTGAGGCAGCATCAATGAAAAGAAGGAACAGGTGACGTTTCGGGTTGAGACCCTTTAGACTTTTTTGCCTTCACCAGCGGTACAGAGCAACTAAAAGCATGTATCAACTACAAACCCACTGCAGGAACTCAGAGGCTACTGCCACTCGTGGCTGTGCCAAATATGATGCCAAGGTAAGCTAATCTCCTCTGCCTGCATGTGGTCCATATTCCTCTGTTCCTTCCAAATCCACGCGCCTATCTAAACATTAAAGTAAACTGAAGGTGCTGGAAACTTAAAACTAAAGCAGAAAATGCTGAAAATACTCCGACATTCAGGCGATATTTGTGGGAGGAGAAACCAAGTCAGCGAGTCAGGCAGCGGCCCGGGAGAAAAGAATGGGTGATTTTTCGGGTCGGAACCCTTCCTCAGACTCAATATGTTCCGCACATGACCTCTATCGCTAAGACAGGTAGGGTAGTGGATGCAAGAGAACATCACCACCTGCACGCTTCCTTCCAATTCACACACCGTCCTGACCTGCTAATATATCTTATCACCTCCACTGTTAAGCCTTTTCTCCCACTCCATCAGCATTTTGAGGATGAAGTGCAGAGCTTCCCACCATGTTCTCAAGGGCAATTTTGAATACATAGAACAGCACCAGCATTGGAATAGGCCCTTGTCTGTGCCGAACATTATGCTAAATAAACTAATCCCCTCTACTTGCTATCCTTCCATTCCCTGCATATCTAAAACTATTTTAAAAGCCACTACTGGATCTGCTTCCACCACCACCATCAACAATGTGTTCCAGCTACAATGATAAATTGCCATTGATGCTCACAACCGGAAAAATAATTTGAAAATATGCCAAACTATCAGCTGCCAAAGGAAATTTGCCCATGCAAGAGCTGAGGACTTCAGCCGCCCAGCGATATGAACAGGAAACAACAACTTGCATTTATGCGGCATCTTCAATGTTGCTAAACATTCCAAAGCAGTTATTTAGCAACATATGTTTTCAAAACATTCAAAGAGATATTAGACAAAACCAAGTACAAAAAAAAGACAAAAATAAACCAAAATAGACCAAATAGATCTTGTTCAAGAAGAGAAACAGAAAGACCGAAAGGTTTAAGAGAGCTTTGCTGAATCTTAGGTATTTTTAGCTTAGTTCAGAAATACAGCATGGCCCATTGAATTCACACTGAGTATTGATCACCTGTTCACGCTAGTTCTAGGTTATTCATCCACTTCCTACACAATTGGGGCCTTTTTGCAGAGGCCAATAGACCTACAAAGCAGTGCGTCTTTAGGATGTGGGATGGTCTCTGGAACATCGGAGGTTGAGGGCAGACTTGATAGAAGTATTATAAAATTATAGATGGCATAGATAGGGGAGACAGTCAGAACTTTTTCCCCCAGGGTGAAAATGTCCAACACCAGAGGGCATAGCTATAAGGTGAGATGATGAAAGCCAACTAACCTACTGAAGGGGAAGAAAACAGTGAAGATACTGTCTGAAGATGGATCATGACCCGAAACGCCACCCATTCCTTCTCTCCTGAGATGTTGCCTGCCCCGCTGAGTTACTCCAACATTTTGTGTCTTTCTTCCATTTAAACCAGCATTTGCAGTTCTTTCCTACACAGTAAAGATACTTTACAACGGGCTCTCTCATACCAAACCAATCTTGTAATGAGAGCTGCTAGCAAACATAAAGTTTCAGCCTTGAGTCAACAAAGTGGCACAATATTGCATCAGATAGCCAAATTCAATCCTGACGTCAGCTGCCTGTGCGGAGTTTGCATGCAACTGTGTGGGCTTCATCTGGGCACTTCTATATCACAAAGGCATTTGGTCTGTTTGGATAATTAGCTATTGCCTCTAGTCTGTGGATGAGTGGTAAAATCTGGGTGGAGTTGATGAGAATGTGGGGAGAATAAAAATAGAAAAATTAAACGAGAACTTACCATTTGAATTTGATCTTTATTTTATGAGAAGTTAAAGTGAGGGATTACATGGAGAGCCCGCCAGCCTGCATGTGCATCAATCTTCAAAGCAGCTGTATGAAACCACAGAATAGTTGCTGACCTAAGCTATAGGAAGATTAATAAGCTTAGAACTACCAAATGATCTTTGTGAGAAGTAGGGTTGGGAGTGGAGGGCACGTAATCCCTCACTTTAACTTCTCATAAAATAAAGATCAAACTTCAAACGGTAAATTCTCTTTTAATCTTTCTATTTTATTTCGGTCAGGCGAGTGACTATGTGAAGACTTCAAAGCTCTGTGGTTTCATGCAGTGACCCAATCTGCATGTGAAACATTTAAACAGATAAACCATTAATGGTAGGAAAAAACATGAGTTATTAATATCATGATGCTAACTTGCATACATGGCCATTGTTCTTAACCAGACCGTAGTCCCAATAGACTGTTGAGTTAGACAATAACTCGTGCAACACTGTGCAGAATTCTATCTGCAAATATACAGACATATTCAAGCAAATGTTATAATTTATGAACCTGCACTATTTAAACCTCATGCTGTATGATGAAAGGGAAGATCCATTATTTGGCTGCTAATGAGGCATCAGCAATATCTTGAGACTATTGAATAACAAAAGAACTATCTTTCATCTCATAGGTACCAGCAAACTGAGCTCACTTGTATACCTAATGACATCTCCGATCTCTGCTCTGGTGGGTATGTCAACTTCAAATTTATGCAATCCTGCTCATTTGCATATGAGATCATTTCCATAACAAGCTATCCTAATGTCAGTTATGACGTAGAGACCAAGCCAGAGATTGAGTAAAGGCAGTGTTCTTTATGCTGAGATCAGTTGCTGAAAGCATAATCATCTTAAAATACTGGTCGCATTAGGAACAAATAGCAGAATATTTGCATAATAATTTACTGATATATATCGCACACTACAATGAGTGTAGGCTATTAGAGTGGTCAAATAAAAGACAGCCTGCATAACGTTAGTGAACAGTGGCTGAATAACCAATAATTTATTGTCCCACTTATGGTACTATAGAAAATGACAAAGCAGCACAAGCAATGTCAATTGAGCTATCACATAAACGCTTCTCTAGGCTCAAACTGGAAGCCACACAAACCTTTGTTACTTCCGTTTAAAATTAACTCACATATGTTGTTCACAGGCTTCTCATACAATTGTACAGAGCTAACTGCCCGAGAAGACAGACTGCCCCAGCCGTCACTCGTGACTGAGTAAATAAGAGTTGCTTCAGCTGCCTACCATGGCTCATTTGTAATATCGCACAAGGTATCTACCAATAACCGATAAGTTTTATCAGCTGCAATTTTTGCATATTACCTAAAACTCGATGACATAATGCCCTTTAATCTGAGTAGGGCAGCATAGGCTTTCACCAGGGTTACACAAAAAGCTGGAGAAACTCAGCGGGTGCAGCAGCATCTAAGGAGCGAAGGACATAGGCGACGTTTTGGGTCGAGACCCTTCTTCAGACTGTCTCGACCCGAAACGTCGCCTATCTCCTTCGCTCCTTAGATGCTGCTGCACCCTCTGAGTTTCTCCAGCTTTTTGTGTAACCCTCGATTCTCCAGCATCTGCAGTTCCTTCTTTAACACATAGGCTTTCACCACTAGCTTTGTTATCAAAACAGCAGAATCTGAGCCTTATGTGTATAGATATGGCAGAGTATGCAACTACAAGATCGATTCTCTGAATCAGTAAAATTGCAGAAACCCAATCATCCATCTTAAACTGGGTAAGTAAACTCATAATCCGATTAGCCAAATATTAACCGATTCGGCCTGCACCATATTTCTGTAATCTTGAGAAGTATTAGAAATATACCCCTCTAGTCCTTGGCCAGACCACTCATCCTCGGATAAGCTGTCACTGATTGCACTCGGAACGCCTGTTCCCCTATTGATCCTACGGAACGAATGTTTTTGGCTTTTCTACCCACGGAAAATGCATTATCTAGTTATTCATACATTTCGCTGATAACATACAATCAGAACCTAATGACTAGAGCTGAAACCACAGTCTCCCTTTGATGTGGGAATACGAGTTCCCTGTCAACTCTTGACTAAGCGTTTTCCCTCAGAATGGAAATAAGTTTAATGCAAGGCTGAATCAGGAATTACCTCCCAGTCCTATGACTGAAACCCCATGTCTAAGTCGCCAGAGTGCACAACACAATCTGTTCGACCCGCCACTCAATCAGGAATACTGGTATTGAGAGCCTATGGATTATTATAAATACATTGTTGATTCACAACATGAACCTGCAGGTCAGATAAAAAATATATTATATACCAGACTAGCTTCCTGCAGGTAACTTCCTATCCCAGGAAGGATGGAGATGATGATTCCAATGAACCAGCAACTCTACTAACTGAGGAGAAATAAACCAAATATTGAGGAAGACTTCAACTACTTCATTCTACTGAGCATTCTGATAACCTCAATCACAGATGATGATGCAGTGTTTC
This sequence comes from Raja brachyura, assembly GCA_963514005.1. Next base: position 14,314,357 of record OY740800.1, read on the forward strand.
CCTGGTCACTATGGCCAGCCAGTCCCATGATGGTCTACCCTGACCAGGGTAACCAAACTGTTCCTACATGGAACTTACAGAGGTTACTATGCAAGGCATCCTGCCAATGTCTCTACATCAACCTGATCTATCCCAGAGACATTGAAAAGCACTAGGCAGCCCATGCTGCCAGTAAACCCAAACCTGGGCCAACAGACTGCTCCATTTCAGAGTTTATGGAGGTTAATAATGAGACATTACTTACCTGCGTCTCTGACCCCGGGTTGATTAGCTTGTTGGAGCTTCAGCAAGGTTCCATTTGCAGACCCTGTCTGTCATGCTTGTCTTATCTGTTAGATAGCTGATGTCGCTGGCCAACTCCTCATGTAGTGGCTTGTCTGTCCCCGAGGGAACAGCAAATTTAAAGGCAAGAGCAGCTCCTCCTAAAGCGATTCTTGCACATCATGCAGTAAAGCATGGGATTCAGGCACATAGTCATGTTCAGGGTCATGTTCGGAGTCAGATCCATACTGATCTCTGACACTCTCTTAGAGTGGGAGAAATATTGCACCCCGAACCAGGTGTTGCCACATGTGTATGCCTCGGACTGTCTGTGCATGCTTCCATAACCCAGACCATATTTTGTGACACCATCTCCGATAGTCTTTCGGGTGGGAGCATTCCGTAATACGGAGCATTTCATTCATCCGAGTGGGAGGACTTATGCAACACTGAAGCAGGAGCTGCCCTCAGGAATGTGTGCATATACTTTGGCACCATCTCCATCACTCCGTTCATCCGAGTGGGAGGAATATTGCAACCCTGAGCCAGGAGCTGCTGCCTGATATGCCTTTGTAACATGGAGGATTTCTTATGCCACCATCTGATTCATCGGATGTTCTAATTGAGACAAACACCCAATCACATCTGCCATAGATATCCCAAATCATCCGACAAGACTTGTCCCACAGACTTGGCTTTGACTTTTTCCCAACTCGAGGTTGTCAGGCTGCTCCCTTCAGCAGCCGAACTGGGATTTGTTGTGCAGATCGGTGGTCTGTTGGTATCATCATTATACTTACCAGACAGGTTGCGCCTGCTAGTGACTCCGGGTCCTTACTCCCTTCTGGAGCCCCAATGGAGCATTACAGAGAAGGCCTGGAGTGCATCTGGCCCTCATATGACTCAGATGAGCCGGCGCTATAATTGGAGTCACCTCTTCCCGATAGTCCGCTGGACAGAGAGGGAGAAATACTGCAACCCTGCCAGGTGTTGTCATAGGCAATTATGTTCATATGATAAAAAGAAGCATATCCCCATTAAATCAGAGATTCAACTGCTTTATCGATATGGACATAGTTGGAGTGTCTTATAAAATAATCTCCAACAGTCCCCTCTAGTGAGCGGAAATTACCAGGATGCCACCAGGTGTAGCTCCCACAGGTGTCTGATAGGCACAGCTCAAAAAAGGCTTCCTAAGCCAGGAGCTCTGGACTGCAATGGCAAGTCCAATTTCACTACACCATTGGCGGTTGTGATAATAAATGTCCTTTGTAATTATCATTTTTAATATAAACTTTATTGGCATGAGACCGAGTGGCAACCGATATTAATGCCAACTCTATTATAGCCGCCCAAAAATAACGCATACACTATGTGCTGCTGCAGCATAGCTGAGCCCCTAGTTAGCAGCAACTATGTTTAAAATTGCTCGGTGCCACGGCAGCTGAGCTTACCTGAGCGGAAGATCCTGGCCGCAGCTATTTTTAAACTCACCGGCTGCTAAACCTCATGCCGCAATTTATGAAATCCTAGCTCCTTACGGAGCCCCACAGCTGCCTGCAAATCTGGCTGCCGTTCGGAGCTCTGATGCCAGCAGCCGTCATCCCTGCTCCTATGGAGCCCCACAGCAGCCTGCAATTTCGGCCGCCTGCTCCCATGCGGAGCTCGAACGGCGGCTGCCGCAATCCCAGCTCCCTATGGAGCCCCACGGCAGTCTCCAATTTTGGCCGCCTGCTTGCGTGCGGTGCTCGAATGGCGGTAACCACAAAATTTCTCTCTAGTTACTTATGGAGCTTCCATGGCGGCCCAAACCCCGGCCGCCTGCATAGCTACTTACTCACGTGCCTTCAAAATAAAACTAGGATTAATACAGGAGCAGTGTAAATGGGGAATTGACAGTCAAATCCAACTTGGTGGGCCGAAGAACGTGTTCCTGTGTCATCTCTATATGATGAATTTCTCTTACTAAACATATCAAAGATTGCCAGGAAATTAATTAATTCAAATCTGATTTAATATCAGATATGCTTACAGTATGTGCATAAAACATGCTTACGGTACCGAGGTCCTGATGTATTACAAACTTGATAACCTTGTCTTCACCTTCAAACATGAACATTTCTTTAATTGGGAAAAAACATGGTCTCATTAGTTGGTGGTTGAGAAGCAGTTAATAAGCAGAAAGGATGAAAGCATTTCCACGGAGTCTATACTTCAGCAACAATAGTAGAAAAACGGGTCCCGATGGGGAAATTCTGAATTGTGCACTAAATTTAGCATCTGTTCTTTAAACACTGGTGCACTAAATAGTTCCCTTATTACATTTTTAGTGCATGCCCTTAATCTCATTCTAAAAAATACATTTGCCTACATTTAGAAAGATGCTCCAAATAATATTAATCAATGTGCAGCATTTTCATTTATTGCCACTAACTTTACCTAATGCTGATTTTTTTTTAATTGGAGATAAGGTCAACCAAGATTAATGGCCTGACCTAAAACAATAATATTGGATGTATTTACATGTATGAAACACGGACAATGAACAAAACAACTCCTACAGCCATAAATTGCTTCCACGATACAATATCAATATCCACTATACACAACGCTTCCAAACATAAAGAATTCATCAATTTTTATTGAATTGGCAGCCTGCCACTTTCAGTCGTTCCCAATCTCCAGTAACAGTTTGTAATTCAATGGCAGTAAAACACAATCTTGCTGGGGAATTCATAAATTTATTTCCTGAGTAAAGATTTATTTCTGATTTGAGTGATGAACAAGTTTCCAGACAATGCGCTCGCATACGAAAATAAACCAACAGTCTTCAATTTCCTTTTCATAGATAAATAATATTATGCTAATTGAGAACTGTCTAGGTCCCTGTATATACATCAACATTTTGCCTGCTGCTTATATAATCAGTGCTGATTTGTTTTCAGGTGATAAGAAACCACAAATGGCACATACTTTCATATCAAGTTAAAAGAAACAATTAAAGTTTTAACTCGGTGCGATATTTCTAAGTGATTTAACAGTACTGGTTTTTAAAGATGTTTTCAATTGAGAATGGCAAATCTGGAAACGTGCCTGAGAGTGAATCACAGAAAGAAACTGCTCTGGATGGAGTACTTGGTGCTGCCCTCAAGAACGGTGTGAATGTTAAACTCTCATTTGTCGACTAATGCTCTACCCTACAATAGCATAATTCCATCTAAACTCATCTGCAAACTCTTGGACCCTTCCTCCCTCTGCAACTGGATCTTTCACTTTCTGGCCCACAGCACACAATGAGTGAGGGCAAGTGACAAGATCTCCTCCACAATAATTCTCAACACTGGTGCTTCACAACGATGCATTCTCAGTCCCTAAAGGGCTTGTCCCACTTACACAACCTTTACAGGCGATTGCCGACACCCGTGATAGATCGCTGAAATTTTCAACATATTGAAAATTCAGCGGTGACCAGAAAGACGCTACGACTCTTTGGAGACCTCTCACGACCACAGGCTGTATGGTCGTGAGAGGTCTCCTATGGTCGTGAGAGGTCACCCGCAACATGAGGCCAGAGGTCGCCTGTATGCCAGCAGTTGCCTGCAAAAATCGTGTGAGTGGGGCAGGCCCTTTACTTTACTTCCTTTATCCTAATGTATGTATGTTTAAATTCAGCTCTGAAAGATGCCACCACTGTGGTGGGCTGGATCATGAACAATGATGAGATGGAGTACAGGGAGGACATAGAGAATTTAATGACATGGCATCAGGACAATCACCTCTCGCTCAATGTGAACAAGATGAAGGAGCTAATTAGCAACTTCAGGAAGCATGGTAGTGTACATGTCCCGATCAGCATCAATGGGCCTAAGTGGGCCCATTTAAGAGCTTCAAATTCCTTGGTATCTCTCATGGACTACTCGCATTCATGACAACCAAGTTGGCACACCAACGCCTCTACTTCCTGAGTTCAGGAAATTTGGCATGTCTCCAGTAACTTTTACAAACTTCCACAATTGCACCACAGAACGCATTCCATCAGGTTGCATCACAGCTCTGTTTACAAATAACTCTGCCCAAGGCTGCATGAAAAAGCAGAGAGTTATAGATGTAGCCTCGTCCATCACAAACCAGACTTCTCACCATTGACTCCATCTATACTTCATGCCACCTCAAAAAACAGATAACATAATTAATCATCCCACCCCCTTCTTTCCTTCTTCCTGAATATGCAGGTAGAAGATGCCCCGTAGAAGAAACAGAATCTCAAAAGTGTGTACCAACAGACTTTGGAACAGCATCTTCTCTTTTGTTATCAGGCTTTTGAATGGTCCCTCCATAAGCTAGGATGCTGTCTGATTCACCTCCACCCCAATATGGACACTGGACTTTGTCTATTATACTGATGCACTGTAATACCAAGGACTATTCTGTTACTCTGTTTCTTCCCCTTTCAATTATTAAATTTATCTTGCAGCAGCACAACATGTTTGTAAACACGTTACGTAATGCAATAAACAGACAAACAAAAATTCAATATATAAAAAACACAATATTAACAAGACAAGTCCCTATTGGGCACGTCACACTTAGGCAGCTTTTTAGGCAACCATGCAGTTGCCACATGATCGCTACATGTGCCAGGTGGTTGCCAGGGAGTCGCCTTCATGGTCGTGAGGAGTTCCCGCTTTCTGGGAACTAGTCATGGCCTCATTATGGTTGCAGCAAATTTTTCAACATGTTGGAGAGTAGTGAGAATTCACGTGCCGTTGGTGCAGTGGTAGTGGGTTGCCAGGAGGTTGAAGGTTCTCATAGGTTGTAGCCGGTGCTAACTGGTGAATTTCATTGGCTAATTGGGTAAAAAAAACGTAAGCAGTAGTTTTCAGAGCCAAGGATAACCAACCGGCAATGTTAAATGTTCACCAAGCTTCACAGCCGTGTATCTCTGGCTTCTTAAAAGTTGCCTCCACTCCTTCTCCCTCCTTCTCCCCCCTCTCTCAAAGGACTTACCGAATACTGTGCTTTAGCCGTCTTAATTACAATGCCAACCTTCCTGTTCCTCGCAGTGTTTGTCTATATCACCTTGACTTTGCACCGTGTGAATTTCATTCAGACACCGCTCCCCCCGCTTGCCCTGTCCCCTGCCTGCATAACGAGCTGGTGAAGGAAGCGATGTGTGTGTGCATGTGTGTGTGTTCCACTCTGACAGTTCTAGTTGCCGGTTCTAGTTGCCGGTTTTTCAGGCAACTGCCGGCAACTTAACAGTCACCTGAAAAATAGCCTAAGTGGAACAGGCTCATAACGCAATCCAAGAAAGTTCATAGCTAAGTAAGTAAGTAAGTAAGTTTATGGCTAAGTATTCACATACAAGGAATTTGCCTTGGTGCTCCGCCACAAATAACAACATGACATACACTGACAGTTACGAATGACTCAGAAAACACTAAACATTAATAATAATAAAACATTAATGATAACACACCATTGATTAAGCATGTGAACCAACAAAATAGTAAGATTAAATGATAACTTACCAGTTTGAAGTTTGATCTTTATTTTATGAGGAGTTACGTTGAGGGATTACGTGAAGACCCCGACAGCACGCATGCGTGACATTCTTCAAAACAGTGGTTGAAGTTGACTAAACAACAGAAGTAGACTAAATGTATAGTAAGATACGAGAACTAAAATACCAGTTGACCTTTATATAGTGTTGGGAGCGGAGGGCACGTAATCCCTCAACGTAACTCCTCATAAAATAAAGATCAAACTTCAAACTGGTATGTTCTCGTTTAATCTTACTATTTTACTTCGGAGTCACGTGAGTGACTACGTGAACATTTCAAAGCTCTGTGACTTCATGCCGTGGAGACGAATCCATGCATCACACACTGCATCAGTGAAGAGCAAATTTTAACAATGCATTCAGACATGACATAGGTATAGACATGTTGATGCTATTAATGGACAAATAATTATAATAGTAACCTCCCTCAACCAGGAGGCACTATAACACAGACCTAAAATAGAGTTGGCAAATAGGTCTGGCAAAGAGTATTTCTAAAATGTTTGGAAAATCGTTCGTTAGACCATCCTGCAGCCGCCAGGATGTGGCCCCGCGAAACGTCCATCCCCTGCTGCTGATATAGTTGCAGCCTGGGTGGAGTGAGACTTGTATGTGAGTGTTCACTCATGTATCCCAGAACTCATTTTAACCACCTGGAGATGGTCTGTAGTGATACTTCTTATGAGGCCTCATGTGATTAACAATCATAGCTAGTTCAGAGTCCCTAAGGCTCTAGTGACCTTAACATACTGGTGTAGATGTGTGGCCACACACAACCAAAGGTCCATGGGATATGCCAACAATTCTAGTTTGAGACCTAATGCCCCTGGTGTATTCTGCTGATTAAGTCCTAACATAAATGTAATTTCCCTGCAGAATAATCATCTTGTCCAGTCACAGCTATGCAAAACCTGGACCTGTTGTGCTGACTCAACGTCATGAGCATAACCACTTGGTTAGTGAGCCAAGGACAGGGATGTTCCAATGTTAACATCCCATATCTCTGCATACCTGGCTTGGGGGGTGTCGAGTTGAAGATACCCTTCATAATCTAGATATCAGAAGGTGACCCGACAGAGTGGATTCTGCTCCTCGCATCCAATATGCTGAGAAGGCACGTGCGGCACAGTAAATGGCACTCTATTAATGATTGTCAAACCCCATATGGAAACTGAACTTCAAGACGTCAGTCATCCGTGTCAATTTATATGTAATAACAAAATACTTCCCATCTCTTATGAGGGAAGTACTGCTTATTTGGTGCTATTCCTGCAATTGCAGTGAGCACGTCCATAGTTTGGTTTAACAATCCTAGCCGCAGGAAACGGTCATCCCAGTCTGCAAGTCAATTAATTGATTTATGTATGCAGAGGATGGTTCCCTGAGTCACGGCTAACCAGCAATTTTGTGCCTGGAAATAACCATATAAGGTTCTATCATCATTCCCAACATCAGCGAGAATCATGGCTGTATAGGCCAGACAGGCACTACAAAAATGCCTGAAGCAGGAAATTGCTGAATTTGCAAGACCCGTCTGATAAGGTGAAATGGAGGGACACAAAGAGCATTCTTCCCCAGTGTAGCGAGAATGCATTCATCCCCACTGATATGCCACATATTTTGCAACTGGTGATTGAGCTTGAATGCAACATTTTGATCTTTAGGTGTCCCATCGAGCCCACAATGTCCTTAAATATTTGCGATTCAACATCCATTCTATGTTGTCATTGTGTTTACCTGATGGTACACCAATGCCAAATGAAGTTAGGTAAACTATTACCGGATACTTTGACTTGATTGCACCCATGTGATTGATATATAACAGCACCAGAGTGTATAAAATTAGACCACATGCAGATTATGCATATTCGCACAAACCTTTAATCCACAGAATGCACCTAATGTGAATAGGTAGTTGATACCATATAACTGAACAATTGGTAACTCATGCAACCCCATCTGCCTCCGTAACTAAAGATGGCATTTAGTAATTATCCATCTTTGAGCAATAGCATCAGTTAGTAATTAACTGACGAGTACTGAACGAGTACTGACGAGTTAGTGAGGCAATGCTGAATACTGTTTGTCCACCACGGTGACTTTGATAGTTTCAGCTGGGAATAGCATACGTCTCGTAGTAATGACCTACATGGTACCTGTGAGCTTGCTCCTTTGCACGCCGTATAGCTCTGATGATGCAAAAGGCGCAAATAGCATAGCTGAAAGCCAATATGTTGCCAATCCCAGACAATTTAATAGAGTTAAAGGTAATCCTAATACTCAATAATTTCAGATGGTATCAACTTAAATTTAACTGGATGGATGAGAACCCAATTTTTGCTGTATAGTTTGTGGCTGATACCACAGATTTGGCAAAATACGGCGTTTTTAGAACATCATCCAGATAGCTCATAACAATAGCTTTTAGTTCTGAGCAGCCGAGCAGTGGTTTAGTAATTTGGTAAATAGCTTAGGGCTGAAGTTTGCCCATTTTCCAATACTTTTGACTGTAACATTGTTCCATCCAACTAAATTTCAAATATCTTTGGTGAGCCCTGTGAGTGGAAACTGTTCCCCTGTTGTTAGATAGTAATGAAGTTTTCTATTCAGAAAAGTCTGTACTGCACATGTGAGTTGAACCGGTATCTTTCATTGTGATAATGAGCGGCCCACAACTGCGGCCTGTCTTGAAAGGCAATTCTGTCTTGCATAAAACAAGTGTAAACTTACCAACTTGTAAATGGTCCACATACCTCATATTTCGGAAAGAAACAGACCCACCTACCTTCATTGTTATTGGTGGTCTTGTGGTAAGCCCAAAGACCCCTGGTCCGGGTTCTAATTCTGACCCAGATTTGGAGAGTAGGATTGCTGGGGTGTCTGGACCCAATTCCCTGCGGACCGGTTTGGCCTTGGCCTGAAAGGCCGGCACCCAGTTTTGAAGCTGCTACCAGCTTCAGTGAAATGCTTGCTGTTGATAGAGGCGTGGGGTGTGTTGTTGCCATGGTACCTTGATAAGCCGGACAGCTTTAATTCTTCATCCGGGTCTTACTTGTTTGGGCAGGTTCCTGAAGAGAGGATTCGGCGGCTGGACATTGCTGGCCTCACTTGAACCTGCAGATTTGGAATTTAAGGCAGGTCCGATGGCATTCATTTTGAAGTGTGCATTGTACCCCCACATAGCGCTGTTCATTGCTGGTCCTTTCAGGAACAATTTTGCAGGTGCATGGTATCCCACAGCCGGCATCTGTTCCAGTAATGATGTGGCGTGAGGTGGCTGCTCCTTCACGAGGGAACTCTGGCCTTCAGGTTTCTTCGTTAGCGAAGGTCTTGATGCCATGGCTGAATTTTCTGGAACCTCACGCTTGTACTCCAGTATGTTCCCTCGACATACGTTCGAGTCTTCCGCTTCATGCAGGCGGTGAATCTTCGAGCCCAGACCCTGCCGAGTCTACGGGCTTTTCCGCTGGTGGTATATTCGCAGCCCGGGTCCTGCCGGGTCTCTGAGCTTACCGTCGATGGTATATTCGCAGCCCGGACACTGCAGGTCTCTGGGCTTTTCCGCCGGTGGTATATCTCTACTGATATGCCATACATGGGCCATACCAGGATGGAGCATTAGTGGGATGAGCGCTCTCTGACGCTATGGGTAAACGTCCGAGGAAGTACCCATGTAGGAGGGGGAACCTCTTGGCCTGCCCAGGCCTTTCAGACTCCATTGAACCTCTCTGGGCCGCTGGAGTCTGAAAAATGCCGCCGGCTATCCGCACTTCTGCGGTCCACAGCCGTGTCTTCCACACGGTCCCCGCTGCTGGGTTCCCCGAGCCGGGTTCATCCAGCAACTTGTATTTTTCACGGGGTCCCCGTGGGGACCCCGTGAAAAACACAAGCCGGGTTCACGAGCCGGGTTCACCCTGTGGTTTGCCTTCCCTGTGGTCCCCGCGACCGTGTTTTCCCGAGCCGGGTTCAACCCGTGGCAGCCTTCCTGGCGGCCGGGATTCCCCCCTGAGCCGGGTTCACCCCGCGGTTTGGCTTCTCCGCGGTCCCCGCAGCAAGGTTTCCACGAGTCGGGTTCACCCACGGCCAGAATCTTCCCGCGGTCCCTGCAGCCGGGTTTCCCCGAGCCGGATTCCTCTTGTTGTCCCGGGTTCCCCGCGGAATCCAATCCGCGGTTTACCACAGCCGGTATTCCCTCATGGTCCCTGGAGACGGGATTCCCGCGAAGTCTGTTGTGGCGATCCCCCCGCAGCCGGGCATCCTCGCGATCCTCGCCGCCGGGATTTCCCCGCGGTGTAGGGGAATCCTCGATATCTCCAGCAGGAACTCTATCAGAGCTTCCTGCAAGACCTGGAGTTAAGTTGAAAAACTTACCTTCAGGTTTCAAACTTACTGCTGGTGGAGCAGTGCTTCCACAGCCTGTCGATGCGCAATGCGGTAGACGATATGTCACGCATGCGTGCTGGCGGGGTCTTCACGTAGTCATTCACGTGACTCCAAAGTCAAATACCAGATCAAAGGGAGGCTACAGATTTTTGGCTGTTGAGTAGAGCAACTACTCGTGGATAAAAATAGTTTTTATGTCTGACTGTGTCAACTTTGACAGTCCGGAGTCGCCTTCCAGAGGGAAGTGATTCAAAGAGTTTGGAGCCAGGGTGGGAGGGGTCAGAGATGATCTTGCCAGCTCGCTTCCTGGCCCTTGCAGTGTACAGTTCCTCAATGGAGGGAAGGTTGCTGGCAATAATCTTCTCTGCTGATCAGACGATTCGCTGCAGCCTCCAGGTGTCATGCTTGGTGGCTGAGCCAAACCAGACCATGATGGAGAAGGTGCGGACAGACTCTATGATAGCTCGGAGTTTAGTTGGAGTTCATAGTGTTCAATAGCCTGATGTTTGTTGGAAAGGGTCTGTTCCTGAACGTCACAGTTTTCAGACTCCTATACCATTTTCCTGATGGCAGGAGTGAAATGAGAGCATGGCCAGGGTGGTGTGGGTCTGATGATGCTGGCTGCCTTTATGAGACAGCACCTCCCATAGATCCTGCCAATGGCAGGTACACAGTGGTTCAACCATTTTTGTAATCTCCTTCATTTCTGGGCATTCGAATTACCCAATCAGAATGTGACCTGTCAATGTGCTCTCTACTGTACACCTGTAGAAGTTCAAGAGAACATTCATCGACATACCGAATCTCCTCAATCCTCGAAGGAAGTAAAGGCTTTAATAGGGTTGACGATTGTAGTTATGTATGGCATAACTAATCACTCTGAATAACATGCAAAACTAGGCTTTATTTGCATGCTGTTCAGAGTGATTAGTTATACCATACATAAATACAATCATGTCAATGAGATAATAATAAACCAAAACAATAGCAAGTGGGAGATGGAGCAGCAGATATGTAGACATAGTACTGAAAGATGTCAAAGCATTAAGGGCCTGTCCCACCAGCATGCAACTCCTAACGTGGTCGCTTGAGCCGTCCGGCGTCGCGGGGCCAGTCCCACTTCGATCGCCGGAGCCGTACGGAATTGTGCGGAGTTCGTCCCGACATCGCGCGGGGCTCCAAAAAACTGACCATGTTCAAAAATTTTTGCGCGGCAACGGCTTGTCGACTCGCAGTCGCCTCGACACATTACACACCGCCTCGACGTCGTGCCTCCGTGGCCCTCTCTGTAGGTGCCTCCAGGATCCTCTCTGTGTGTGGCTCCATGGCCCTCTCTGTGTGTGCCTCTGTGCCCCTCTCTGTGTGTCCCTCCCTGTCCTGGTGAACTTACCTTTAAGATTTTGCTCCAAGTTCGCCTCACTTTGCGCCGCGCTGCGCCACTCACCCGACTTCCTCGCGGCCCCTGCTGCCGGTTTGGTTGCGCTTGCTGCATGCAGGCGCATGCTGTTGGGAATGGCCCTGTACAGGGATCACCCGACCTCCGCGTGGCCCCAGCTTCTAGTTTGATCGCGCTCACCACATGGAGTCGGATGCTGGTAGGACAGGCTCTTGGGTTGTTTGAGTGGAGGAATTTTACTTCCCCAATAGTGCCCCAGATTACTAGGGATCGCTGGACTCTTGTTCTTGACATGAATGAGAGATGGAGTGGTAATCAATATAGGAGTGCCTTAGATGGAGATAGCTGGAAAGATGAAGTTCATGGCAGGGAATGGTGAGGATCTGGATGTTGGGTAGGTTGATTGGGAGAGAGTCAAGATGATTGAAATGAAGATGAGATCAAAAGATGACTGTGGTTGATTACCAACCTACAGCATTTTAAGGACTATTGGAAAGGCCAAATACAGATTTGGGTAGCCAAATGAATTTGGCTTCATACCAAATGAAAGATGGGAGCAGGTGCAGAACAAAGTTTTTCTTTAAATGATACCAATTCCTTCTCTCCAGAGATGCTGCCTGCCCCGCTGAGTTACTCCAGCTTTTTGTGTGTATCCAAAGTTTTTTAAAACTGCTTTTGTGGAATTGGATTAAGAGGCCTTTTCTTACTGCAAACCTTTTATCCTTTAACTTTAATAGCAACATTTTTGATAATTTGCCTTAGCACCAGAAATATCGATTATTTTAATTTTATTGGGTGTCCTTGATGTTACACGTGATCATATACTGCCTTAATGTATTGAGAATTGTAACTTGAGCAGCCTCATGGAAAATAGCCTTCTATCAAGACCTTTCTGCACCACTTCCCTCTTCCGGTCCAGGTCCATGTAACATCTGTTCATTTGTCAGTCACATTATCTGTCGGTCACATCTGGACAAAAAATGGTTGTAACAGAAGCCTCAATTCTGCAGATATTTTGGGACTCCATTAACTTCTGAAACTAGAAAACCAAACAATAGACAATAGACAATAGGTGCAGGAGTAGGCCATTTGGCCCTTCGAGCCAGCACCACCATTCAGTGTGATCATGGCTGATCATCCCCAATCAGTACCCTGTTCCTGCCTTCTCCCCATATGTCCTGACTCCGCTATTTTTAAGAGTCCTATCTAGCTCTCTCTTGAAAGCATCCAGAGAACCTGCCTCTACCGCCCTCTGAGGCAGAGAATTCCACAGACTCACCACTCTCTGTGAGAAAAAGTGTTTCCTCATCTCCGTTCTAAATGGCTTACTCCTTATTCTTAAACTGTGGCCTCTGGTTCTGGACTCCCCCAACATCAGGAACATGTTTCCTGCCTCTAGCGTGTCCAAGCCCTTAGCAATCTTATATGTTTCAATGAGATTGCCTCTCATCCTTCTAAACTCCAGAGCGTACAAGCCCTGCCCCATTCTCTCAGAATATGACAGTCCCACCATCCAGGGAATTAACCTTTTAAACCTACGCTGCACTCCCTCAATAGCAAGAATGTCCTTCCTCAAGTTAGGCGACCAAAACTGCACACAATACTCCAGGTGTGGTCTCACTACGGCTCTGTACAACTGCAGAAGGACCTCTTTGCTTCTACATTCGATTCCTCTTGCAAACAGTAAACAAAATGCCAGACTCCAAGCACCGGCAATCTACTTATTGCGTTACGCCATGATGCAGTCCCACCACATCCCTCTGCTATTCTGTCTGGAAGCCCTGTAGTCATGCCTGTAGAGTGGAGGGGAGCAGGATGAATGGTTCTGTGCTGTGCTAAGAATAAGGGATTGGCCATTTAGGACTGAGATGAGGAAAAACCTTTTCAGGCACAGTGTTATGAATCTGCAGAATTCTCTGCCACAGAAGGCAGTGGAGGCCATTTCACTGGATGTATTCAAGAGAGAGTTAGATATAGCTCTTAGGACTAACAGAATCAAAAGATATGGGGAGAAAGTAGGAACAGGGTACTGATTCTGGATGATCATATTGAATGGTGTTGCTGGCTCGGGGCCGAATAGCAGAATGGCACCTGTTTTCTATGTTTCTATGAATGACACTTGAACCTGAAATGACTTGAAGAGACATGCACAGAGTAAATTAATAGATGAAGATCAGGAATAGTGACTGCTGCAACCAATTGCAGTGCTCCTATTTACACCCTGACTGAATGCAGTTAATTAAATGCAGATCAACAACCAAGCATGAAACCTGCTCAGCCACTGTGGCTTAGTGCCACCACTAGCTCGCTAATAAGCTTTTACAGAATGCAAATAGATCTGAATTATATATGATTGCGTTGCCCGATCATTTGTTTTAAGGCAATCACGGCATAATAAACATTGTCGCCGCTAAACAAGCTGGAAATTAGATTCTGAACCTAGAAAAGAAGCAGAGATGACAATTGGATAGTTGGATGTCTCAGAACTTTAAAGCAATATCTACGAGAAAGCCTTTGTTACATTCAACCCAAGTATAAAGAAGCACGTCTGAGAATGTAGTCAATGTAGTTTCCTATCTGTAGCCAGCATCAGGAGCACAAGATTGAAAGGCCCAATGTTATAGCTGAACAACATAATTTTGGGGAAGGGAAAATATATAAGGTGAAGCCAGAAAGCTGAAATGCATATCAACCTTGAACATAATACCTCCATTATTGAGATGAATTGCTGATATTCATAATACAAATCAATAGTTTGAGAGAAAGAGAGATGATAATTGCTGGCCTGGAGAGCCACATTACATCCTATGAGTTAATCGAAAATTTTAACTTAAACAGTAACTTGTTTGACCAGAGGCTACTAGAGGGAATACTTCAACATTTAGAGAGAATAGGAACATTGTGCACTGGGATTCATTATGAACTGTTCCATTAAACGGGTTGGGAAATACAATGGGTTAACTGGGTCTCTTTGCACACTGCAGACCTCTGAGATCTTTTAGAAGAATGTGGTTTGCTACAAGGGAAGGTTTTTCCTCTCTAATACCTACACATTGTACAGTTCCATGCATCTAAAAGATGATAATGCCTCGATATCTCCATAGCACCCAAATTCAATCAGGATTGTAGGATCAATATTGTGCAGAATCTCCCCCATTTCTAATGGTGCATCACTTCAAGATATACACTATTTGTGTCACAACCGTAATCAATTATCATTAATTGATTAACAGATTCCAGCAACTATCCTCACTATGTTCATCATCAGAAAATCACCTACTAAGACGTGACCTGGATAAGCCACCTTCCAAGAGTGTTTCCAATAGCTCCAAAGAACGGGGTGTGAAATGACTCAATTGTAACAGGTATATACTAAAGCTATTCTGCCTGTGATTGCTACCCAGTTTAGTTAAGAGAATTAAATGCAATAAGGTAAATTATCTAACATGCCGGCTAGTACCACATCACATGAACGGAGTTAAAGTTATCACAGAGGCCCATAATATATTGGACATTGATTTCATTCTGCTGAGAGTGTAATGATATGGTTTGGTCTTCTACTTCTTCCTAAAGGGCCAGTCCTACCAGCATCCGACTCCATGCGATGAGCGCGATCAAACTAGAAGCGGGGGCCGCGCAGAGGTCGGGTGATCCCTGTACAGGGCCGTTCCCACCAGCATGCGCCTGCATGCGGCAAGCGCAACCAAACCGGCAGCGAGGGCCGCGCGGAGGTCGGGTGAGTGGCGCAACGTGGCGCAAAGTGAGGCGAACTTGGAGCGAAGTCTTAAAGGTAAGTTCGCCAGGACAGAGAGGGGCACACAGAGAGGGACACAGAGGCACACACACAGAGGGCCATGGAGCCACACACATAGAGGGTCACGGAGGCACCTACAGAGAGGGTCATGGAGGCACGACGTCGAGACGGTGTGTAATGTGTCGAGGCGACTGCGAGCCGGCAAGCCGTTGCTGCGCGGAATTTTTGAACATAGTCAGTTTTTCGGAGCCCCGCGTGATATCGGGACGAACTCGGCACAATTCTGCACGGCTTCGGCGATCGAAGTGGGACCGGCCCCGCGACGCCGGACGGCTCAAGCGACCACGTTAGGTCGCGCTCATCGCATAGAGTTGCATGCTGGTGGGACAGGCCCTTTATGTTCCTTCTATTTCACGTAATTAGGTCAACAATAAGCTTACAGCATGGAAAAATAATTCTGGCATGATCAAAACATGATTTTGCTTTATTTTTTTACACTATCCTAATAAAGCAACATAAATGCCTCTGTAACTTTCCCTTTACGTTAATATGTGTGGGAACATGTGTATTAAATTCTCTTAATAATGTTAACATATGCCCGTTAAGATAATGGGCCAAAACAAAGCACCATTTTACTCAGAGTCACGTGAGTGATTTCATGAAGAACCCCGCAAGTGCGCATGCGCATCAGTACGTCAGCCGCATTGGCGCAAGCACCAGACTGGCAGTGCAACGCTCCTGCCGGCGGTAAGTTAAACCTAGAAGGTAAGTTCGTTTTTATTTACCTGGGTTTTTTCAAGCAGGAGCCTCCTTTCACAGAGGTTTTCCTGCCAGTTTCACAGCCCGATGAGTGAGCCGGTTATGGACTATGGGGAAACCCCGGTTCGACCGCGGAAGCGGATAACCGGCAAAAGATCTGGTTGTGAGATAAGCAGCCGCTGACAAGGCAGTCAGCTGCTTCCAGCCTGCGGGGATGCCGTGGAGTGGCATGTAAGCAACGCCAGAGTCGCTGACAGTGCGGTCAGCGGCTCACAGACGCCGGTCCCCAGGCAGAGAATAAAATTAGTGGAGAAAGGACTCGTTCAGCCCTATTGGACTCGGGTGAGTCGGGCTACAAGGGTTCTTTTCTCTAATAATATAGTTACATGTATGTTATAGTGTTTTTCTTAAAGTTAAAAGTTAAAAGCAAAGTTGAACGTCAAAAAAGTTATTGTCATGTGTTCCCGACAACTAAATGTTTTCTTGTTTAGCACAAGTTGCTGTGAAGAGGTAAAAATTGCAGGTAAAGCTGTACACTAAAAATTTGATTTAGTGAGCCTACACTGTAATAGCATGGGGCAATGGGACAGGCCGCGCCAGCAGCGCCTGACAGGGCTGCTTCATGTATGAAAGCGCCGGCCTACGGGAGAGCCATGCCAGCAGCGCCTGGGACAGGACTGCTTCATTTGTGACATTGCCGGCCTACGGGAGAGCCGCGTCAGCAGCGCCTGGTACAGGGCTGTTTCATGTCAAAAAGCGCCGGCCTCTACGAGAGGCAGCGTCGGCAATGCCTGGGTCAGGGTTGCTCAAAGTAACACATACGTCTGCTAGGCCCTCGGAATTGGGGGAAGATTCCCCACCGGGGCTGGATAGCAAAATAATAGGCCCACGGAGCTGGATAGTGCGTTTGCAATGACTATCCCAAATGCAGCAACTATTGCATACAGTGCTGCAGCAGGGCATATACCAGCAGGAGGAGTGTCAGCGCCACCCTGAACAAAAAGGTGCTAGCAGCACCTAGTAGAGAACTGTTTATTAGCACCTTCATGGATGAGGAGGCGCGAGCCATGGGTCATTTTAGTTCTGACCCTGACTTTGATGGTAAGGTTGAGCCACATGTCCACCTCTGCAAGCCACACCAGCAGTGCCAGTTGACAGAGCTGCTACAGGTCTCCCTCTTGGAGGCAGAGACCAAGACGGGTCAGTATCCTTCTGACACTGAGTCTCAGGGTATGGCCGTGGGGCATACCCCAAGGGATGAAGGGCACGTGTCAGAGGTGCCTTTTCCTGACAACAAAGTTGTCATCCCAGCAGAATGTTCTATTCGGGTATAGGTCCAATGGGTTCATATCAGCATTGGTATCCTGCAGCAGCGCCTGTCAGGGCTGCCTACGAATCGCCCTCTCTGAGGAGGGGAGAGTGAAAGGTCAAGATATAACTGACTCCAGGCTCTAAAGAAGTCAATAGAACATACTGAAGCACATATGTGCCGGCAGTGAACAGCGCCAACAGGTGGATGTGAGTCAGCTGCCGAATCTGTTATTCAGGTAGGCCTATTCAACAGGGGAGGAAAACCTGGCAGACGAATCAATTAAGGCCAATGGCGGGCAAAGGTCATCGTTTCACAACGCACCCAAGGCGCTCATCGGCAGCAGGCGGTTCACTGGAGCTGGGGGCAGCATGATAGCTCAGAAATTCCATGCACCTTACCAACCCTACTCAACAAAGAGGGTCTGGCACTTCCAAAACATTGGTAAGTGCACCGTTCACAAGTTGTAATATTTACATTTGTTTGTACAACACACAAAGGGTAAAAACATCTGGTTGAGGCACAGTATTAGCATTCCAAGCAGGTTTGGATTATGGCCAGGGTTGTCTTTGAAGATGAGGTTCTGAAATCGGGCCAAAGTTTTCATGCAAAACACCCATGGGATAAGGCAGAAGTGGCATGTTTATTATGAAAAACGGAGAGTGTCGGGCATATGAACTTTCCAAATATGAAATCTTATTTTCCTGACTAACAACAGATTCATAAGGGTCTCAAAGATCCATTCTATGCAGTTCCCATTACAGAGGTTATCAAAACAATATAACTGTACTAATAACAGTAAAACATTGCGGAATGGGATAAACTGTTGGTCATTGGGATTTACCTTTAACTATTAATTAGCCTATGACTCCGCCCTGTGGCAAGAGATTGGAGTTATTAGAAACCTGTATTAAAACTGAATTTTATTTCATCAAGAGTAATTGGCAATATAGCAGCTGTGCTTCAGCTGAGCAAATCAAGGAACTGATATCGTGCAAAGTAGCGACCTCTCAAAGGACATGTGGACCATTGTTAACAACCTTATGCTATTATCAGCTGAAGCTACCTCAGTCACAATGATGAACAAACAGTATTCAGCATTGCTCCAGTAGTTTGGTCGGTGGAATTCAGTTATTACAAACTGATGCTAAAGACTCTAAGGTGAGAAGTTCTGAATACCATCTCTACTTGGAGGTAGTGGAGATTTGCATGAGTTACCAATTCTTCATTTGTTGGT
This sequence comes from Raja brachyura, assembly GCA_963514005.1. The sequence goes on from OY740800.1 coordinate 14,333,019, forward strand.
ACACTAGATGCACCCCATGGGTAAGGGGCTATTGAGCGAATATACATATTCTACATGCTCAACTTCAAGTTGTTACTCTACGGTAGTGGCATATGTTAGTCACATGGCAATCAAGTCACATGGTATCCTGTAATAATTTACCTAATCTCCTTTGCCATTGGTGTATCATCCAGTTCAAATCAATGACAACACAGAATAGGTATTGGATCTCAAAGTATTATGAAGTATGGTTCAATGCTACATCGAATATCGACATGTTGGTTCATGTTTATTCACTGATTGCAAAAATATATGGCACAACAGAGCGGAGAAATACATTCTTGCTACAAAAGAAGGAATGTTCTTTATGTCTCCCTCCATTTTTGCCTCATTAGCCGGGTCTTAAAACAGTCAGCCAGACCTTGCTTTGAGTTCATACTGTTGGACTGGGTAAGCTGCCATGTTGCCTGCTTCATCAGGCATAATAATACTACGGTTATTAAAAAAAACAAAAAAACTTGCTAGTTCAAACTGTGGTTCAGGAAACCTGCCTCTACATAATAAAATAATTATTGACTTACACATTCTGAATGGATTGACTTATGGCTCAGGTTGTCACATCAAGCCATGGATGTGCTCACTACAGAGTACAGGGATAGCACCCAAAAAAGCAGTACATTCCTATTGAGGGAATCGGAAGCAGGTTTGTTTAAATGTTAATGTTACATTTAATACAGTACAGATTACTGATGTCTTCCACTTCATTCTTAAATGGTATTTGACAATAATTCAGTTATAGAGCCACTACAGCTGCAACAAACGGGAACCACTCTGTCGGGTTCAACCCGGATATCGAGTTGTTAACGAGATCTTGACACAAGTTCTCCCACTACAAAAATATGCAGTCTGGTTATTGAAAATGTGTTTACATTACTTCACCATGAGGTTCCAGCTACATCCATAGTCATGACACTATTATCAGCACAACGAGGGCAAACATTGCAAACGCTGTGGCTAGATAGGATGGAATTGGCTGCAGGTGCCATTACATTTTACATTCTGATCTACACAAACAGAGCAGACCAGGGGTGGCATGATTTAAGATCATTTTTCAGATACCCCACGGTCTCACGTCTATGTGGGAGGGCAGGCTTGCTATATTTTATCAAGTCCACCAGAATCCTAAGAAGTGTGGAATCAGCATTGTTTATTAATCGACAAACAACCACACAAGGGAAGGTCAGTTCAGACTATTTCAAGGTGGCTGCAGCAGGTTCTGGTTTATGCAGGTATTAACACAGACGATTGTATATCTCATCCCACCAGGTCAGCATCAACATCAGCGGCCAGGGCATTAGACATTCCCATCGACCATATCCTCGCGACCGCAGGATGGTCAACTAAATTGATTTACATTTTTTTACCATAGGCCGGTTACTGACCCAGGGTTTTGCCTGTTCTGTTTTGCGTCCACTTTAGCCTCCCCTGAGTTACAGGGGTTGCTATTGATTTATTTATTAATGTAAACCATTAATACATTTGAATCAATATCATGCTTAATGCATTTTTTGATTATTCACTCATCCTGAGTCAATCAATGCAGAGAGACGCCGAGATTTGGATCTGCATCACAAAATCACAAACCTTCGAACCTGTCACGGAATCACTAACGTGACTCCGAAGTAAAATAGTAAGATTAAACGAGAACTTACCAGTTTGAAGTTTGACCTTGATTTTATGAGGAGTTACGTTGGTGATTATGTGCCCTCCACGCCCAACCCTCTCTCATAAAGATCATCTTGTAGTTCTCAAGTCACGCATCTTACTATGTCACTTCAGTAATTGTTATTTGTGATTTCATACCGCTGCTTTAAAGATTGACGCGCATGCGCATTGGCGGGTTTCTTCACGTAATCACCAACGTAACTCCTCATAAAATCAAGATCAAACTTCAAACTGGTAAGTTCTCCTTTAATCTTACTATTCATACCTAGTCCCTACTTTAGGCTGTGCACACCATACGCAAGAAGAAGAGGAAGACCTAGTCCCTCATCTATATATTTTTATATGCTGTCTATTTATTTGACTAGCGTCATCAACCTGGTTTGAAAATGTAACTGTACTTTCATGCTTTTTTCTTTACCCAATATTGATAATATTTTTTAATTTATTTATATCAATTAAAGGCATTTCTAATTACATTTACATTTTTTTCCCATTATTTTAATCCTATCCATGTTTGTGAATTTCATTCATCATCAAACTGGTGTCATGGAAAATAATTTGGACAATTAAATATTAAAAAAACAAAAACACTAAATAGACACATGCAAGTGTGTCTGGAAAAGATGTTGAGAGTTAGAAACAGCACTACGGTTTGATCCAAGATAGTAGTTCTCAATCTAATTGCTAAAGTGGCCCTCGCTCACAGGTCTCGATGTATTTATGTGATAAAATCCAAACCAATTCCCGTGCATCCATTTAAAAATGTTTTGTATCCGTTATCACAGGGCTGCAGCAATGTACTCCAATTTGCACTAATCTGCTCACTGAATGGAATTTAATCCTATGTTCCTTGTGTTATATTGTTGCAGTCAATTCAGGTTGGCAGCATGGCAAATATAAATTCTATGGACAGATGTCTAAAACCTAATATGCTAATGTATAATTAAAATCAACAAAAAACACATTTAAAGTCAACATATATTAACTGCATATGGAACATACTACAATGAAAAAATTAACGTTCAGAAACAGCATTAAAAAATATATTGAAGTCAGAAAGCCCTTTTCTGCCAACCTGCTTACTTTAGATGTATTGGTCATAACACTGAACCACTTCAATGTTTTCAAGCTATTGTCAGAACCAACCATTCACTTCATTATGACTTACCCACCCTGCTCAAATTAAATCATTGGAATTAACATTTACAGTTGGTAAAGGATTTCTCAAACCAAAGGGAACCAAGAGTTTGCTCTTTGGGTGGCATAGAAGCACAACTGGTAGAACCGCTGCCTCACAGTGCCAGGGACCCATGTTCAATCCAGACTTCGGGTCTGTCTGTGTGGAGCTTGCACGCTCCCCCTATGATTGTGTGGGTTTCTCACGGTGCTCCAGTTTCTTCCCACTTCACAAAGACGTACAGATTTCTACATTTATTAGCCTTATTGCCCCTAATGTGTAGGGAATGTATGAGAAAATGGGATAACATAGAACTAGTGTGAATGGGTGATCGATAATCAGAGTGTGCTTGCTACACCAAGGGGCCTGTTTCCGTGACGCACCTCTAAACTAAAATAGTAAGAGTAAACAAAAACTTACCAGTTCGAAGTTTGATCCTTATTTTATGAGGAGTTACGATGATGGATTACGTGAAGAAGCCCCGCCAGGCGCATGCACGTCATACTTCAAAGCAGTGGCGTGAAAACACAGAAACTGATAGCCGAAGTAACATAGTAAGGCTTTGAGAAGACTAGAACTACCAGATGATCCTTTCGATTATGAGGGCCGGGAGCGGAGGGCACGTAATCCCTCATCGTAACTCCTCATAAAATAAGGATCAAACTTCGAACTTCGATCAAAGTTCTCATTTAATCTTACTATTTTACTTCGGGGTCACGTGAGTGACTACGCGAAGATTTCAAAGTTCTGTGATTTCATGCTGTAGATGCACTCCATATGACACACTGCTTCAGTTGACACAGTAGTCAATAAATAATGTATTGAACATTGCTTCGAATTATCCAATAATCATTCTTTAAATAACAATACAGTAATAACCCCTCTATCCCAGGGGAAATCACCAATGAAACTTATAAAGACAAAGCAAATCAAATCAAACTGAAATCAAAACACCATGCCCAAACCCTGGCACTGTCAGGACAGGTTTAACATAATTTTAGAAAGTTGATCCCTTAGACCATCCTGCGGCCTTGCTGCCGTCCTGGTGGAGTGAGATTTAAATACATGAGTGTCTACTCCAGCAGAATCCAAAACCTGTTTTACCATCTAGAAATAGTTTATACTGACACATTTTATGAAGTTTTCTGTGACTGATGAGCATTGCTGTCTGAGAGCCTCTAAGACTCTAAGTTATCTTGATATATTGACTCAGGTGCTTAACTACACATAACCTTTGGTGAACAGGGTATGCTTTAAACCCTGTACAGGACCCAACATAGCATGCCCAAACCTTGGTATGTTGATGCCGCCCTCGGCAATCGGCCCGGAAAGTCTCCTCCTCCCAATATTGGGTTGTTGTTGGGCTACACTGGTGGGTAATATTTTTGCCAATTGTCTTTGCCTCATCGTCAATGTCCATAATTTGCTTGATGAGGTCGTCGCCGAACAAGTAATCCGGTGCTTGAATGTTGCTTGCCCTATACAGTCCTGCAAATTTTGGGTGCAATGTTGGCCGAATGGCGATTTTCCTCATACAATTAAGTTGGAAATAGGCATTGCAGAACAACGCAAGCATGTCCTTTTGAGTTTTGGACATTGTCGACCCTTGTATGTGTTTCCAAAATACAGTGATGCCTGCTGATATCAGCTTGAAGACATGCTGGAAATGCATTCCCTGCCCTCGCATCGTTGCTCTCATGGGTGCCCAAATTGCAGATTTTACTGTTGGCACCCTGAGCGAGGCACAATTGACGGGTGTTTTATATATTTCAGCTGTTTCAGTCATAACAGTTTCTTGGAGCTGGTGAGAAGCCAATTAATGTTGGCAGCCAGGTTCTCCTCCATAGCCTCACCAGTCCATTCCGGTATAGCAAAACTTATTTACATCAGCTACATCGGGAACACCCGGAGCGTGGCTCTTGTGCTGTGGTGTATACACATAAATAGGGATGCCAGTTTCAGGGTCAGTCCCCTCCTGCCCTGGTACTCCCGAGTCTTGCTCTAGGGAGACCTCTTCCAGACCTAAACAAGGCACTGGAGAGTGAGATTCCCATTCTTGATAGACACCATACTCAGTGTATTGAACTCCTTCGGAGGCTGCCTGGGAAATCTCTGGGTCTTTGGACCCTTGACTGATTAAAGTTTGGAGCATTTTCTCCATCTCCACAAAAACCGGAAGTAGCGGCGCTGCTTGGCAGCTGCGGCTCACCTGAAGACCGTCTGTCTTTTATTTTTATTTTTGTCTTTGTGCCTGTTTTAGCAATTATTTTTGGTTTGTTAGGTTGTGTATGTGTGTGGGGGGGGGGGGGGGGGGAGGGTGGGAGAAACGGGGTTTTAGTCTCCTCCTTCGAGGGGGGGTGCGACTTTTCTTGTCGTGTCCCCCGACACCGTCTCCGTCTGTGCTGAGGTCCTAATGGCGGAGATGGCGGCCTCCAGCTTCCAGCGGCGGCGGCATGGCTTTCGGAGCTTTAGCGGCGACAGGGCTCCCTCTGAGCTGCGGTGCTCCAGCGGCGACCTGGCTCCCTCTGAGCTGCGGTGCTCCAGCGGTGGCCTGGCTTTCAGGAGCTGCGGTGCTCCAGCGGTGACCTGGCTTTCGGGAGCTGCGGTGCTCCAGCGGCGGCCTGGCTTTCGGGAGCTGCGGTGCTCCAGCGGCGGCCTGGCTTTCGGGAGCTGCGGTGCTCCAGCGGCAGCCTGGCTTTCGGGAGCTGCAGTGCTCCAGCGGCGGCCTGGCTTTCGGGAGCTGCAGTGCTCCAGCGGCGGCCTGGCTTTCGGGAGCTGCGGTGCTCCAGCGGTGACCTGGCTTTCGGGAGCTGCGGTGCTCCAGCGGTGACCTGGCTTTGGGGCTGCGGTGCTCGAGCGATGTTCCGGCGGCGACCTGGCTTTCGGGGCTGCGGTGCTCCAGCGGCGACCTGGGTTTCGGGGCTGCGGTGCTCCAGTGACGTTCCGGCAGCGGGCCCTGTGGCGGTGTTCCGGCGTTCCGGCGACAGCGGTGGCTGCGGCCCGGTTTCGGAGGCTCGGCTGCGGGCCTGCTGGACGGCAGCATCGGAGGCCTGGATCTCCTCAGCGCAGAGGGAGAATAGGAGGGAAGAAGACAGAGACTCTAAGACTTTTGCCTTCCACCACAGTGAGGAGGTGTTTGGTGAACTCACTGTGGTGGATGTTAATTTTGTGTTTATTGTGTGGTTTTGTTATTTTTTATATATGTATGACTGCAGGCACGAAATTTCGTTCAGACCGAAAGGTCTGAATGACAATAAAGGCATGTCATTCATTCATTTAATTCATTCATTCATTCATTTGTTCCAGTCTCCCCTACATTCTTTTCCGGTCTGGAGGAGGGTGTTCTTCTTCCTCAGACCCGTCAGATAAAACGGGTCTGACAGACTTTCGTTTTTTTTTTTTTTTTTTTCCTCTTGTTGCCGTGGGTGCTATGCCCTGCAACACTGGAGCAGCTGGAGGCTGTTCAATCACTGAGGCAACATCCATTGGTATCAGAGCCGGCGTTACTGCACTTAGCTCCCGACTCGATTGCTGAGATGGAACCGCATCACTGCGCGCCCCACACTTCCTGCAAACAGACTCTCTCCCAGTTCCATAACCTCTAGCTTGCACTCCAACTGCACTACAGGGAAAACTGCCACCAATTTAGTAATAATTGTAGCTAATTCCCGGATGGAGGGATATTGTTTCCCAGCAAGACTGGTACAGACCTCTCTGATCGCCACAGCCTTGGCTGTAGGCAAAGTCACTGACATATCAACTGAATCAATGACAAATCCCAAATAAACATTTTTTTAGGATGGCTCTAACTTGGATTTGGTTGGATGGACCAGGAACACTAACCTTTCCAATATATATTTGGTTGATGAAACCGATATCTCAGTTGTCTCTTGAGTGTTGCTTATGATTAAAATATCATCTAGATAAGCCTTTACCAATTCTGGGCCCAATGTAGTGCTAGCACTGGTTCACACAATTTCTTGAATAGCCTAAAACTGAGGTTAACTCAATGGTAATGCTTTAAATTGCCGCAGCTGTCCCATCCAAATAATTTCAAGTATCTCCGATACTGATGACGAATTGGTACTGAATAATATGCATCTTCTAGATCTATAGTTGCTATATAACAGCCTTGTGATAACAGCCGTTTCGCAGTATTGAAGGTGTCCATTTAAAAAATGCATATATTGAACATAGGAATTTAACTGATTTAGGTCCAGAATACCTCTACATCCCCCATCTTTTCTCTGTCTGGGGAATATATTGGACACAAATTGTTGAGGATGGTTTATCGTCCCCTCAATTCCCCTTTTTTAGGATAACCCGTAATTTATTCTTTTACCTGCTGAGTTTGTGCAGAAACCTCCAAACCTCTATTAGGCACATTGTGTACAGGCGGATCAATTCCTGACATAAACTGTATTCGAGCTTGAGATGGATTGTTTTGGCATGTTCGAGGTCCACCCAAATAAATAATCTGGCTTGGATATTGGTGGACCTACATAGAGCTGCAACTTCGGGTTCAACGTAGGCATTGCAGAACAGGCCAGCATATCTTGTTGAATAGCAACAACTTGGGGATGCGTTGAAATCTCACTTTTTGTCTCCGCATCGTTGCACTCATTTGTGCCTTTGCCGAGTTCATGATGAACATTTTGAGTGAAGCACAGTTTACAGGTGTTTTATAACATGGCAATCTCCATGAACGTATTCTGGAACTGGTGAGAAACCATGTAATTTACAGTTGGCGGCTAGAGGTTTCTCGATAGCCTCACCAGTCCCTGCCGGGTTTAGCGATGTTTAATGCTATGTCCGGGACACCTGGAGCATGTCTCATGTGCGCTGGTGTGTGCACATAAGCAATGACACCAGCTACAGGGTCATATTCCTCCTGCCCTGATTCTCCCGAGTTATGCTATAGGGAGGTCTCATTCAGCCTCATCTCATTAGATGCTGGGGAGGATATTTCCCACTGCTATGTATAACAATGTTATCTTCTTTGCTGTATGGACCCCATTGGTTGAGCCATCCCCATACCTTTAAATTAAAAAGGAGGGAGTCTTCCATATCATCAGACTCAATGAGCCTGAGAGAACTTTAGTGTGGTATTTCCAAGTGCCTTGAAGCACTGGAAATTGATGGAGGCAGTTGGGAATGAAGTTAGTATTTCATTTTATTTAATTTAATTTTATTTTATTTTATTTTAGCTGCCTATTATAACAATAGCGGGTATTGGAGCCGGCATTTAGCGCAGCCGTTGTCTCCACATCCGATCTAAATAGCGGTAATCGCGGGAGTCGGCTTTAGAGCAGCCGTTATCTCCCGACCCGATCTAAAAGCGGTAACCGCGGTCCCTTCGTGTTCCACTCCATTACCGCAGTTTAAATATATATTTTTCCAACTCTAGCTGGCTCTGTGAGTAAAACACTGTGTTTAAAAACACTCGTAGGAAAGATTTAACATTAACTTACCTGCGGGTTACTACTTACCACTGGTGGAGCTGAGCTCTCCAGCCGGTCGGTGCGACATGCATCGACGTAATGACGCGTATGCGCCTGGTGGGGTTTCTTCATGTAGTCACTTCTTCATGTAGTGACTCCGAAGTAAAATTTGCCTATATTATATGACATATTTTATACCACAGAAATAATTAACAACTACATTACTCAACATTTTAAGACTTGTAACATTCAATTGAAGTAGAATTAGAATTATTATGTTGGGATAGTACATAACAGTGATTGTACTGAATTCTGAGATGTAGGGTGACACAATGGTGTAGCTAGTCGATTGTAATCTAAAGTGTCACAGACTGTCCTTATTCATCAATAACCTGCTGACTGAAGAATGGCTTTAGTCATGTCATGACCACCTGGCAACATTTCAACCTTGTTGTATATATATGGATAAAAGAATTGAAATCTAGAAGACAGGGGAAATTGAGTGCCATTCACATCAATGCAGTGTTTGATCAAACGTGGCATCAAGAATTCCTGGTGAAATGATTTCAAATGGAACTTGAAACCCTCCACTTTAGTATGAGTCATTCGTAGCATAAAGGAAGCTTGCAGTTGTTCAAGGTCACTCATTCCAGCCCAGAATCAGTGGAATATTGCAGAACCAACCTGCTTCAGCTACTTTGCCGTGGCCAAGATTTTCTCAGATGATTGCACAATGTTCAGTTATAGAGTCATAGAGCATTACAGTATGGAAACAGGTCATTCTGCCCAACTTAACCACACCGGCCAACATGTCCCATCTATACTGGAACCACCTACCTGCATTTAGCCTATATCCCTCTAAACCTGTCCTATCCATATCTATATAATTAAAAGTCACATCTTGACCACTTCCTGTTTGCACTGCGCTTTGATTTTAGAAAAAAAACGCTACCATTTACAGCTGTAATTTTTGGCCATCTTACTCAGAGTCCCCCTCCGCTCATCAGGTGAGGAGGATTTTTCCCATTGAAGAAAAATAAAAGTAGTATTAGTGTTTAATGTTAAGATTCTCTCTCCTGTCAATCCGCACCATGAAGGCCACGCCCCTTCCGGAGGGGGTGGGGGAGGGGCTATAAAACCGGGAAGTCTGGATGTGGCTCAGTCTGTCTGCAAGATGGCGAGGGAGAGGTCACGACTCCCAGTCTGAGCTGGGAATGTGGACAACACTGTGTGCCTACTGACATGTGAGTGCCCTTTATGTGGTTTGAAAATGTGGTTTGAAAATGTGGTTTGAAAATGTGGTTTGAAAATGTGGTTTGAAAATGTGGTTTGTTAGATCAGACTGTGTTTACTGCAAAAGTTCCGCTCATTCCGTGACATAGTGGACAGGTCGCGCTGAACAATACGTAATTTCTGATGAGTGCAGAGGTCCTGTTGAATGCGGAAGTGTTGCTGACTGCGGAAGGCTCATAGTGGAGAAGCCGCGCTGAGCCGTTAGAGTATTCAAAAACGTTTACTGCTATATATATGGTGTGTGTGTGTTTGTGTTTGTGTGAGTGTGTCTGTGTGGTGTGTGTGTGTCTGTGTGTGCCGTGATGTGTGTGTGTGATTGCGGTATGTGGTGTGAGTGTGTAGGGTGTGAGTGTCTGTGTGTGAGTGTCTGTGTGTCTGTGTGAGTGTGTCTGTGTGAGTGAGGTGGAGAGTGTGTGTGTGTGAGGTGGAAGGTGTGTGTTAGGTGGAAGGTGTGTGTGTGTGTGTGTGTGTGTGTGTGTGTGTGTGTGTGTGTGTGTGTGTGTGTGTGTGTGTGTGTATGTGTGTGTGCGTGTGTGTGTGTGTGTGTGTGTGTGTGTGTGTGTGTGTGTGTGTGTGGTGGAGGGTCTGAGTGTGTTTATTAAATAACAAATAGTACAAATAATAGAGTATTTTGTAGTTCAGAGATAATTCGCTATGTTTAATAGTAAGATTAGATGAGAACTTACCAGTTTGAAGTTTGATCTTTATTTTATGAGGAGTTGCGTTGAGGAATTCTTCCCCAACTGTGAAGAACTTACACACCCTCTGTTCCAGAAGAAACCAGACCCACCTACCTCCATGGTGACCGGTGGAGCTGTGTTCATTTCTTCCGTCCTTGTCTCCTGGGGGTAGAGGAGCTGGAGTGTGGGGTTGGCGCATTTTCCAGGAAGGCCGTTCTGGGCCTTGGTCTAAAAAAGATCTTTGCCCTGTATGTATGGCCTTCGAGCTTTCACCAGGGTATCATAGTTTGCTGGTGGATGCGTAGGGGTGCTGCCGCCGGAGATGTGAGGTCATGTCAGTTGACGGTGCTTTTATTAGCCCGACGGCCTTTGCCTCCTCGTCGAGGTATTTGACCTGCTTCGGCAGGTTATCGTCGACTAGTAGATTAGGCGGCTGCGTGCATCTGATCTTGCACAACCCCGCAAATTTGGGGTTGAAGGCAGGGCGGATCACACTCTTTCTGAAGCAATTTATCTCGAATTGCACGTTGTAGAAGAGCGCCAGTGCATCTTGCTGTTCATCCAACATGTCCAACCAATCTGGCAAATGCCGTTATACCAGAGGCCAGCAGCTTTAGGATTTTTTGCATCTTGATTTCCTGGGCTCTGATGCCACCACCGATATGTCCCCAGATTGCGTTGTTCACTGCAGGACACACAGTTTTCTGGTGCTAAATACTTCACAGCTGTGTCATTCATTACCAGTTCCTGCAGCTGGTTAGACGTGAGGTAATCAATGCTTGCTGCCAGCTGTGGCTGTAACGGCTGTCCTTTTTGCGAGGGCATCGCAAATTTAGAGACCATGTCGAGCAGCTTCGGTTCTTCCTGCACCCCTAGCACGCTAGAAGTGTCTTCAGCCAAACCCCCATCTTCAGAGCCAGCCCAGTAGTGACTCCCTATGCTCCCCTCCGAGGAGAGGGAGACATTTTGCAGCCCTGTACAAGGTGCTGTCGTGGGTGTCCGAGGAGACCCATAGTGACAAGGCTCTGCCTGTTGGAGCATGTCACGTTGGAGCATTTGCTCCATCAACCACTCCATGCGGGATAAACGGCCACGGTCGCTATCCGCAGGCAGTTAATCTTCCTGGCCCGACCCGTCCGGGTCTACGGGCTTATCCGACTTCCGTGTGGCCTTCCCGTCAGTCCGAGGTAGCCCTATGGACTGTGCCGGTGCCAAGTCAGAGGTTGCTGACCGCACGGTTAGCGACCCAGGTGAAGTCGGCCACTGCTGACTGCCCGCATTCCCGCGGTCCTCCGCAGTCAGTTTCGTTGCGGTCCATTTGGACTTTGTCTTTGGCTTATCGATGGGTACTTCGTTCTGTAAAACACAATTTGCCCAGAACAGAAAACAACCTCAGATTAGTGAAACCTACCTGCAGGTCCGTTTTAAACCTACCGCTTGGAGGAGCACGTTCCTCCTGCTTGTCGCTGCGCAATGCGTTAGACAATATGTCGCGCAGCCGGGCTGGCGGAGTCTTCATGTAGTCACTCACGTGACTCCAAAGTAAAATAGCCTGATGGCTGTCAGGAAGATGCTCTTCCTGAATGTGTGTGTGAGTGCATGTGTGTGTGAGTGCATGTGTATGTGAGTGCATGTGTATGTGAGTGCATGTGTGTGTGAGTGCATGTGTGTGTGAGTGCATGTGTGTGCACACTGCTTGAAATGCTGTGAAATTGGACTTGCTGGCCTGCACTCTGCTTGGAGTGCTGTGAGGATGGACATGCTGCTGCATTCTGCTTGGAGTGCTGTGACGTTGGACATGCTGCTGCACTCTGCTTGGGGTGCTGTGAGGTTGCACCTGCTACCTGCACCCTGCTTGGAGTGCTGTGAGGCTGGACTTGCAGCCTGCACTCTGCTTGGAGTGCTGTGAACTTGGACGTGCTGCCTGCTCTCTGCTTGGTATGCTGTGAGGTTGGACTAGCTGCCTGCACTCTGCTTGCTGTGAGGTTGGATTTGTGCTATGCTTCCAATGCTGTGAGATTGGATTTGCAGCCTTCACTCCGCTTCCAGTGCTGTCAGATTCGATTTGCAGGCCTGCACTGAATTATGACTTTTGAGGTAAATTCTCTGATTTTCTTTGTTAAAAGTTGACCGCTGAATCTCTCTATATTAAAATTGTCTTTTTTTAATCAACAGCAAAGAGTCACCAAGAGGCAGTGAGCAGCCAATGATAAAGAAGTTAATAAATCTCATCTTTAACATTTAAATTGTTGTTATATTTGAAGTAATTCACATTTTAAACTTTAATAAATCATTTTTCCATTTGCAATGCCTGCGTGTTCTTCATCACAATGGGAACCTAATAGGCAGGAATGGCTGTGCTGTTGGAGAGCCATTAAGAGTGCATGGGGGGGAAGTTGAGGGGAGATGAACTGAATGCATGGGGGGGGGGGAGGGGAATGGCAAGGAGCAGAGTTGAGGGGAGGGGGGGTGAAGAGAGGAGGGGTGACTGAGTGAACTGCCACCACAGCAGCCATGAGTGACTGCACTACCAGCCCACCAGCCATGAGTAAGTGAACTGCCAGCCCACCGGCTGTAAGTGACTGAAGTGCCAGCCCACCAGCCATGACTTAATGGACTGCCTGCCCACCAGCCATGACTTAGTGAACTGCCAGCCCCCCAGCCATGACTCGCTGAACTGCAAGTCCAAGAATCCATTCAGTCCACAATGTCCATACTAGCCCTCTGGAAACCAGTCCCTTCAGTGCATAACACCCATACTAGCACTCCAGAGATCCACGCAAGGATAGACTTTCCTCCTTCATTGCTATGATCTGTATAAAAAGATGAATATGTCTAAAATTTCTTATCCACCCTTTCCCCCTTCTCTCTCACAGAGTCTGTCACCCGTTTTCGGCAGAATTTCTGGCAGTTTCTCAGCTGCCAACCCGCCAGGCCTAAGTTACTGAGCTGCCAGCCCGCCAGGATTGAGTGACTGAGCTGCCAGGCCTGAGTGACCGAGCTGCCAGGCCTGAGTGACTGAACTTCCAGGCCTGACTGAGCTGCCTGGCCTCAGTGACTGAGCTGCCTGGCCTCAGTGACTGAGCTGCCTGGCCTCAGTGACTGAGCTGCCTGGCCTCAGTGACTGAGCTGCCTGGCCTCAGTGACTGAGCTGCCTGGCCTCAGTGACTGAGCTGCCTGGCCTCAGTGACTGAGCTGCCTGGCCTCAGTGACTGAGCTGCCTGGCCTCAGTGACTGAGCTGCCTGGCCTCAGTGACTGAGCTGCCTGGCCTCAGTGACTGAGCTATCTGGCCTCAGTGACTGAGCAGCCTGGCCTCAGTGACTGAGCTGCCTGGCCTCAGTGACTGAGCTGCCAGCCCAAGAATCCATTCAGTCCACAATGTCCATACTAGCCCTCTGGAAACCAGTCCATTCAGCCCACAACACCCATGCTAGTGCTCCAGAAAGCTCCCCCCCCCCCCCCCCCCCCCCCCACCCACTGGCCAGCAATATTGGAATTGGTGGGGAGGTGGAATATTGCATTGGGGGACCAGCCCTGCTGTGGGAAGCTGGGACCCAACAGATCCCACTTAGTCTAGTACCTTTCTAATGTTTGTTAAACGTTACGATTATACCAGCCTCAACTACCTGCTCCGACACCACGTTCCATACACCCACCACACTTTGTGTTAAAAATTCACCCCTCAAGTTGCTATTAAATCTTCCTCCCTCACCTTAAACCTATGTCCTCTGGTTTTCGATTCCCCTATTATGGGCACGAAGCTCTGTGCATCTACACAATCTATTCCTCTCATGATTTTGTACTTTTCCATAAGATCACCCCTCATCCTTGTGCACTTGAAAGAAATTTAGTTCTAGTCTGATCAACCTCTCCCTGTAGCTCAGGCCCTTGAGATCACAATACCTAATTTCTTAAGATGTCCTCACCACGATGCTGAAAGACGATTGGTGGCCACATAAAAGCCAGTCAATGTCCATGTCCAAGTTGTTACTTCTCCAACTCTACCATCAGATCTTTCATCCTGAAAGTCACTGCTTACTGTAAGTTTAAATGGATCAGCCATGTAATTACCAGAGCAGGTCTGACGCTCGGTATTCTGCAGTGAATGTGTTAATTCCAGCTTCCTCAAAGACAGAACACTTGCATGTCAGAACTCTTTTCACTCATCTGGATGTTTAGTTTAGTAAGACAGTGCGGAGTCCGCACTGATCAGCGAACCCCACACATTAACACTATCCTATGCACACTTGGGACAATTTAACATTGATAACCAATTAGCCTACAAACCTGTACATCTTTGGGGTGTGGGAGGAAACTGAAGATCTCAGAGAAAACCCACGCAGGTCATGGGGAAAACGTACAAACTCCATACAGACAGCAGCCGTAGTCAGGATGGAACTCGGGTCTCATGTACAGCTCCAACATCACAAGAAGCACAGCATCATCCATGACAAAAGAAGCCACTTCATTGACAACTCATTTATCATCCTGCCCGTCACTGCCAGCTCAACCTTGTTACAATGTGCAAATTTTGCAATTGTACCTCAGCCATTGTCAGCGAGTCAGTCAGTGCACCTTCCAAATTCTCAACACCCATCATCTAAATAGTACACTGAGTGCAGGTTTACACCAAATCTCATGACATTTGATTTAAACATGCATTCCCACCGTTGATAGCCAAAACTTTTGAACTGCTTACCAAACAAGACATTGTCGAGGTGTGTAGAAGCAAAGAACTGGTTTACCAGAAAAGACACAAAGAGCTGCAGTAACTAAGCAGGACATGCAACATCTCAAGAGAGAAGGAACATAGAAACATAGAAAATAGGTGCAGGAGTAGGCAATTCGGCTCTTCGAGCCAGCACCACCATTCTATGTGATCATGGCTGATCATCCAAAGTCAGTACCCCGTTCCTGCCTTCTCCCCATATCCCTTGGTTCCGTTAGCCCTTAGAGCTTTATCTAACTCTCTCTTGAAAATATGCAATGAAAATATCCACTGCCTTCGGTGGCAGAGAATTCCACAGATTCACACCGATGGAAAGTATACAAGGAAAGTATCTGTCGTAGTGTTCAGGCAAGAATATATTGAAAGGTAAAATGTGGTGAGGCAGGTTAATGGATTTAAGCCACAGTTGGGTGAATTAACTGCACTCACTGGCTTAGTGAGGTGGGTCTGTGGTTAGTGGAGCCTTGGCTTGAATCCAAAGCAGGTGTTTTAAACTTCATTAGTTTGTTTTGCTTCACACTGCTACGATGCATCAAAGTTCAGCATCTTTTAGTAGAATTGGCGCAGCAATTAATTTTGTCAAACAAATAAAATTACAAGCAAAGTTTCATGGCAAAATGGTGTACAATTTTACGGGAACAGGAGAGGATGTTGCAGAGCTCTCGTTGTAGGAGTAGGAGAACATCGTCAAAGTGGGCACACCTTGAGGTGATTTCGTAGTGAGCAGACAAAATGTGTAGGAAGGAACTTTCCTACACAAGACCCTTCTTCAGACTTGAAACATCACCCATTCCTTCTCTCCAGAGATGCTGCCTGTCCCACTGAGTTACTCCAGCATTTTGTGTGCATCTTTGGTTTTGACCAGCACCTGCATTTCATTCCAAAAGGGAATGAGAAGGAATACTCAGACAACCCCTCCCTTCTTGCTGCACAACCATTTCTCCCCCTCCTCCCAGTCAGCGCACTCCTTCCCTGTCTTTCATGCACTCATCTCCAAATCCCCAATGTCCTTTTTGTCCGTACTTTTTCCCCTCTCCCCTTCCATCCATGTCGCTCCCTCTGGCTTTACATGTCACTCTTTAGACTTTAGGCATACAGTGCAGAAACAGGCCCTTCGGCCCACCGAGTCCACACAGAGCTGCGATCACCCGTAAACTCGTACTATCCTACACGCACTAGGGACAATGTTACAATTTTACCGAAGTCACTAAACCTACAAACCTGTGCGCCTTTGGAGCATGGGAGGAGTCCAAAGTACGTGAAGAAAACCCACGCAGTCACAGGGAGAACGTACAAACTCTGTACAGTCAGCACCTGTAATCAGGATTGAACCCGGGTCTCTGGCACTGTAAGGCAGCAACTTTTCCACTGCGCCACTTTGCTGCCATCTTCTCCTGCAGCATTTTATGTTTTGACCAAAACAATGAAATCTGTTTACATTGTGAATCTTATGCCATATTCGAAGCACTGTGCATGTAATAGGATCCATAAATCATTGCATAATAAAAGCATAAATGAGATTGCTGGCAGTATCAAACTGGGGACAATTTCATGCTTTGGGTCCTTCAATTGAAGCTGGTTTAAGCACAAACTATTTAACCACGTAGCTCTTGAAATAGTCAGAGGGCATATCCAGCCATTGCAATAGATTTAAGCTGAGGTCCCAAAGGTCAAAGGTTGATAACACTAAAGCACTTTGCTTTCCTGTATGTTAAATTTCAAATTTTATTGTCATAGAATGTTTTAGTAACGAGCAGCTGCTCTGTCCAAGGCAACAGAGCTGTAAAATCGGTTTAATTTTTAACGCACATCTTAAATAATTTATCAGGTTGGATTTTACTCTCATTAGAGAAATGCTTTGTCTGTGTACTTTGTAGAAAGGAACTAATAACCAAATTAATAGCTTATTTAGTTGTGAATTACGAAGCTAACTGGAAATTTTTAAAGAACAATTTGGCTATTTCATCCACAGAAAGTATCTTTTTTCCCTCAAATGGCAATTCAATTTTGGTTTACTTGTACCAGATTAGTAATACGGACTGTAAACGTGACTTCATGATGATTCACCATGAATAGAATTGTTGGGATACTATATCCTGGCAAAAATAATAATGATGAGTTTGCATTATAACGACTCATCAATGACAGCGATGTGGAGGTGGTCAGTAGCACAAAGTTCCTGGGGGTGCAGATCACTAACAGTCTGACCTGTTAGTGATCTGTTAGTTATAAAAGACCCCACACATCTCCATCACGGACTATTCACTCTGCTGCCCTCGGGAAAAAGATATCGCAGCATAAGGAGCAGAACATCAAGGTTCTGCAACAGCTTCTTCCCACGAGCCATCAGACTCCTGAATGCCATGTAATGGGCTGCCACCATTGTCTATTTATCCTTTTATCCTTTTTATCCATTTTATCCATGCCTATCCTTCTGTTAATTTATCGTGTTGCACAGGGAGCCAAATGCAATGAAATTTTGTTTGGAACTGCATATATCAATTTATTTCTAAATGACAATAAAGTTTGTTTTGACTTTGACTTTTGACTTGGCATTAATTGGTGTGAGAATTATCCTATATTAGGGGAAAATAGTCACTTTCGAAATTGATACATAATACTGGATAAGTTTATAGGCTTCTGGATTATGAACTGGATAGGCTGGTGCTTAACAGCAAAAGGGTGAAGATTTATGTTACTATAACAGCATTTAATCTCTCTGGAACAGGAAGAGAATATCTGAAACTGTGAAGTCTCTCTTGTCTAGGTGCTAAATTCTAGGTACTCTCTTGTCTAGGTGCTAGGTGTTCTTAAAGGTATTTTGTAATTTTAATTTTAAGCCTTTCTAATCCGTCCCCTTATACTTCTCTCTCAATTTAATGTGGTCGTCCTCTATTTTTCTCTTTCATATTTGATTTAACTCCAATTCACCTATTTCTGATATTCTGTATTAATAGTAAAGATTAATATTAAAGATTAAACGAGAACTTACCAGTTCGAAGTTTGATCCTTATTTTATAAGGAGTTACGATGAGGGATTTAGTGAAGAAGCCCCGCCAGGTGCATGTGCGTCATACTTCAAAGCAGCGGAGTGAAAACACAGAAACCGATAGCCGAAGTAACATAGTAAGGCTTTAGAAGACTTGAACTACCAGATGATCCTTTAGATTATGAGGGCCGGGAGTGGAGGGCACGTAATCCCTCATCGTAACTCCTCATAAAATAAGGATCAAACTTCGAACTGGTAAGTTCTCGTTTCATCTTACTATTTTACTTCGGAGTCATGTGAGTGACTACGTGAAAATTTCAAAGCTCTGTGATTTCCCAGGGGAAATTACAAATGAAATGTATGAAGACAAAGCAAATCAAATCAACCTGAACCCAAAACAGCATGCCCAAATCCTGGCACTGTCGGGACAGGTTTATCATAATTTTAGAAAAGTTACTTCTTTGACCATCCTGCGGCCTTGCTGCGGATGTTGATGCCGCCCTGGTGGAGTGAGATTTAAACAAATGAGAGTCTACTCCAGCGGAATCCAAAGCCTGTTTTACCATCTAGAAATAGTTCATACTGACACCTCTTATGAGATTTTTTTGTGACTGATGAGCATTGCTGTCTCAGAGCCTCTGAGACTCTATATTACCTCGATATATTGACTCAGGTGCTTAACTACACATAACCTCGGGTCAACAGGGTATGCTTTAAACTTACTTTGGTTCCGGCCATTCCTGGCCTGCTTTATTAGATTAAATCAAACACATAAAACGCAATTTTATCTGCAGAAGAATACATGCTATCTAGTCGTAACTTTGCAGTGTTTGCACTCTTTGCGCTGATACTTGCGCCATGAGCTTAACGGCTTTAAGTGTTAACTTCTCGAAAAGGCAATGACGTAATTGGAGCCCATTGCCGAAGCAGTGTGAGAAATATACTGACATCCCAGATTTCTGTATATCTAGGTTTAAGAGGATTTGTGTTTACAAAATTCCTCTCATGAATCGGGACACTAATGGATGAGACCCAATAGGTAGTTGTTCTGAAACTGCCCTAAACAGGAGAACAAAACACACCGAGTACTATTAATGGCACTATAACTTAAGTGTTCATCAAAAATGCAACATAACAAGGAACTCCAATACATCCGGTATGCTTGCAGTATGATCAAATATATCTGACTGTAAACAAAACATCTCTCATTTCTTGATATGAGACACATATAGTTTCTTAGTGTTATCTCTCCAAGCTGCAGTTATGACATCCATGGTCCTATTCAACAGTCCAAAGCCTTGGAATGGTCTGGTCAGAACCTGCAGATCAACAAATTAATACGATCATCTAACGGATGACTTTTTCTGTTACTGGATGCACCAACAAACTACTGCAGTTGGGGACAGCCATGAATGGCTGAGTCATCATTCTGAGGACCAATGGGAACCTGGCTCTGTAGTCCAGTCCGGAACCACCAAAACGCCTGAGGCGGAGTCCTGCTCTATTTTGGTGAGACACTGCCTAATCAGGCAAAATGGGGAAAGCATAAAAGAAGTACGTCCCCAATGTAACAAGAATGCATCCACCGCTACTGCTCCTGGACCAGGTTCCCATGAAACATATTTAGGCAATTGGTGATTTAGCCTGGATGTAACAGATCAATATCTGGCAACCCATAGCGGCTGGCAATCATTTTAAAACTTCAGGATTCAATCATCAATTCAATGTTGTCATTGAACTTCTGTGACCTGTTGTCTGCCACCACATTGTTTCTACCTGGTAGGTAGATAGCTGAGACCAAGATGTTTCTGGAAATACACCAGTGCCACATGAGGTTAGCCAGATTATCAGATGATATTGACCTTATTCCTGCCATGGGATTGATATATGGCACAGCCGTGGTATTATCATTCTGGAGTTGAACATGTAAATTATTCATTGTTAAACAATAAACTTTTACTCCAAAGAATACACCCAGCAATTCTAAGTAATTTATACCTTGCCTGTGCAGGATCAAATCCTCTTGCACACTCCATCTACCACCACAGCTAGACTTGCTGTCTGTAGCTCCCCATCCGGTAGCACTCACATATGTCTGTAAAAGCACTGAAGGTTGCTGAACCAAAATGTTTTTGGAAGTTTGTAATTGAGCTATGGCTCTGGTTGGTAACTGCATAGGTCTATCAAAATGACCTGCATGTTCTTTAAGTGCTAGTTCTCTAGCTCGTTGCAGACTTCAATAGTGCAATGGTACAAACTGCACTGCAGTGAAAGCTGCCACCAATTTACCAATAACAGTAGGATATTGTTTTTCAGCAAGACTAGTAGAAAGCTCTCTGATCTCCACAGCCTTGGTTGTAGGCAAAGTCACTGACATATCAACTGAATCATGACAAATCCCAAATGAACAATTTTTCAGGATGGCTCTAACTTGGATTTGGTTGGATGGACCAGGAACCCTACCCTTTCAAACAGGTATTTGGTTGCTGAAACCGATTCCTCAGTTGTCTGCTGAGTGTTGCTTGTGATTAAATATTATCTAGATAAGTCATTACCATGTGATTCTGGGCCCAAAATAGCACCAGCACTGGTTTCCACTATTTCTTGAATAGCCTAGGAACTGAGGTTAACTCATTGGGTAATGCTTTAAATTGCCACAGCAGTCCCATCCAACTAAGTTTCAAGTATCTCCATGATGATGAATTGGTACTGAATAATATGCATCTTTCAGATCTATAGTTGCCATATAACAGCCTTGTGATGACAGCCGTTTCACAGTATTGAAGGTGTCCATTTAAAAAATGCCTATAGTGAACATAGGAATTTAACTGGTTTAGGTCCAGAATGACTCTACATCCCCCATCTTTTCTCTGTCTGGGGAATATATTCGACACAAATTGTTGAGGATTATCGTCCTCTCAATTACCCCTTTTTTGGGACAAACCGTAATTTCTTCTTTTACCTGCTGAGCTTGTGCAGAAACACCAATACCCTATTAGGCATATTCTGTTTCGATCAATTCCTGACATAAACTGTATTCGAGCTTGAGACAGTGTGTAGTATAAACCGATGAGATGTTATGCAGCACCATTCATCATAACTAATTGCAACCTACCCCCAACCGGAGGTCCCAGAATCTTATCCTGGACAAAATGAATCACCTGTACCTCTACAGTCGGCCTTTACTCCTTCTTCCCATATTGGGGTGGTCGCTGGGATACACAGGTGAGTAATACCGTCGTCCCACTGGCCCCACTCTGCTTGGCCCTGCCCCTGGATCCGTCACCTTTCGCGCTGAAATGACCTGCGAGGTGGCATCCTGGCAGAAGGGACATATGTATTCGTGAGACGGATTGTTTTGGCTTGTTCCGCCAGGTTCTTGACTTGTTCGAGGAGGTCCACCCCAAATAAATAATCTGGGCTTGGATATTGGTGGACCTCCATAGAGCTGCAACTTCGGGTTCAATGTAGGCGTTGCAGAACAGGGTCAGCATATCTTGTTGAGTATCAGACATCGGTGCCCCCTGGACCTTCTCCGAATGCCTGCTGCCAACAACATGAGGACACGTTGAAATCTCCCTTCTTGTCCCTGCATCATTGCACTCATTTGTGCCCTTTCCAAGTTCACGGTGGGCATTTTGAGTGAAGCACACTTTACAGGTATTTTATAACATGTGGCAGTCTTCCATGAACGTATCCTGGAGCTGGTGAGAACCCATGTAATTTACATTGGCGGATAGAGTTTTTCTCGATAGCCTCACCAGTCCCTTCTGGGTTTAGCGAAGTTTAACACTACATCCGGGACACCATAGCTCGTGTGCACTGGTGTTTGCACATAAGCAGTGACACCAGCTTCAGGGTCAGATTCCTCCTGCCCATGCTCTAGGGAGGTCTCATCCAGCCCTAAACAAGGTGCTGGAGAGGATGATTCCCACTGTTATCCATAAACGATGTTTTCTTCTTTGCTGTATGGACCTCTGCGAGAGGCTGTGTGGAATCCTAGGGCATTCAACCCCAATTGAAAATTTCCATGGCTCTTTAAATTTGGAGCATTTTCCCCAAACCTTTAAATTAAAAGGAGGGAGTCTTGCATATCATCAGACTCATGAGACAAATGAGCCTGGGCGTACTTTAATTTGATATTTCTGAGTGCCTTGAAGCACTGGAAATTGATGGAAATAGTTGAGAAATAAAGTTAGCATTTCATTTTATTTTATTTCATTTTTATTTTATTTCATTTCAGCTGCAATAAAACAGTAGCGGGTATTGGAGCCGGCATTTAGCTCAGCCGTTATCGCCAAACCCGATCTAAATAGTGGTAATAGCGGGAGCCGGATTTAGAGCAGCCGTTATCTCCGGCCCGATCTAAAAGCGGCAACCGCAGTCCCCGCGCGTTCCACTCCATTACCGCAATTTAACAATATATATTTAGCAACTCTGGCTGGCTCTGCGAGCGAGACTTACAGAGTTTAAAAAACACTCACATGAAAGGCAGAATATTGACTTACCTGCGGGTTACTACTTACCTGCTGGTGGAGCTGCGCTGTCCAGCCGGTCGGTGCGATATGCGTCGACGTAACAACGCGCATGCGCCTGGCGGGGCTTCTTCACGTAGTCACTTACGTGACTCCGAAGTAAAATACGAACCTGAGGGACAGCTTACTCACTTGGAAGGTGGTGGATCTATGGAACAAACTGCTAGAGGAGGTCGTTGAGGCAGGTAATATACAGCATTTAAAAGATACTTGGACAGATACAAGGATATGTGCCAAACTTGTGTAAATGGTGCTAGTTTGGATGGAGTAGCTTGGTTGACATGGATGTGTTGGGCTGAATGGCATTTTTCCGTGCTGTATGACACCATGATTCCATCTTCCTCGTGCCACATTCCCAATCTTAGCGATTGAAGGTTGATATTTGGCACTGTTGTTCACTATGGTTCCCCAGGTTTCGTATCGCCACTGCCAAACCATGCTCAACGAGCATCCCCACCAGGTTGCATCTTATAAGCTGCAGTATGAGGTGAAAAATCTAACTAATGGGATACACTCCAGCAAATTCAGTAGCATTTTCTACAGAATTAGATAGCATTCGCATTGCTTTGCATGACTATAAAGCATACTGCTTCAGAGAAAAGGAGAAATGAAAGGTGATTTAACTGTGAAATAAATGAGTCTGAATGTAATCTCTAAAATAGAAGATCATTCAAGCAATGTAATGGTCCAGTGCATGAATAATATAATACTTTTAGTGTTCTGGCAACATAGGATTAGAATTGTATTTTATGTTGTTCATTTTGCGAAAAGAAAGGAAATCTTCCAGATTTTATCTAAAATGTAGGATCTGTTTCTGGTGTGTTTGTATTATAAATTGCAGCGAGCCTGGCTCTGTGCTGACATTGTTTTGCCGGCAATATTGTTTAACTACAGCGTATGTTTGACAATATTTGACAAGCTGTCAGTCCATCCGTATCTATTACAACGTAGCAGCAGAACGAACGAACTGCAGATGCTGGTTTACATAAAAAGACAGAAAGTGCTGGAGTAACTCAGCGGGTCAGGCAGCATCTCTGGAGAACAAGGATAGGAGACGTTTCAGGTCAGGACCCTTCACCAGTCTGCAGAAGGATCCCAACCAAAAAGTCTCCTATCCATGTTCTCCGGAGATGCTGCCTGACCTGCTGTGTTACTCCATCACTTTGTGTCATATCCATTTCAATATATATTGGAGAACCTATAATGAAATTATGAAAGCCTGCACTCAAATGCATATTTTATAGTGATGTGCAATCTATATATTTCATATAAAATACAGGTCGTGGCAGAGAAGATATGTAGGACGTGAATAGAACCGATTGAGGTAGGCAGGCTCAGGCAAGCAAATACAGTATAGACAAATATGGCACAGAGGACCAGATGGATGCAGGTAGAGGCAATGGTGGAGCTGACACACTAAACAGGCATGGGCAGACTCACGGCGGCAATTGATGCACGGGAGGAGGAACCATAAATAACTATTTTCAGAAACCCCAATCTCTCTGTATTATGAGGAAAGTAAATACATGAGAAATCAATGGAAATGGAGTCTGCTTACGGTATCTAAAATTACCTCTAGCTACTACATCTTAGCTTAGAGATACGGAAACAGGCCCTTCGGCCAACCTGTCCATGCTGACCACCGATCACATGAACACATTAGTGCTATGTTATCCACTTTCTCCTCCCCCCACAACTTATTAGCGGGAATTTTACAGAGGCCAATTAACCAGCAAATCCACACATCTTTAGGATGTGGGAGGAAACTGGAGCACCTCGAGGAAACCCAGGCAGTCACAGGGAGAACATGCAAATTCCACACAGACAGTACCCACGGTTAGGATTGAATACTGGTCTCAGGAGCTGTGAGGTAGCAGCACTAAAACAAACATTATTAGACAAAATGACCAAGTGATGCACTGCTTTTATTGAGTCAATCACATGATGTGCACAATAAATGCCAATAATTGCTCCTGAAGAGGCAACCACATTAATGGGTCTGAAGCCATAGAGAGACCAGACTGGATTTCCTGAGAAGAATATCAGTAAACCAGGTGGGCTTTCCCTAAACGATTAAGTTGCTTGCTGATAACATTATTAAGATTTTTAGGTCCATGCTAAATTGGTTACTACAATTTAAATTTAAATTCCTAAATTGCTATGGTGAATTCTGAACTCATGTCATTAGATTAATAGTCTTGACATTTTGTTGCTAATCCAGTATTGTAACCATGAATTCATCATTGTGCAGGCAATGACAGTCAGTGGTTAGAATAATTAAGTCTATGCAGTAGGTGTCATGTCTACATAAGAAACTATCTCTTAGCCTAAATAAGGGGCAGCGGTAGAGTTGCTGCCTTATGGGCCTGTCCCACTTAGGCAACTTTTTAGGTGACTGCAGGAGACTATGCAGTCGCCACATGGTCGCCACATGTTCGCGGGTGGTTGCCGGGTAGTCGCCTTCACGGTCGTGAGGAGTTCCCGGATTCTGGGAACAAGTCGCGGCCTCATTATGGTCGCCGTGAATTATTCAACATGTTGAAAAATTATCGGCGACCAAAATGAAGCCGCCAAGGAAAGTAGTGGGAATTATCATGCCGTAGGTGCAGTGGTAACGGGTTGCCAGCAGGTCAAAGGTAGTCATAGTTTCTCCTAGGTTGTAGCATTCTAACTGGTGAATTTCATTGGCTCATTGGGAAAAAGAAACGTAAGCAGCAGTTTTCAGGACCAAGGATAACCAACCGGTAACGTTAATGTCTGCTGAGCTTCACAGCCATGTATCTCTGACTTCTTAAAAGTTGGCTCCACTCCTTCTCCCCCCTCTTACGTGACCCTTCACGTACACTGTGCTTTCACCATCTTAATTACAGCGCCAACCTTTCTGTTCATCGCGTGGTGTGTCTGTATCACATTGGCTTTGCACCATGTGAATATCACTCAGACAGCGCACCCCCGCTTGCCGTGTCCCCCGCCTGCATAACGGGCTGTTGACAGTCACCTGAAAAATCACCTTAGTGGGATAGGCCCATTACAGCGCCAGAGAAGTTTGTACATTTTCCCCGTGACTTGTGTGGGTTTTCTCCAGGATCTCCGGTTTCCTCCCACATTCCATAAATGTACAGGTAGGCTAATTGGTGTGATATAATTGTAAAATTGTCCCTGGTATTAAATGTTATTGAGTGGATATCTCAACAACATTACTTGGTACATTACTCGGTGAATTACTTGGCAAATGGTGTTGAGTGAATATCTATTACATTCCAGATGAACTAATGGTGAGGAAGAGCAACAGCAATGGTAACAATGACAAACCTAAACAAAGATGCCAACTGAGGACACCAGCCAGAGGGTCACTGGGAAGAACTACCTAGGCTATGAAAACAACACATTGGTTCTATCCCATCAGGGCTGAGGACCGAGAGACAGTTCAATACAGCGGTGACGGAAGCCGGCAGGTTGGTTTCCTGTGGAGATGGCACTCATGAATTGCCACAGACAAGGAGCAAGGAGCAGCCGCTGCTGAAAATCTTGCCTGCTGCCCCACTCCGATCACCTATCTTTCAAGCTCAGGATCCATCTGTGCTAGGGCATGCTCGGCTCCTCGCTCAGCTTCCCCACAGAGACCCGTCAAAGCTAAAGAAAGGCCCTGAGGTCAGCCACAGGCTCAGACAGTCACTTTCAGTACCTGGGCTTGATGCCAGCAACTAGCAGCAGTTAGACTCCTGGCGGGCTGCCAGCCTGATGTTCAGGCAGCTGGACAAGCCACACATTCACATTAAAGTCAAAACTAAACCTGCGATCATACGATTTCCACTTCACAACAAGCAAAGATGGCACGTTCTCTCAGCACAACTACTTCTGCAGTTTGAGAACCTTTACAAAAAATATATATTTGGATAAGTATCAGACATGATAAAGTCGATATTCCTGCCTCCATGATTACAAACTGTACATAAAGAAAGAACCTGAATATAATAGTGTAGGAAGGAACTGCAGACGCTGGTTTAAACCGCAGATAGACACAAAATGCTGGAGTAACTCAGCGGGCCAGGTAGTATCTCTGGAAATAAAGAATGGGTGACGTTTCGGGTAGAGGTCTGAAGAAGGGTCTCGGCCCGAAACATCACCCATTCCATCTCTCCATAGATGCTGCCTGTTCTGCTGAGTTACTGCAAGAGACAGACACAAAATGCTGAAGAACTGTATGGACACAGTAGAAGATTGGTGTATTAACAAAGATTTGTGGTGCATATATGCTCACGTGTTCCATCACATTGCACACTTTGTGCAGGGATTATCTATTACTTTCTAGCCATGAGCCTTCTTTAAGCATGTAAAATGTCTGCACAGGGAAGGTGACTGCCATTTCAGATGCTGGGTTTGCACTGGGTAATTGCAGTTTTTTCTGCTTTATATACCTGTGCCGCTTGGTTAGTCCTCCAATCTTTATACACAGTGGAGAGAAGATTCTGTGCAAACATCATTAGAAATTGGCTCAGAGCTCCTTTCTTTAGCAATTATAATTGAAATTAGCAGGCAACAAATCCCATTGTTAGAAGTTTTAAATGAACACCAGCAGGTTCAACAAATTCCCAGAAAAAGTGAACCACTCTGGGGTCCTCTTTCAATATAGTACTCAGACAATACGAGACCAATCCATATGGGGAATTTCACACAACCTGCATTCCTGAGTCATTCTTATGTGGCAGGAAAGTTCGATGGTGCTTTCAAATGTTCAATTATGTTTTATTATGTACTGCACTGTGAAATTCTTTTTGTATAGCTCACACAAGCATAAGTCGCCATATTTTGGCATCATTTACAAAAAGTCCAAAGTCCAGTCCATTCACTCGATGTACTGGAGTGGCTCCTGATCCAGGTAAGCCCCAGACTGCAGCAGGGCCTCCTCTGTGTAAGAAAGAACTGCAGATGCAGGTTTAAATCAAAGGTAGACACAAAATGCTGGAACAACTCAGCGGGACGGGCACCATCTCTGGAGAGAAGGAATGGGTGACGTTTGGGGTTGAGACCCTTCTGCAGACTGATGTGAGGGGCAAAGATAGAATGTAGATGGAGACAGTAAGACTGGTGGTAGAACTAGGAAGTGGGAGGGGATGGAGAGAGAGGGAAAGCAAGGGCTTTTTGAAGTTAGAGAAATCAATGTTCATACCGCTGGGGTGTAAACTACCCAAGCAAAATATGAGGTGCTGTTCCTCCAATTTGCGCTGGGCCTCACTCTGACAATGGAGGAGGCCCAGGACAGAAAGGTCAGATTGGGAATGGGAGGGGAAATTGAAATGCTGAGCAACCGGGAGATCAGGTAGGTGAAGACGGATTGAGCGGAGGTGTTCAGCAAAACGATCGCCGAGCCTGTGCTTGGTCTCGCCGATGTAGAGAAGTTGACACCTACAACAGCGGATGCAATAGATGAGGTTGGAGGAGGTGCAAGTAAACCTCTGCTTCACCTGGAAAGACTGCTTGGGTCCTTGGATGGAGTCGAGGGGGGAGGTAAAGGGACAGGTGTTGCGTCTCCTGCGTTTGCAGGGGAAAGTATCTGGGGAGGGGGTGGTTTGACCAGGGAGTTTTGGAGGGAATGATCTCTGCAGAAAGCAGAAAGGGGTGGAGATGGCATGATGTGGCCAGTAGTGGGATCACGTTGGTGGTGGCAAAATTGTTGGAGGATTACATGTTGTATGCGATGGCTGATGGGGTGGAAGGTGAGGACAAGGGGGACTCTGGCCTTGTTACGAATGAGGGGAGGGGGAGCAAGAGCTGGGTTGTGGGATATCGAAGAGTCCTTAGTGAGAACCTTATCTATAATGGAAGAGGGGAATCCCCATTTCCTAAAGAATGAGGACATCTCCAATGCCCTGGTATGGAAAATCTCATCCCGGATGCAGTTGCGATATGGACGGAGGAATTGGGTGTAGGGGCATAGAGTCTTTACAGGAAGCAGGGTGGGAAGAAGTGTAGTCTAGATATCTCTAGGAGTCAGTAGGTTTGTAGTAGATGTCGGTCAAAAGTCTGTTTCCTGTGATG
Organism: Raja brachyura; assembly: GCA_963514005.1. Next base: position 14,361,607 of record OY740800.1, read on the forward strand.
GAAACGGTGAGATCTAGAAATGGTAGGGAGAAGTCAGAGATGACCCAAGTGAATTTGAGTGCAGGATGGAAATTGGTGGTGAAGTTGATGAAGTCAGTGAGTTCTGCATGGGTGCAGGAGGTAGCACCAATGCAGTTGTCAATGTAGCAGTGGTATAGTTCGCGGATAGGGCCAGTGTACGCCTGGAACAGAGATTGTTCGGCGTACCCTACAAAGAGGCAGGCATAGCTTGGGCCCATGTGAGTGCACATCGCTATGCCTTGGATTTGGAGGAAGTGGGAGGAGTCGAAGGAGAAGTTGTTGAGGGTAAGGACCAGCTCTGCTTCGCGGAGGAGAATAGTGATATACGGAGGCCTCCTCTGTTACTCTCCACTGGCTCAGCCGGTGATCTGACATTCCTCTTCTTGCCTGACTTCCTTTGTGCCCTGGGGTTGCCTGCTGCAGCCAACCTTGAAGGCACTGAAGGCAATACCCCAGTCCCTCTCCTACCAAACAATTCCTCGCATCCGTGGTCACCAGCTGCTCCCTCCTCATTGACTCTCAGAACTGAGTCATCGGGGCAGAGTTTGGTTCCTTCCAAGCTTTCCCCCTTCATGCCGCGGCCCGCCAAGTCTTCCTTCATCCAGTCACTGGGTCTCACAGGAGCCATTGCTGCTGCACAACATGCTGAGAGCCTTCTGCCACCACTTGGCATTCCGGGAGTCTTCCAGAAGCACATCCTAAGATGGGAGCCATTTTCTATTGAATTTGGGAGTGCTGGAAAAAGCAACATATCTCAAACGCAAGACCTGCAGCACTATGCATTAAGCAATAGAGCATTTAGGGCATGCTGCATACTGGTGTTCACTACATGCTGGCACTCACTACAAGTAATACTGCTTTTGAGGAGATCTCTGAATATTTGTTTGGTCAAGGAACTACATTCGCATTGGTTTCTAAGCCATTGATCGCTGCTGCAAGGGTCAACACTATTTCTTATTATTGATTGAAAAGCCGATGAATGCGATTTAAAACATTTTACTCTCTAGTAATAAGAAATTAAAGCTTTAAATCCACTTTGAGTCAGTTCCAGTTGGATTGCATTCAGGTGGTGCTGGCACAGATGTTACCACTTCTCTTGAATGGTGGCTGGGATACTGTTTTGATCTAATGATCATGCAATTTGTAAATATTGTTCGACATCTAACATGGGTGGTACAGGAAAATGCATTTACTAATCATGGTGCAATTTATCTTTGCATGGATTAGTGAGAATTACCTTCTACCTCATTGGAAGCCCTTGGACCATCTTTAATTAGTCTTTATTGAATGTTATCTTACACTAAACATTATTTCCTTTATCCTATATCTCTACACTGTGGACGGCTTGTTGGTAGTCGTGCATAGTCTTTCCACTGACTGGATAGCACGCAATAAAAAAGTTTTTCACTGTACCTCGGTACACGTGACAATAAACAAAACTAACTTCAACAAAGCATGAAAATAAGGTTTGAAAACTGTAGACGCTGGAAGGAAAAACAGAAAGAAAAAAACTGAGAATAGTCAGTAAGCCAGCAACATCTGCCAAAGGCGATGTATCTGAAACATAAACTTTGTTTCTCCCTCCACTTATGCTGCTTGACCAGCTGAATGTTTCTAATGTTTTAGTTCATCTAAAGATGTTTGAACACTCGATGTTGCATCATTGACTATTTATTCTACAAATAATGGAAATACATTGCTTTAAGGTAAAAGGAATTTGTTTCTATTTGTATTCTTTCGAAGGAAAAAAAAAGCTATTCTTGAGGATTTGCACAAGCAAAATTCATCGCTCTACTACCACCCCCTCAGAATACTGAAGGTGCCCTCCCTCATCAGAACTGCCTGGTCTACGTGTGTTTGTAGAGACAGCCAATTTATGCAGTATTTGTGAAATTCCCAACTGGATTAACAAACCTTTGACCTCTATGTTATTAGCTTGAGGAGCAGTAAAGATGTATTATTGCAAAATGTTCTGATTGGCTAGTTCCAATTCTAGTCAATGAAATTGCATTCTCAGAAACTGTACATTTCAAAGCTCCAAGTGAATGATCAGAGTGCAGCTTCAACAATATTCTAAAATTGAGAATGCACTCAGCAGGAGAGCTGGTAAGTGAGTAGATTTCATTTGACGTTTAGATTTTAACTTAGACCTTCAACTTTAAATTTTGTACCTTAAAGGTTTTTCTGTTGCATAGTTTTAGTTAACCTTCTCTTTCCTGACAGTCGACAGTTATGAGATGGTTGGCTCCAAGAGTTTAGTTACCTGTATGGGTGCTAATTACTGTCAAGAGGGGACAAAGGTACAATGTCCACTTGAGTTTGTCCCAGAAGTGCGTAAATATAAATAGGTTTAGAAACACAGAAAGCGGATATCAAACATGCATAACCTCAGCTGTGCAAAAATGTGGAAATTTCGCCATTGTCATTGGAGCCTTTTATAAGCTTCCGGTGGTTAAGATTTTACTTCCTGTGTAAGTGAGAGTGCTTTAAAAACAACAGCTAAATAATTACTCATCCATATTTATCTTAGAGTAGACAAATGTCAAGTGAATTGAATCTTCAGCTACTCAAATATATGCACAAAATGCTGGAGTAACTCAGCGGGACAGGAAGCATCTCTGGGTAGAAGGGATGGGTGACGTTTCGGGTTGATACCCTTCTTCAGACTGAGAGTCAGGGGACTTCCCCTCTCCCCTAACTCAGTCCGAAGAAAGGTCTCGACCTGAATGTAACCAATTCCTTCTCTCCAGAGTTGCGGCCTCATCCTGCTAAGTTACTCCAGCATTTTGCGTCTATCTTCAGTGTAAACCAGCATCTGCTGTTCCTTGTTAAAGTAGGAACTGCAGATGCTGGAGAATCGAGGGTTACACAAAAAGCTGGAGAAACTCAGCGGGTGCAGCAGCATCTAAGGAGCGAAGGAGATAGGCGACGTTTCGGGTCGAGACCCTTAGGGTCTGAAGAAGGGTCTCGACCCGAAACGTCGCCTATCTCTTTCGCTCCTTAGATGCTGCTGCACCCGCTGAGTTTCTCCAGCTTTTTGTGTAACCATCTGCTGTTCCTTCCTACTCAAATATACAGCACATTATTTAGAAGAGATGTCAAGAGCACTGTCACATTATAGTTGTAGCATGTGGAAGTTTATGTGCATCTGTAAGATACCCATCAACTATGCTTTGCATAAACGTTTGGATCAGTATTCAGGTTCTGGACAAAGTGCAAGTCCAAAGAACAATGCAGTGCAAGTAATAATAAATAAAATGTAATAACAAGGAAGTGCAGATTTTGGTTTACACCAAAGATAGACTTAAAATGCGGAAGTAACTCAGCGGGTCAGCCAAAATCTCTGGAGAAAATGGATAAGTTTCAGGTCGGAACCCTTCTTTAGACTGAAGAAGGTTCCCGACCCAAAACGTCACCTAAACATTTCCCCCAGAAATGTTACCTGACCTGCTTAATTACTCAGCATTTTGTATCTAATAAAAAATAAATCTTTGAGTCAAAGAACCTGAGATTTTTATGGAGTTTGTACATCAGTTAACAAATTCAATTCAAGATGGTAAAAAATTAAAACTAAGGCCGCTGCAATTTGATGCATGAAACATCCGTAACAAAGATGTGATTGTATGGTAGTTGAGATTATTAATTCAATTGTATAGGTTTTACAAAGAGAAACATTGGTAAAAAGTGGAATAGCTTGATGACAAAGGTTGAGAAAAGAGCAGAAGAGAATGAATTTAATTGAACAGAACAGGAAATGGAATTGGTGTAAGTGGTGAAAGGAGACAGTAAAATACTGATTGGAGTGATTGATAGTCCTGCTGACAATAGCAGAACATTTCGAGGGCAATTTACTCAACATATAAAATATTGTAGTGAAAGTAATACAATAATCAAGGAGGGTTTAATCTTAATGGTAACTGGACAAATCAAATAGATAAAAGTAATGTGGAGGATGAGCATTCATTCAGGATCGTTTTTGGAACAATATATCATGGAATCAATTAGTGGAAGGTTGTCTTGGACATGGTCATGAATAATGACACATGGTTAATTATTGTTTTTGGATTGTTCATGTGAGCAAGGGCAGCACGGTGGTGCAGTGAGAGAGTTGCTGTGTAGTTCAGTTTAGTTCAGAGATACAGCACAGAAACAGGCCCTTCGATCCACCAAGTCCGCACCAACCAGCGATCCCCGCACATTAACACTATCCGACACCCACCAGGGACAATTTACTCATACACCAAGCCAATTAACCTACAAACCTGTACGTCTTTGGAATGCAGGAGGAAACCGAAGATCTCAGAGAAAACCCACATGGTCATGGGGAGAACGGACAAACTCTGTACAGACAGCACCCGTAGTCGGGATCAAACCCGGGTATGGCGCTGCAAGTGCTGTAAGGCAGCAACTCTACCGCAGTGCTATCGCGCTGCCCCGCTGTCTTACAGAGATCCGGGTTCAATACCGACTATGGGTGCTGTCTGTACGGGGTTTGGACATTCTCCCCGTGACCTGAGTGGGTTTTCACCGAGATCTTCTGTTTCCTCCATGCTCCAAAGATGTACAGGTTTGTAGGTAATTGGCTTGGTATAAATGTAAATTGTCCCTAGTGTGTGTAGGATTGTGTTACTGTGGGATTACGTAAAGAAGCCCCGCCTGGCGCATGCACGTCATACTTCAAAGCAGCGGTGTGAAAACACAGAAACTATAGCCGAAGTGATGTAGTAAGACTCAGAAGACTAGAACTACCAGATGATCTTTGTGATTATGAGAGCTGGGACCAGAGGGCATGTAACTCATCGTAACTCCTCATAAAATAAAGATCAAACTTCAAACTGGTAAGTTCTCGTTTAATCTTACTATTTTACTTCGGAGTCATGTGACTGACTATGTGAAGATTTCAAAGCTCTGTGATTTAATGCCGTAGATCCATTCCATACGACACACTGCTTCAGTTGACAGAGTAGTGAATAAATTAGTATTGAACATTGCTTCGAATTATCCAATAATTATTTTAATAATAACAAACAAAAGACAGTAATAACCCCTCTATCCCTGGGGGAAATTACAAATGAAATTTATAAAGACAAAGCAAATCTAATCAAGCGTAACCCAAAACAGCATGCCCAAACCCCGGCACTGTCTGGACAGGTTTATCATAACATTTAGAAAAGGTTGATTCCTTAGACCATCCTGCAGCCCCGAGGATTTGGTCTAGTGGCACATCCTGCGCCTTCGCTGCAGATGTTGATGCTGCCCTGGTGGAGTGAGATTTGAAGACATTAGTGTCTACTCCAGCACAATCCAAAGCCTGTTTTAACCATCTAGAAATAGTTTGTACTGACACCTTTTTATGAGGTTTTTTGTGGCTGATGAGCATTGTTGTCTCAGAACCTCTGAGACTCTTAGTTACCCCAATATATTGACTCAGGTGCTTAACTATACATAACCTTTGGTCAACAGGGTATGCTTTAAAGCTTACTTTGGTTCCAGCCATTCCTGGCCTGCTTTGTTTGATTAAATCATACACATAAAATGTATTGTTATTTGCAGAAGAATACATGCTATCTAGTCATTAGTTTTGCAATGTTTGCACTTGTTGTGCTGATACTAGCGCCATGAGCATAACCACTTTAAGTGTTAACTTCTGAAAAGACAATGACATAATTGGAGCCCATTGCTGAAGCAGTGAGAACTATACTGGCATCCCAGATTTCTGTATATCTAGGCTTAGCAGGATTTTTGTTAAAGATTCCTCTCATGATGTGGGACACTAACGGATGAGACCCGATAGATTGTTGTTCTGAAAACTGCCCTAAATAGGAGGACAAAGCACTCCAAGCACTATTAATGGCAATATAACTCAGGTGTTCATCAAAATGCAATGTAGCCAGGAACTCCAATACATCCGGTATGCTTGCAGTATGATATGATATATCTGACTGTAAACAAAACATCTCCCATTTCTTAATATGAGACACATATTGTTTCTTAGTGCTATCTCTTCAAGCTGCAGTTATCACATCCATGGACTATTCAACAGTCCAAGGCCTTGGAACGGTCTGGTCAGCACCTGCAGATTAACAAATTAATATGATCATGTAACGGATGACTTTCTCCTGTTACTGGATGCACCAACAAATTACTGCAGTTGGGGACAGTCATCATTCTGAGCACCAATGTGAACCATGGCTGTGTAGGCCAGTCCGGAACCACCAAAATGCCTGAAGTGGAGTCCTGTTCTATTTTGGTGAGACATTGGCTTATCAGGCAGAATGGGGGAAAAGCATAAAATAATGTACATCCCCTATGTAGCGAGAATTCATCCACTGCTATTGCTCCTGGATCAGGTTCCCATGAAATGTATTTAGGCAACTGGTGATTTAGCCAGGATGCAAACAGATCAATATCTGGCAAACCATAATGGCTGACAATCATTTTAAAAACATCAGGATTTAACATCCATTATTTGCCATTAAAGTTGTCAATAAATTTTTGTGACCTATTGCCTGCCACCACATTATCTCTACCTGGTAGGTAGATAGCTGAGACCCAGACATTTCTAGAAATACACCAGTGCCACATGAGGTTAACCAGATTATCACATGATACTGACCTTATTCCTCCCATGTGATTGATCTATGCCAGAGCCATGGTATTATCAATCTGGAGTTGAACATGTAAATTATTCATTGTTGAACAATAAGCTTTTAATCCATAGAATGCACCCAGCAATTCTAAGTAATTTATACCATGCCTGTGCAGGATTAAATCCTCTTGCACACTCCTACCACCACAGCTAGACTTGCTGTCCGTAGTTCCCCATTCCAGAGCACTCACATCTGTTTGTAAAACCACTGAAGGTTGCTGAACTAAAATGTTTTTGGTAGTTTGTACAATAGTGATAATCCACCATTGTAATTCAGCTATGGCTCTGGTTGGTAACTGCATAGGTATATAAAAATGGCCTGCATGTTCTTTAACTGCTTGTTCCTTAGCTCGTTACAGACTTTGATAGTGCAGAGGTCCAAACTCCACTGCAGGGAAACCTGCCACCAATTTCCCAATAACACTGGCTACTTCCCGGATGGAGGGATATTGTTTTTCAGCGAGACTAGTACAGACTTCCCTGATCTCCACAGCCTTAGCTGTAGGCAAAGTCACTGACATATCAACTGAATCAATGACAAATCCCAAATAATCAATTTTTTGGGATGGGTTTAACTTGGATTTTGTTGGATGGACCAGAAACCCTAACCTTTCAAAGAGGTGTTTGGTTGCTGAAACCGATTCCTCAGCTGTCACCTGAGTGTTGCTTATGATTAAAATACCATCTAGATAAGCCATTACAATGTGGTTCTGGGCCCGAAGTAGCGCTGTAAGTTATTGGGGCAAATCCTCCAAAATTATGAAAGAACTCGGTTAAGGACATGGATATTTTAAAAAGACAGATTTCCTTGCGCTAATGGAAAAAACCCCAATCAACAGAAAGACTCAGTTTCAAGTTTCAAACTGTCTGGTCTGTGGACTTGGACATCACACAACGGTGTGAACAAGAAAGGCTGAGACGGAGATAACGAGATTTTCTTGGATACACAAAGGAAGGAACCAAGCCTCCGCAGACGGTGGTAAACTGGCCAGGAGAAACACAATCACCATCGGCGATGACCCATCCATCGACAATAGGAGCCCATCCAGACGATGGGATAACGATCAGGCTGAGGGATCATGACATCAGCAAACCCCTTATCATCAGAAGCCTATTGTTCATGCCAGATCGAAACTGGGAAACATCAAAAGAAGTCCTTTTATCCAGAGGACCACCTGGGGGTTCAAAGGAATCTCAGGTATAAAACAGCAGTCCAGCCAGAACTAGCTCGCTGCTCTTTTCGGCTCTTCCTGCTCCCTTTCTGCTCTACTGGACAGGCCGTGAGCCTGCACCGACTTAGCTGTGAGTATCCTGGTGACCTGGAGAAATTCCCGAAATAGGATAGGAGGTTGAGTAAATAAAGGGAAAGGGAAGTAAAATATTGTTAAAGTAAGTTTTACGACGTGCCCGATAGTTTTCCTTCCATAGTCTTAGTTTAAAGCATAAGTTTAGCCACGTGTTATGTAGTGTTGGTGAGATTCGATTTCTCATTGTTTAATAAAGCCTCTAAATTTAGACTTGCTTTGAGTCCATCTTGGTTTCTTTTTTCTCTCATCAGCACACTCTGATCAATTCAACCTTTTATCATATCCCACCATAATTCCGAGGTCTAGAACCTAGGGGAATCCCTTTTGTGGGAAACGAAAGAAAACACCGACAGCGCCAGCACTGGTTTCAATAATTTCATGAACAGCCTAGGAGCTGAGGTTAACCCATTGGGTAATGCTTTAAATTGCCCCTTTTAGGGACAAATCCATAATTTCTTCTTTTACCTGCTGAGTTTCTGGTGCAGAAAAAAACAATACTCTATTAGGCATATTCTGTACAGGTGGATCAATTCCTGACATAAACTCTATTTGAGAGCCTGACACAGTGTCTAGTATAAACCGATCAGATGTTATGCAGCATCATTCATCATAAAACAATTGCAACCTACCCCCAACCGGAGGTTGTTCCCCAGAAATCTTATCCTGGACAGAATGAATCACCCGTACCTCTACAGTTGGCCTCGAAGTCCTCCTTCCCATATTGGGGTTGTAGCTGGGATACACAGGTGGGTAATACTGTCATCCCACTGGCCCCACTCTGCTTGGCCCTGCCCCTGGATCCGACTCCCTTCGTGCTGATGCCATCCTGGCAGAAGGGACGTATGTCTTCATGAGACCAATTGTTTTGGCCTCTTCCTCCAGGTCCTTGACTTGTTTGAGGAGGTCCACCTCAAATAAAAATCTGGGGCTTGGATGTTGGTGGACCTACACAAAGCTGCAAATTTTGGGTTCAGCGTCGGCTTTATAGCAGTTTACCTCAAAATATGCGTTAAAGAACAGGGCCAGCATATCCTGTTGTGTGCCAGACATTGGTGCCCGCCGGACCATTTTTCCAAATGCAGTGATGCCTGCTGCCACCAACTTGAGGAACCGCTGAAACCTGATTTCTTGTCCACGCATCGTTGCACTCATTTGTGCCCATATAGCAGAGTTCACGATGGGTACTTTGAGCGACGCACAATTAACAGGTGTTTTATATCTCGTGGCCGTCTCTTCCATAATTGTATCCTGGAGCTGGTGAGAAGCCATGTAATTAACATTGGCGGCCAGGTTTTCTTTCATGGCCTCACCAGTCCCTTCCGGAATAGCGAAGTTCCTCGCTACGTTCAGGACACCTGGAGCATGGCTCATGTGCTCTGGTGTGTGCTCAAATGCAGTGACACCAGCTTCAGTGCCAGACTCCTCCTGCCCTGGCTCTCCAAAGTCTTGCTCTAGGGAGGTCTCTTCCAGCCCTAAACGAGGTGCTGGAGAGGGTGATTCCCATTGATATTGATAGGCAGTGTAATCCTCACTGTATGGGCCTCTTTGAGAGGCTGCCTGGGGAATCCTAGGGACATTGGACCCCGATTGAAATATCTCATGGCTCATTAGTGTCTGGAGCATCCTCTCAATTTGGTCGAGCCGTCCCCATACCTTCTTGTTATGAGGAGGGGAGTCTTCCTCATCATCAGACCCGTCAAATAAAACGGGCCTGAGAGACTTTCTCTTGGCTTTTCTTCCTGTTGTGGTGGCCTCAGTGCCCTGAGGCACTGGAGCTGATGGAGGCTGTTGAACTGCCTGTAAAACAGCAGCCGGTATCGGAACCGGCGTTACTGCACTTGTTATCTCTCGACCCGATCTGCAAGCTGGAACCGCGGGCCCGCGCGTTCCGCTCCTACTGCGAACAGTTTTCTTAATGGTACCCTCCATTACCACTAACTCCTGCTGGCTCCCGAGCCAGACGTACAGAGTTTAAATAGTCACAGGGAAAGTTTTAAAACCACTTACCTGCGAGTTTACTACTTACCGCTGGTGGAGCTGCGCTCTCCAGCCCGTCGGTGTGCCATGCGTCAGACGTAATGACGCACATGCGCCTGGCGGGGCTTCTTCATGTAGTCACTCACATGACTCCGAAGTAAAACCGGAAATAATCTTTCATCTGTGATAGCTGAAAACCTATTTGATTTTTGATAATGCTCTTGGGTAAACAAACCTTAAAAGCCAGAGGCACATTCTCTCTCCAATAGGTGTGTAAAATGCATTGCTTTGGGAAAAATAAAGTATTTGAGTGCATGGTTGATAGTCACACAATAATTGAGGTAGCAAATGGTGTTTTTTTTGATTCAAGATTTGTTTCAGTATATCTGCCCAGAACACGAGATAGGCACAATTAATGTGATGCAAAACTCTACCATCCTTGCATGCAATAGAAAATAAAACAACGGTATTTTTCACCTACCTCTAAATTTTGAGTGATCTTTTAACGCTTACAAAAATGAGATCGCATTTCTTTAGCATTTCTGAAAATCCTGTGATACTACAGTCATTGTCATCTGTCTAATCCATTAAAATTGTTATAACGTAGACACAAGGAATTGCAGATGCCAATTTACAAAAAAAAAGTTACAAAGTGGAGTAACTCAGCAGGTCAGGCAGCGTATCTGGAGAACATGGATAGGTGACGTTTCGGGTCAGGACCCTTCTTCAAATGTTTGCAGTTGGGGGGGGGGGGGGAGAAACCTGGAACATAAGAGGGGACAGGCTGAGCAAGTGATAGGTGGATACAGGTGAGGGGGCTGCTGGTTGGCAAATGGTTAGACAAAGATGAGGGATGAGAAGGCAAAAAGTGGGAGATAAGTAGTTAAGGATAGAAGAGTTGTGAAATGATAAACCAGGGGGAGGAATATAGGTGGAAGGGGATCGGGAGACGGAGAAAGGGAGAAATGTGTGTGCATTCAGGTGGTACTTTCAGGGATTTGGGATTGCTAGCAACTCAGCTTCACAGCCAGGAAGTTAGATTGCCAATAATACACATTTATTTCATTTTATATATTCTCTGTATTCTCTAGCTAAATTAGGTCTGTATTGTGTATTGGGGAATCTTGGCTGACCCACTTCTTGTAGAGAAGGAGGCACTCAGAGAATAGGAGGTACTTTGGGAGATTATTAAATGTCTATATAGACTTCAGCAAACTATTTGATAAGGTTCTGCATGGTAGGCTGCACCAAAAGGTTAGATTGCATAGGATCCAGGGAGAGCTGACTTACCAGCTGGAGAATTGGCTTCATGGAAATAAGCAGAGTGATGGTGGATGGTTGTTATTCAGACAGGACACTTGTGGCTAGTGATGTGCCTCGGGGATCAGTGCTGGGCCCACTGCTTTTTGTTGTTTATATCAATGATTTTGGTGAGAATGTACAGGCATGATTAGTAAGTTTGCAGAAGACATCAAAGTATGTTGTATCATACATAGCAAAGATGGTTGTCAAAAATTACTGCAGGAGCTTGATCAGTCGGGCAAGTGGGCTGAGGAATGGTTAATGGAGTTTAATACAAATAAGTGCGAGGTGTTGCATTTGGGGACGTCAAACCAGGGCAAGAACTTCACAGTGAATGGCAGGGGCCCTGGGGAGTGTTATAGAACAGAGAGATCAAGGAGTATATACTTCTCTGAATGTGGCATCATAGTTAGATAAGGCAGGCAAGAAGGCTTTCAGTACATTGGGCTTCATCAATCATGGTATTTTGTATAGAAGTTGGGATGGTGTTTAGCTGGAAAGAGTGCAGAGAAGATTTACAAGGATGTTGACAGGACCTGAAGGCCTGAAGGTCGTAACTAGGGGGCGCCGTCCTGTGTGGTATGGCTGCTCAGCCTGCAGCTGTCTGCGTTTCACTCTTTTCTAAATTTTTAGTGAGTTCAAGTATTTTGTTTGGAGTCTATTCTTTTTTATGTAGGGGGTGGGGGGGGGGGGGGGGGGGGGGGGAAGGGGCAAACTACTTTTCCTGGTCCCTACCTGGACGGAGAGGCAGCTTTTCTCCGGGCTGCATCTTCGACCCGTCCTTGCGGCCTACCAGCGGGCCTGGAGTGGCGTTTCTTGAGGGGACCGCCCAGAACCTTGGCTTTGGCAGCGGCGCAGCGATGGAGTGCCATCGCGGGGTGGAGCGGGCGATGCGTTGCCTGGGTCGCCGCGCTGGAACTCCGGTGAGCTGAAACCGCCGACAAAAAAAAACAAAAACATCGCGGCGCCACGGGTCTGTGGAACGGCCGGCTGCAGGTGGCGGCGCTGATTTCAACATCGGGAGCCAGTGGGGGAGCTCCATTCAGTGCGGCCTTGTTGGCTTCGGAAGCCGTGGACTCCGGTAAGGAAGCGGCCGTTCCAGGTGTCCCAAGCCGCTGAGAGGATTCTCCCGATGCCGGAGCACCGTCACCCGGCGAGAACCGCCTGGAACATCGGGCCTCCGTGAAGGCGACTGCGGAGGCCTCAATAGGCCTGACTATGGGAGGACATGGGATGGGGATTGGACATTGTGCCTTCCTCATAATGGGAACCATAGTGGGGGAATGTTTTTTGTGTTTAAAATCTCTTTATTATTGTTATGTCTGTATTATTTTTTTATGTGCTGCATTGGCAAGAAATATTTCACTACACCAATTGTAGTGAATTGTACACCCAAGTGACCAATAAATACCTTTGAGCTATAGGGAGAGGTTGGACAGACTATGACTTTATTCCTTGGAGCGCAGGATGCTGAGGGGTGATGTAATACAGGTGAATAACATCTTGAGGGGAAGAGATAGGGTGAATGGACAGAGTCTTCAGAATAGCAGAAATGTACATACATTTTTCATGCAGAGCTTGGCATGTATATGGAACGAGCTGCCAGAGGACGCAAGTTGAGGAACGTGCTATAACAACATTTAAAAGACATTGGGACACATGGACAGGAAATGTTTCATGTGAAAGGGGCTCAGTATTGATGTGGATAGAGAACTGGCTGGCAGACAGGAAGCAAAGTGTAGGAGTAAATGGGTCCTTTTCAGAATGGCAGGCAGTGACTAGTGGGGTACCGCAAGGCTGGGACCCCAACTATTTACAATATATATTAATGATCTGGATGAGGGAATTGAATGCACCATTTCCAAGTTTGCGGATGACACTCTGTTAAGAGAGCGCAGCAGCGGTTGCACTTTCTGCACGGATGAAAAGAGCTCATCTTCCCCATCCCATCCTCACTACTTTCTACAGGGGCACCATAGAGAGTATTCTGACCAGCTGTATCTCTGTCTGGTTTGGGGACTGTAGAGCCTCCGACTGGAAGTCTGTGCAGAGAGTGGTGAGGACAGCGGAAAAAATCATCGGGTCCTCTCTCCCCTCAATCGGGGATATCGCGACCAAACGCTGCGTGTCTAAGGCCAGCAGTATTATAAAAGACCCCACACATCTCCATCACAGACTGTTCACTCTGCTGCCCTCGGGAAAAAGATATCGCAGCATAAGGAGCAGAACATCAAGGTTCTGCAATAGCTTCTTCCCACGAGCCATTAGACTCCTGAATGCCATGTAATGGGCTGCCACCATTGTCTATTTATCCTTTTCATCCATGCCTATCCTTCGGTTAATTTATTGTGTTGCACAGGGAGCCAAATGCAACGTAATTTCGTTTGGAACTGCATATACAAATGTATTTCTAAATGACAATAAAGTTTGTTTGACTTTGTTTGACTTTGACACGAAGCTGTGTTAGCTGTGAGGAGGATGCTAGGAGGCTGCAAGGTGACTTGGATAGGTTGGGTGAGTGGGCAAATGCATGGCAGATAATGTGGATAAATGTGAGGTTATCCACTTTGGTGGCAAAAACAGGAAAGTAGACTATTATCTGAATGGGGGCCGATTAGGAAAAGGGGAGATGCAACGAGACCTGGGTGTCATGGTACACCAGTCATTGAAAGTAGGCATGCAGGTGCAGCAGGCATTGAAGAAAGCGAATGGTATGTTAGCATTCATAGCAAAAGGATTTGAGTACAAGAGCATGGAGGTTCTACTGCAGTGTCTTGGTGAGGCCACATCTGGAGTATTGCATACAGTTTTGGTCCCCTAATCTGAGGGAAGACATTCTTGCCATAGAGGATGTACAGAGAAGGTTCACCAGACTGATTCCTGGGATGGCAGGACTTCCATATGAAGAAAGATTGGATAGACTCGGCTTGTACAAGAAGTTGTACAAGAATGGAAATATGTATGTGTGTATTAGGTACTCAAGTACCACACTATTGTACTTACTTCAAACAAAAATAAACAACAAAAAAAATAACAAAAAGCTATATCATAGGCAGACACAGACTTGGACACCACACAAAAAACATAAATTGTCCATAAATTGCATCTATACTCTACAATACAGTGAAAAGAAAAAGACTAAAACAAACAAGACATTCATACAAAAATACGCAATTAAGAAACAAGTCCTTAAGTTCAAGAGGGTTCTTGAACAAGTGTATAAAAGGCTTCCGAGACACACAGGAGGTACTTCAATAATTAGCAGCAATGAATAGAGTGTTTAAGGAAGATATCTTTGGACATTTGTAACTCGAAGGTCAGAGCGAGACGGAGAACATGGGCAGGCTACCACTTTATTCCTTGTAGTGCAGGAGACCAAGGGGTAATCATATGGAGGAGTATAACATCATGAGAGGGATAGGTAGAGTGAATGCACAGTGTTTCCCTGGGTAGGTGAATCAAGAACTAGTGGGCATAGGTTCAAGATGAAAGGTGAAAGATCAAATAGCAACTTGAGGGCAACTTTTTCCATACAGAGGCTACTGGATATATGGAATGAGGAGGTATTTGAGGCAAGTATTATAACATCATTTAAAAGACACTTGGACAGGACATAGATAGGAAAGGTTTAGAGGGAAATGGATAAAAAAAGTTTGAATGAGACTAGCATAAATGGGACAGTTGGTCACCATGGACAAGTTGGGCTGAAGGGCCTGTTTCTGTACTTGATTACTCTATGAATATGTCTGCTGATATTTGCACTATGAAACTTTGAAGGTTATGGATGACTTATTTCCTTTTAGAAAGAGACTTCAGTCAGTATTCCACATGAATGCCATGAATGTGCCAACCGAAGCAAACAGGCTTGTGATGCAGATGGATTTCACATTCACAATCTGCAATTTGCTGCCTTCAGATGTGTTAATCAATGTGTGTTGTTCTCACACTCCCTTACAGCCAAAAAACAGTCATTTGCCTGTGCAGAAATACCATAGAGAGTTGCTTAAATGTTTTACGCAACCAGGGAATTTATGTGGAGTTCAATGAACAAAGTCTAATAATGAACAGTTATAGGAAGAAGTAAAGGGGAAAAATCTCAAGCAATTTTATGAGAATTACAGAGGCTGCTATTTTCAATTGTTTAAAGAGAAACGTCTGTTTCTTTTTCCCTGCTCCCACCATTGCAAAAGTTTAAATTGCAAATTTAATCAGGAAGGTTCAAGGATATTCAATGCTGCATCCTATCTCACAGCACAAAGCTAAACCCTGAAAGAAATACTTGTGAAAACAAATGAAGAATTTCATCTCATCTCATATTTTGCTAGGGCAGCTTACAACCCAGTGGTATATTGATTTCTCTAGCTTCAAGTAACTCCTGCATTCCCTTTCTCTCCATCCCTCCCCCACCCAAGTCACTCCAGCTTCTCGTTCACACTTAGCAAACAGCTAACAATGGCCTGTTTCCTTTATCGTCATTACTTTTTTGCAAATCTTTCCTTAATTTGTTCTATAAACCTCTACATCACCCTCTATACCTCTCCTTTCCACTGACTCTTGCCTGAAGAAGGGTGTCAACCTGAAACGTCGCCCATTCCTTCTCTTTAGAGATGCTGCATGTCCTGCCAAGTAACTCCAGCATTTTGTGTTTATCTTGTACAGTTTCAAAGCCAGGTTGCTGAAATGCGGTCGGATTTATTTACAAATCACTATGTGCCTTCATGAAATGTTCATGGATGGGACTGATATTCATGAAGTTCTGTGAGTACATCACTGGGAACTTTTAGGGAAGAAGACATTAAGGAATTCTATATTTCTTGAGAAAGGCATTACATTGCTTCATCAATGTGTCACAGTTGGTTGATTTTACTGAACAATTTTTGTAAGTACTCAAACCACTTCACTCCCACCTAGCTTCCACTGCCTTCTCCTATACAGAGGGTTTGGTCAGCAGTTGCCTGTCCTCCGTCAGTGCGCTACAGGTCATGGAGCATTTTATACCTCTGTCGTGCCAACCCTAATAAACAGCGTGAGTATCAATTTCCTCGGTGCTTCTCAGCTCCCCATAATAAATGCCACAAGTGTACTCACGATAACTTAAATGATAACCCTGTCTCAGAAAGGAAGCTGAAAGCCTAATCAATGGATTTGAATATATGAGACTTTGAACACAGCCACGGCAATTCTGAAGAAATGTCTATATCTCGCATATATGCATGAATGTGATGTCGCCATCTGACATTTAATCATGAATATATGGTTTTCTGAAGGAGTGCTATCAAAGGAAAACCTGGAATGTATCAGACCCACTGTCTACAGCTTGTGATGTTTCTTATGTATTAACCACTGAATGACTCATCAGGTTTAAAGTGGAATGACTGAAAGAATTGTGGGATTTTTGCCTCAATATTGAAATGCGCTTGGAAGAAAATCTACTCTCTATCTTTTGACATATTTTCATCTTGGCCCTTGTCAATATTTTGGGTGCCTCCTCATTTTGTAGCCAACTGCCCCCTAGAGTCATTATGTCGAAAAGCATGGAAACAGACCCTGCAGTCCAACTTGCCCATGCCAACCAAGATGCCCCATCTACACTGGTCTCATCTAAAGGACAAAGGACAAAGGACAAAGGACATTTATTGTCACATACACCAATTGGTGTAGTGAAATTTGACTTGCCATGCAGCACACAAATAAAGATAAGTCACAACACTAAAGAATTAACAATGAACATAAAAACATCCCCCCACAATGGTTCCCACTGTAGGGGAAGGCACAAAGTCCAGTCCCCATCCCCATGTCCACCCATAGTCAGGCCTATTGAGGCCTTCGCAGTCGGCGCTACGGTGGCCCGATGTTTTAGGCCTTCTCGCCAGGTGTTGGTGTTCCGGCGTCGGGAGAGTCCTCACAGCGGCTTGGGACACCTGGAACGGCCGCTTCCCTACCGGAGTCCGTGGCTTCCGAAGCTGACAAGGCCGCGCTGGATGGAGCCCCACAACTGGTGATCTTGCCGAAAGATCCCAGGCTCCCGATGTTAAAGTTCAGCACTGCCGCCCGCAGCCAGCCGCTCCACAGTCCCACAGCTCCGCGATGTTCACCTGCGGTCTCAGCGGCGACACAGGCAAGGTATTACCCGCTCCGCTCCCTGATGGTGCTCCAGCGCTGAGCCGCTGCCGAAGCCGAGGTTCTGGGCGGCCCCCTCGGGAAACACCGCTCCAGGCCCGCTGGTAGGCCGCGAGGACGGGTCGATGATGCAGCCCAGAGAAAAGCTGCCTCTCCGACCAGGTAGGGACCAGGAAAAGCAGTTTCCCCCTCCCCCCACCCCCCGCACATAAAAAAGGCTAGGGCTCCAAAAACAAACACTAAAACTCACTAAAAATAAAAGAAAGAAGTTAAAAAACAGACAGCTGCAGGCTGGGCAGCTATACCAACTGGACGGCGCCCCCTGACTGGTGTATGGCCAATATTCCTCTACCTATCCTAGCTATCTTCCCAAATGTCTTTTAAATGTTGTCTCTGGCAGTTCATTTCATTTTCCCACCACTGTGTGAAAATGTTCCCCTCAGGTTCCTATTAAATCTTACCCATACCTCAAACACTGGGGTCAAGGAAATAGCATTCACTTCACAGCCCTGTTTCCACCAATCTTTCCACAACCAAGCACAAGATGCACAAGAAGCGCAAGACAGGAACCATTGTATGCAGATGCAGAGAAGTGAGTTCAGCTGAACAACTTCTAATTTTGTGTGTGGACTTGATAAGAAGAAGACCTCAAACACTTTAATTCCCCTTCCCATTCCCACACTGACTTTTCTGTCCTAGGTCACCTCCATTGTCAAAGTGAGGCCAAATGTAAATTGGAGGAACAGCATCTCATATTTTGCTTGGGCAGCTTACAACCCATTGGTATGAGTATTAATTTCTCTAACTTCAAGTAACCCTTACATACCCCCTCTCTCTCCATCCCTACCCCCACCCAAGTCGTACCAGCTTCAAAGTTGTCTTGTTGAGTCTCATTGTCTGTAACTCGTTTTCACCTAGTACACAGCTAACAATGGCTTGTTTCGTTTATCATTGTTACTTTTTTTGCATATCTTTTATTCATTTGTTCTATATCTCTCTACATCACCGCCTATATCTCTTGTTTCCCTTTCCCCTGCCTCTCAGTCTGAAGAAGAGTCTCGACACAAAATGTCCTATTCCTTTTCTCCAGAGATGTTGTCTGACCTGCTGAGTTACTCCAGCATTTTGTGTTTATCTTCTCTTTAAACCTACAGTATGTCCTCTGGTTCTTGATTCCCCTGTTCTGGGTAATCTTTAGGGTGCATTCACCCTATCTATTCCCTTCATCATCTTGTATACCTCTATGAGACCACCCCACAACTTCTGACGCTCCAAGGAATAAAGTCCTGGCCTGTCCAACATCTCCACAGAGCTCATGGCCTCAAGTCCTAGCAACATTATCGTAAATTTTCTCTGCACCTTTTCCAGTTTAGCAACATCCTCCCTATGGCAAGATGATCAAAACTGAACACAATACTCCAAATGTTGCCTCAATAACGTCATGTACAACAATAGCATAACATGCCAACTTTTATACTCAGCAACTTGACTAATGATGGCCAATGTACCAAAAGACCTTGAAAATCTTTCTTCTTGCATTTCGGACAAGGCAGCTACACTGTCAGAAATGTAGCCTAGTGCTTATATTACTGCATTAGTACCCAGAGACTATATCTTTGAACTGGTGGTGTTAATTAAAATCTTACCATAAAAACTTGGTTTAATTTAAATAAAACTGTATTAAAACATTTAGGATCAACAATGGTAATTGATGGATTATCATGAGAGCCAATCTGGTTTATTCACATACTTCAGAGAAGGAGAAGCAACCATCTTAGTTTCATTTAGTTTTAAGTGTAGTTTAAGATGGAAACAGGCCCTTCGAGTCCACGTCAGCCATTGATCACTTGTTCATGCTAGTTCTATATTATCCCATTTTCGCATCCTACACACCAAAGGCAATTTACAGAAGCTAATTGAACTACAACCCCGAACATCTTAGGAATGTGGGAAGAAACAGGCGCACCTAGATTGAACACAAGGGTCACAGGGAACACGTGCAAACTCTGCACAGAAAGCACCTGAGGTCAGGATCGAACCCAGGTCTCTGGCACAGTGAGGTTGTAGCTCTACCACTGTGCCACTGTAGCTCTAACTGTTCAATGGCTTAGAACTTAGAAAATAACACTAGCCTCACCACTGTAGCTCACACTAACTAATTACTTCATCAGTTTTGGGGTAATTAGGAATGGACCATAAATCTTGGTGACATTACATCAAATATTTGAAGTAGCGCATTTTGTAGTTTGAATTTCAGCAATAAATCTCGATATAAATAAATTACGTTATTTATATTTTTAAAGCCTATTGGTTGTTCTTCCTTCAATACGGATGAAAACCATTAAAAAGATAGAAATAATATCTGAACTATATAATTACGATATAAGCATGATTCACACTAGAATAAAAATCTAAAGCACGGAGGTCTTAAATATCCTTGTAAAAGAGCATTGATTTAACGATCTGCTTATATTGAGTGCAGACTAAAAGCCTACACAATAGTTATCCCCTCTTGTTCTGTGATTTCCCATACCTATAGTTTCCCCCTCTCTGACTCTGATGAAGGGTTACGACCCAAAACGCCACCTAATCTTTTTCTCCAGAGATGCTGCCTGATCCGTTGAGTTACTCCAGCATTTTGTGTCTATCTTCAGTGTAAACCAGCATCTGCAGTTCCTTCGTATACACAATAGTTATCACTTTTATATTAATTGACCATAAGGATTATCATTGATAATGATGACAGTTCCAGTCCTTGATGTAAAACCCATTAATTAACTAGGTTAATACAAGACTCAGATTCTGTCTGTACAGCTCATCTTGTAGCCGTTAGCATCCCTGATCCTTTGTCTCAATCATAATAATAAAAAAATTATAAAATCATGCAAGACCTACCATAATTACCTTTGTGTTATGTCAGCAAAAGCTGAAGCATGTCATAATAATTTCATACAACTGTGCTGACACAATATGAACAGTAACACAATTGAGCTCCATTAAAAGAAACATCCTGATTCATCGCATTTAGAAACCCATCAACATGTAAAAACCTTACTTCAGGAAAATCACAATCTGTTGCGGTATTCCAGTCAAAAAATCTTAATCTGACAAGACTTGCCTTGACTTCTTTTCCTTTTGTATTGATTCCTCTTGTCCTTAATAGTTTTAACACTGGGTTTCATGTCAACCTTTTATTAAGGTATTTTTACCACAGTGGCACAGCGGTAGAGTTGCTGCCTCACAGCACCAGAGACCTGGCTTTGATCCTGATGACAGGTGCTGTCTGTACGGAGTTTGTATATTCTCACCATGACCTGCGTGGGTTTTCTCCAGGTGCTCCGGTTTCCACCTGCACGTACAGGTTTGTAGGTTAATTGGCTTTGGCAAAATTGTAAATTGGCCCTAGTGTGTGTAGGATAGTGTTAGTGTGCGGGGATCACTGGTAAGCAGACTCGTTGGGCTGAAGGGCCTTTTTCTACACTGTATTTCTAAACAAAACTAAACTAAACATTTGCTGCTTCTATTGAATTTAACGACCCTGGTTTTCCTTAATTTTATTCAGATTAATGTAGTTACATGCTTTTATCCCTCAGATAAATCTATTTGTTGACCTTTATATTATCCATTCTACTATTTTCTTTAATTCTTATTGCTTATCTCTGGTATTTACATACGTGTCTGATGCATTACTGGAAGAGTGGAATTCCTACTTTTAACTGGAATATCCCCTTTTACAGAAGTCAATTCAAATTTAAATCTTTTTATCCAGACATGACTTCCAATAATCCCCATTTTAACATTTCCTGCTTGCTGTTAACTTGAATGTATGTTCATGAATTTTAAGTGAAGGGACCTATTTACCCACTCTAATCCCACTGCATTGTTCATAAATCCAAAGATTATCTTGCTCTTTGAGTAGGCAAATGTGGCTCCTGCCCCAATTTGGTGAGGTCTCGTTGTAGTTTGCATATTAGATCCAGATAACATCCTCACATTTAGATCTTATTCTTGCGTGACATGATGACCAAGTGAGTTTCTTTGGGTCTGATTGGGAATCTTTGGACACATGTCCCCTCCCCCTTGTGTTCTGGGTCCAGCTTCACAAACCAGGTGACTGATTGGCAGGATCTATTCTCCAATCTCTTTGTCCAATGATATGACTTAAGGTCATAAGATCACAAGGTCATAAGGAATAGGAGTAGAATTAGGCCCGTCGGCCCATCAAGTCTACTCCGCCATTCAATCATGGCTGATCTATCTCTCCCTCCTAACCCCATTCTCCTGCCTTCCCCCCATAACCTCTGACGCCTGTGCTAATCAAGAATCTATCTATATCGGCCATAAAAATATCCACTGACGACCTCTACAGCCTTCTGTGGCAAATTCGCCACCCTCTGAATAAATACATTTCTCCTCAATTCAATTCAATCAATTTCAATCAATCAATCAAGACTTTATTGTCACTCAAAAATACACCAATAAATGCAAGTCTGAATGAAATGTTGTTGCATCTGGCTCACCGTGCAACATAAAATAACAAATGGATAAAATAGATAAAAAGATAAAATAGTTAATAATGGCGGCACATTATATGGAATTCAAGAGTCTGATGGCTCGGGGGAAGAAGCTGTTGCAAAACCTGGCCATTCTGCTCCTTATACTGTTCCGTTCTGCTCCTTATACTCTCCTCATCTCAGTCCTAAAAGAACGTTCTTTAATTCTGAGGCTATGACCTCTAGTTCTACACTCTCCCACTAATGGAAACATCCTCTCCACATCCACTCTATTCCACTTGTGGGAGTCAATAGACAATAGGTGCAGGAGTAGGCCATTCGGCCCTTTGAGCCAGCAAGAAGAAGTGCAGATGCTGTTTTACAAAAAGAGACACAAAGTGCTGGAGTAACTCAGCTGGACAAGCAGCAACTCTCGTGAACATGGACAGGTGACATTTCAGGTCAGGACCCTTCTTCTAATCCTAGTCTGAAGAAGGGTCCCACCACTATCCATGTTCTCCAGAAATACTGCCAGGCCTGCTGAGTTACTCCGGCACTTTGTGACTTTTTTCGTAAAACAGCATCTGCACTTCTTCTTGCTGGCTCAAAGGACCGAATGGCCTACTCCTGCACCTATTGCCTATTGACTCCCACAAGTTGGATAGAGTGGATGTGGAGAGGACGTTTCCATTAGTGGGAGAGTGTAGAACTAGCGGTCATAGCCTCAGAGTTAAAGGACGTTCTTTAAGGAAGGAGGTGAGGAGCTTTTTCTTTAATATGAATTCTTGCCTGTGATCTTCTTTTCTCCCCCACTGACCAGTTAATGCATCAGGCCAGGTTCAGCGGAATCTCCAAAGAAACGTTTAATAATATTTCCCAGCTATTAATATGGTCCATGTTACCCATTCCCAGAAAGAGCAGGTGCCCCCTGCCTTTCCCCATTATCTATCTTGTCTAATAGAACAACATAAAATCTCGCACAAAAACAAGTGGCCCAACAACTGACTGAAACTGACTACCTTTACTGAATCTCATTGGTGATGTGCTCATGTATTCAATGCACAGTAATTGTACAATGGCAAGAATCTGATAGATCATTTTCACGAAAACATCAGTCATCGAGCACTAAAGAATAGGAGTAGAATGTAATTAATTTCAGCTGGGACAATGACTTGCTTGTCCAAGTGAAAGTTTAACCGAATGCATTCAATCAAAATAAGGATTGAGCATATGTAGTGTTTTAAATTGCTATGGATCGATAACCTCAGAAGTGAAGGGAGGCCCAGGTTTAGGTTCTTTCTTGACGGCTCTCCAAGTGTGTTGAGCCAATATATTCATCACCCTGTGTATGTGATGGACCTTTAGGAGATGTAAATTAGACACTACGCCCATTGCCAAAGGCAAGCATGCAAGATGCTTATAAATTGCCTGAAGACATGAATTCCCTTTTGCTTTGGAAGAACATTCAGTCGGCACCTGGTGGCAGTGCTCTTGTTGTTATGTTGAGAAATTACACTGCAATGAAATCTCAGTCACTACTCAGAATTATCCAAGTGCATTTGCTATCTGCTGATTCATTGTAGTCAAATATTTTGGAAGTATGGGTGATTTTTAGCCGCCGTTGCAAATTTGATGGTGTGCAGCTATGAAATACAATGAAATACAAGTGGAAACCTAAAAAACTATTTGTTTTGCTTCATTATGTTTGGGTGCATTTTGAGATGCAGAAAAGTTTCAACGAGAGTCAAAGATCTATACTTTTGATCTATAGAAGGCCTAATATCATCCTCTAGAAGTAACATAAGTAACAAATGAACAAAAAAAGTCAGAATCACAATTCAGGGTATTACAAAACACAGATATCTGAAAACATCCTTGTCCTATACAAGGTTTCAGAATCACATGGAAATCTTCTGTAGGTTTATTTAAAATCCCTATTGGCTGATACACTAATATTCCAACATTAGGGATTCACATGTTAACTTTAACTTTAATCCTCCTGATGTAAGTGGTACTATTGCTTCTATAAGAAACCTACAGTTTAGTTAGAGATACAGCGTGGAAACTGGCCATTTGGCTCACCAAGTCCATGCTGACCAGTGATCAGCCGTACATTCATTCCATCCTGCACACTAGGGACAGAAGTCAATTAACCCACAAACCTGTACGTCATTTGGAATGTGGGAGAAAACCAGAGCACCCAGTGAAAACCCACATGGTCACAGGGAGAAAGTACAAACACTATACAGACAGCACCCATAGTCAGGATCAAACCCGGGCCTCTGGCACTGTAAGGCAACAAATCTACCGCTGTGCCGCCCTTATACTGACTGAAGTAAATTTTCTGCCAACATTTCTGACAGAATACTAAACTACTATCAGAAGTGTCATTTTTTTCCGATAGATGTGAAAACCCGAGGCTAGATCTGGACTTCTATACAGAGTTATAGAGCCAGCAATATTATTTCAAAGCACACACAAGTAACATTTGTCCATTCTCCTGGTTATGTTTCTACCTCAATCAACAATGAAAATAGATGTGATCTGGTCATTTAACCCTTTGCTGCTTGTGAAATCTTGCTGTGAATTAAACGGTTCATTGACAAATTGCAGCATTTCAAAACCAGCACAAAATGTACCAGAATTTGTGACTCATGTTTTCATGAAATTGAGAGCATAAAAGAAAGTATTTCCTGTTAGGAACGAAAAACAAAATTGTCTGTGAATATTCCAAATTATTGAGCACTGCTGATTTTATTCATTGGACAAGATTCATGGGCTGAATTTCTGAGGAGAGGAGTGATTGCAGATTTTTCACATTTTATTTGCATTAATAGATTTCATGTTGATGAACTGTCGTTATTATCAAACCGGGAATGAATGTAATACATCACAGTTCCAGTTTTTATACTAACATAAGCTGACTTGGCTTTAAACAATCCACAAAATGCAGCCAACCACATAATTCCACGTTTAAATGCTCAGTGACAAGTCAATAATAGAATTCTATGACAAAGGGCTTGGAAAGTTAAGTAGAAAAGAAAAGGTGAGTGCATAGATATCAGCCGTATGGCGTCTTGTTCTGAAATGTAGATCTTTGTTGAAGAAGATTGGGGGTGAGTTCCCATGTATATTTTGAAACTGGTTCAAATTGTTTTTATGAACAGGAGATTATAAGAAATAGAACTAGGAGAGAGGTCCAGGAGCCGGCTGCGCTATTCATCAGTATCGTGCGTGATCATCGTCTTCATGTACCTGCCTAAGCTTGATTTGCCTCGATTCCCTTGGATTCTAAAAATCCATTGATTTTGGCTTTCAAAATGCAAAGGCCAGGCATATGCAGCCACAATATGCTGGAGGAACTCAGCAGGTCAAGTAGTGTCTGTGGGTGGAAAGGAATGGACGGCATTTCAGGCCGAAACCTTGCGTTAGATTTCAACCCAAAACATCTCTCTCTCCACAGATGTTGCCTGACACCACGAGTTCTTCCGGCATATTGTTTGTTGCTCTTGATTCTAGCATCATTGGTCTCTTATGTCCATTATGATTCCAGTATCAGCTATCTCTTATGTGTCTATTAACATCCCTCTGGAATGGAAAATTCAAAAGACACAGCACTGAAGGCTGAAATTCCCATGATCTCACTCTAAATAACAAAATCTATCCTCCCGCCATGCACATTTGAAGGCAATGGAAACATCTTGAATCGTAGATGTACAGCACCTAATCAGGCCCTTTGGCCCACCACATCCATGCCGATCATTATACTTACCTCTACACAAACCTTTTATTTGCATTTGGTCCATTGTCTGGCTTAGTTTTGTTTAGTGTAGTTTAGTAAAGAATACAGCACGGAAACAGGCCTTTCCGTCCACTGAGTCCATGCCGACCAGCGATCACCCATACACTAGTCCTATCCTGCACACGAGGGAAAATGTATGGAGGATAATTAACCCACAAACCTGCACGTCTTTGGAGTGTGGGAGGGAACCGGCGCACCTGGAGAAAACCCATGCAGTCGCAGGGAGAACATATAAACTCAATACACAGAGCACCCCTTGTCAGGATCGCATCCAGGTCTGTGGCGCTGTATGGCAGAAACTTTACCGCTGCACCACCTGAGTGTTCCCTATGTGCCTTGGTGATTCAGGTCCTTGTCTGGATGTTTCTTAAATCTTGTGAGAGTCCTTCCTTCTACCACCTCCTCGGGATTAAACTCAAAAGCAAAAATATTCAAACTGTGGTGATGAAAAGAGTGCTCCTACTTTTCCAGGCTCCAGCTGAAGATAGGCTGATAGGAATACCTCTGGTTGGACCACCCCGGGCACAGGAAATCTTGAATAGAGCACATAACTGATATGCTTCCAATATCTTTATCTGCTTATGGGAGGAGATATGGAACAAAAGCTGGGCTACTCATTAAGAAATTCAAGAGATTCCATGGAAATGATTCCAGCCTCAACTTTCCTTTCTTGCCTTTGCCCCAGAAGTTTGATATCCCCAAAGTCTA
Organism: Raja brachyura; assembly: GCA_963514005.1. Next base: position 14,387,986 of record OY740800.1, read on the forward strand.
AAAGTCTATTTGATCAGGCTGAGTATACCTAATCAATTTGTCTCCACTGCGCTCTCGGGTAAAGATTCCCAAGAATACAAAATCATTTCAAAGAAAAAATACCTTGTCATCTAAGTCTTAAAAGGAGACTCCTTAACTTTGAGACTATTCCCATTGTGTAGGGAGTCATGGTCAGGGAGTCGTGTAGTACAAAAACAGTTCAATCACCTACCATGTCCATGCTGACCATTAAGTACCTATCTATACTGATCCACTTGCTTTATAACCAACAATGCATTGGAGATTCAAGTACTTGTCCAATTGCTACTTAAATGTTTGGAGAGTACCTGCCTCTACCATTTTCTCAAAAGGTACTTTCTAGACATCTCTGGGTGAAAATATTTGTTCTCAGTCATAGAATCATGATGTCATGCTGCATGGAAACATGCCCTTTGAACTACCTCATGCATGCCGACCAAGATACCCATCTAAAGTAGTTCCATTTGCTCACATTTGTCCTACACTATATATCCGTCTAAACCTTTGTTATCTATGTACCTGTACAAATGACTTCAAAATATTGTTTTATACTTGGTTCATCTACTTCTTCTGGCAGCTTGATCCATATACCCACTGCCCTCAGATCCCCTCGAAACCTGTTACTCCTCACCTTAAACATACATCCTCTTTTCAGAGACACTTCTGCCATTTATCATTTCTTGCTATTTATCATATCTATGCCTTTCATAACCTTGTATATATCTTAAAGGTCCTTCATGAGCCTCCTTTGATGAGGGATAATAAACTCAGCTCAATAAATATCTCCTCATAGCTGAAGCATTCCATCCCAGGCAACATCCTGAGAAATCTCTTCTGCACCCTCTCCAGTTCAATCATGTTCTTCCTACTGCATGGCAACCAGAACTGCACACAGTGCTCCAAATGTGGCCTAACTAATGTTCTATTATGCTTTACCAATACCTCCATGCTTTAACATTCTAAGCCCCGAACTAATGGAAGCAAGTGCCCCATATGCTTTCTTCACATCCTAAATCCACCCACCAGAGGAATCATCTATAAGCAATTTCCCAGTCAAACCTTCCTAGAACTTTCCTAGTATGTTTTTGGTGGATCAATTCTCATTCTTCCAAACTCCAGGGAGCATATGTAAATCCATTGAAACTTTATTTCTAACATTTGCACACATGGAATGAACCATTTTGAAAAGTGTAAATTCTCTTGGACCTGCCTTGAAGGCAAATGTCTTCTTACTTAAACAAGGCGAACAAACCTTAACATATTATGTTTAGTTTAGTTTAAAGATACAGTGGGGAAACAGGCCATTCGGCCCACCGAATCCACTCCGACCAGCGATCTCCGCACATTAACACTACCCTACACACACTAGGGACAATTTTTTTACTTTTTATACCGGATAAGGCTCTCCTATGGCATTCTGTCCTGCAAATTTTACATTTGTGGGTGAAAGGGCAAGTACTAGTACCAACATTCTGCACTGGTTTAGCTCAGTCTTTGCTCTTATTAGATTATAATTACACAAAACTAATTCTGCTTTGCATTGGTATTTAAGTTCAACCCCTCCTGGTATGACAAGAACACCACTCACCGGCTAAACTAAGGGTGACAATTCCCTCAGTTTCTTGCTCCAAATTATCAATTGAAAAACCCCTGTATCATCATTCAAAGCACGTTTAACTGAAATTACAGCTGATATTGCCTTCTGTTGCAGTGTAATTAAAAAATTAATTGTACAGAAATATTGAAGGAACTATAACACAGCGTGTGATCTGTTGTATTTACTATTTTCTTACAGCGATGCTGTTGACAAATTGCTTGTTACTGGGTCTGATTTATAATATGTCATCGGTGATCTCATCTGACCCATTTTTCACCCATACATTTAAAAAAATGCATTCTTGGAGAAGACCGATAACGAAATAGAGTTTTATTTTTTTGTCACTGAATAACAGAGATGATGGCTGCATATGTGAGATAAGAACACTAAGTGCATCTGAGATGTAAAAACTGTTCTCCAGAGTATTTCCATACACTGACACAGTTTAGAACATTATCTAGTCACTATAGGCTTCAACATGGCTGTTTAATATAAAAAGACTAAAATAAGAAATCTGTGACATTGTGCAGGTGGATGATATGTGGATAACTTTGATTTACATTAGCTTTGGTTTACACTTATAAAATTCTTCTTGTGACTCGTGTTTTACAGGGTTCCTTAGCATAGGCAGCACTGCGCAATAATAAACACAGAACGTACAAACTCCGTACAGACAAGCACCCGTAGTCAGGATCAAACCCGGGTCTCTGGCGCTGTAAGGCAGTAGCTCTACTGCTACTCCACCATGCCGGCCAATATTATTTGCCAAGTGTATTCTGTCCAAAGTTTAGTAGAATGATGGCAACATTATTCACTTTTTTACTCCAGTTTCATTGCAGTAAGGGACAACTATATACCACATATATACCTAATATTTTGTTGTACATGTAAACTAACCATATGATACAAGTTTGAGGAAATCAAGATCTCTCAGAACATAAGCATTTATCTCACACAACCTAAATCATATTATGTTTTATTTTCTTCTTCCTGGCAAAGTGGATAACTTCAAATGACTGCGCATTTTACTTCAGCTGCCACAGTTCGGTCCAATTACACAAGTGTTCACATCTCTTTGAATGCTATTTACATCTTTATCACATCTTATTTTCCAATTGATCATTGCTTCATCAGCAATCTTTGATGCCAAATACTTGGTCACTATGACTGTTTACCTGAAGCCCCAGTAATGTTCCTGATGTACACCATGACTGCAATTTGTCAATATGATGATGTCTCTGCTTTCCCGTAGTTAGGCAATTTCTTATTGTCATTAATTTATTTCTCTTAATACAGGGGCATCACAGTGGCGCAGCAATAGAGTTGCTGCCTTAGTGCCAGAGATGGGTTCGATCCTCTCTACGGTGCTGTCTGGGTAGAGTTTGTAAGTTCTCCCTGTGACCACGTTCGTTTACTCCGGGCGCTCCATTTTCCTCCCATACTCCAAAGATGTACAGGTTTGTAGATTAATGGCCATCAGTAAAAATTGTAAATGGTCCCTGTTGTATAGGATAGTGTTAGTGAACGAGGTGATCTCTGGTTGGTGTGGACGCGGTGAGCTGAAGACCCTATTTCCACACTGTATATCTAAAGTGTAAAGTCTAAAGACAAAGAGCAATACCCTTCTTATCAAATGCCTTTTGGAAAAGCAGCCACACTGCATCACTTGTTCGCCAATGCCCACCATCTGTCTTGGGGGTTCATCAGAGATACCTGAATACCAAACGATTCAAACCTGGCTCCCATTAAATATGTCAAATCCTCTCTTGTTTTGCATCCAAGAACCAAGAGAAGCAAGCTCTATTTCATATGATATAGATAGAATCAATAGATTCTTGGTTAGTACGGGTGTCAGAGGCTACGGGGAAAAGGTAGGAGAATGGGAAAAGGAGGGAAGAGATAGATCAGCCATGATTGAATGATGGAGTAGACTTGATGGGCTGAATGGCCTAATTCTACTACTATTCATTATAACCTTATGATATTAGGTCTGCTCTTGATGCAACTCTGTACTGTTTGTCTTATTGCTCTGTAGTCTGCCATCTCCATAACATGACCCATTTGTAGGTTCATTGTTGCATGGGTAAAGTTATTGGGAAGGGGTGTGATAGAGAGAGGATGATGTCCACTTGTGGATGTCTCTCCTCAGGAGTTATACATTATTGGGACCGGACAGTGAAGGTACTTCTATTTTCAAGGAAATGGCAAGGATTTTTGCCATGATGGGCACACCTTTGTATAATTCTGCTGCCCTTGATTCCCATAATCAATACTGGTGGCCAGCCATCTCCATTAATGGAAAATCACCAGAGCCAATGAGCCTGATCATAGTCTAATACAAAAACACAATCCTTAATTACTACCCCTTGTTCCCTTCTACTCAGCCCATTTTCTATCCATATTGCAATCGACTATTTAATGCCATGGCATTGAATCTTGATGTTATCTGGTATGTGGTCACTTTATTAAATGGATTTGTAAATTTGTTATTTTCTATATCAACAGAACTTATCTCATTGACCCCCCTATTACTTCACAAGACAGTTAGTTACACATGCTTATTTTAAGAAGAAATGCCTTGAATCAATCCACATGTAGCCAGGTGAAAGCTAACTCCATTATGATAATTTCTACCCTGTTAAATTAATTGGCCGTACATAGAATATAGTGCAGTACAGCGCAGAAACATGCCCTTCTGCCTACAATGGCCGTTCCACATAATCCATATCACTCCCTTCCCAGCATACCATGTGCCTGTCTAAAAGCCTCTTAAATGCTACTATGTTATCTACTTGGCTACCACCCTTGGCAGCGCATTCCAGGCATTCACCTCCCTCTTTTCTCCTAGTTTAGCTATTCTTGTCAATGTGGCTCAAATAATATTTCTGGAGTCCCATTTATGTTTGTTGCCGAGGGGAAAAGAAATGCACATTACAACCAAATTTTCAGGCCACCCTGTGTTTAAACGTAGATCAAAATCGGGAAGATATCAGACGTCCAATGCGATACGATAGAACTTTATTTATCCCAGGAGGGAACTTGATCTGCCAACAGTCATAAAAACACAAAATACACGTAACATGAAATTAAAGTGACGAGTGGAAAGGATTGGGGGATGTGCAATGATTGGGGAGGGGGGTTGGGAATGGGGACGAGTCGGTCTCCGTCTACCCCATGACAGAAGGGGGAGGGGTTATACAGTTTGATAGCCACAGGGAAGAAGGATCTCCTGTGGCGTTCTGTCCTGCATATTCTGATTTACATTTGTGGGTGAAAGGGCAAGTACTGGTACCAGCATTCTGTCTTTAGCTCAGTCTTTGCTCTTATTTGATTATAATTACACAAAACCAATTCTGCTTTGTATTGGTATTTAAGTTCAACCCCTCCTGGTATGACAAGAACACCACTCACCTGCTAAACTAAGGTGACAATTCCCTCAGTTTATTGCTCCAAATTATCTGTTGAAAAACCCCTGTATCATCATTCAAAGCACGTTTAACTGAAATTACAGCTGATATTGCCTTCTGTTGCAGTGTAATTAAAAAAATAATTTTACAGAAATATTGAAAGAACTATAACACAGTGTGTGATCTGTTGTATTTACTATTTTCTTACAGCGATGCTGTTGACAAATTGCTTGTTACCGGGTCTGATTTATAATATGTCATCGGTGATCTCATCTGACCCATTTTTCACCCATACATTTAAAAAAATGCATTCTTGGAGAAGACCGATAAAGAAATACAGAGTTTTGTTTTTTTTGTCACTGAATAGCAGAGATGATGGCTGCATATATGAGATAAGAACATTCAGTGCATCCGAGATGAAAAAGACAGTTCTCCAGAGTATTTCCATACACTTACACAGTTTAGAACATTATCTAGTCACTATAGGCTTCAACATGGCTATTTAAAATAAAAAGACTAAAATAAGAAATCTGTGACATGCTGCAGGTTTCTGTGCGTAACTTTGGTGTACACTAGCATTCTGCACTTATAACATCCTTCTTGTGACTTATGTTTTCCAGGGTTCCTTAGCACAGGCAGCACTGCACAATAATAAATAGATTATAAAACACTCTGCAGATTTATATTTCTATAACCCTCTGGGCTCCACAGTGGAAATGTTATCATAATATGCAATTGAAAGCTTGATTATTTTTGAAATTATTCAGTTTTGATTCTGAATGGAAAGGTAGTGGATGTGTGTTGCTGGGTTCTTTTTTATTGTTAATTGTTGTGTGACACAGCCGTAATATTGTTTTGTATCTATTGGGAAATGGATATAGAAGCTGCCTGGAAGGAAGCTTCTGTGATATTGCCAGTGGTGTCTATTTTCCTGGCATAATCTGCTCTGGGACACCCTTCACACAAAGCTATTTTACAGCTCGACTAGCCAACCATCTCATGCAGCTCTCTCCCTTAGTTGGTACTGAGAATAGGTAGGAAAAAAAATGTATGTTGGCAATCGGGAGAAATATGAAATTGGAAGGTGCCAGTCGAGCTTGTGAACTATCCAATGAAATAGAATATGCACTGGACTGATGCTTGTTACTGTGGGAGTTTGTAGTTGCATAAGGCAAAAGGCAGCCAAATACAGGTCTACTTTTCTTACTTTCATCCCAATGCCAAGGTGAACCAAAAGATCACCCATCCTTTTTCTCCAGTGATCCTTAGTTTAGTTTAAAGATACAGCATGGAAACAAGCCCAACGACCCTTCAAGTCCACGCAAACCAACTATCACTGGCACACTAGTTCTATGGTATCCCAGTTTTGCATTCTACGCACTAGGCACAATTTATAGAAGCCAATTCACCTACAAATCTGCACGCCTCTGGAGTGTGGGAGGAAACCGAAGCATCCAGAAAAACCCACATGGTCCCAGGAAGAACATACAAACGTCATACAGAAAGCACCCGTAGTCAGGATCAAACCCTGGTCTCTGTGTGACTGCTGTGACTGATCGCCACATTGTCAAATGAAATGCAAAAAAATAGTTTACATTTAGATAGTGGAGACAGAACCCAAATAAGTATTTAGATTGAACATCTGACTTTGAACAGGACTTAAGTTTTAGCCAATGGTGAAATTATCCCTCTTGTAAGATCATGAAAGGAATATATCGCGTTGATGTACAGTATCTCTTGTCCAGAGTAGGGCAATCAAGGACCAGAGGACATAGGTTTAAGGTGAAGGGGAAAAGACTGAATAGGAATCTGGGGGGTCACTTTTTCCACACAAAGGGTGGTGGATGTATGGAACAAGCTGCCAGAGGAGGTAGTTGAGGCTGGGACTATCCCAACGTTTAAGGAACATTTAGACAGGTACATGGGTAGGACAGCTTTTGAGGGATATGGACCAAGCACAGGCAGTTGGGACTAGTGTTGCTGGGACATGTTGGCTGGTGTGGGCAAGTTGGGCTGAAGGGCCTGTTTCCACACTGTATCACTCTATGATTCTATGACTGTGAATATTTGACTGGCTCCAGCCAAACCTACTGACTTATTTACACAAAGAGGCTACCAACACCCCTTTGTTAGATCTTTTTCATGCTTACTCTGGTTCCCATCTGTTGACTGGCAAGGTCATCATTTATTATCCATCTTTAATGGCCCTATGAAGTGAATAGTTTGAAAGGCCATTTCAAGGGCCACTGGGAGTCACATTGGACCCTGCCTAGGTTGCACACAAGTAATGGAAAGAAGTCCTGAGGCAATGAAAATGGGATGAATAAAATAAGTTGTAGAATCAGGGCAGTCTACAGCTGAAAAATTTAATCTAATTCTAATTCAATGTTCTGAATGTTGGATGAGTCCAGAACCAGGGGCCACAGTCTTAGAATAAAGGGGAGGTCATTTAAGACTGAGGTGAGAAAAAATCTTTTTTACCCCGAGAGTTGTGAATTTATGGAATTCCTTGCCACAGAGGGCAGTGGAGGCCAAATCACTGGATGGGTTTAAGAGAGAGTTGGATAGAGCTCTAGTGGCTAGTGGAGTCAAGTGATATGGGCAGAAGGCAGGCACGGGTTATTGATAACGGATGATCAGCCATGATCACAATGAATGGCGGTGCTGGCTCGAAGGGCCGAATGGCCTCCTCTGGCACCTATTTTCTATTTCTATGTTTCTAATTGGCCCATTATGTACCTGCCAGCCATAAAGTAGGAGCTATTTAAATTAATACCAATTACCAGGTATTGAACCACAGCTTTATTCATTATGATGTTTCAGGTGCTCCTCTAGGCATTTTTTTAAATTAATGTGGGTTTCTGACTCTCTGCTGTGAGTTCCAAAGCTCCACTCTACCTTCATTGATTTTCTTTGTCCCTCATATACCCTCTAATCCGTTCACTAATTCATTTAAATCCACTATCCTCGTTATTGATCTCTGTGCTATTGAAAATAGATCCTTCCTTTTCACCAGGCTGAAGCTTCACAGAGTTTTGTGCTTTTTGATTAAACCTCTCTTTCATAAGTTTTAACCATGCCCCTCATAACTTTATAAATCTCAAAACCAACACCCCTCATCTGCCTATGTTCCAGAGAGAATAAACCCAGTCTATCCAATCTTTCCCATAAGTAATGCCTTACATTCCATGTACATTCTGGTGAATTTCTTCTGCACTCGTTCTAACATGACCATATCCAGCTTGTAGTTTGGTGAACCCAATATGGTTAGCGTGGCCTCACCAATCATTTGTACAATTACAACATGACATTGGTCAGTAAATATCTTTCTTCCTCATCATCAATTACACTTTCAAATGTGGCACTATTGGCAAACATCTGAACATTATCCCTACATTCACGTCCAATTCATTGATATAGCAACAAAAATGCAAAGCACTTAGTACTGATACCCATGGAATCCTTCTGCACTTTGCCTGCCATCCACTAAAACCTCTATAGAATTGTATACTTTTCTTTCTGCTACTGTGTTGATTTTATATCCAACTTTTATTTTTCTCAAGATTGCAAAACGTTTTACTTACTTGATTAATCAGCCATATAGGTCTGCTTCAAATGACTTGCCCAAATCCATACAACCCACATCAAATGCTCAACCTCATCAACTCTTCCTTTTGCTGCCTCATAAACTTCAATAAATGTAGCCAGACACAATCTTCCCTTAACAAATCCATGGCATCTGTCTTTGATTAATCTGTGCCTCATTAAATCTTGATGTATGGTGTCCTTCAGAATTTTGCTGCAAATCTGCAACAATCTAATGTTAAAGTGACTGGCCTATTGTTTTACAGATTGAGCCTTCCTCCACGTAGAGAATGCGACCACATTAAAATACTTTCATCTGTCATGAAATCTGTCGGCAAAAAAAGGGTTAGAAAATAATAGCTTTATTTCTTTGCTTCTTTGAGCGGTTTGGGACATTTTATTAATCACTAATGATTTATCCATTTCCAAGCTCAAATGTTGCGATAGTCCCTGCCTCAACTACCTCTGTAGAAGTTACTACTGTGTGGGTAGGGAAGACAAATGGTAACCCCAGTGAAAACAAAACAGATAAGGAGGATGAGGGGAGATCTCATATAGGTGTACAAAATCATGAGAGGAATAGATTGGGTAAATGCACCTTTTAGCCCAGAGTAGGGAAATCAAGAACCAGAGGACATATAAGGTGAGGTGCAAGAAACTTATTAGGAACCCGAGTGGTAACATTTTACACAAAGTGTGGTGGGTGTACGGAACGAGCAGCCGTAGGAGGTAGTTAAGGCAGGGATCATCGCAACATTTGAGAAACATTTTGATGAGTCCATGGATATGACAGGTGTAGAGGGATATGGGTCAAACGCAGGCAGATGGGACTTGTGTAAATGGGGCGCCTGGTCGCCATGGGGAAGTTGGGCTGAAGGGACTGTTTCCATGCTGAATTACTCTATGACTATTATAAGTAAATTACTTGAAAGAAACAACGCCGATTTGAATTTCCAATGATTCTAAACTAAACTAAACCAAACTGCACTAAACTACACTAAACTAAACTACACAGCCTGAGATCTAGGCCCCCTTCTGGCTCAAACTACAAGCGATTTCACAGTGCTGCAGTCGCCCATGAACAATACAAACTGCACAACTGAAATTGAAGGAAGTGTCTTCCAATTGGTGGAAGCTGCTGGACAGATGCAAGGAGAACTTGTAATTAACATAGAACAGTACAGCATAGGAACGGGTCCTTCAGCCCACAATGTCTGCCTCCACCAACATCCCTGGTAATGCCCCCAGTGACCCCCACTCTGTTAAAAAAAAAAAGCCCCACACAACTCCTGTAAACTTTGCCCCTCTCACCTTATAGCTATACCTTCACATGTTGGACATTTCCACCCTGGATACTGAATACCCTATCTATACCCCTCACATTTTAATCTACTTCTATCATCTCCCCTCATACTCTGACATTCCAGCGAAAACAATCCAATTTTATCCAATCTGCCTTTGTAGCTGAAACCCTCTAATCCAGGCAGCACCCTCTCCCAAGCCTCCACATCCTTGCTTGTAAGGGACGACCGGAATGGTAACCAATACTCCAAATACGGCTTAACCAAAGTCTTGTGGAGCTGCATCAGGACTTCTTGAATCTTGTACTCGATGCCACTAGCAATGAAAGCAAGCATACCGTACAGCTTCCAATTGTGGTGCAACGTTCAGTGGTGAGCTATGAACTTGGACTTCAAGACCCCCTGTGCACCACTGCTGTCAGAGTCTGGCCATTAACTGCATACTTTCCCCTATATTCAACTTGCCAAAGTGCAACACCTTGCACCATCTCAGATTAAACTCCATCTGCACATTTCTGCAGCTGATCTCTATCCCACCGTATCTTCTGACAACCTTCCTCACTATCTGCAACTCTTCCAATTTTGGTGTCATAGGCAAACCTACTCACCAACCCATATACATTTACGTCCAAGTCATTTATATTATATTTCACAAACTGCAGAGGCTCCAGCACAGATCCCTGTGAAACTTCAGTGGTCAGAGACGTCCAGCCAGAATATATTCCTTCCACTACAGCCATCCGTCTTCCGTGAATAAACCAGTCCTGAATCCATGCAACCAAGTCACATTGAATCCCATGCATCTTAATCTTCTGGATCAGCCTACCATGAGGGACTTTACCAAAAGCCTCATTCATCGATGTTGTCTTCCATGTAATTAGCCCCCAATGTTCAACTATATTTTATATTCCTTAGAGATCGAGTCATACTACACATACTGTAACTGTATGGCAGTACCCAATTCAGTTGGTTAGCATACATAGTTTTAGTGTCACAGCATTCTCCTTTGAAACTAGAATCAATTAAATCCATCTTGCGAGGTATCTATTCATTTCTGAGGATTGATTCTGTTATATTATGATCACTGGTGTCTCTCATTTCAGTTATTACAAATAAAGGACAAAAAAACCCTCTCCTGTCTATTTAATGTTCTGTCTCACATTTGATTTCTCAATGGTATAACGATTAAGGCCTAGTGTATTGATTACTTCCAAACATAAGGCAGGAGTTGTTTGCTCTTCAGAGACAAACACAGTAAAAGCTGTCATTATTTGGATTTAACTCACCTCAATGTTAGTGATTTGCCTATCACTTTTCATTGTGTTTGTTTGCAGTCTAGAATGCATAAATGTTTCCACAGGGTTATGACCCATATGCAATTATTAGTTGTTATACAGTAGAAACAAAAACTTGCAGATGCTGGTTTATACCAAGGGTAGACACCATGTAACTCAACAGGTCAGGCAGCATCTCTGGAGAAAAAGGATGGGCAATGTTTCATGTCGGGACCCTTCTTCAGCCTGAACGTGTCATGACCCAAAATATCATTCATTCTTTTTCCCCAGAGAGACTCACTGAGTTTATTAGTTTAGATAATTAATTTCTCCCCTCAATTCGATAATTTGTATCAAATTAAAAGAAGTTATTCATTAAATTTGAGCAAAATGATGGGGGTTTTTTTCATCCAGAAGGTATTTTATTGCCAAACTGCCTGCAATTGAATGATGAGAATCTAGGACTAAATGATTACTGTTGTGGGTGTAATAAACACGAAAAAATATGCTTAGAATTAACAACTGAAATTTAACACTGTAAAGTGTGAGGATTTACATTCTGGTAACAAAAATCAGCAGACTGGCAATTGTACTTGGAAAATAGACATTTAAGTGGGTTAGAAAAGTAAAGGGATCTCAGATGTGCAAATCTATATATCACAATGCAGGTTAATGAGGGCAAAAGAATGACAAATCATATACTAGAATTTATTTCTAGATGGACTCAAATGGAAAGTAGAAATATTATGCCTGTGTGCCCTATGCTATCGTTTTTGTTTAATAATATTTAATAAAATAGGGCCACTGTAAATATTATGTGTCAAATAAAGTCGGTGAAATCTGATATTTTTCAGGAATCCAGTAATGCAAACTTTTTACCATTTTGCATGGAAAAATGTCCTTGAATGCTTCACCGAGGATTCTTCCAAAAGGTGGCACTGAGATTTCCACCAGGGGTGAAGAAGGGTGAGGGGGGAGGAGGGTGGTGGAGTTATTTATGTTTAGGCTAGCTACTGTTGGCATATTTATATTATTATTATGTCTAGATTTATCTTGCAGTATTATTTTGGACAGTAGATGCACAGGGTGGTGTATATATAAGGGTACAGGGGACAGAAAGTGGCAGCCACTAGGAGGGAGAGCTTACAGATCTCACCAGACCAGGGACAGAGCAGCCAACTACAACTTGCATGCAGAATAAGGAAAACCTAGTACGCTCATCTCTTTGTTTGTACAACTACATCAATAACCAACCAATTAAACTGGACATAATGACAGGAAAATCTGTACTATTAGGTCTGCGTAAGATCACTCCTACATACATGTGTAGTAATGGCAACTGGAAAGGAGGACACTGGAAAGGTCGGAAACTTGCCATTACAGAGGGTTTGTTGGGAGTTGGGTAATGAAGGTCTTAAAAGGTGGGAAAAGAATAGGGATCATGAGAGAGAGTTGCTAACTCCTAACTTATAACTCCTAACAGATTGTGTTGAAACTTATTCAGGAAAGAACACTTACAAACATAATACATGTTTGTTGACATTTCATATTGTCCAATTAACTATATAATGCAGGATTCATGGAAATCAATCTTATGTGAAAATTAAGACTTGCTTTTATGAGCCACCTTGATCAGATACTATCTATGAACAGTCATGTTTTGGAGCAGAAATTATTTGGCACGTTAATGTTTTCCTATTGCCTTAAGTCAGGAGCACCCAATGGTTTTTACAGCGTTTTTCAGAAATCAATATGGACCATCATTGGGTGGTACAGTGGCTCACTGGTAGAGTTGCTGCCATACAGTGCCAGAGACCTGGGTTCGATCCTGACCATGGTTGTTGTCTGTGCGGAGTTTGTACGTTCTCCCTGAGACCACGTAGGTTTTTTCCAGGTGGTCTGGTTTCCTCCCACACTCCAAAAGCATACAGGTTTTAGGTTAATTGGCTTTGGTCAGTTGTAAACATTGTCCCTAGTATGTAGGATGATCCCTGGTCGGCGTGGATCCGATGGGTAGAACTGTATCTCTAAAGTCTAAAGTCATAAGGCTTTACAGATAATGTTGAATGGCAACCTAAATGATGTAAACATTGTTGGGAGAGAGATTGGGCAAAATGTCTCCCGAGGCTCACTGCCATAACCAACCCATGAGGTGGAATGGTGATGAGCCAAAGAATGGTGCTGTTTGTGCAGAGTTTGTATTTTTTCCTTGTGACTACATAGGTTTTCTCTGGGTACTCCAGTTCCCTTCCCCATCCAAATGCAAGCAGATTTGTAGGTTAAATGGTTTCTGTAAAATGTCCAAAAGTGTATATAGGATGCAAAAGTGTGCCAACATATAACAAGGGTTGGTCAATGGGTGATCAATGATCAGTGTAGACTTGAAGATAGACACAAATGCTGGAGTAACTCAGCAGGACAGGCAGCATCTCTGGAGAGAAGGAATGGGTGACGTTTCGGGTCGGGACCCTTCTTGTGTCAACTTGAAACGTCACACATTCCTTCTCTCTAGAAATGCTGCTTGTCCCGCTGAGTTCCTCCAGCATTTTATCTATCTTCAGTTTAAACCAGCATCTGCAGTTCCTTCCTACACATCAGTGTGAACTCAATGGGCCGAAGAGCCCGTTCCAACTCTGTACCTAAACTAAACTAAATTAAACTACTTTGAGCTGAACTATTATTAAATACATTATCTACTCCCTTAACTCCTTGTCTCTATGAATTCAACACACACTCTATGAAAAACAAGGCTTAAACTTTCACTGGAATCTGCTGAGTGTCATCAATAGCCATCAAAGCTATTGTCAATTCAGGGTTACTCCGTGTGCCTGACTAGATTGCTCTCAGCGTATAATTCCACACTTGCTTAATTCCATAAGCGAGCCAGAGAGAGCTGTCCCTTTCAAAAGATTTATGTGTTTTACAAAGAAGAATCCAACAAATATACATATTAGTTGATGAACTTCCATCTCTAAATTGCTGCACTCCCTTTAACCCCATGATCTCACTTTGTGACTACAGAACTCCCAATGCCCCAAGCATAATGGTTCTGTGGCCATCCCCCAAACAGTTTAGGCTATGACCAGGCCTCCAGCTGAAGCTCCAGCAAAGACGGTTTAATGTTTTTAAATAGCATTGATCAATGGACATATATTAAAAATGCTAAACATGATTTCAATAATTAAAAACTTAAATCATTTAATAAGTATTGCATTTCTTTATGTAATTGTTAATTAATAAAAATGTAACTATAGAGATTGTATTTTTTTCATATTTATGTTTATTTATATTTATTTTCATTAATTACCAATCAAATATTATGGCTGTAAAGAAATGTAATACTTATGGTTGGCACGGTGGCACTGCGGTAGAGTTGCTGCCTTACGGCGCTTGCAGCCCCAGAGACCCGGATTCGATCCCGACCATGGGCACTGTCTCTATGGAGTTTGTACGTTCTCCTCATGACCACGTAGGTTTTGTCCGAGATCTTCTGTTTAATCCCACACTCAAAAGACATACAGGTTTGTAGGTAGATTGGCTTAGTATAAATGTAAATTGTCCCTAGTGTGTGTAGAATAGTGTTAATGTGCAAGGATTGCTTGTCGGTGCGGACTCAGTGAGCCGAAGGGCCTGTTTCCACATTTTATCTCTAAAACAAAAAAAAGATTAAATTGTATATCTTTTTAATTATATAATTATTACAATGAATAAACTCCTTAACTAAAACTACCTTTCCTGAAGGTCAATGACCCCATTCAAAAGCATTGGTTTGTATTAGATGAACACATTATCGTTAGTAGTAAAGCTGTAGTAATAGATAGTAAAGCTGTTAGTAGTAGATCTACCTGGTTCTTCAGCGCAGTAAGTTCAATGATTCAACGTCCAGGGTTAGGGTGAATGATCAAATTTAGCTGCATCTCTATTGCAGAGGTCTGGAGCCACTGACATGCAAACTGCAGCCAGCTAACTATTCTTTACAGATGAACACAATCTGGTGCACTATTTCCCACATTTCATTTAAAAACAGTTTAATTCTGACTGGGTTTGTGATTTTCCTTTTTATATCAATTGAGATTTCTTGGGATATTCACCATGCAGTGATGCTGTATGCCTTGCAATCAACAAGTTACACCCCTAACCATATTCCTATATTATTTTTGAAGAAATTTACTCATTTATTTTCTGTTATAGTTTGCTGTTGCAGCATATGGATCATGTTACCTGTTCTGAACTGTAACAAGCCACTGGAAAAGTAGTGAGATAATTATAGTTCGATTTATCCCCGAGGTCTCATTCCAGCCATAAAATTAAACATAATATTATGCCTCAGTCACCGTGGCATTAAAACTACTGGAAGGCATCAACAATGGCAAATTAATCTGCGGCACGCTATTCAAAAAGTCTACCAAAAGTCACTGCTATTTATTAGAATCTGCAACACCAACCACAATGTAATGCAAAATGTGCAGAATGTAGAATGGGTAAATCGATCTGAAGAAGGGTCTTGACCCGAAATATCACCCATTCCTTCTCTCCAGAGATGCTGCCTGTCCCGCTGAGTTACTCCAGCATTTTGTGTCAAAAGCGATCTATTCTTATGTATCATTTATTCCACCTAACAGATGGTTAAAATCATGCAATTATTTGTCTTTTCTGTTTTAGATTTGTCCTCAACATAGAGTTACAGGAGTGGATTCTAACATGATGGAATATGTGAGTTAAGGATCAGGAAACTTGGGGAGAAGGAGTAGATGTGCCAAAGTGACAGCGCCACGGAGAGTCATTTTCAACCCACTGACCTCCACACCTCAGACTAAACGCTGGTAAACCCCAGAGGAGAAAATGACAGCTTATTTCATTCAGCCAGAACACTTTCAGTGAAGTGCTGTCTGCACTCACCACTGACTCAAATTCATTGAAGCCACCCTGATCTAAAATGGAGAAGACCAGCATGGAGATTGGACATTGTGTGGTTATATATCCTCATGTGGTTCGGCCAAAATAAACCCCATTTCCTACAGAGCTGAAATTATATTTGACAGCTCTAAACTACGCCAATAACTTTGCTGCCTATTAATCAAACGTGTCAAGGACTTTGGATGCTTTAGTCCACTGCCATTCGGTATCAGTCAAATACTTTTTAAAATAGTAAAACTCAAGGAAACAATTTAAAACAAAAATGTTAAAAAATAATTATTTTTTAATCTTTTTTTCCCTGTGTGATTTCTGGACAAATGCAGTAAGTTCACATTGCCAGGCTGAATTCCATATAGAGTCTAATGTCAGAGCGCAGCTGGAGGAAACCCCCGAGTGAAGAATGGCTACCAAGTTTGGGACTTCATAGTCCAATTGGAAATCTCTGAAATAGGTGGCAATTTCCCAATGGGTTCTGGTCTGATATGTTAAATATGTTAATAACTAATTGAAAGGAAAATGATTAAAACACTCAGCAGGTCAGACAGCTTCGATAGAAAGAGAAATAGTCAACCCTTCATGTCAATGTCCCTTCATCAGAACTTGGAAATTAAAGAGACAAACTTGTTACTCGACCTGCTAAATGTTTCCAATGTTTTTTCAGCTTACTGGCATCTGCAGTTCTTTGATTATCCATTTGAGAAATAGGAGATTATGAAAAAATGAATACAGGGTCCACTAGTTTTTCATATTTTCTGGAACATTCCAAGTCAATGTTAATACAACATCTTCCACTCTAGAGGAGAATTTTCCCTGCACTCTCCTGTATGGAGCCAACATTGCAGGCAATGTATTGATTGTCTATTGTCCTTTAGTACTCAGATGGGAAATAAGATTCATACAGTGGTTCTGGCACCAGTGGCTCCAAACTCAGGAGTAACATTTTGATGTTTGTCCCTCAGAGTTGGGGCTCCCAGAATGGTAAACCCAATAGACGTGATGTTCAGGCTGAAGGTAATTTAAATGATTGGAATTTAAGTTCCAGATCCAAAATGTCACCTATCTACATTCTCAAGAGATGCTGCCTGACCCATTGAATTACTTCAGCACTTTGAATCCTTGTGCATACCAGCATCTAGAGTTCCTTGTTTTTACATTTTGTAATGCTTTATTAGCTCCTGCTGCTACCTCCTGTCCTCAACTACTAGGCGATTCTGGAACACTGACAGAGACACTTGCAGAATCAATAATCTACAGCAGTGGGATAGGCCATTCCACCCAACATCATTATGCTGGCTGAGAAAAAACTGTTCCGTTCAATCTCGCTTTCCTTAGCTGTGTAGTTTATGGCACATCGAATGCTCATCTATGCATGCTTTAACTGTAATGAAGGTTTCTACTTCAAGGCTAGGGGACATAGTTACTGGACTTGAAGTCCTGGTCAACCATCATTGATGCGATGGGATCAAAGGACAGAATAACCTATTCCTATTACTCATTCCAAATTGCTTTTTCTCCCGAGGTTCTGGGAAATTAATCATATTGGCAACCACCCCAACCCTCTCCTCGCCAGGAAAGTCTGGACAACTTAAAAGTTCTGTTAAATAATTAACAATGATAATTCTTTAAAGCAGGCTTGAACACCAATCAATAGTAGTAAACACTAAACAATTATCCTCACAATGCACTAACGATCTGGGGACGCAAGCTCAAATTCCACTTTTGAAGCTTACTTCAATGCCGTTAATTAAATACATCTGGAGTAAAAAGCTAGCATCAGTGAGGATGAGCACAGAACTGCAGGAGTTGTGTTAACATTGCCATCTGGTTCACTATTGTCCCTTCGGGAAGGAAATTGTCCATCCTTGTCGGGACTGTCCAAGCAGCGACTCCAATTCCACGGTGACTGACTCGTGTTGAAATAACAGAGAAAGCCATTGCATTCCAAAGCTACAGGGAACGGGGAGGAAATATTGCCTCACCGGCACTGCCAACATCACCTAAACAAATAATCTAAAAATCTAAATACTCAGAGCCCTCTTTCAACATTTAAATCTGAGCCAACAACTGCTTCTGATTTGAGCTTTAATGAAAAACGAAACACAATGTTTTACACTGATCACAGCCATTGATTGCTGTGGAGAAGTCGGGAATAGTCCTTATTATTAAAGCACCTCATGCTGCTCAAATGTAGGGTAGGAATTTGAGAATTCAGCATGTGTTTCTTTGACAGAGAACAGAGGAGCTAGAAAAAAATCTAATCTGTTTAAATTACTGGCTTTCAATTAAGAGTTTCAAAGGTTCAAAGTTCAAAGGTCTGTTTATTGTCACGTACCAATTAAGGTACAATGGCGATCGAAGCTCCTGCAACCAGCGATCGAATCCCCCGCATCGGGGCGATTGAAACCCCTGCGTCGGGGCGATCGAAGCTCCTGCTGCTTGGAGATCCCGAAGCCGATCTCTAACAAGATACCACAAGATCCACAATGTTAAAGTCCGCAGGCTCCCGCGGTTGGAGCTCCCGAAGTCTACGTCCAGCAAGTGGCCGCCAACTTTAAGATGTTAGGCCACAGTGCCATTTCTTTATGTGAGTGAGGTACTGTTTTTGGGTGCTCTTCCTCCAGGCCGCAGAGATCACATCTATTGTACGCTCTGAAAGCCCGAGCCCCAGAAACGGTCTCCTCAGAATCTGCAAACCAATAAATTTATATGGTCATGAAGAGGGTGGCTTTCCCCCGTCACAGGGTATACCAGCAGATTTCTGTTCTTGGGGACAGCCATAAAAGGCTGTGTAATAATAGCTAGGACGAGTGGGAACCAATGCTGAGTCGGCCAATGTGGTACTACCAAAAAGCCAGAATCCGAGTCTTGTTTGATCTTGGCCAAGCATTGACTGATGATTCAGAATGGGGGAAATGCATACAAACATTTTCCACCCCAGTGTAGCGAGAATGCATCTACAGCTACGGCCCCTGGGTCTGGTTCCCATCACACGTAATTTGGTAACTGATGATTAAGTCTGGATGCAAACAGATCATTGTCCGGTACACCATAAAGAATGACAATGTAATTAAACACTTCGTGATTCAACATCCATTCCTTGTTGTCATTGAATTGTCATGACCTGGTGTCTGCCACCATGTTATATCTTCCTGGTAAATAGATAGCTGAAACCCAGATGTTTCTCTCAATATAACAGTGCCAGATGAGATTAGACAATTTATCACAGGGCACAGAGTTACTTCCACCCATGTGATTAATGTATGCTACTGCTGTAGTGTTGCCAATCTGAAGTTGAACATGCACATGATCTTTATAGGTACAATAAGCCTTTAACCTATAGAGTGCTCCCAACAATTCTAAGTAGTTAATACCATGTGACTGAAGCATCGATGATTCCTGCAGATTCCATCTGTCCCCGCAGCTAGAGATGGTGTTGGTAGCACCCCAACCTAGCACACTGGCGTCAGTTTGGAGGATAACTGATGGTGTATCAACTAAAACAGTGCTAGAACAATACTGAATATTGATAACCCACCACTGTAACTCAGCAATGGATTCAGCTGGTAACTGCATGGGTCTAGCGAAGCAACCTCTATGAATCTTGAGCGCCTGCTTCTTTGCACTCGGTAAATTCTGGTAGTGCAAAGGTCCAAACTGAGCAGCTGGGCATGCAGCCACTAATTTGCCAATTATACTAGTCACATGTCTAATAGAAGGTTGGTTCTTAACAATGAGGCTTCTGCAGGCTTCAATTAACTCTAATTGCTTGCCCCATGGCAGAGTCACTGACATTTGCATTGAGTTAATGGTGAATCCCAAATAATCAATTATCCTAGACGGTACCAATTTAGACTTAACTGGATGGATTAGAAACACCAGTCTCTAAAACATGAGTTTGGTAGCTGATACAGATAATTCAGCTAATTCCAAAGTCTTAAGATGTCATCCAAATATGCCATGACTATATGATTCTGTGCCCTGAGTAGCCCCAGGACTGGTTTTAGTAATTTTGTGAATAGTCTGGGCGCCGAGGTTAACCCATTAGGCAATGCTTTAAACTGCCACAATTGTTCCATCCAGCTAAACATCAAATAGCTCCTATGGTATCCATGAATGGCCACTGAATAATAAGTATCTTTGAGGTTGATCATGCCATGTAACATCCTTTGGAAACCAATTGTTTTGCAGTGACAACGTTTTACATTTTGAAGTGTTTATACTGCACAAAGGTGTTAAGCTCAGTTAAATCAAGAATGACTAGTAGGTTTGGGGATTGGATATTCCCCAGCTTGCACATTTCGGGTTCAGAGCAGGGCAGATGGCATTCTTCCTGAGGCAATTGTTTTCAAGATGTGCATTGCACATTAATGCCATCCCGTTCTGCTAGGTATCAGAGAGGGGCGCCCCATCCACTGACCTGGCAAGGGCCGTCATGCCTGAAGCAAGTAATCAAATAACTTTTTGGTGTTTTATTTCCTGGGCTCTGACGCCTCCTCCAATGTGTCCCCAGATGGAATTGTTTACTGTCGGGACATTTAGTGAGGCACAGTTCAGTGGGGTAGTGTACTTGGTAGTAGTATCTTCCATGGCCTGGTCTTGGAGTTGGTTGGAGGCCAGGTAGCTGATACTCATGGCCAGTTCTCCTCCCAATGGCTCCCCTGTTAGGGAAGGGATAGCAAATTTGGATGCCATTGGGGGTACTCCCGGGGTCTGGCTCTCATGCCTCGAAGCATGCTGCCCAGCTGTGCCTCTGTACTCTGAGTCAGTAAAATACTGGCCATGTACGCTTCCCTCCTCTGAGAGGGGAATATGCAGCCCTGACACAGGTGCTGCTGCCTCGGGTTCCCCGTAATACCCGGGCTCAGATAGCTCACCCCTCCGGAGCATATCATTGTGGAGCAACTTCTCCATAAGTCATCAACACTGCCCATAGGTGGGGGGGAAAATTCCACCTCTTGGCCCGACTCATCTGAGTCCAGGGTCCTTACAGACTTTTTTGTGGCTTTTTTCCCCCGCGGGGTAGTCAAGGTGCTGGTAATTGGCACCAAGTTTGTAGCCACTGGCTCCTCTGCCAGCGACACTGAAGGCGAAATCGGTGGCCGCCCGCTACCCGCAGGCCACGGTCTTCAGTAGCCGGTTTCGATGCGGCCCGCCTCTTCACCTTGGACATGTTCTCCGCTAGTTTGAGTATGCTGAAAACACAACGCAATCTGAACCCGGAGCAACGACCTCAGATGAAGTATAACACTTACCTGAGAGTTTTTAAACTTACCACTGGAAGAAGCAACACGCCCGCCAGTCAGACGTTGCGCAACGCGTCAGACGTAATGACGCGCATGCGGGTTGACGGCCTTCTTCACGTAGTCACTCACTAAGTAAAATGTGCTGGCGCTGTTGAGGGTCCAGAGGAGGTTGACGAGAATGATCCCAGGAATGGGTTAACATATGATCGTTTGAAGGCAGTAGCTGGAGTTTAGAATGATGAGTGGGGACCACATTGAAACTTACGGTTTGTGGTGAGATGTCTGGTTAAAGTGGATGTTTCCACCAGTGGGAGAGTCCGGGACCAGAGGTCATATCCTCAGAATAAAAGGACATTCCTGAAGAAGATTAGGAGGAATTAATTTTGTCAGAGAGTGGTGAATCTGTGGAATTCATTGCCACAGGTAGCTGTGGAGACCAAGGCATTAAGTATATTTAAAGCAGAGATTGACAGCTTCTTGATTAGTATGGGTATCAGGTATTATGGGCAGAAGGCAGGAGAATGGGGTTCGTTATCCAACACCAAAGAGCACATTCCACTGCATTGAGTATAAATATTATCACAGCTGCTCAGTTCTCTATTCCCACTCCCTCTCAATCCATTGTTAATCAGGCCAAATATTTCAGGAGAGGATGAGATGAGGTGGGGACACTGGTGATAGTGAGGTGCTGGTACATAAATAGCCACAGCGGGCCTTTACCTTCAGACAAGGAATGAACTGGGAATGTTAACTTTGTTTCTCTTTGCACCATCACAACTTGAGCTGCTGTATTTCCCACATTTTTGATTTTCATTTCTAAATCCTAGTAATGCTCCATGGTCCTCAATGGATGGACAGAATTATAACAAAGATAGACACAGAATGTTGGAGTAACTCAGTGGAAGAGGCAGCATCTCTGGAGAGAAGGAATGGGTGATGTTTCGGGTGTAGACCCTTTTCCAGAATTATTACCATATTTTGTCTCAGTGGGAATTGTTTCCAGAACTTATTCAGAGCAAACACACAGCATTTCTAGTTCCTGGCAGATTTTGGGAGCAAACTGGGACTATTTGCCTCAACATCTTCCCACTTTGCTGACCAGGCAATAGACATAGGAATGATTTAGGTGTTTCAAGCACTCATATCTGTTCTACTATTGAATGAGATCACAGATTATTGCATTTTAACTATAATCGCATGTCTTTGTTCCTTATCCTTTAATGACTTCATCTGATACAATGGTTTTGTTCTTAATGTTAGGATTTTGGGGGTGTTTTCCTGGTTTCCATTATCTATATTAGAGTGCCTGCTTTCTGATATCATTTCAAAATACCTCATTTAAGTTCTACATCAAGGGCAGCACAGTGGCTGTAGAGATATTGCCTTACAGTGGTAGAGACCCGGGTTTGACCCAATGGGTGCTGTCTGTACGGAGTTTGTACATTCTCTCAGTGACTGCATGGGTTTTCTTTGGGTAGTCTGGTTTTCTCCCACACTCCAAAGATGTGCAAGTTTGTCAGTCAATTGGCATTTGTAGGAAACCTGCAATTCTGTAAAATTCTAGGGTGTAGGGCAGAACTAATGTGCGGGTGATCACTGGTCGGCACGGATTCAATGGGCTGAAGATCCTGTTTCCATGATGTATCCCTAAAACTAAGTTTTGGAATATTGCAATAAAAATATGAAACACTTCGCTCTCACAATGTATCCTAACCTTTGATTCTCCCACGAGATGTGCTGAGAAAGCACATCTCGAACACGCAAACGCTCGGCATAGGAGCATGGCAAGGCTGCGTACTCTCTCCTCTACTCTTTCTACACCAACGACTGCACCTCCACAGACACCTCTGTCAAGCTTCTCAAGTTTGCGGATGACACAACCCTGATTGGACTGATCCAGGGAGGGGAGGAATCTGCCTACAGACAGGAAGTGTCACAGCTGGCGTCCTGGCGCCGTAGCAACAACCTAAAACACAACACTCTTAAGACAGTGGAATTGATTGTAGACGTTAGGAGAGCCCCCCCTCCCCTCACCCCACTCACCATCAACAACACCACAGTCACGTCTGTGGAGTATTTTAAGTTTCTGGGAACCATCATCTCCAAGGACCTGAAGTGGGGGGAAACCATCAATTCCACAGTAAAAAAAGCACAACAGAGGATGTACTTCCTACAGCAGCTGAGGAAGCACAATCTGCTACAGGCAATGATGGTCCAATTCTACACGGCCTTCGTAGAATCTGTTCTCACGTTCTCCATCATGGTCTGGTTTGGCTCAGCCACCAAGCACGACACCTGGAGGCTGCAGCGAGTCGTCCAATCAGCAGAGAAGGATATTGGCTGCAACCTTCCCTCCATTGATGAACTGTACACTGCAAGGGCCAGGAAGCGAGCGGGCAAGATCATCTCTGACCCTTCTCACCCTGGTCACAAGCTCTTTGAATCACTTCCCTCTGGATGGCGACTCCGGATTGTCAAAGCTGCCACAGCCACACATAAAAACAGTTTTTATCCACAAGTAGTTGCTCTACTCAACAGCCAAAAATCTGTAGCATCCCTTTGAGCTGATATTTTGTTGGTTGACATGCTTGATCAATGGTGTTTTATCATTAATGTTTTATTATTATTAATGTTTAGTGTTTTCGGAGTCATTCGTAACTGTCACTGTATGTCATGTTGTTACTTGTGGGTGGAGCACCAAGGCAAATTCCTTGTATGTGAATACTTGGTCAATAAACTTACTTACTTACAAAGGGAATCCCACTCCTCACATCAACCGAGCAAAGACCCTTGTGATCTTATATGAGCCAATCATCCTCTCCATGCTCCATTCTCCAGCAGATACAAGCCTAACCTGTTCAACCATCCTTGTCTGAAGAAGGGTTCTGACCCGAAACGTTCCCTATCTATATCTTCCAGAGATGCTGTGACCTGCTGAGTTAGTCTAGTACTTAGTGTCTTTTTTTTAATTAAACAACTTTCCTTGAAACCTGCAATCGTAAAGGATTATTTACAAGACTCAGAGAATTCCCCACTTGAGCCCTTTATCAAGTACTAACCATAATTATTAACAACCTTTTAAAGAGAATATACTGTATTACAAGACTGAAATATGACATGCTCGGTATGTAGATTCGTCCTTTAATAAATCTTGCCAGTCAGTGATTTATTACTGGATTCATCTGCTCTGCAGTGACAGGTACAAGATGAGTTTACCAAAGGAAGTATGTGAAACACTGAGCTCATCACTGCCAGATGGTAACAGGAGACCTGTGCTAATTACTATTTCTTTTGTCAACAGCCAGGATTGCCTGATACGACAGTACAGAAGTCACTGCATGCAGTCCCCGAAGCCTCTTATTTACCCTCTGCATCCTGAGGTGCGATATTCATTATCTTCCCTTTGCAAGGATTAAAACTTGAATAAAAGCCACCAGGATTTCAATCCAATGTCCTGTGAATCCCAGTCAAATTAATTACCCGGTGCCATATCCTTGAAAGGTGAGTATTTGGAGATAGTGGAATGATGATAAAAGTGTTGAAGGCATCATTAATCTCACTAGAATGAATCTCACTCATGGTGGAGTTTTACCTGTCTCATTTTCAGTTTCACCTCCTTCAACGTGCCTTTCCATCCATCTGGATAAAATCAGTAATCCTGACTAAGGTATTATTTAAGTTAATGTGTTAATCCAATTCTAATGGATGGATTGATAAGTGTACTTGCTTGAAAGATATCCCTTTTTCATTTCCCCTCACTTTACAAGTTACGTCTGGGCATTTTTTCAGACGTCTGAAAGGTCTGATTATGACAAAAACACCATTTTGAAATTGTGATCACATCCTCAACAACATTAGCTGTGCTCGGTGTTAAAGATTTAGTCGACGGCAAAGAATCAATTCTAGAATAAATTGCATGTGCCACGAGGTAAAATGAATAGTAATTTTCGCACATCAGAAGTTGATAAGGCCTATTTTTCTAATCAGTCCCCAGGAGGCCAGACTCGGCTTTGTAATTTACCTGGAAATCCTGCCCACTAACAATCTAAATCAAGTAACAAGAATTTTTTTTCCAGTGAGATGGTTTCCTGGGTTTTTTTCTCAAGGATCACTGCCTCGAGTAGACTGCATGCTGCTGATCCCTGAAAGTAAGTGCACAACATACAAAAGCGGAACCATTTCTTTCAATACCTCAGTAAACAATGGCTTTGTCCCACTGAGCTGATGGCCACTTTATTCCCTTTACAAATACAGTGCCTTTCCATTCTGGTGGCCAAAGCATTTTCAAGACAGAAGGTGAATTGATAAAATTAGAAATTCTTAGGTTTGATTGGGCAAAGATCCGAATGATAAATGATTTTGTGCTGGAAAGTAAGAGCATACTTGCTATGACTCATGAAAAAAACATAAGTAAAAGATTGAATAGATTTTCAAATGGCTAGATTTGTCGCAAGAACCTTGAAAATGGTGACAGTTTCAATAAATAGTTCATTTGCTGAATTGATTGATGTGCCAGTGAAGCCTGCTGTCAAAAGGTTTGGGAAAGGATTGCTCGATCACTGGGAAATTCAGCTGCATTGGAAGGATGCTTCACAGCTTGGCTTGGGAACAGCTCCACCAACAGAACCAACCTCCCTTCTATTGACTCAAGTTCAAGTGAGTTTATTGTCCTGTGTCCCTGATAGGACAATGACATTCTTGCTTTGCTTTGGCACACGGAACATAGTAGACATTTACTACAAAACAGATCAGTGTGTCCATATATCATTATATAAATACATACACACAAGAATAAATAAACTAATAAAGTGCAAATAACAGATAATGGTATATTAATGATCATATTATTGTCCGAGCCAGGTTTAATAGCCTGATGGCTGTGGGGAAGTAGCTACTATTCCTGAACCTGGTCGTTGCAGTCTTCAGGCTCCTGTACCTTCTACCTGAAGGTAGCAGAGAGATGAGTGTGTGGCCAGGATGGTGTGGGTCCTTGATGATGCTGCCAGCCTTTTTGAGGCAGCGACTGCGATAAATCCGCTCGATGGAAGGAAGGTCAGAGCCGATGATGGGCTGGGCAGTGTTTATTACTTTTTGAAGTATTTTCCTATCCAGGGCACATGTTGCCGAACCAAGCCACGATGCAACCAGTCAGCAAGCTCTCAACTGTGCACCTGTAGAAGTTAGAGAGAGTCCTCCTTGACAAACCGACTCTCCGTAATCTTCTCAGGAAGTAGAGGCGCTGATGTACTTTCTTGATAATTGCATTAGTGTTCTCGGACCACGAAAGATCATCAGAGATGTGCACTCCCAGAAATTTGAAGCTCTTGACCCTTTCAACCATCGACCCGTTGATATAAACAGGACTGTGGGTCCCCATCCTACTCCTTCCAAAGTTTACAATCAGTTCCTTGGTTTTGCTGGTCTTGAGGGCCAGGTTATTGTGCTGGCACCATATGGACAGTTGCTCAATCTCTCTTCGATACTCTGACTCATCCCCATCAGTGATATGTCCCACAACAGTGGTGTCGTCAGCAAACTTGATGATGGAGTTCGCACTGTGACCGGCTACGCAGTCATGAGTATAGAGTGAGTACAGCAGGTGGCTGAGCACGCAGCCGTGAGGTGCTCCCGTGCTATTTGTTATCGGGGCTGACACATTTCCACCAATACCAACGGACTGTGGTCTGTGAATCAGGAAGTCGAGAATCCAATTGCAGAGGGATGCGCAGAGACCTAGTTCTGCGAGTTTGGTAACCAGCTTGGAGGGGGTGATTGTGTTAAATGCCGAGCTGTAATTGATAAATAACAGCCTGACATATGAGTTTTTGTTGTCCAAGTGGTCCAGAGTGGAGTGGAGGGCCAGCGAGATCGCATCCACCGTTGGTCTGTTGTGGCGGTAAACGAACTGCAGTGGGTCCAGGTTTTTGTCGAGGTAGGAGTTGATTTGATCCATGATCAACCTCTCAAAGCACTTCATCACCACAGGCATTAGTGCCACTGGCTGATAGTCATTGAGGCACGTCACCTTGCTCTTCTTGGGCAGTGGTATAATTGATGCCCTTTTAAAGCAGGTGGGGATCTCAGACCTCAGAAGTGAGAGGTTGAAAATGTCTGTAAAAACTCCAGCCAGTTGGTCCGCACAGGTTTTTAGAACATGACCGTGTATTCCATCAGGTCCAGGCGTTTTTCGATGGTTCACCCCTCTGAAGGATTTACTGACGTCGGCCTCTGTGACTGAGACTGAAATACCATCGCAGCGAATGGTATACCTCACTCCATTTATGCCTCACGCTTCCTCGGCAAGGCCAGCAGCATAAACAAGATGGGTCACACCCTGTCCACTCCCTCTGCTCCCCTCTCCCATCAGGCAAAAGGTATAGAAGTGTGAAAACGCACACCTCCAGATTCAGGGGCAGTTTCTTCCCAGCTGTTATCAGGCAACTGAATCATCCAACCATGACCAGTGAGCAGTGCTGAACTACTATCTACCTCATTGTTGACCCTCTGTCTATCCTTGATCGGACTTTGCTTGCATTATCTTGCACTAAACATTATTCCCTTATCATGTATCTATACACTGTAAATGATTTGATTGTAATCATGTCTAGTCTTTCTCCTGAATGGATAGCATGCAACAAAAACTTTTCACTGTACCTCGGTACACGTGGCAATAAACTAAACTGAACTGCAGTGATCGGAAGCTGCCTTTTGCCTTTCTGTGCAAAGTGGTTTGCTCAATAAATAACATGGATAATTTAAAGAAGCATTCAACATTTCATACGAAATCTCCCGCTAATTTGCAAATGTGAAATTTCTGGACTAAGATTGATTCTTGATCTTCCATTTGCTAATCATTAGATTTGACTCGTCTCTGAAACCCATAGTTTTGGCCACCATCTGAATGTCATTGACACTGGCACAAAAAGAAGAAACAGTGAGTGGAAGAGATTTTGATGATCATCATGGACATTTTAATGTACAGCAATGAAAAAGAAATGGGCAAGTTATTTGGGCAAATAAATTTGAGAGCTAAGGATGAGTCAACAGTTTGTCATTGTTTAGATCTGCCTGAATCGCAGCTGAAGTTGCAGAATGAACCTTTTGCATTCAGGTGGCCAAAGAGTTTGAGAAAGTACTTTGGATAAATCTAATAGTTGCAGCACCGGGCTCTTATTATCTGGGGCTAATATTTATTCATCAAGCCTAAAATGAGAGGAGTTAATTGAGATTTCTTTCCAAAAATCGAAAACTCATTGCTCAATAGGAGCCCATTGTACTTATGTTGGAAGAAAAAAAATCACTCACCCACTGTTTCAAGCTTATTTCCACACAAAAAGTACTATTTGCATGGCTGTTTCTTGCTCAGCACGATTCACGTCCTCTTCAATCTATGCCAGCAAGCAATCTCTCCATTGTTGGTGCTTGTAGAACTCAAAAATCCATATATAGTCCTGGCCTTTTTTCTGATATAGAACTGGACAAATCTAGTCATGGCAGATCCCCGATCAGCAACTAGAGAGCAGTCCTGACCTCCCACCTTCCTCAATGGAGACCCTCGGACCATCCTTAATCAGACTTTACTGAAGCGAAGTATAAGTTAAGTAGATGAGCTTGAGGCTCAGTTACATGTTGGTAGATATGACATTGTGGGGATTACTGAGACGTGGCTGCAGGAGGATCGGGTCTGGGAACTTAATATTCAGGGCTATAGAAACCCTATAGAAAGGACAGGCAGGTGGGCAGAGGAAGGGGGGGGGGGGGGGGGGGTAGCTCTGCTGGTAAGGGATGGAAATCATTCCCTTGCGAGGGAAGAAATAGGGACTGATGAGGTAGAGTCACTGTGGATTGAGTTGAGGAATTGTAAAGGCAAGAAAACACTAATTGGTGTTATTTACAGGCCCCCAAATA
This sequence comes from Raja brachyura, assembly GCA_963514005.1. The sequence goes on from OY740800.1 coordinate 14,417,236, forward strand.
GTAGCCCGGATGTTGAGTATAAGTTGCAGCAGGAGTGAAAACTGGCATGTAACAAAGGTAATGCCACTGTGGTGATGGGGGATTTCAATATGCAGGTAGACTGGGAAAATCATGTTGGTTCAGGACCCCAAGAAAGAGAGTTTGTAGAACGCCTCCGAGATGGATTCTTAGAGCAGCTTGTAATGGAGCCGACCAGAGAAAAGGCAATTCTGGATTTAGTGTTGTCCATTGAACCAGATTTGATAATAGAACTCGAGGTAAAGGAACCGCTTGGAGGTAGTGATCATAATATGATTTGTTTTAATCTACAATTTGAGAAGGCAAGGCAAATTTATTTATATAGCACCATTCGTACAAGCTGCAATTCATAGTGCTTTACAAAAGAAACAAAAGAATAACATAGTTTAAAAACATTGCAGAACCACAATACAACACAGTACAACAAAATAGCCAATAATCAGAAATTACATAACAAGCATAAATAGTAAAACAAAATCACTAAACATTAAAACGATTTTAAAAGCACATAAAAGGGTTAAGATTAGAAGATTAAGATTACCTGCATGTTGGGTTATGGAAAAGCTACAGTAAACAAGTGTTTTTAGGCCCGATTTAAATGAGCTTACAGTCTGTGCACACCTCAGGTGTTCAGGGAGCTTGTTCCACAGGTGTGGAGCATAAAAACTGAACGCTGCTTCAGCCTTTTTATTTCTGACCCTGGGAACACAGAGTAAACCTGTCCCTGAAGACCTGAGGAGTCTAGGTGCCTCATATACAACAAGAAGGTCAGAGATGTATTTTGGACCCAGACCATTCAGTGCCTTGTAGGACAGTAACAGAATTTTAAAATCTATCCTTTTACACACAGGGAGAAGGTTAAATCGGAAGTGTCAGTGATGCAGCTGAACAAAGTGGATTATGACGGCATGAGAGGGGAGCTGGCCAAGGTAGACTGGTAAGGGATCCAAGCAGGAATGATGGTGGAACAGCAATGGCAGGAATTTCTGGGCATAATCCGGAAGACGCAGGATCATTTCATTCCAAAAAGGAAGAAAGATTTTAAGGGGAGCAGGATGCAACCGGGGCTGACGAGAGAAGTTAGGGATGGAATAAAACTAAAAGAAAAGATGTATAACACAGCAAAAAGTCGCCGGAAGCCAGGGGATTGGGAAACTTTCATAAGAAAACAGAAGGAAACAAAACAGGCAATACGGGCTGAAAAGATGAAGTATGAGGGGAAGCTGGCCAGGAATATAAAGAAGGACAGTAAAAGCTTCTTTAGATATACAAAGGGAAAAAGAGTAGCAAAGTCAAATGTGGGTCCCTTGAAGGCAGACACAGGTGAAATTATTATGGGTAACAGGGAGATAGCAGAAGAGTTGAACACGTACTTTGGATCTGTCTTCACTAAGGAAGACACAAACAATCTCCAAGATGTACTGGAGGACAGATGATCTAAGGGGGCAGGGGAACTGAAAGAAATGTTCATTAGGTGAGAAATAGTATTGGGTAGGTTAATGGGGCTGAAGGATGATAAATCCCTTGGGCCCGATGGTCTGCATCCCAGGGTCCTCAAGGAGGTGGCTCTAGAAATAATGGACGCATTGGTGATCATTTTCCAATGTTCAATAGATTCAGGATCAGTACCTGTGGATTGGAGGATAGCTAATGTTATCCCACTTTTCAAGAGGGAAAACGGGGAATTACAGACCAATTAGCCCGACTTTGGTGGTGGGAAAGGTGCTGGAGTCAATTATTAAAGAGGTAATAATGGGGCATTTGGTTAGCAGTAAAAGGATTAGTCCAAGTCAACATGGATTTATGAAAGGGAAATCATGCTTGACTAATCTTCTGGAATTTTTTGAGGATGTGACAAGTAAAATGGAAGAAGGGGAGCCAGTGGATGTAGTGCATCTAGACTTTCAGAAATCCTTTGATAAGGTCCAGTACGGGAGACTGGTGACTAAAATTAGAGTACATGGTGTTGGGCGTAGGGTGTTGACATGGATAGAAAATTGGTTGGCAGATACGAAGCAAAGAGTAGGAATGAACAGGTCCTTTTCAGAATGGCAGGCAGTGGCGAGTGGAGTGCCGCAGGGCTCGGTGTTGGGGCCGCAACTGTTTACCAAATATATTAATGATTTGGAAGAGGAAATTAGGAGCTACACTAGCAAGTTTGCGGATGACACAAAGCTGGGTGGCAGTGTGAATTGTGAAGAGGATCTTAGGAGATTGCAGGGTGACCTGGACAGGTTGAGTGAGTGGGCAGATGCGTGGCAGATGCAGTATAATGTAGATAAATGTGAGGTTATCCACTTTGGTGGCAAAAACAAGGGGGCAGATTATTATCTCAATGGGGTTAGGTTAGGTTAGGTAAGGGGGAGGTGCAGCGAGACATGGGTGCCCTTGTACACCAGTCACTGAAAGTTGGCGTGCAGGTACAGCAGGCAGTGAAGAAAGCTAATGGAATGTTGGCCTTCGTAACCAAAGGATTTCAGTATAGGAGTAAAGAGGTTCTTCTGCAGTTGTGTAGGGCTCTGGTAAGACCACATCTGAAGTATTGTGTACAGTTTTGGTCTCCTAATTTGAGGAAGGACATCCTTGTGATTGAGGCAGTGCAGCGTAGGTTCACAAGATTGATCCCTGGGATGGCAAGACTGTCATATGAGGAAAGATAGTAAAGACTAGGCTTGTATTCACTAGAGTTTAGAAGGATGAAGGGGAATCTTATAGAAACATATACAATTATAAAAGGACTGGACAAGCTAGATGCAGTAAAAATGATCCCAATGTTGGGCGAGTCCAGAACCAGGGGCCACAGTCTTAGAATAAAGGGGAGGCCATTTAAGACTGAGGTGAGAAAAAACTTTTTCATCCAGAGAGTTGTGAATTTGTGAAATTCCCTGCCACAGAGGGCAGTGGAGGCCAAACAGTGGATGGATTTAAGAGAGAGTTAAGGGCCTGTCCCACTTGCATGCGTCTGGCACGACCAAACATGGTCGCTTAAGGCGTTCGGGGCTGGTCCCACTTAGAAGCGCGGAGGCCTATGCAGTTGTGCGGGTCTGGTCCCGACATCGCGCGGGGCTCCGAAAATGCCGCAATGTCCGAAAATTTGGCGCGCCAATGGCCTGTCGGGCCCATAGGCGCATTGAGGCCATACATTGAGGTCTTGATGTCGTATGCAGCGTCTTCATGGCGTACGCCTAGCGTGTGGCGTTGCGCGATGACATCACGGCCCAGCGTGGCGTTGAACAATGACGTCACCGCCCAATGCCGTGCAACGCCCAAATCAATCGACCCGCCTCCTGCCCAGCTGATTGGTGAGTATAAGGCGAATTATGTCACGCGTGAACTTAGCGCGTACTTACCGTGAACTCCGCTTCCATTTGGTCGCGCCAAACGCACGCAATCGCATGCAAGTGGGACAGGCCCTTTAGATAGAGCTCTAGGGGTTAGCGGAATCAAGGGATATGGGGAGAAGGCAGGCACGGATTGGGGATGATCAGCCATGATCGCAATGAATGGCGGTGTTGACTCGATGGTCCGAATGGCCTCCTCCTGCACCTATTTTCTATGTTTTATTGTGCAATACGCCTTATTCCGTTTATCCTGTATCTGCACACTGGACGGCTTGATTGTAATCATGTATAGGCTTTCTGCTTACTGCATTTTTGCAACAAAAAAACTTTTCACTGTACCTTGGCGAACGTGACAATAAACTAAACCGGTCACAATTTTGGTTTGCAAATACTTATTGCAAAACGTTAGAACTTATCTCCACAAACAGCAGTGGGTGGTTGTTATTTTAGACCCGATGACAATGGTTACTTGTTAACCCAAAAGAGAGGATGCAATGATCATTCTGTAGAATAATTTCATAGAATTTCTATGAAATCATTGAATCAAGGAACAACTTTGAAGGAACAAATGGCCATATCCCTGATGATTTTCCATACATAAAATATCTGATTATGATCAAAGGCGTAGATTAAAATATAATCTTTCATTTGTGCTTAGACGGCAGCTGGCAATTCATTCGTGCCAACCCTGCTCTACGATTAGGCTGGTGAAGACCAAAGTACCTCGAAAAATATCAACAAGGAATAATGTACCGAAGTTAGACACAAAAAGATGGAGTAACTCAACGGGACAGGCAACATCTCTGGGGAGAATAAATGGGTGACGTTTCGGGCTGAGACCCTTCTTCAGACGTCGAGACCCAAAAGGTCACCCAGTCCTTCTTTCCAGAGATGCTGCCTGTCCTGCTGAGTTACTCCAGCTCTTTGTGTCTATCTTCACTTTACACCAGCATCTGCAGTTCCTTCCCACACAAAGAATGTATGATTTGTGTAAATGGATGGATGATATTCAGAGCAGACCCAGTGGCCCGATGGGTCAGTGACTCAGCATGGTGATGGCCAGAATTTCTAACTTTGCTGGCTGATAAAGACACATGAAACAAGTTGGTTAGAATCATACTTCCCACAAAGGGATTGTTTTGGTTGTTGGTAGTTAATTTTCGGAGCCCCACTGCTCCACAGATATTACATTTAATCTCTGGAGGGTTGAAAATACTCGTGTCTCCCTTGTATATTTATTTTTTCAAATGTCATAATTTGTGTGTCTTTTAGCCACGCACTCCTGTTCCATTCATAGTCACAGAATCATACAGCATGGAAGCAGGCCTTTGGCTCAATCATCCATGCTGACCAAGATTTCCCATCTAAGCTATTCCTATTTTGCTGCATTTGGCACATATCACTCGAAACCTTTCCTATCTATGTACATGTCCAAGTGTCCTTTAAATGTCGTTTTAGTGCCTGCCTCAACTATCCTCTCTGGCAGCTCATTCCATATACCTACCACCCTCTGAGTAAAAATGTTGCCCCTCAGGTTCATATGCAATCTTGTCCCTCTCAACATAAACACATGTCCACCTGTTTTTGATTTCCGTACATTGGGTAACAGACTGTGCATTCACCCTATCTATTACCCTCATGATTTTATACACCCCTATAAGATCATCCCTCATTCTCCTGCGCTCTAAGAAATAAAGTCCTAACCTGCCCAGCCTCTCCCTCAGGCCTTCAAATCCTGGCAATGCCTTCTTCACATGCTTTCCAATTTAATAACTTCATGATGACCAAAACTGAGCACAGCACTCTGTGTGGCCTCACCAACATATTGTACAACTGTAACATAATAATCCATCTTTTATACTCAATACACTGTACCAAACACATTCTGCACCACACTATCTCCCCATGATATGGGCATGCGCATGGGCCCCAGCTATGCCTGCCTCTTTTTAGGGCACATCGAACAATCCTTGTTCGAGGTGTACCAACGCCCTATCCCCGAACTCTTCCCCCACTACATTGATGACTGCATTGGTGTTACCTCCTGTACCCATATAGAACTCACTGACTTTATCCATTTCACCACTATCTTCCATCCGGCACTCATTCACCTGGACCATTTCCGACATCACCCTACCATTTCTAGACCTCACTATCTCCATCGCAGGTAACAGACTGAAGTCTACTGCAAACCCATTGACTCCCATGGCTATCTTCTCACCCTGCTTCTTCCCACCCTGCTTCCTGTAAGGACTCTATCCCCCTACTCCTAATTCCTCCGTCTATGCCTCATCTGCACCCAGGATGAGGTGTTCCAAATCAGGGCATCGGAGATGTCATCATTCTTTAGGGAATGGGGGTTCCCCTCTTTGACTATAGATGAGGCTCTCACCAGGGTCTCCTCTATATCCCGTAGCTCCGCTCTCACTCCCCATCCCCCCACCCATAACAAGGACAGTCCTCCTTGTCCTCACCTTCCACCCTACCAGCCGTCACAAACAACAGATAATAACCATATAATAACCATATAACAATTACAGCATGGAAACAGGCCCTCTCGGCCCTTCCAGTCCATGCCGACCATTTATTTTCCCCTAGTCCCATCTACCTCCACTCAGACCATAACCCTCCATTCCCTTCCCGTCCATATACCTATCCACTTTACTTTTAAATGTTAAAATCGATCCTGCCTCCACCAGTTCTGCTGGAAGATCATTCCACACAGCCACCACTCTCTGAGTAAAGAAGTTCCCCCTCATGTTACCCCTAAACTTCTGTCCCTTAATTCTCATGTCATGCCCTCTTGTTTGAATCTTCCCTACCCTCAATTGGAAAAGCTTATCCACGTCAACTCTGTCTATCCCTTTCATCATGTTAAAGACCTCAATTTAGTCCCCCCTTAACCTTCTGCGCTCCAAAGAATTAAGACCTAACTTGCTCAACCTTTCTCTGTAACTTAGTTGCTGGAACCCAGGCAACATTCTAGTAAATCTCCTCTGTACTCTCTCTATTTTGTTGACATCCTTCCTATAATTAGACGACCAAAATTGTACACCATACTCCAGAATTGGTCTCACCAATGCCTTGTACAATTTTAACATTACTTCCCTACTCCTATAATCCTCCAACATTTTTGCCACCTCCAACGGGATCCCACCACTGGCCACATCTTCCCATCTCCTCCCCTTTCAGCTTTCCGCAGAGACTGCTCCCTTCGTAACTCCCTGGTCAATTCGTCCCTTCCCACCCTAACCACCCCCTCGCCTGGTACTTTCCCAACCTCAGCAAATGCTACACTTGTCGCTTTACCTTCCCCCCTCGACTCCATCCAAGGACCCAAGCAGTCTTTCCAGATGAGGCAGAGGTTCACCTGCACCTCCTCCAACCTCATCTATTGCATCCGCTGTTCTCGGTGTCAACTGCTCTACATCGGTAAGACCTCCGCTCAGTTCACCAACTCGATCTCCTGGTGACTCAGCACTTCAACTCCCCCTCCCATTCCGAATCCGACCTTTCTGTCCTGGGCTTCTTCCATGGCCAGAGTGAGTTCCACCACAAATTGGAGGAGCAGCACCTCATATTTCGCTTGGGTAGCTTACAACCCAGCGGTATGAATATTGACTTTTCCCATTTCAGGTAGACCTTGCTTTCTCCCTCCTTCCCCTCCCCCGCTCTCCCACAGCCCACTGTCTCTGCCTCTTCCGTTCTTCTTCCCGCGCCCCCACCCGCACATCAGTCTGAAGAAGGGTCTCGACCCAAAATGCCACCTATTCCTTTGCTCTATATATGCTGCCTGAGTTTCTCCAGCATTTTTGTCTAGCTTCTATCTCCCCATGATATCACTTTCAGGGAACAATATACCTGTATTCCTAGATCCCTCTGCTTACTAAACTCACTGAATCTTAGTATTCACAATGAAGGTCCTGCCCTGGCTTGACTTCCCAAAATGCAACACCTCATACTTATCTGAATTAAACTCCTTTAACCATTCCTCAGTCCTGACCAATTTTGCCACTGAGAACTGATTTAAGGGCTCCTGCCATGACATATACAATATAAGTGCCTTAGGAACCATTGAGGAACAGCAGAACCTTTGGTTATTATGTTCAAGTATCCCTGAAGGTGGAAAGGCAAGAAGATATATTAGCGAAGAAAGTGTATGGAATACCAGCCCTCATAAGCCAGGGTAAAGAATATAAGAGAAAGGAAGTTATAGTTGTGCAGGGGATGAGATTCACCATGATGCTGTGTTGGATGAAACATTTCAATTATGTGGATATTCTGGAGAATACAGGTTTATTTTCCAAAAGGCAGAGCAGGCTGATTGGAGACCCGATAGAGGTATACAATGTTATGAAGAGCATAGACATGCTAGATAGTAAGAGCCTTTTCTCCATAGCATGTATCAACAACTAGAGGGCGTAGGCTTTTGGTAAAAGGAGAAGAGATGTATAAGGGATATGTGGTTCGACTCTAGAACACACTGCTGAGAAGGTGGTGGGTGCATGTACTCTCACAGCATTGAGAGATACCTAAATGAGTGTTATAATGGTTAGGGCACAGATAGCTGTAGATAAAAGTAATGTAAAAGGGGAATTGAGAGTCACCATGGACTTGGTGGGCTGAAGGGTCTGTTTTGTGAAGTATGATTCTAAGATAACATTCAGGGAAGCTTGAGTTCATCATGTCATTATATTGTAATGAAGATCGAAGATTCAGTTATTGATTTCCATGACTTCTTTCACACCTCTGCCCCGCAACTCCGGAACAAAGTAGGCAGATCCACCACTGAGTGCTATTTTAATTAATGTGGAACAATTTTCAGACTGATGGCAGAAGAATGCACATTGTTTGTCAGTTGATGCTTCTCTTGCAAGTATGCATATGTGTTACATTCTGTTGTGTTGAGTAAGCATCTGTGAGAGGTGTTCCATTAACATTAGTGCACGCGGTTACAGCAGTGTTGGTATAAAACCATACCTACAATTAGCCAGAAATATCTAACTGACAACACTGAATTAGCGAAATAGCAGCAAATGTTTATGCCAATATTGAAACTGCATGTGCAGATAATTTGAGATGATTGTTACTCAATGGGATGATTGACTGTTCCTTGATCTTTTTTTATTTACATCTGAATCTTTCATTTTGGTCTTTTGGAATAAATCTCCAAGGCTATAATTTTGGTGTCAGGAGTGAGCATTTTTATTAAGATTTAATGAGTCACTGAGGGAAGGTATCCTGTGTGTATCAGTGTATGCAAGAGTTCAGGCTCAGATCCACATGTGGTATGATGAAACAGCATCCAGTACTGCTGCCTCATAGCTCCAGAAATCAGGTTCAATCCTGGCCCTGGAAGCTGTCTGCTTGGAATCTTTGCCTATTCACCCTGTGACTGCATAGATTTCTCTAAACATGTCTGTTGTTTTTTCACATCCCAAATTTTGCTGGTCGGTAGGATAATTGGCCACTGAAAATACCCCTATGGTGCATCGATTACAGGGATTTAAGAGGAAAATGGGATGGTTGAGAAGAATCTCAGAGTATGCACACAGTTAATCATCCAAATGATCTCCTACTCTCAGAAAGATATGAGAAAGATGAGAAACATCTTATAGTTATCAGCAAAGAGATCTCAAGGTCATAAATGAATGAAATGTAAGTTGAGGGGCAAGAATATCAAGATAGCATTCAACAACTCTACAAGTAGTCTCAGACTGAGGACAGAGTGGATGCAAAATGTCCAAGTCATGTTTAACCTCAAATTGAGCAGATGTGCAAATCTAATCTGTCTAAACCAAAGTTCAACAAGAGATGTGAATTTATATCAGAAAGATTAAATGATATTAAGCTAGGACAACATCACAGATAATTAAAGATGTCTCAGTGATCTTTGAGCAACAAACTGTTAATCCACAAAATCAAAATTTACAAAGAGAATCATTAAGAAAAAAACAAAATAAATACTCAAGTAAGGAAGAAATATGAGTGAATATCAGAAATGGGATAAGCTATTTCCTACCAAAAGCAAGTTTGCTCTATTTAACTGACCAAAGGGCGGCACCGTGGTGCAGCGGTAGAGTTGTTGCCTTTCAGTGATTGCAGGACCAGAGACCGGGATTGATCCCGACTACGGGTGCTGTCTGTACAGAGTTTGTACGTTCTCCCCATAACCTCATAGACCATCTCAGAAATCTTTGTTTTCCTCACACGCTCCAAAGACACAATTTGTAGGTTAATTGGCTCGGAATGAATATAAAATTGTCCATAGTGTGTGTACGATAGTGTTAATGTTTGGGGATCTGAATTCTCTGGGGTGGAACCCTCTCCAAGACAGACATGAAGCTCACCGTTTGACCTGTTTTTACAAAATGTTAAATGGTCATAGATCACAAGACCTACACCAACCCCAAACCAATTAGGAGCAGACGAGGGCATTCGATCCAATTTGTGGTCCCAGCCTCAAAGACATATGTGTACAGCAATTCGTTCTTTCCACGCACTATTAAAGCATGGAATAATCTCCACCAAGCCACGGTTGCCCAGCCAGATGCAACTAAATTTAAAGTGGCACTTTCTTCCCAATAACCCTCTCTGGCTTAACCCCTCCCTTCACCACCTCCAGTTTAAATTCCAGTTGGAATATTTTGGAGGACCAAGTAACCAAGAAGATCGCTGGTTGGTGAGGACTCGTTGGGCCGAAGAGCCTGTTTCTGCACTATATCTCTAAACTGAACGGAACTATGCCATCAGTATGCACAATAAATTGTGTTTTGGATTGGCATGACGAGATAGAGAACCCAATGCCAAACATTCCATTAAATTGAATGGAAACTAAACTTACATGCACATTCAACAATCATAATGGAAAGAAAACACTGACAATTCACGAGGCAGCAACCATTCCTAGCCTCCTATGTGCTTCTATCTAAACTTGGACTATCCAAATCAGGCACCTCAATGCCCATGAGAGGGACCTCCAATGCTGCAACTACAGCATATTTTAATTCCACTGACAGAATAAGTGAAATACGTTAACATCTTAGAATTGTGCCACTAATTTTCAATCAGTCATATCCATTGCCAAGCCACATCACCCAAATACTTGACTCCAGATTGAGCTGTCAAAAATAAATTCAACAACTCAACTGAGGAAAATATTCACGATCGTCTGAAAAACCTCCTGGAAATAATTTTTCCACTGATTTGTGGTACTCTCTAGCTCTTGCCCACAAAAGACAACCAGTAATCAATCATTCAGGATGCCACTGGGGGACAGCCACACCCACCAGCAGGCCTGGCTCGCCCGCCACAGACTGAGATTTGCCCGCTGCCCACAGAAGCACATCCGCCGCAGATAAAGGCCAAGGACCCGCCCAGAAGGCCCAGCTTGCCCGCCTTGGACCGAGGACCAACGCCGAGGAGCAGGAACTCGCCCGGAAGGTCCCGTTCACCCGCCCCGAGTGGAAGGTGTCGGACAGAGTGACAGAACAAACTGGCAGCAAGAAGACCAGTATCTGATATCAGCCTCCAACTGATTCTTCAGTAAACATTCTAGTGCTAGCCGGTCTGGATTTAATGTACCACATTTGCCAGTGGCATCTCATCACTGATTTAGATTAACAACACTGTTGAAGTTCCCGAGATAACCCAGCATGCATTTGTTGTGCCAGTCCAACTGAACAATGGCTGCTGTGAGTACACGGCAAAGTGCTCCAGCACCGATGAAAGCAGCACATTCCATGGGAATGTGGCGAAGGTAATCCTGCAGTGTTTCACATCTCTGTTAACTTCAGGAGACCAGTGTTATTTGCCACCACCTTTCCCCTTAATCGCTCAATAGCCCTTATTGTGCAGGATATATCCCTTATGGTGATATATCCTTCACAATGAGGGAAACACTCGTCCACAAATTCCCATAGCAGACGAGCTGCAATTCTGGAAAAGGCGGTGGCAAACAACACTGGTCTCCTGTGTTGACAGCTGGAAATGTCTGACAGTGTGGACTCCTCAAGGATAAAAGAGTCATGGAAGCTGTCAAAAAATGTGGCATACACCATCGTTAAATTTGCCCCATGATTCATAATAATCTAGGCATTCAATGAGTGGAACTTTTCTCAAGTGATGACAAGAAACAGGTTTGCTGAGGAAGCCCTCATACAAACATAAGTGCAGTCAAGGGATGTGTGTACTATTGGGAAGCTAGCAGTTCCGGCAAACTCCAGTAATCAAGATGCCACTTACTGCTATGTGAAATCACAAAATGTGGCTGCTCCTCTGCAAGTACAGATTACGTGTAATGATCACGCACACTTGATTTCCTGATTATCTATGTTGATATCGGTGGAATTGTGTATCACGGAATGATGTCATTTAGCAATGGTTTGATGGAAACATATCAGGCCCACTAACTGATCACAATCATAGGCCTTTAGTCTAATTTTACAATGGCCAAAACTTCACTTAGAAATAATCTCAAACATCAGTACTCTTGATCAGATTGATTTGGGAATTCATATTAGTGGATAAAAAGCACCACACAGTCACAGAATGATACAGCAGGAAACAGACCCTTTGGCCCAACTTGTCCATGCCAGCCGAGATGTCTATCTGAGCTAGTCCCATTTGCCTGCATTTGGTCCGAAACCCTTCCTATCCATTTATCTATCTAAAGGACTTTAAAACATCTTTACATAAAGGGTGGTGTGAATATGAATTGATCTGTCAAAAGAAGTTACATGGGCGGGTACAATTAAATGTTCAAATTGTACCCTCCTCCGCAGCTTCCTCTGACTACTCTAACTACTCCCCCACCACCGTGTCAAAAAGTTGCCCCTCATTTCCCTTATACATTTTTCCTCTCTCACCTTAAATCTATGCCTTCTATTTCAACCTTCCCTACCATGGATAAAAGACTGTAACCATCCACCTTATCTATGTTCGTCATGATTTTATATACCTCTAAGATCATCACTCAATCTCCTACACACCAGTGCAATCAGCAGCAACCTATTTTGATCCTCCTTATGACTAAAGCCTTCCAGTCTCAGCAATATCCTCATGAATCTTCTCTTCTTCCTTTCCTACTCAATGACATCTTTCCTGTAGCCGGCCAAACAGAGCACACATGGTACTCCAAGTGTGGTCTCACTAATGACATCCCTAAAGTCATATTCAATGCCTTGATCGATGAAGGCAAACAAATCAAAATCCTTCTCAGTCACCCTGCCTAAGTATGTCGCCATTTTCATAGAACTATGTATCTGCACTCTTGGGTCTCTCTCGACTCACAAACAGAATGCTTCTGTGTTTTTAATTTATTTTAAATGTTTTAATCTTTTAGTATTTTTATACTTCTGGAACCCGTTTGAAAGCAAGATTTATTTATTTGGGGTTTTTTTAAAGTCGCTTTGAACGTATTCAAATTGTGGAGACATTAAAAAGGTAATGACAGTTTTGATACACAGATGTGGGCAGTCCCACAGTACCAGGGATCTGGATTAGTTCCTAATCTCCAATGCCATCTGCGTGCAGTTTGCACCTTCAACCTGTGACCATGTGAGTTGATGTCGGGAAATATAGATCTCTACCACATCCCAAAGACGTAAAGGTTGGTAGATTAATTGGATAATGTTAATTACCACTAATATATAAGTGAGTGGTAGAATCAGGGGAAGTTCAAGGGAATATAGGAAGAATTTTTAAATGGGATTATAGTATACTATAAATGGGTGCGTGATGATTTACACAGTATGACTTTCCATGAAGCTATAGATTTAGTTTAGTTTAGAGATACAGCGCGGAAACAGGCCCTTCGTCCCACTGTTTCCGCACCGACCAGTGATCACCATACATTATCCAAACACACACTAGGGACCATTTTACACATACACCAAGCCAATTAACCTACAAACCTGCAAGTCTTTGGAGTGTGGAGGAAACTAAAAATCTTGGGGAAAACCCACGCGGTCACGGGGAGAACGTACAAACTCCATACAGATAGCACCCGTAGTCGGGGTTGAACCCAGGACTCCGGCACTGCAAGCGCTGTAAGGCAGCAACTCTACCGTTGCGTCATCGTGCCGCGATTTGCTGGCTGCCAAAGTTTTCTTCAACCATTTCATGAGTGAAGTTTGTCACAGCCCATCTGAGACAATTAGGTTGTGTGATGTTATATCACAAAGCCGAGACCTACCACACAAGCAGAGGGCACTTTCCAAAGTCAAGTTCTGACTTCTGGATAGAAATTGGTGAGCAACTTCAGAGTGAGTAGTGAGACATTTTCTGTAGGTTTTGGACCACGATGTTAACATATAACACTGCAGCTGAAACGGCTAATATTGCTTGTTATAAGGGCATGTGTGAGCTGTAATCTTTGTTAAACAGCTGAACAAATGGTACAAGAACATGATGAAAAGGATAACCTTTCCAAATCTAATAAAAATTGTCATTAGTTGGTTGATTCATGAAGTGGAAACATAAAGGTCACGATGTAATCCTCATTAAACAGATGCACTGGCAGAAAATTAACAAATCCTAAAGTAGAAAAATCACTTGGCCAAAGGCAATATCCTGATGATCTATAAGTATCTGAAGGTGGATATCAATTCTCTTCAGTCTTACACAAAAATCATTCTCTGAGCAATGCATTATAATTCCAATCAAAAATCAATGTCCTTAACAATAATTTGCTCGTGGAAATGAGGAAGTCTAACATTGAAAGTGCTATGATGTGTAATATGAATTTTAAGACCAATGCTATTATTCATTGATAGATAATCACGTTTCCCATGTCAAAACCTCATCAAACCTTCAACATTCCCAGTTCTTTATTTTGTCAGGAGCAAGGTAGAGCAGTAGTAGAGCTACTGCCTCACAGCGCCAGAGACCCAGGTTCTATCCTGACTATGGCTGCTGTCTGTACGGAGTTTGTATGTTCTCCCCGTGACCTGCGTGGGTTTTCTCTGAGATCTTCGGTTTCCCCCGACACTGCAAAGACGTACAGGTTTGTAGGTTAATTGGCTTGGTATAAATGTAGAATTGTCCCTAGTGTGCGTTGGGTAGTGTTAATGTGTGGGGATCGTCGGTCGGTGCAGACTCGGTGGGCCGAAGGGCCTGTTTCCGCTCTGTATCTCTAAACTAAACTTAAACTAAACTAAATATGTTTTAGGGCTTATCAGAACTTTGCAGCTTCACCCTCTGCATGGTTCATATACAGTATTCTTCCTGTGACACATTGCCCAGAACTGAATGCTGCACACCGGTTGGATCTAATAGGAGATTTATACATGGAAGCACAGTTTCTACCTCTCTGCTTCTTTGAGATGAAAACTAACATTTCTTAAGTCTTTTAATTAATCTTTGTGTCAGTGGCCTGAATTTTAATGATCGTTACACATGGATACCACACAGTTTATAGCTTCCCATCATTTTCAAAATGTTATTGCATGATTGCTTAATGTTTGAATACAATCCCTCTCTCAACTAATATAACAGAGGAGTTAACATGTTAAGGGCCTGTCCCACCAGCATGCAACTCTATGCGATTAACTCTACGTGGTCGCTTGAGCCGTCCGGCGTCGCGGGGCCGGTCCCACTTCGATCGCTGGAGCCGTGCGGAATTGTGCGGAGTTCGTCCCGACACCGCGCAGGGCTCTGAAAAACTGACTATGTCAAAAAATTCCGCGCGGCAACGCTTGTCGGCTCGCAGTGGCCTCGACATTTACACACCGCCCCGACATCGTGCCTCCGTGAACCTATTTGTAAGTGCCTCCGTGACCCTCTCCGTAGGTGCCTCCGTGACCCTCTCTGTGTGTGGCTCCGTGGCCCGTGTGTGTGTGTGCCTCTGTGCCCCTCTCTGTGTGCCTCTCCCTGTCCTGGCGAACTTACCTTAGACTTCGCTCCAAGTTCGCCTCACTTTGCGCCGCGTTGCGCCACTCACCCGACCTCCGCGCGGCCCCTACTGCCGGTTTGGTTGCGCTTGCCGCATGCAGGCGCATGCTGGTGGGAACGGCCCTGTACAGGGGATCACCCGACCTCCGCGCGGCCCCCGCTTCTAGTTTGATCGCGTTCATCGCATAGAGTTGCCTGCTGGTGGGACAGACCCTTTAATGTTTTAGTACAATCAATGTCTTTGGTAGACTATCAGAGAAAGGAATTCAATACAAATACACCTGAGAACACTTCAAGGATTATACACCCGACTAAATCAACTTTTAAAATGAATGGTTCTTCGGAGACCTTTTTGATAATTAGTTGCTATGGTGTCAGAACACATGAGCAAACAAAAAATAACTGGCAGAGTTGTAAGGATGCAAGACCAAGGCCATAGGCCTAGACAACCTGAAGAAGGTTTCTGTAATAGCCATTAACTCCAGCTCTCTGTGCCTAACTTTAGCCATTAACCCTATCTTATTGTAACGGTTTTTTAAACTACACACAGAACAGTACAGACCAATAATAGGCCCACAATATATGGGCAAAACATGATGCCAAGACCATAATTTATCTACCTGCTCATAACCCATATCCCTCCATTCCATTTCAAATTTATTTTGGAATATAGAGAGATACTTCCTTTTAAATAGCTGAGAAATGTGATCTATTTTTGTAAAGTGCAAAGGAAATTTGCCATGAGAATATTGCATAAATGACCAGATGTAATCATGCTAATCATGCATTGATTTCACATCCGCTGATAGAATAGATCATGCATTGCATTCTTCCTCTGGTACTGATAGATCTGCAGCAGAGTGAGAAACCTACAACCTTACCTGTTCAGTCACAGGACAAGGAGAAGCACATTGCTCACGAATCAAAGAAGGATTGGAGGTTAAAGTATCTTCATTGTGACATCAGTGTCTCGGATACAGCAACTGCCAGCCTTGGTGAATGACCAGCGTCATGGAAAATGAATCATTGGTTCTCTCTCACTGATCAGAGCCCTTTGTGCAAATCTCATTTGAACTTCACACTGTGACCACTGGCCACTTGATCAGCTACGCCATGCCGAGGTTGATGCCCACATGCAGTTCAGGACTAGACTGGCAGTGCGCTCTCCACCATAATGAAGTGCTGTAAGAGGATGGTCATGGTATCACTCCTGTCCCAGAAGTTCTTTGAATTTGCGTCAATTTATTGATCGCCACAACAGGTCATAGAAACATAGAAAAGACGTGCAGGAGTAGGCCATTCGGCCCTTCGAGCCCGCACCACCATTCAATATGATCATGGCTGATCTTCCAACTCAGTATCCTGTACCTGCCTTCTCTCCATATCGCACAATCCCTTTACCCACAAGGGCCACATCTAATTCCCTCTTAAATATAGCCAATGAACTGACCTCCATTACTTTCTGTGGCAGAGAATTCCACAGATTCACCACTATCTGTGTGAATTTCTTTTTCTCATCTCGATCCTAAAAGACTTCCCCCTTTTCCTTAAACTGTGACCCCTTGTTCTGGACTTCCCCAACATCGGGAACAATCTTCCTGCATCTAGCCTGTCCAACCCCTTAAGAATTTTGTAAGTTTCTATAAGATCCCCCCTCAATCTTCTAAATTCTAGCGAGTACAAGCAGAGTCTATCCACTCTTTCTTCATATGAAAGTCCTGCCATCCCAGGAATCAGTCTGGTGAACCTTCTCCGTACTCCCTCTATGACAAGAATGTCTTTCCTCAGATTAGGAGACCAAAAGTGTACGCAATACTCCAGGTGTGGTCTCACCAAGGCCCTGTACAACTGCAGTAGAACCTCCCTGCTCCGATACTCAAATCCTTTTGCTATGAATGGTAACATACCATTCGCTTTCTTCACAGCCTGCTGCACCTGCATACCAACTTTCAATGACTGGTGTACCATGACACCCAGGTCTTGTTGCATCACCCTTTTCCTAATCGGCCACCATTCAGATAATAGTCTACTTTCCTGTTCTTGCCACCAAAGGGGATAACCTTACATTTAGCCACATTATACTGCATCTGCCATGCATTTGCCCACTCATTCAACCTAACCAAGTCACCTTGCAGCCTCCTAGCATCCTCCTCACAGCTAACACTGCCCCCCAGCTTTGTGTCATCTGCAAAGATGTTGCATTCAATTCCCTCATCCAAATCATTAATATATATTGTAAATAGCTGGGGTCCCAGCACTGAGCCTTGCGTTATCCCTCTAGTCACTGCCTGCCATTCTGAAAAGGACTAGTTTTCTCCTACTCTTTGCTTCCTGTCTGCCAGCCAGTTCTCTATCTACATCAATACTGAACCCCCAATGCCGTGTGCTTTAAGTTTGCATACTAATCTCTAATGTGGGACCTTCCTTAGTGAAGGCAGAACCAAAGTAGTTATTCAATTGGTCTGCCATGTCCTTGTTCCCCATGATCAATTCACCTGTTTCTGAATGCAAGGGACCTACATTTGTTTTAACTAATCTTTTTCTCTTCACTTATCTACAAAAGCTTTTGCTGTCAGTTTTTATATTCCCTGCCAGTTTTCTTTCATAATCTATTTTCCATTTCCTAATTAAGCCCTTTGTCCTCCTCTGTTGGACTCTGAATTTCTCCCAGTCCTCTGGTATGCTGCTTTTTCTAGCTAATTTGTATGCTTCATCTTTTGTTTTGATACTATCCCTGATTTCCCTTGTTATCCACAGATGCACTACCTTCCCTGATTTATTATTTTGACAAACTGGGATGAACAATTGTTGTAGTTCATCCATGCGGTCTTTAAATGCCTTCCATTGCATATCCACCGTCAACCCTTTAAGAATCACTTGCCAGTCTATCTTGACCAATTCATGTCTTATCTCCTCAAGGTTACCTATCTTTAAGTTCAGAACCCTTGTTTCTGAATGAACTATGTCACTCTCCATCCTAATGAAGAACTCAACTATATTATGGTCACTCTTGCCCAAGGGGCCACGCACAACAAGACTGCTAACTAACCCTTCCTCATTACTCGTTGGTTCCTCTACACATTGGTTTAGAAAACTATCCCGCATACATTCCAAGAAATCCTCTTCCTCAGCACCCCTGCCAATTTGATTCACCCAATCTATATGTAGATTGAAGTCACCCATTATAACTGTTTTACCTTTGTTGCACGCATTTCTAATTTCCTGTTTGATGCCATCCCCAACTCCACTACTACTGTTAGGTGGCCTGTACACAACTCCCACTAGTGATTTCTGCCCCTTAGTGTTTCGCAGCTCTACCCATATTGATTCCACATCCTAAAAGCGAATGTCCTTCCTTTCTATTGCGTTAATCTCAGGCGCTAACATCAGGTGCTATCACTCTAGCTCTACACCGGACCAACTGGTTAACAGAACCACGTAGGTCAGGCTGATGTCTGTTGACCACATCTCAGTGTTCAACATTAACAAAGTGCTGTATGCTTATCCCCTGCTCTACTCTCTTTACACACATGGTTGTGTGAATATTCACAGCTCCAATGCCAGCAATAAAGTTGGCAATGACACCACTGTGGTTGGCCAAAGCATGGGTGGTGATGAGCCACTCTACAGGCGAGAGACAGAACTCCCAGTTCAGTGTGTCACGACAACAATCTCTAGCTCAATGTCAACAAGAGCTAAGAACTAATTGTTGACCTCAGAAAGGGGAAGTGGAGAGATTATGTGCCAGGTTTCATTCATGTTGGTGGTGGAGAGAGATAACAGCTTCAAATTCCAGGATAGTACCATCTCGGGTGACCTGTTCTGGCCCTAGTAATCATGAAGATGTACCAGCACCTCTACATTTGAGAAGTTTAAAGAGATTTGGCATGCCTCTGAATAACAAACTTTCACAGATAGTCGAAAGCTCTAGCTAATTTGTATGCTTCATCTTTTGTTTTGATACTATCCCTGATTTCCCTTGTTATCCACGGATGCACTACCTTCCCTGATTTATTATTTTGCCAAACTGGGATGAACAATTGTTGTAGTTCATCCATGCTGTCTTTAAATGCACTAAAGAAAGTACCTTGACTGTTGCATGACAGCAATTCCAATACACAGAAACACCAGAGACTGCAGAGAATGGTGGACTCAGCCCACCCCTCATTGAAAGCATCTACATGAGGTGCTGCCTCAAGAAGGTGGCATCCATCATCAAGGATCCCCACCATTTGGGCCATGCCTGTTCTCACTGTAACCATCATGCAGAAGTACAGAAGTCGGAAGTCTCACACCACCAGGTTCAGGGCCTGTCCCACTGTACAAGGTAATTCAAGAGCTCTCCCGAGTTTAAAAAAAAATCAAACTCGTGGTAAGCACGTAGAATGTACATAGCGGGTATGTAGGAGCTTGGGACGTCTCTTAGCAGCTCGTAATACTAACGGCAGGTTCACAGGAAATGCGGTAATCTCATGAAGATTTTTCAACATGTCGAAAAATTTCCACGAGAGCCCCGAGAACCTACGAGTGGCTATTACTGTAATTCTCCGAGTTTGAATCAAGGGAAACTTGGGAGAACACTTGATTTAGCTTGTACAGTGGGACAGGCCCTTTACATTTCTACAACTATCAGATTCTAGAAGCACGTGCACAACCCTAATCTTATCTCACCAATTGACCACCTCTTGCACCACGATGAACTTGTTTGTTTAAAAAAAAAAAAAAATTATATTGCATTTTGCACTAATACCTCATCTTCTTTATTTAGTGGCATTTCAGGCACATGTTTGGCAAAATAATAAATCAGGGAAGGTAGTGCATCCATGGATCCATGGATAACAAGGGAAATCTGGGATAGTATCAAAACTAAAGATTTGATCGGGGAAATCGGGGAAGCATACAAATTAGCCAGAAAAAGCAGCTTACCAGAGGACTGGGAGAAATTTAGAGTGCAGCAGAGGAGGACAAAGTGCTTAATTAGGAAAGGGAAAATAGATTATGAAAGAAAACTGGCAGGGAACATAAAATCGGACTGCAAAAGTTCTTATAGATATGTGAAGAGAAAAAGGTTAGTTAAAACAAATGTAGGTCCTTTGCAGTCAGAAATTGGTGAATTGATCATGGGGAACAAGGACATGGCAGACCAATTGAATAACTACTTTGGTTCTGTCTTCACTAAGGAAGACATAAATAATCTGCTGGAAATAGCAGGGGACCGGGGGCCAAATGAGACGGGGGAACTGAGTGAAATCCAGGTTACTGAGTGAAATCCAGGCTAACACCAATGGTGTTAGGTCATTTGAATGGATTAAAGGCCGATAAATCCCTAGGATTACATAGGCTGCATCCCAGAGTACTTCAGGAAGTAGCCCCAGAAATAGTGGATGCATTAGTGATAATTTTTCAAAGCTCTTTAGATTCTAGAGTAGTTCCTGAGGATTGGAGGGTAGCTAATGTAACCCCACTTTTTAAAAAGGGAGGGAGAGAGAAAACGGGGAATTACAGACCAGTTAGTCTAACATCGGTAGTGGGGAAAATGCTAGAGTCAGTTATTAAAGATGGGATAGAAGCACATTTGGAAAGTGGTGAAATAATTGGACAAAGTCAGCATGGATTTACGAAAGGTAAATCATGTCTGACGAATCTTATATAATTTTTCGAGGATGTAACTAGTAGAGTGGGTAAGGGAGAACCTGTGGATGAGTTATATCTGGACTTCCAGAAGGCTTTTGACAAGGTCCCACATAAGAGATTAGCATTCAAACTTAAAACACATGGTATCTGGGGTTCAGTGTTGATGTGGATAGAGAACTGGCTGGCAGACAGGAAGCAAAGAGTAGGAGTAAATGGGTCATTTTCAGAATGGCAGGCAGTGACTAGTGGGGTACCGCAAGGCTCAGTGCTGGGACCCCAGCTATTTACAATATATATTAATGATCTGGATGAGGGAATTGAATGCAACATCTCCAAGTTTGCGGATGACACGAAGCTGGGGGGCAGTGTTAGCCGTGAGCAGGATGCTAGGAGGCTGCAAGGTGACTTGGATAGGTTGGGTGAGTGGGAAAATGCATGGCAGATGCAGTATAATGTGGATAAATGTGAGGTTATCCACTTTGGTGGAAAAAAACAGGAGAGTAGACCATTATCTGAACGGTGGCCGATTAGGAAAAATGGAGATGCAACGAGACCTGGGTGTCATGGTACACCAGTCATTGAAAGTAGGCATGCAGGTGCAGCAGGCTGTGAAGAAAGCAAATGGTATGTTGGCATTCATAGCAAAAGGATTTGAGTACAAGAGCAGGGAGGTTCTACTGCAGTTGTACAGGGTCTTGGTGAGGCCACACCTGGAGTATTTCGTACAGTTTTGGTCTCCTAATCTGAGGAAAGACATTTTTGCCATAGAGGGAGTACAGAGAAGGTTCACCAGACTGATTCCTGGGATGGCAGGACTTCCATATGAAGAAAGACTGGATAGACTCGGCTTGTACTCGCTGGAATTTAGGATATTGAGGGGGGATCTTATAGAGACTTACAAAATTCTTAAGGGGTTGGACAGGCTAGATGCAGGAAGATTGTTCCCTATGTTGGGGCACTCCAGAACAAGGGGTCACAGTTTAAGGATAAGGGGGAAGTCTTTTAGGACCAAGATGAGAAGATCATTTTTCACTCAGAGTGTGGTGAATCTGTGGAATTCTCTGCCACGGAAGGTAGTGGAGGCCAGTTCATTGGCTATATTTAAGAGGGTGTTAGATGTGGCCCTTGTGGCTAAAGGGATCGGGGGTATGGAGAGAAGGCAGGTACAGGATTACGAGTTGGATGATCAGCCATGATCATATTGAATGGCGGTGCAGGCTCGAAGGACCGAATGGCCTACTCCTGCACCTATTTTCTATGATTCTATGATTGTCTCCTAAACAAGAAACACTAAAGTATAATAACACTACCACTTCCCAACCCCGGGCAGCCAAGGCTCTCACGCCTTTAATTCATCATGGAAGTTAAATAGTGCAGTGATCTGATGTATAAGAAGAACTGTGGCTAGGGGTATGGGATAGAGTTGTGACATAACCACCGATTCAACCTCTATCCCACCCTCAAGAAATATCTCAGCTGGAATTTCTGAACTACAAATATATATCGGCTGTGCAACTTCCTCCCATCAAGCCTCTATATATGCCACCACTTCTGTGCTAGGTTGCCAAAATGAAACAAAGTCACTTGTCATGATTGTTATATACTGGAAACAGGCTCATTTACAAGTTTAAGAAAAAACTGCAGATGTTGAAGATCTGAAACAAAAATGGAAAATACCGTAAAAATTAGCAAGTCAGTCAGCATCTACAGAAAGAGAAGTAGTCAAAGTCCTGACGAGGGATCGCAAGTATCTGTATGAAGACAAATAGATGTTTTAAAAATGTAAACATTCTCAAGACTTGGATGTTTTCGGCAATCCTGCCAATTATTCTCCACGCATAAGTGCTGCTGAACTGAGGAGGCAGTTAAGAGTCAAACATGTTGACAGGTCATGACTAACATGCAGGAAAAATATATGATTTCCTTTCCTGAACATCAGCTAGGTTTCATAACAAAAAAAAAAAAATACCAGCAGCAAAAACCTGACAACTGGTTAATTCAGTGCCACTTCTCCTCCTGTGCCACCTGTTCAACAGAGTATTTTGACAGAATCTGTATTTGTTTCAGCTTTCCAGCATCTGCCATCTTTGCTTCATTTAGATTGGGTTGCCACATGAGGAGAGACATCTATATTTCTGCACAAGCAATATATACTTGCTTGTGAACTGTAAAGAGCTTCTCCTGGCAGGGAGTGGCAGAAACCTGCAAACATACTTCATCAGACTTGCTTTCATAACAAAGGAGAAGAAGAACAAGGCATTGAGCAATAATACTGGAATATTGCTCGCCTGAAACTTCGACAGAGCAGCCTGGCCAAAATGCTTATTCCGATTAATCCAAGTTTGAGTTTACTGGATGAGACGTAGACTGTTGAAGGGACAATTACACTTCAACGGAATAATAAACCCTGATTGGTATAAAGCTCCTGCACTTGGAAAATAGATCATTATCTACCTTCATTGAGCAATGCCAGTATATTATAGGTAGCAAACATGAAACATCTTCAGGGTGCCATTTAAAATTCTGATTAGGTTTCATCCTATAACATATTCCGAGACGGATACGATTTCTTGTGATTTATGGTATTTGAGTGATTTTAGCAGTCATAAATGAATACAATATGGCAAGTTCCACTCCCACTGCACAATTAACAAGTAGCTATAATCATCTCTTGTTACATTCTGTTGGAAATGCCAGAGGTTGATATGTGTTCTGACAGGAGGGGGGGGGGGGGGGGGGGGGGGGATATAGGTAGTGACATGAATGCAAAATAAACTGGGAATGATTTTTCAACAATAAAACCTATTTATTCACAAGCATGCCACAACACATTGTTGGCTAAGACAACAGAGAAGGGGGGAAAGTAAATGGAGAAACAAGAACTGTGAACTGATTTCTTCTCTTTGTTTTTCTTCTCAATTTTCTGCTTCTGATGAAGCATCCTTGACTCCAAACATTGACTCCATTTTTGTGCTCACTGTTGCAACCTAACATGTTGAGTCCTTCAAGCACTTTCGACTTTGTTTTGGAAAGAGGTTGTACTGTCCACCTCGCCCATCGATAGCTATCCAGTAAGTCCCACTCGGCTGCTCATAAGCTGTTTCTCAGCAGAGTTGAAAGCATCCAAAGAAGAGCAAGAGGATTTTGTTTTTCAAAATAAATAAATCTATTGTGGAAAAATAAACCAATGTGATTCCTGAGCTTCCTAATCCCAGCATAGCATCGGATCCACAATAGTACTGATATCTATTTTCCTGTGATATTACAACCTAGAAAACCACTCTCCCTTCAGTATAGAGGATGGAATTATATCCCCGAGTGAATGACAGAGGCACAAATGAGAAGTCCATGTGCTACTGTCAACGCCAGAGCCATTTTCTTAGGGACATCTGCAGTTGTACTGAAAATTGGAGGCAATGGTAGAGATGGGTACAATTATGACATTTGAAAGACACAAACACTATTGGGAGAGGAAAAGATTGGAGGTAAAATGGGCCAGTTCCGAAGTGCTGTGACCGCCGAATCCAACATCCGAGGAACTGTGGCTGCGGAGCGTCCAGCCGCCAGAGGCGCTGGATTTAAAACATCGCGGAGCCTAGGATCCGATATCACTAGAATCGGAGCTCCAACCAGCGTGGCTTGAGGACTTCGGGTGCCGCGTTCTCCGGGAAGGAAGCGGCCACTCCAGGCATTCCAAGCTGCTGAGGAGCGTTCACCCAACGCCGGAGTTCCATCTTCCCGGCAAGAAGACCTGAAAACATCGGACTGGCTGCGAAGGCCCCGACCTTGGGAGATCACAGAGGAAGTGGACTGAACTCTGATGCCTTTCTACACAGTGGAAATTTTTGATTCTGTTGTTGGGGGACGTTCATGTTGAATTCTATAATGTGTTGTATCATTTTTTTATTTTTTTTTAAATTTTCTATGGATGTACGGAAAATTATTTATTCTATGTAAAGCACTTTGGTATCACCGCGAGTTGATTTTAAATGTGTTATATAAATAAAATTTACTTACTTACAGTTACAGACAAGTGGGACTATCTTGGGAAAGCAAATCAGTCGGCATGGAGGAGTTAGGCTAATGGGCTTATTTATGTATTGTATACATTTATGACGGAAAATGTAAGTAATAACAGAATATGCTGGGAACAGTCAGCAGGGCAGGCAGAGCCTGTGGAAAAACAAGCAGAGTTAATGTTTCAGGTTGAAGATCCATCAGACAGTCTTTGACTTGAAACATTGATTCTATTTCACTAATATTTCATAGTTCATTAACTGCATAATTTGATTTTTTTTGTGTCTCTTCTCAGTAAGCTTTGATTCTGTAGATTATCAGCTTGCTGTGTGAAGGTCATTGAGACATTTCCCATCATGTTTAATATGTCTGTGATGTTGTCCTACCTTAATATCATTTAATCTTTCCATTTTTAATTCACATCTGTGTTGAACTTTGTTTAAAGCATATTAGATTTGTGCTTCCACTGAGGCTAAATTTATTGCGTTCCTTTCTAGTTCTCAGCCTGATTTATGAGAAGTGTTATTGAGCATTATCTTGAGATTCTTGACTCTGAACTTAGGTTTGCTACATTTATGACCTTGACGTCGCTTCCCAGGTTGGATCCTTGAATTCAGATTTAGGCATAGAAACACAGAAACATTGAAACAGAAAGGATAGGTGCAGGAGTAGGCCTTCGCGCCAGCACCGCCATCCAATATGATCATGGCTGATCATCGAAAATCAGTACCCCATCCCTACTTTTTCCCCCATGTCCCTTGATTCATTTAGTCCCAAGAGCTAAATCTAACTCTCTCTTGAAAACATCCAGTGAAAGTGCCTCCAGTTTTCTTCTGTGGCAGAGAATTCCACAGATTCACAACTCTCCGGTGAAAATGTATTTCCTTATCTCGGTCCAAAATGGCCTACCCCTTATTAATAAACTGGGAGCCCTGGTTCTGGACTCCCCCAACATCAGGAACATGTTTTCTGCATCTTGCCTGTGCAATCATTTAAGAATGTTATATGTTTCTATAAGATCCCCTCTCATGCTTCTAAATGCCAGTGAATACAAGCCCAGTCGACCCATTCTTTCATCATATGTCAATCCTGTCATCCTGGGGATTAACCTGGTGAACCTACGCTGCACTCCCTCAATAGCAAGTGCCCGGCATCAAACCAGAATTGTACACAATCCTCCAGGTGCGGCCTCACCAGGGCCCTGTACAACTGCAGTAGGACCTCCTTGCTCCTAAACTCAAATCCTCTCGCAATGAAAGCCAACGTGCCAGTATGGGGTGACAGGCTCTCCACATGTAGTGATCCATTGAATCTTAATAGAAAAGTTAATTTCAGTCATCAAAATTATAGTCTTGAGGACAGTATATAAAATGTCTAGAGTGAGAGACTCTGATGCAGCCAAAAATGATAACATTCTTCAAATTCCCAGCAAAAGCATGGTCTTAATCTCATTTAGTGCTTATTTATCTCATTTATTTTGGACTTTGGACATTTTGCTATTTTACAGTTTAGAATTCAGAAAGTATTGTTACAATTGCACAGGGCACTGGTGTCTGTATGCTTGATGTAATGCATCAGTTATGGTCCCATTATTTAAGAAAGAATGCACTGGCTTTGGAAGCAGCCCCAAAAAAGAATCAGTCTTGTAGATGAGGGCATTGTCCTATCAAGGGCAACTAAAGAATTCAGATTTATATTATTTGGACTAGAAAAGTGAAGAGTAATCACATTGGGTATATAATATCGTGAGGGGTCATGACTAGGTAAATGTCAAGTGGCTTCCAATGGTGAGAAAGTCTTGAATGAGGAGACCCAGCAGAAGGGATCTCTGCTGCCAAGCAGACCTTGCGTTTCTGACAGGTTTGACGGCTTCAAATATACTTTCCCCGAGTCAGCAACACTGCACCCCAACAGTAACATTACTTGATGAGACAGTGGAAGGCCACTTCTCAGATCTCAGGAGCCACCAGCTGACCTTGATGGGCATTGCCTTCAGTTAGCAACAACACTGCGTGGAGTTTGTACATTTTCCCATTGACCACATGGGTTTTCTCCAGGTGCCCTAGTTTCCTCCCACATATCCTGGATTCATCAGTTGGCAGGTTAATTGGGTACTTAAATTAACCCGGTGCAGGTGGGTGGCTGAGAATTAGGGTCAAGTTGGAATATGGCGGCAAGTTATGAAGAACGGGTTGCAGGAAGTTTGTTCCATACCAAAAAAGACAGATTAAAATCGATAATGAACCAGGGAGCCTATAATATTCTGTGTATGGGATCCCCCCCTTTAATGCCCCTATGTTCATAAAAACAAAGTGCAGGAGAAACTCAGCAAGCTAGGCAGCATTTGTGGTGGGAAACGGACAATGGGGGAACATCGAAAATATAGGCAATGGACTGATAAGTGAAGAAGGGTCCTGACAAAACGTGTTATCTGCCCATTTCCTTCTACCAATGCTGCCTAGCCATTGAGTTTCTTCAGCACCATTTTGAGTGCTCAAGATACCAGCATCTGCATTCTCTTGCATCCCCCATTCAATGTTTATGTGCAACAGTATAGGTTATTCATAGATGGACAAAAATGCTGGAGAAACTCAGCGGGTGAGGCAGCATCTATGGAGCGAAGGATTAGGCGACGTTTCAGGTCGAGACCCTTCTTCAGACTGATTCATACATAAGTTTTACTCCCATTGCAGTAACAGAGAGGATGTGAGGTTAATAACTTAAAGCCTTTGACAGGCAGAGGAGAAGGGTCTTCGAAGAGCAAAACTTCAAAACTGGAATAAAACATACTTGACTGAGCAACAGTACATATTAACCCAATAGACTATTCTCCTGGCATTGCAGTTTTGACCACTGAGCCTTCCCAAGTCAATAATTGTTTTTTCAATATATTACTGTTGCAATTAACTTTGCTTTCTGAACTTGGGTAAAGAATTATTCACTTCACCATCTTGTGGTGTACATTCACCAGCATGACAACATGCACCTCCCTGCCACATTTCCCATCCACAGCTTGGAACACCGCTGGGAATCTACAAACTGCTTACATGTACGCTTGTAAAATATCTGAAGAATATTGAAACAAGGAACTGCACACAAAAATCCACACAAAGTGCTGGAGTAACTCAGTAGGTCAGGTAGCAAGTCGGCAGGTCAGGCTGCAGAGAAGCTGCTGTACCTGCTGTGTTACTCCAGCATTTTGCATCCTTGTCTGAAGAATGTTATTAGTTTTAAATATTATTTCTACAAATCATAGTTTAGATAGCTCAACAACACAGCAGTGCAGTGGTACAGTTGCTGCCTTACAGTACCAAAGACCTGGGTTTGATTCTGACGATGGGTGCTGTCTGTACGGAATTTGTACATTCTCCCTGTGACCGTGTGGGTTTTCTCCCGTTTCCTCCCACATTCCAAAGACGTGCAGATTTGTAAGTTAATTGGTTTCTGTAAATGTTCCCTAGTGCGCCGGATGAAACTAGTATACGGGTGCGGACTCAATGGGGCCAAGGTCCTGTTTCCATCTCTAAACTAAACAAATGTATGAGGTTACTGGGAGTTTGTAGGTTTAAGAATTATAGAAAATTACAGCAAGGCTTTTGCCTCCAGTTTGAATGCTGAAATTCTCTGTTGGACATGGCATTTGGTTGAGGGGTAACATTTCTGGTTCAGCAGTCAGAGGTTAACCCTTTGAGCACCTGTAAGGCCTTATCTCTAAATATTGGTTTACTTTAGTTTAGTTTAGTGATACAGTGTGGAAACAGGCCCTTTGGCCCACCAAGTCGGCATCAACCAGCCAAAACAGACATTCACACTACCTTAAACACACTAGGGGCGTGTTTTTTTTTAACATTTGCACCAAGCCAATTAACCTACAAACCTGTACGTCTTTGGAGTGGGAGGAAACCGAATATCTCGAAGAAAACCCACTCAGGGCACGGGGAGAATGTACAAACTCTGTACAGACAGCACCCATAGTCAGGATCGAACCCGGGTCTCTGGCGCTGTAGGGCAGTAGCTCTACCACTGCGCCATCGTGCCACCCCACATTGATGTTCATTGGCACACTCAGGTCAAAACAGAGTGATGACAACCTCCATGGTAATGCTTCCCCCTCTAATTCTGGACAATTGAATTTGAGACCAGCTTCAGATAAACCCATCATGTGGAGACTAGAACACAAATTATAAACACCAGCTGTGGCCCCTAGCTACCAGGTGTATGGACAGTCCCACTGAATTATAATGTATAGCTGAAAAACATTGATCCTGGGAGATGTTATTAATAATATTCCTTGATAAAGCCAGCGGGAAAACAATCTCATCTCTGCTGATGCTTAAGGAATTTATTCTACGAGGCTTGAATTAGGAGAGGCCATTAGGCAGTAGAGAGAAGATAATTTACTTTTTAGGAAATAAAATCTATCTGAATTACTTGCCAATAATTGTGAATCTAATGGTACCTAAATTATAGTGATGAACAGAGCAAAGTAGTTATGATGTGACACATTACAGATATACCAGTGTAGACATTTTACTGTGCATTGCAATAAATTTATGTGCCGTTGCAAAGGCGGCAAATTGCTTCTATTTCCCTCCATGCTTGTGCTGCTCAGAGTTTGGGGGACATTCACATAACTTTGAGTCCAAACATTACCCGTCAACAGCCCAGGCCACACGCGCATTGGCGAGGCACATGAAACACTGCAACTGAAAGCACAATTGTGCAAAACATCCAGCCTATGATTCAACTATAGGTAAATATCCTTTAACTTATTATCATGTGATAGGAGTAGAAATAGGCCATTCGGTCCATCAAGTCTACTCCTCCATTCAATCAAGGCTAATCTATCTCTCCTTTCCAACCCAATTCTCTTACTTTCTCTCCATAACCTCTAACACCTGTACTAATCACAAATGTATCTATCTCTGCCTTAAATCTGTCCACTGACTTTGCCTCCACAGCCTTGTGGCAAAGAATTCCACAGATTCACCACCCTCTGACTAAAACAATTCCACCTCATCTCCTTACTAAAAGAACGTCCTTTAATTCTGAGGCAATGACCTCTAGTCCTAGCCTCCACATCCTCTCCACATCCACTCTGTCCAAGCCTTTCACTATTCTCTATGTTTCAATGAGGTACCCCCTCATTCTTCTAAACTCCAGGGAATATAGGCTCAGTGCCGCCAAACACTCAAAATTATCTTCACACATTTCCTTTAACTGCAATGGAGGTAAATCTTATGAATGAAAGGCTTGTTGTATTTCACTAAAAACATAGGTCCGGAGTGCGTAGAATGGTACTAGTGTACTGGGTAATCACTGGTTAGCGTGGACTCGTCGGGCCGAAGTTTCCATGCTGTGTCTCTATTCTAAAGAGAGTTAGAGTGAGGTTGGAGTTAATAAGCAAATGAGAGAGAATAGGTTGCTGGAAAATTTGTTTCTTACTGGGAAAGACATTAAATTGGCAATGTGCAAGGAAACTACGATGTGTACATAAACAAAGCATCATAGTATCCATGCACATTGCCAATTTAATGTCTTTCCCAGTAAGAAACAAATTTTCCAGCAACTTATTGTCCCTCATTTGCTTATTAACTCCAACCTCACTCTAACCTTCTTTAGATTTTCGAGATACAGCATGGAAACAGGCACTTCGGCCCACAGAATCTGCGCTAACCAGCGAGTACCCTGTACACTAGCACTATCCTAAGCACTAGGGAGTAGTAGCAGCAGCAGTGTCCTTCCACACTACTCACTACTGAAGCTAATTAACCTACAAACCTGTATGTCTTTGAAATGAGGGAGGAAATGGGAGCATCCGGAGAAAACCCACACTGGTTTACAGAGAGAACGTACAAACTCCATACAGACAGCATCTGTAGTCAGGATTGAACCCAGGTCTCTGCCGTTGTAAGGCAGCATATCAACCTCTGAGCCACTATGCTTCCCTCACCCACCCACACTGGGGATAATTTACAGGTTTTGTGGAGACGAGCAGTTGAAGTCACATGGGACCCAGGCTCACTTTAAGTACTAAAGTTTATTATATAAGAATAAAAGCGATTATCCTCTCTTTGTAACATGTCTACTTATGCATTGTTTGACTGTTCTGATGCTACTTTCACCATGGGCACTACAAACCTCATTTGCCTGGACATTTTGGGGATGTGGGAGGAATCCGGAGCACTAGCTCTCAGTCACAGGGAGAACATGCAAATCCCCACGGATGGCAGAGGAGATCAGGATTGAACCTAGGTGACTGGAGTTGTGACGAAGCCACACTAACTGCAGCGGCACAGTATATTTTGAGTTCTGAGCACAGTATATTTTATGCCTTGTACATGGCAGACCAAAACAGCAGTTATTAATATGCTAGTCTATTTCCTTTTGTGCATGATTATTTGAGCAGCAGGGTCTTAAATTTTAATGGTGAGTTTGCGGATCCACTCTATAGGTTTTAATGAGCCCTAGTGAGTAGACCCTGCACTATTGCTGGAGAATCATTTGGGACAAAAAAATAATAAAATCACTGTTGAGGAACCATAAACCGACTGGCAATAGCAGAGAACAACCTGGGCATTTCTCTCATTGTCCACTTGAGTCACACATGACTGCTCAGCCAAGGCACTTCTCCAACAGCCAAAGGTAAATGAGAGATTGAGCAAAATTAAATCCCAGGGCTTTTTAAAAAAAAACTCGGGTCCTGCAGCAGAGCATTGCTGGAGGGTTGGATGATGAACCCACTGTGGCACCTTACAGTGAAGCAGTCAGCTATCAGAAGAGTCATATTCATCAAACCACAGTAATGCGCCCAGGAATCTCGAGATGAAACTGAGATGAGTTAAGAAGAAACGGTTGTGATGTGAGCAGAAGGACGTGACTTAAGGTGAAGCATGTCACCAAGACTAAACGATTGAAGGAAATCTTCAGGTCAAATCTTATTAACTAGTATTATAGAGTCATACAGCACAGAAACAGGCCCAGCGTGTCCATGCCAACCAAAATAGTTATTCTAAATGGTCCCATTTCCCCCAATTTGGCCCTTATATATCTCTAATATTTTTCCACCCATGGACCTGTCCAAAGGCCTTTTAAAACTTGTTATTGCACTTGCTTCAAATTACTGTTATCTTTGTGCCGACCTTGATGCTAACCTAATGAATCTCACCTGTCCGTGCATAATCTGAATCCCTCTAATCTCTGCCCATTCATGTGCCTGTCTAAATATGTGTTAAGCGTTTTTTGGATCTGCCACTATCACTTCCCCCGACAGTGCATTCCAGGTATCTACCCCCATCCTCTAGGTAAAACCAATGTTGGCTGGAACATCTCTATAAATCTTTCCCTCTCTCATCATAAACCTGTCTTCCAGCATTTGACATTTTGATCATTGGAAAAAAGACTGCCTTATCTGTATTTCTCCTATTTTTATATTGTTAGATCAGGTTTATCAGAAATGAGCCAGATAGGAAGACCATACTCCATGCTTAAACACGTGTTGGAAGGAACTGCAGATGCTGGTTTTCACCAAAGATATACACAAAATGCTGGGGTAACTCAGTGGGCCAGGCATGCTTCTCTGGAGAAAAGGGAATAGGTGATGTTTCGGGTCAAAACCTTTCTTCAGACTGGGAAGGGTTTAGACCTGAAATGTCACCTATTCCTTTTCTCCAGAGATGCTGCCTGATCCACCGAGTTACTCCAGCATTTTGTGTCTATCTCCCATGCTTAATCAATTCTCCTTTGCAATAGCACACCACCTCATGTAAGATTGGTCTGCCCTGGATTCAGCTGGGAATGGCTCAATGAATCCAACTAAACTACATTAGTATTCAATTTAAATATGGGTTTTCAAACATTCTCACTATAACCCAAATTCATCATTTTCTTATTTATTGCAGAATATTCTTATTATTTGATGCAAAGGAGCATTGTCAAAATATATATTGCTCAAAAAAATTCCTTTGCAACATAAAGCATTTTGCAACAAACACAGTGTAGTGATTAAAAGAGCAGTTATCTACAACTGACCTGCTGAGTATTTCCTGTATTTCAGTTTATATTTCAGATTTTGAGCATTTTGTTTTAATTTACTGATTAATTGTTCCTATATTGCTGGTATGTGTTCGTGATAACACAATGTACAGTAATAATAATCTGTGGAATTATTCCAAACAACTTTTATTTCACTGAAATCTTATTTTTTAATTTAAATACCTGGAGAAATAACTTCACAACTATTTTTTTTTAGAACTTGATATGCTAGGTGTGGTCAAAATGACTTACAAAGGACAATAAACAGCAGCTTCCAACTATCCCCACTGCCTCGTCTACAAATAGCTTCACAAAGCTGTAGCATGGAGTTAAAAAAAAACAATTTATATTTTATCACAATCAATACCAAGTGACCCCGCCAAATAGCTTTTATAAATCTACCCGTTAAGTTAATTGCCAGTTATACCAATCAGCAGTATTCTCCTCTCTGCCCGGACACACTGCAGGCGATAAGTAGGATGACCTTGATGCATTTTGTGCCAGCACAGTTGCAATCAACTTCATTGCTTCAACCTACAGGCGATTTTGCTCAAGATATTTGCAACTTTGCAGCTCAGTTGTCACAGTCCCTCCGAGCATAAATGTATCAGTGGATGTTTCACTGAAATGCCTCAACCCAATCATAGTCCACTGCGTGAAACATGCTGGTGTAAATTGGTTACAGTGCACTGCTGCAGGTAAAAGCCACATTCTGATTAGGCTCCAGATTGCATATTCTCTGCCTCAAACACCACGGACATGTCCAGGCCAATTCAAACACTCTCGATAAAATTACACATGCTGCGGCTCCTTGGTTGGAGCCCGTTCCCTGCGGATGGTGGTTTAATGCTCCATTGAGCATAGAGCAGAAGCAGTTGAACAGCAAAACCCGAGATAAATTGTGGACTGCTTTATTTGAGTGGGTTCTTTCCAGAGGTTCTTATCGCCAGGACTGTGAGTCTGTTCCATCTATATGGAGATAAAAATACCTGGCAATCTGCTTCATTGAATTCCCATTAGGCAATTGCTAGTTTTCTCAATAAAGGATGTAAAAGACTCTATTATTTAAGCAAATATGACACACAGCAAATCAAGCTGTAAAGCTGTCTTCTGAAGCAGAATTCATCTGCCTATTACACAGCAACAAAGCTCCTGTCTGTACATTAAGGTTGCTGACAGTCTTCCTCTGCTGAGACAGTGATGAGATAATCATAACCAAATCAGGGGTGATGCAAATACACAGGAGCTTTTGAAGAGAGTTCATTCTTTAAAAGATTTCCAATGTAAAAGCTGCTTTTAAAATTACTTTTGTTTTCATCTGGAATTACAGGCAAAACATATGAACATCTGAAATTATATCGTGTCTCCACAATTATTATTACTTTTTTTTAAAAGTGTTTTACAAAGCATTTCTTGAAGCAAATTTAAATGGATAGTAGATGCCTGACGCTTCTCAACATTAAGACAAGGGAATCCATTGTTCTTAATCTTAAAAGACTCTATTGACAGTCTGAAGTAGGGTGTCGACCCAAAACGTCACCCATTCCGTCTCTCCAGAGATGCTGCCTGTCCCGCTGAGTTACTCCAGCATTTTGTGTCCATCTTTGGTATAAAGAAGCACCTGGATTTCCTTCCTCCACATGTATTGCTATATAGTTGGTTTTAAAGACAAGCAGGACACGAGAAGAACTCGGGCATAATTTATCGAGGAGAAAGGTTTATATCAATCTCTCGGGTCAAAACCCTGAATCGGGGCAGGACAAGGTGAAGCAGGGTATTGACCCAAAACGTTGGCATGTATCTCTTTCCTCTCTGGATGCTGCTTGACCCGCTGAATTCATCCAGCACTCTGGTTCCTGAGGTTTTAGATTTTATCATCACTGATTAATAATTCAAGCATCCTTTCACACTCGGTGACACAGCCTCAAGGACGACTCGTGTGCCAGAAACGTTTCTGTGTAGGAAATGAAGACCAATATCCCAGAGAGTGTCACAGGATGAAATGAGACAAGTACATGGCTGGGAGTATTGTCAGCACTTGATACAATACTCGCTTACGATCTTTAATTGTGACTTTTACAGATGACTATCTGAGGTTTGGAATACTCGCCAAATCACAGAGGTTTTGGGATCAGTTCATCCTTTGCCATATTCATTTGTGTGTGGACAGACACATCCCCATCAACCCAACAATTACTACTTTGATTGCCAGCACAAGAACACAAAGCATGTAGGAAAGAACTGCAGATGCTGGTTTAAATCGAAGGTAGACACAAAATGCTGGAGTAACTCAGTGGGTCAGGCAGCAATTATTCAGAGACTAGCATCCTCTTTCTGTAAATGTAGATATGTGTTTTTTTTCTTTGCAACTCTTTCTGCACACCAGACCATTTAGCCAGAGATGCACAATGGCTGGATAACCAATTTTCCTGACAAAGTGTCATCCAGTCAAGCTTTAAATGTAGTGAACATACAACTGCCAGCTGCCGTAGATTTGACAACTCAAATTACAAAATTATAATGAAGCCAAATAACATGCCAGGCAAGGCAAGGCAACACACATTTTATTTTGAGGTGAAATTGCAAGCTGATATAATGTTTCCCGGTTGCTAGGCAGCCAACGGCAGGTAAGGAAGCTTTTTTCCA
This sequence comes from Raja brachyura, assembly GCA_963514005.1. Next base: position 14,452,818 of record OY740800.1, read on the forward strand.
CCATTATTTTCCTCAAAGACCACTTGAAGACAAAGGCCAGCACACCTACTGTACTGCAGGGACAATTCCACCCCAAAGGTTTCAATCGATCAATGATTTTTAGGATATTGTTATGAGTTTAAAACTCCTTTGTTTTAGCTCATGATTGTAAAGACATAAAGATCAGGAGCAGGAGTCATTTGTTGTGGCTGCTGGAATCAATGAGTTAATTAATCTGAATGACATCTTGAATTTATGTGCTGCCTTTAATAGTGGAAGTGGCATAAGGCACTTCATGTAACTTTATAATGCCTTGGAAAGCCTCAATGGGGAAGGCAATTATGTGGCTGGCAGGAGCATTAAAGGAAGAGAGAGAGAGAGGGTGGAGATGAAGGCACTGTTTTCAAGGCCAGAGAGATGGTGGATGAGATTTTTTTGAGCACAGCATCAGAGGCAATAGCTTTGAGAGGGTAAGCTAAGTACAGAGGAAGTGGGTACTAATTATGGCATCAGCTGGCTTGGGGGCAGGAAAGCTTAGCCACTCATTCAATTTAGTATGAAATTGGTGGGGTGACTAGGAAGTGGATCTCGTGGTCAAAGTGAGTCAGAGATCTTGGAGGTGGCTGGGGAAGAAGCTGAAGAAGATACGGTTTCAGGGGTAAAATGGAGGGAATCATTGGGGGGGGGTGTCGTTTATGAGAAGATGAGAGAAATTAGAAATTAGAGATGGCACAGTGCAGAGCGGTAGAGTTGCTGCCTTACAGTGCCAGAGACCCAGGTTCAATCCTGACTACGGGTGCTCTCTGTACGGAGTTTGCACATTCTCGCTGCGACCGTGTGGGTTTGCTCAGGTGCTCAGGTTTCCTCGCACATTCCAAAGACGTACAGGTTTGGAGGTTAATTAGCTTCTGTAATTATCCCTGATGAGGAAGATAGAATGAGTGTGTGGATTACTGTTGGCCGGCGCTGGCTCGGTGGGCCGTTTCCTCACTGTGTCACTAAACTGAACAAAATGGCAGAGAGTTTAACGCTACTTGGAAATTCATCCCCGATCATTCGCAATAAGCATGCGATGGCCAATATGCCGAAAGCCTTTTTGACCACCCTATCTACTTTCAAGGAATCCACTCAACGGATTAGATGCCGGAAGACTGTTCCCAATGGACAGCGAGTCCAGGGCCACGGGATATATACCAGTCCAAGGATATATAATATGCCATCTAAGATTGAGATGAAGGGAGATTTCTTCACCCAGAGAATGGTGCAACTGTGGAATTCTCCGTCATAGAATCCAGATGAAGGCAAACCTTTAAATATATTGAAGGAGTTGGTTGCTTTTCTTAGGTCTGGAGGGGTCGAGCGTTACGGGAAGAAAGCTGAAACGGGGTTCTGGGTGTGGATGATCAGTAATGAACATATTGAAGCTGACTCAAAGGTTAAATTAGTTAATTTTGCTTCTATTCTTCTCCGCTTCTATGTTCTCTATTTCTATGTCGAACCAAAGAGATAGCATTTTAAATTAAAATCATACTACATTATGCATTTAATTTTACAAGGCATCATTATTTTAAAATACTGACCCCACAAGTGATTGGGTGTACATTGAATTGTTTTTTTTATATTGTTTGAGCTTTCCTCTTTTCAAACCGTGCTCACATGCTGCTCAGAAGGATGGATCTAAGTTTCAATTACCCAAGCCAGAAACTAACCAAAGGCCCCAGAGACTCAGCACAGTGTAATATTTGACCTCTCATTAACGCGAGCAACCTTGCTTTCTTTCTTCACCCAGATGAAAACTAACTACATTGATGAGATGCCTCAACAGTTTGCTGAGGAAAAAAATAACAAATTAGTTTTGTGTATGAAAGAAAAAATGATGTACTTTAAGAACCTAGAAGAGACAAAGAGGCAAGCTGCTGTTTTATTTCCATTTGGTTGGCGAGCTGCATATATAATTGAATCCATTCGCTTTCCAACTACTCAAAAATGAATACAATATGTCATATATGGAAAGCATCTTACCTTTACAAGATGAAAAAACTAAGCATGCATGTAATATTTTTATACTTCATAAAGTTATTAACCTTGACACTTACGGTAAAACCAAATTGATGGAAGCTTTATAATTTGCTGAAACCTTTTGAAGCTGATCCCTGGAACAATTTGCAAAGAGAGAACTGAATAGCAAATTGAAGGAAAGAAAAACATTAGTTCCACATTTTCCTTTCAGGAATTCCAGAGATGTAACAAACAGTGAAGTTCTTCTGTAGTGAAGTCAGTATTCGAATGGAGGAAATTCAGCAGACGATTTGTGTACAATAAGTTTCTATGAACAAGAATGTAATATTAACTAGATAAATAGACTAGGTTATCTATTGGTTAGTAATGTTGATTGAGGGAGAACTATTGACCACAGCACCAGGGATAACTCATCTTTAAAAACATAGAATGAGTAAAGGAAATATCAATGCGAGTCTATTATCGAAAACTCCTGAATTTAATTTCTATTGGGTTAACAAGCATTTGAGTGATTCCACAGCAAGTGGCTGAATGGAAATCTGCGGGGAAAAATGATAAAATAAATATATCAAACATTCACAAAAATGTTGATTAGGAAAACGTGAACAAATTAGCTCAAATAGTGTCAAGGCAGGTTATGGCAGAAAAATCAGTTCACAGTGAGAAAGGTATTCATTTACTCACATTCTACCTAGCACAAGTTACATGGTACAAAGATCCCACTGAATAGTTGTATCATATATAGCTTTTGGACAATCTTGGGCTTTGCAATAAGGAAGTGTTAATATGTAGATAAGACAATTTTACAATGAAAAGAAACTGGCATCAGCAGTAACAGTGGAAAATGAGGATATTCTTCAAACAATATCAAGATTCAATGACACTATGAGGCAACTTAATAACTGAATGTACAGTCTTGGTTGATGAGAGGTGCCAAAATTGTTTAATCTCACAAGAAACCGTGTAAAGTGATGGTTCTTTGAAGAAAGTGATGACTTTTAAGAAATAAGGAAACCATCATCCCAGGAATGGGTAGGTTAACACATGATGAGAGTTTGACGGCACTGGCCTATATTCGCAGGAGTTCAGAAGAATGAGGAAGGACCTCATTGAAACATACAGAATAGCGAAAGGCTTGGATAGAGTGGATGTGGAGAGGATGTTTCCACTAGTGGGAGAGTCTAGGACTAGAGGTCATGGCATCAGAATTAAAGGACATTATTTTAGGAAGGTGATGAGGAGGAATTGTTTTAGTCAGATGGTGGCAAATCTGTGGAATTCTTTGCCACAGAAGGCTGTGAAGGTCGTCAGTGGATATATTTCAGGCAGAGATAGATAGATTCTTGATTTGTATGGATGTCAGAGATTATGGGGTGAAGGCAGGACAATGGGGTTAGGAGGGAGAGAAAGATCAGCCATTATTGAATGGCGGAGTAGGCTTTATGGGCCAAATGGCCTAAATCTACTCCTATCGCTTATGACCTTATGATCAACCATTACACCATGTGAGAACTAGCTATGGAATCATCAATAGAACAAATTCAAAAGGATGATTGGTGGAAACGCTTATTAATATCCATATTGCTCACCCCCTCTAGACCTTTGAAAATAAATACCAGGGGACAGTACAACACTGGGGTGACACGAAAGCAAGAGAGGGAGGTTTGAGGCACCCACCCAGTTGTTGGAGAGGATACCACTGGGATTATGGAGTCAGTAGGGCAGATTGAAGGAGGTCAAGACTTCCTCAATAGTAAGGATCTGGGAATTCAGGCAGGGGGTAGACAAAGCCTGGCAAGTGATAGGTAGGTACAGCTGAAGAGGGTTTGATTGACCAAAGGGTGGACAAAAGCCAGAGTTGAAAAGGAGGCAAAAGGGAGTGAGATGAGGAGAGAAGAGGAGTGAAATGTAAAGCCAGAGGGAGGGATATGGGTGGAAGAGGACGGCAGGCCAGGGAAATGGGAAGGTATAGTGGGATAAATGGATGCCCACCCATTTTACCCCACTATCCTGCCACCTCCACCCACCTATCCCCTACCTCCCAGATGTTACCCGAGTTACTCGGACACTTTGCATTATACGGCAGTATCTTCAAAAGAACAACCATCATTGAGGAAAGCAGCTCATCACCACCTTTATAAAGCTCAGTTAGAGAAGATGAACTAATATTCTTTCTTCTAATGATGCCCATACCTCAAAATGAATTAAAGAAAAATAACATGTCTATCCTTGGCAGCTGCTTTATATATAAATAGAGCTTGTCACTTAATCTTTCACATAAATACTTTATCAAAAGATGTAATATGTGGCAAATTCACTTTGATGTAAGTCTTTATTCATACAAATATAAGCTCTCGCAGGTAGATGTTCCTCTTGATGGGTGGTGGTTAGAGTATTTATTTTGTTTAGTTTTAGTTTCTTAGAATAAAGGGGAGGTCATTTAAGACTGTGGTGAGAAAAAACTTTTTCACCCAGAGAGTTGTGAATTAATGGAATTCCCTGCCGCAGAGGGCAGTGGAGGCCAAGTCACTGGATGGATTTAAGTGAGAGTTAGATAGCGCTCTAGGGGCTAGTGGAGTTAAGGGATATGGGGAGAAGGCAGGCACGGGTTATGGATAGGGGACGATCAGCCATGCTCACAATGAGTGGCGGTGCTGGCTCGAAGGGCCGAATGGCCTCCTCCTGCACCTATTTTCTATGTTTCTATGTTTAGAGATACAACGCAGAAACAGGCCCTTTAGCCTATCGAGTCTGCGCCAACCCGCGATCCCCATACATTAACACTATCCTACACACAAGGGACAATTTACACCCATACCAAGCCAATTAACCTGTCTTTTAGTGTGGGGGGAAACAGAAGATCTCAGAGAAAATCTAAGCGGTCATGGGGAGAATGTACAAACTCTGTACAGACAGCACCCATAGTCGGGATCGAACCCAGGTCTCTGGCGCTGCAGAAACTCTACCGCTGTGCCACCGTTCCACCCCGCAGTATTTAGGGTCATAGAGTGACACAGTGTGGTAACAGGCCCATCGGCCCAACTTGCTCACACTGGCCAACAATGTACATTTCTGCGATAAAGGTGCCCAATGTCTGTCAATACCATCTAAATTGTATTTTGTGGGGTTTTTTTTGTTGTACAATGGTAAATGTCAACAACAAATCAGATCAAATTTGAATATAAACTAGTTAATGGCCCACGCGTCCCAGAACTCAGCTCCTTGACCTTCAGAAGTGGGAACAACAGAATCTGCTCCAGCCGAGAGCAAGGAGAAATATATTACAGCTGGGTTGGGAAGTAGCAGCATTTTTTCACCAACATTCCCAAGTGTCACACTTACTTCCAATTACATGAGCAATTCAGCAAGCCTGCTAACTCTCATTAGGGACAGATGTCTGTTCCAGAAGAGCCGGCAGCATTTTAAAAAAAAACATACTTTCATTTTATCTAATAATTTAACAGTTGTAATATTTGTGCATTTCACTTGAGATTGTAGCTGCTTGTGCAGAAACCTGAACTTGACTACATTCAGCAGACCATATAAACTAGACCCGCATTATACACGTGTACACATGGGACTCGTTCTTTCAATATTTATAATTATTACTGGGGAGCCTGTGCTCCATTGTATGCCTCCCATAAACTGAGCACGCCTGGAAATTCATCCCAAGTCTGTGGAGAGACTCAGAACCTTTTTCCCCCCCAGGATAGAAATGCAAGTACTAGAGGGCACAGCTTTAAGGCAAGGGGGACAAAGGAGATGTGTGGTGTGACTTTTTTTTCCACACACACAGAAGGTAGACAGTGCCTGGAACATGCTGCCAGGGCTGGTGGTTGAGACAGATATGATAGTGGGATGGAAAAGACTTTTGGATAGGCATAGGGATATGCAGGGATGGAGGAATATAGATTATGTGCAGATACATAAGAGTTGATCGTGGCATCATGTACAGCACAGATATTGTGGGCCAAAGGGCCTGTTCTCATATTGTACTGTTCTATGTCTGGCATCAAATTGGTGAATGGCAGACATTTGTGAAGCAGAGGCCAGATTAGAGCAAGTTAAGTATTGCCAACCAGGAATAAACATCTGTGGCAATTGTCTGACCACTGCAAAAGGCATTTAGAACTGCGGGCTTTTGATGATGGGTTCCCGTACAAAATATTATACCTTAATGATCTTATAGGCAAGGTCAAGTTATTAAAGCAATTAGGTTTGTTCCCTGTTTGCAGTTTTTCTTGGCAAAGTGAATGTCCTAATGGGAGTCTTGCAGTTGCCTGATGTAATCCAGAATCTCCTGAAACAAAATGTGGCCAATTTGTGATAAGTGGCTCCACAGGGGGAAAGAAAATCGTCCACACCATTGAAAAGCTGCAAAGAGTTTGCGTGGCAGTTTTACAGCATAGAAGGTCTGTCACTATTACGTGCCTGCAATATCTCTGTGTAAATCAGGTGATATTCACAACCTTATGTTCCTGTTGCTTTGAAGAGATGCCATAGCAATTGAACACGACTCTGACGTAGAGCTATAGGAAGAAAAAGGTAAAGCAAAGTTGGAGATAAATACAAAGTGACCCGTCCGAGAACATCCAGAATTTATTTGGTGGCTGCATAGTACGCAGTGTGGGAGGGACAGGCTGCATCTGTGGCAAAAATGGATAGGCAATGTTTTAGGTCGGGACCTTTCTTCAGACTTTTGATGAGAATGTGAAGTAATTAAAGTAATTGGATTATTAACAGTCAAAATGCAGGCTCGGTGGGCTTGAAGGCCTATTTCCAAGCTCTCAGTCTGGGATTCTAACTTCCCTTTTATTACAGCAGAAACTTCTTGACATACTTCGCAGGTGGATAGTCAAACAAAATGTTGAATTTTCAGCAACATAAGAAGATATTTGAGCAGATATGCAAAACCTTGTTTAAATATTTAAATAGTGTAAGCAGTGGAGAGGTGGATAGAATGAGAGAGGGAATTAGAGTTAGGGATTTGCTCACTGAAGGCTTGAGCAGTAATGGTCGACAGTTTTAGAGCTGGAGGAGATAAGAGATAGGAAAAAATGCGTGTATGGAGATTCAACATTTCCTCAATCCTGAAACATATGTGGGTGTACAGATTGTTAAAGAAGGAACTGCAGATGCTGGAGAATCGAGGGTTACACAAAAAGCTGGAGAAACTCAGCGGGTTCAGCAGCATCTAAGGAGCGAAGGAGATAGGTGACGTTTCGGGTCGAGACCCGTCTTCAGTGGGTGTACAGATTGATGTCCTACCACCCCAATTGTTGCATCATAGGACTGTTGGGTGCTGCACCAACAAAGATTTATGCAGCATCGAAGACCATTACCGAGTCAGGAGGGGTTGGGGATAAGAATGTCCCTGTGATCAAAGGCCCCTGATAGTCTGATGGCCTGCATCCCAGGGTCCTCAGGGAGGTGGCTCTAGAAATAGTGGACGCATTGGTGATCATTTTCCAATGTTCAATAGATTCAGGATCAGTTCCAGTGGATTGGAGGATAGCTAATGTTATCCCACTTTTCATGTAAGGAGCGCCAAAGAAAACAGGGAATTGCAGACCAGTTAGGCTGACTTCGGTGGTGGGAAAGATGCTGGAGTAATTTATTAAAGAGTAATAATGGGGCATTTGGATAGCAGTAAAAGGATTAGTCCAAGTCAGCATGGATTTATGAAAGGAAAATCATGCTTGACTAATCTTCTGGAATTTTTTGAGGATGCGACAAGTACAATGGATGAAGGGGTGCCAGTGGATGTAGTGTATCTAGACTTTCAGAAAGCCTTTGATAAGATCCCGTATGCGAGACTCGTGACTAAAATTAAAGCACATGGTATTGGGGGTGGGTGTTGACGTGGGTAGAAAGTTGATTGGCTATCAGGAAGCAAAGAGTACGAGTGAACGGGTCCTTTTCAGAATGGCAAGCAGTGGCGAGTGGAGTGCCGCAAGGCTTGGTGTTGGGGCCGCAACTGTTTACCATATATATAAATGATTTAGAAGAGGGAACTAGGAGCACACCAGCAAGTTTGCGGATGACACAAAGCTGGGTGGCAGTGTGAACTGTGAAGAGGATGTTAGGAGGTTGCAGGGTGACCTGGACAGGTTGAGTGAGTGGGCAGATGCAGTATAACATAGATAAATCTGAGGTTATCCACTTTGGTTGCAAAAATAAGGGTGCAGATTATTATCTCAATGGGGTTAGGTTAGAGAAGGGGGAGGTACAGCGAGACCTGGGTGTCCTTGTACACCGGTCACTGAAAGTTGGTGTGCAGGTACAGCAGCAGTGAAGAAAGCTAATGGAATGTTGGCCTTCATAATAAGAGGACTTCAGTATAGGAGTAGAGAGGTTCTTCTGCAGTTGTATGGGGTTCTGGTAAGATCACATCTGGAGTATTGCGTACAGTTTTGGTCTAATTTGAGGAAGGACATCCTTGTGATTGAGGCAGTGCAGCGTAGGTTCACGAGATTGATCTTTGGAAGGCAGGTCTGTCATATGAGGAACGATTGAAAAGACTAGGCTTGTATTCACTGGAGTTTAGAAGGATGAGGGGGATCTTATAGAAACATAAAATTATAAAAGGACTGGACAAGCTAGATGCAGGAAAAATGTTCCCAATGTTGGGCGAGTCCAGACCCAGGGGTCACAGTCTTAGAATAAAGGGAAGGCCATTTAAGACTGATGTGAGAAAAAACTTTTTCACCCAGAGAGTTGCGAATTTGTGGAATTCCCTGCCACAGAGGGCAGTGGAAGCCAAATCACTGGATGGATTTAAGAGAGAGTTAAATAGAGCTCTGCGGCTAGTGGAATCAAGGGATATCGGGAGAAGGCAGGCACGGGTTATTGATTGGGGATGATCAGCCATGATCACAATGAATGGCGGGGCTAGCTCGAAGGGCCAAATGGCCTCCTCCTCCAACTATTTTCTATGTTTCTATGTCCAACTAGGACCTTGGCAGTGAGAGTAGTTGGCATCATATCATTGGGCCCACGAGAAGGGTAAAGCATTTGGGCAGCTGCCAAAATCACTGCCTTGTGGATAGTTGATAGAAGGTGTGAGAATCAGAGCCTTGAATGGAGAGGTAAGCTGCCAAAAGTTGAGGAACCAAGGAATTATAAGCAGCGAGTTGTGGAGACTCAGGTTTAATAGACTAGGTTGGTTGACGAGAGGAGATTTGTGGGTGGAGTGATCGATCTGTGTGTTAAGGTGAAGATGGTGGAGAGGGAATGCAGAAGAGTGTCCCAACATGAAGTTTCATTAAAACCTGCATGTTATTCATTGCCCAACATCAATTGACCTTGGAATAAGATGCACCACTTTCCTGATAAATGTATCAGAAATAATGTATCAGTGGACTGATTTAAACTGATGTGAATCACTGTGCAATGCGATTCACAGTCCTGAATATTTCTGGCGCACCTGCATTTCTAGCCCACCAACCTGTTCTATTACAGAAGGGAGAATAAAACTTTCATGAATGAGAATTTTCAGGTTTGTTTTAGTGCCCCCGAGTTTAGAGGAACAGCAGATGCTGGCTTATACCGAAGACGTTTGATAACATGCAGGATAACAGTCTTCCAAACATACAATTCCATAACTCAGCAGAACAAAAAAAAACAATCTAAGTAATTATCTCGAGTAAGGGTTATAAGAGTTGAGAATTTCATTTTTTTCATTTTAAGACTTCTTGTTGAATATTTGTTTCTATGGCTCAGACAAGAATCAATCCTGGAGATAATAAAAAATCTTGGCATTGGCATTTTATTTCTGTGATATTGGTGATAAAAATATAAATGCCATAGATTTTTCTGAAATATGGTATTTGCGGTGGTGATATGTAGGCCAAAGGAACTAAAGTACTGGTTTTAGACAGCTAATGGCGTTACTCGATGCTTTTTTTCAAACTCCAGCATGTTCTGCACTTATAACTGAACCTGTAGCAAAGACAGATTGGAAGAATGGAATAAAGGAAAAATTGCTGGCAGCATGCAAAGTTTATCTTAGTAGAATTAAGTTGCTGTAGGGCAATGTTTTAGCAGTTCCTGTGATGCAGAACCATGAACTTGAAATAGTTTATACCCAGAAAAGAAAATGTTGCATGCTTTTGCCCATGGACTGAGAATCCTTGATACACAAAACATGTGTGTGTGTGTGTATTTTGTGCATCAAAAATTTAAATCATTGACAAATCAACTTGGAGGATATTGCTCACGTTCAGATAGGCTCAGATTGTGTTGTGCATTAATAGCAACAGCATTCACACTTTCACCTCTAAAGTCTTTGACAAATGTTTTAATGGCTTTATGAACCTGTAACTAATTTGAAACATTTGGAGAGGACTTTCAGCTGAAGAAATCAACTAATTTCTAAGATCAAGATTCCAATTTAGCCTTTAGTTTCCCTAAATTTTAGATCCGACGCCTTGCTTCTTAAAAAAAATCTTAATCTTGTCTAAACATATATTAAACTTAACGTGTCATACAATTACATTGTGGCAGGTAATTTACTATTGGGGTTTTTGGTTCATGAGCATATATGAATAAACATAATCATTCAAATGATTGTGTTGAAAGTGAAGGTCATTGCATTTTACTCACTAAATAAAAATCTACATAGAACATTGATCATAGAACACTACAGCACATGAACCGGCCCTTCAGCCCATAATGTCTGTGCCTAACATAATGTCAAGGTCAAATCTTTACTATTTGCCACTATAATATCCGCCTCTACCACCACACCCGGCAGTGTGTTCCAGGCACCCACCACTCTCTGTGTGAAAAGTTCATGCCCTGTACATTAATCTTTGGAGAAGTTAAAAGGAGCAGGAATACAAATACACAATCTCTGAAAATTGAGATACGGGTCACTGAGGCCATGGCAGACGTTAACCAAGCATAAGGAGTTAATTCGAAGATAGACACAAAAGCTGGAGTAATCAGTGGGTCAGACAGCATCTCTGGAGAAAAGTAATAGGCGACGTTTCGGGTCGAGACTCTTCAGACTGAGGGTCAGGGTTAAGGGAAACGAGACATATCGACAGTGATATGGAGAGATATAGAACAAATGAATGGAAGATATGCAAAAAAGGAATGATAATAAAGGAAACAGGCCATTGTTAGCTGTAGCCCAGATGGAAACGAGTGACAAACAATGAAACTCACCAAGACAGCAATGAAACAAGCGTGGTGGAGGAACGGAGAGAGTGAGGATGCAAGGGTTACTTGAAGTTAGAGAAATGAATATTTATACTAATGGGTTGTAAGCTGCCCAAGCAAAATATGAGGTACTCTTCCTCCAATTTGCATTTGACCTCTGACAATGGAGGAGTCCCAGGACAGAAAGAATTTCTCATTTCACATCAATGTTAAAATCGTAAACCTAAATAAAGACATTTAATTAGGCAGGATGAGTAGGCTACAATTAATTTCCAGACAAAACACTGGCAGACATTTGAAAAAAGTATTCTTAACTTTCTCCAAATGCATACTCCATTAAGAAATTAAGTCACCATAGGATAAAGATCATTCCAGGTCATGTCAAAATATAGATGTTGATGATAGCAAAAAAACCCCTGCAGAATATGAAGCTAGTTCTGATTAAATCCTTAACTCTCAACAGGAGATGCTGGGTTTGCTGAGTGTTTTCTGCATTTTCTTTTACTTTTTGACATTTCTACGGCATTTCCATCACCTCCAATATGATCCCTCCACCAGTCACATCTTTCCATCCCCACCCCTTTCCAATGAGATCCTTCCCTCTACACCACCTTGATCTACTCATCCCTTCCCACCCAAACTAACTCCTCCCCAGGTACTTTCCCCTGCAACCGCTGGAGATGAAAAATCTATCTCGACTCCTCCTCTGTCATTTTGGTTTAGTTTTGTTTCGAGATGCAGCACAGAAACAGGCCCTTCATCCCAACGAGTCCATATCGAACAATGATCACCCCGCACACTCACACTGTCTGACACACGAGGGACAATTTACACGTTTTTTTAGGGAAGCAAATTCACTTAAAAACCTCACTTAAAAACATTCACTTAAAAACACTTAGAGATCAGACCACCCGAGAAAACCCAGCACCTATGGTCAGGATCGAACCCAGGTCTCTGGCGCTGAAAGGCTGCAACTCCTCTGCAGAGCCACTGTGCCGTGGTTCAAGGGCACCTCCTCTATACTCATCTACTGCACGCAGTGTTCCCAATGTGGCCTCCATTCTATCGGCAGATCCAGGTGTAAACCAGGCGACCATTTTGCCGAACACTTGCCCTGTTGCTATCATTTTAACTCCCCTTCCTATTCCCATATTGACCTTTCTGTCCTGGGCCTCCTCCATTGCCAGAGTGATGCCACTCACAAATTGAAAGAACAGCAACAAGTTTTCCACTTGGGTACCTTTCTACCTCAACTTGATGGATATTGAAGGTAGACACAAAATGCTGTAGTAACTCAGCGGGACAGGCAGCATTTCTGGAGAGAAGGAATGGATGATGTTTCGGGTCGAGACTCTTCTCCAGCATTTTGTGTCCACCTTTGATTTAAACCAGCAACTGTAGTTCTTTCCTACACATGATGGACATTGAATTCTCCAATTTTAATAAGCCCCTTTCTCCCATTTTTCTTCTTCTCTTAATTTTCCTCTCCCCACCAGGATGCTCACCCATTTCTATCTTTCCCTTTCCCCTTATACCCTTCCACTTATATTCCTTCGAATGGCTTCCCATTTCACATCTCTTTCATCCTTGTCTCACACGTTTGGTCTTTCCCCATCTCTAACTTTTGTCCAACCATCGCCAATCAAAAATGCTCCTCACCTGTATCCACCTATCACTTAAAATAGACACAAAAAGTTGGAGTAATTCAGCGGGTCAGGCAGCATCTCTGGAGAGAAGGAATGAGTGACGTTTCAGGTCGAGACCCTTCTTTAGGCTGGTTAGGGATAAGGGAAATGAGAGATATAAACTGTGCTATGGAGAGGTAAAGAACAATGAATAAAAGATATGCAAAAAAGTAATGATGCTAAAGGAAGCAAGTCATTGTTAGCTGTTTGTAGGGTGAAAATGAGAAACTAGTGTGACTTGGGTGTGGGAGGGATAGAGAGAGAGGGAATGCCAGGGCTACCTGACGTTAGAGAAATCAATATTCATACCACTGGGTTGTAAGCTGCCGAAGCAAAATATGAGATGCTGTTCCTCCAATTTGTGTCTAGCCCAACTATCTCTTGCCAAACCCCCACTTCTCTTCTAGATGTCTTCCCCCCCCCCACTCACTACAATCAGTCCAGAACCAAAACGCACCTATCCATGTTCTCCAGGAAGGCAGCCTGACCTGTTGATTTACTCTAGCACAAAGGCTTTATGTCTTTTTAACATTTTTATGTAAGTTTAGGCTGGGATTTGATGAGAAGGAAGCATAGAAAGTTGCATTTACAAGGGAGACTGAACGTGTGGTTTTGAAATTGGGAGAAAATAGACTGCAACTATAAACTGGCAAAATGTGCAAAAGATCGTGCAAGCATCCTCACTTTAATTCAACATTTATCAACACTCAAGAAGAAATGGAAACAAGAAGCAGGGAAATCCAGGTCAGTTCGCCTAATATCAGAAGTTAGAAAAATATTGAAAATCCATCATTAAAGAAGTGAGAATAATGTCCTTAGAAATACACAAAGTGAATCAGCAAGATATCACAAAGAGAGAATCATGATGACAAATTATTTATGAAGTTTGAAAAAGTGTTAGTAAAATATATCTTGTAAATATAATGAAGAGTGTATGAGTGGAATAGATACTCAAGGGATAGACTCACAGATTTAAGAGTAATAATTTGGTATGGATTAAAAACTAAAGATGAACAATATTGGATAAAAAGTTATTTGACAGACATTAAAAAAAAATAAGAGTAGGGACTAACAGGTTATTTTTCTAATTAGCAAGAAGGATGAAAGTATCAATGCTGAGACAGTTAAAATCTGGCAAAATGACGCGTAAAGTAAAGTAAGTAAAGTGGGGAAGTGTCAAATAGTGAAGCTTAGAGCTTCACAGCTTAAAAAAAGCTTTATACAGCATGGAAACAGGCCCTTTGGTCCTACACATCCCAGCCGGCTTAAATGGTCTTCTAAAGTAGTTCCATTTGCCCATGTTTGGCTCATATACCTCATAACCTTTCTTATTTATGTACTCATCAAAATATACTTTAAATGGTGGTATTGTACCTTCACTGTACCTTAGTTGGTTAAATGATAATAAATGCGAACTTGAACTTGAACTTCCTAACTACCTTTTCTGACAGTTCAGTCCACATAGCCATCACTCTCTGAATGAAAGAGTTGCCCCTCAGCTTCCTAATAAATCTTTTCCCTCTCACCTTAAACCCATGTCCTTGATTCCACAATCCCGGGAAAAAGACTATGTATTCAGGAACCCATGTGTAGTATCGTTTGGCCGGATAGCACAGAAACAAAGCCTTTCACTGGATCTTGGCATATGTGACAATAATAAACCAATGCCAATACCAAAAAAAACAAGGGAGGAGATTTGAACATTGTTGTTAGCTTTAGGTGACATGCCAGAAGGCTGGAGGAGAGCTCATGTTGCCTCCCCGTTCAAAAAGGAAGTTTGGATAATCCTGAAGAGTACAGGCCAGTGAGCCTTGTGTCAGTCAGTGGTAGGCAAGTTGGTGAAGATCCTGAGAGACAGGATTTATGTTCACTTACAGAGGCAGGGATTGATTAGGGGTCATAGATTTGTGGAGGGGAGATCATGGTCACAAATCTCATTTAGGTTTTTTTTTTTAAGGAGGTCGGTAAGAAAATTGGTGAAGGCAGAGAGATAAACATGGTTTATGTGGACATTAGGAAGGCTTTTGAAAAGGTCCCACATTTTAGGGTGTGCACTTATCAGTGAAGATTTCTGGAGATGGAGTCAGGTTTTTGGTGAAGACCCAGGAGAGACACAAGATGTTTTTAAGGAGTGAACTGTGATCAAGGACACACTGCATGAAAGGATGTAAATTCATGATCATTTTTAGCAATAGGGCCCTGCAAGGTTGCATTCTCAGCCCCTTATTATATCTGGAAATTTATGAGTGTGCGGCCAAATTCTGCACAAACAGTGTGGAGAAGCCTAAACTAAACTACTGTGAGGATGATGCTGATTGATGTAAAAGTCTTCATTCATCAAACAAAACAGATATTTTCTTGAAGACTCCATTGTTGGAATCTCCAAACTCAAAGTACAAGAGTTTATATATGTGTAGATTGGTTATTTCCTACTAGCCAATTGTAGTGCTTGTTAGTAGTTGCTCCGCCTAATATGCGTTTTATATTAACAAGAGCTTGCCTACGCCATTCAGTACGAGTAGCTGCTAGGAACTGTAATGTCCTTCAGATCGATGGTGTAAGTAGATTTAATAAACATGTGCTGTATCTTATTATGTGTTTGACTCAACTCATTACATGGTGGCTGAGAGTGAGTCTGCAAAAGCCAGATGCCGCATCAGCAGAAGCAACCCTTACTGCCGCACCCAGTTCCTCCTCTCCCGTGATCCACGTTAGCCACTAATATATTCGAATGGCATGGGAAACACTATCTGGTTCTTGTTGACTCTTATTCGGGTTGGTTCGACATCGATTTACTCCAAACCATTACATCTGAAGCAGTTATCGAGAAGTTGCAGCGTCACGTCTCCGTGCACAGCTCGCCTGCACGTCTTCTGTCCGACTACCACAGACACTTCACCAGTCAGTCTTTCAAAAACTTTGCAAAACTATGGGACTTCCGACATATTACCAGCAGCCCTGAGTTCCCGCAGTCAAACGGACTCGCCAAACGAGCCGTCCGAAGCGCAAAACAGCTAATGGAGCGGTCATATCTTGCAAAATCGGACGCTTACCTAGACCTGATTAACTTAAGGAACATTGCCAGGGATCCCATACTGGGTTCCCTAGCCCAACGACTGACGTCTCGCTAAACCCGTGCTCCCCTGCCTGTGTCCCAGCAGCTTTTGCAGCCACAAGTTCGTTCCCCGCCTGCAGTCCAGAAACAACTACAATTCAAATGCGATACACAGAAACGTTTTTTTGACAAGTCCAGTAAGCCACTTAAACCTCTCACTAGTGGACTGGTGGTTCACCTTCAGACCAACAAGGGCTACGGCTGTCTGGGTCGCATCTACGGTCCAGCCAAAGAACCGCGCTCTTATCTGGTTGATGCGGACGGAGCCATTTACAGACACAACAGTCAACATATCCTTCCAGTGAAGGAACCGCGTCCTGCGACTCCATATCCAGATGTCTCGTGTTTTGTATACCCTCCCACTACCGGTCCTGCTTCTCCACGATCAGCGGTCATTTCCACAGCGGCCTCCCCGTTGCTTTCGGCGCCTAGCTCACCACCTCCCCGCCCCGATGGGTGCCCACTCACATCCCCATTCCCTCCCCAGTATTTTCTCCAGTGAAAGGAGGTGAGGCGGACTTGTACCGCACACGTGCCGGACGGGTTAGCAGGCCACCCATTAGATACGGTGATTTTGTGTAACTATACAAACTTCCCCATATGTGTTATTAACGTTCCGCTACCTATATTGTTTAGCCGCCATTTTCCTATGTACCGATGCTTTCCTTTTTTTCTACAAGGAAAGATGTAGATTGGTTATTTCCTACTAGCCAAATGTAGTGCTTGTTAGCAGTTGCTCCGCCTAATATGCGTTTTATATCAACAAGAGCTTGCCTACGCCATTCAGTGTGAGTAGCTGCTAGGAACTGTAATGTCCTGCAGATCGATGCTGTAAGTAGATTTAATAAACATGTGTTGTATCTTGATATGCGTTTGGCTCAACTCATTATAATATGGATAGACCCAAAATGCTGGAGCAACTCACTGGGTCAGGCAGCATCTCTGGAGAAAAGGAAGCGGTAATGTTTCAGGCCCTTCTTCAGTCCCGAAACGTCATCTATTCCTTTTCTCCAGAGATGCCGCCTGGCCCACTGAGTTGCTCCAGCATTTTGTGTCTATCTTTAAAGTAAACCGGCATCTGCAGTTCCTCCCGACACATTATTTCTGACAGTTAGCTAACCTAGAGGGCACTGTTTAACCTCCAGCCAGAGGTTTCTCAATTGCTTTGTGGCATGTTCTGGCCACCGTACCCACACATTCCCTTAACATTGTGCAAGGCCTTGGTTACTATACATTAGAATAGATATTCAAGTCATTGATTTGCATTAATGGTTGCAACTTGAATATAATTTTAAACCCGCTGCCTGCTTAGTTCGGAAACTTGAGCGCCCAGGAGCGGAAAAGACTGCACAAAGTTCTAAGCACTGCCCAGTCCATCATCGGCTCTGACCTCCCTACCATCGAGTGGGTCTATCGCAGTTGCTGCCTCAAAAAGGCTGCCAGCATCATCAAGGACCCACACCATCCTGACCACTCACTCATCTCCCCGCTGCCTTCAGGTAGAAGGTACAGGAGCCTGAAATCTGCAACGTCCAGGTTCGGGAATAGCTACTTCCCCACAGTCATCAGGCTATTAAATTCAACTCAAACAAAACTCTGATCATTAATAGCCCATTGCACTTTATCTGTGTGTATATATGTCTTCATTGGTATATGGTCACATTGATCAGTTCAGTTCTGTATTTATTTATGCCTATTATATTCTGTTGTGCTGAAGCAAAGCAAGAATTTCATTGTCCTATCTGGGACACATGACAATAAACTCTCTTGAATCTTGAATCACTAACAAACACCATTTACAAGGTTGCAAGTGATGCCACTGTAGTGGGATAGGCCTCAGTCAATAACGAGATGGAGCACAGGAAGGTGATAGAGAGCTCGGTTGCACGGTGTCAAGACAACAACCTCTCTCTCAATGTCAGCAAAATAAGCAGCAGGTCACTGAAGTGGCAGGCAGGGTGGAGTGGACACTACAGGCTGTATCAGGGTGTTAAAGTCGAGTTGGCTGAGTGCTTCAAGTGTCTCAGTGCAAATATCAGCAACAATTCCAGTCACACTGATGCTACTGCCAAGAATGCGCACCGACAACTGTGCTTCCTCAGAAGACCAGGAAAATTCAGCATGTCCCCAATGACTCTGCCAATATTTACAGATGCACCTATCTGGACGCATCGCAGCTTTGTACGGCAACTGCTCGGCCCAAGACAGCAAGAAATAGCAGAGAGTTGAGATCGCAACGCTGCCTGCCACACAAAACAGTCTCTTTCCTCCTCTCCCCCCCCTCCGCCTCCCCCATCGATTTGATTTGCAGCTCACGTTGCATTTCAAAAGTAGCTATCAATATCAAGGATGCCCCAAACCAGGTCATTCCTCTTTATCTCTTCTCCCATCTCTCCTCAGGCAGTAGATAATAAAAGCTTGAAAGCACATACCAGCAGATTCAAGAACTGCTTCTTCCCCACTGTTATCAGACCCTTGAATGGAGTTCTTGTGAACCAACGATGAATTCCTGATCAACCAATCTACCATGCAGCGACCCTTGCACTTTCTCTGCAACTGTACCACTATACTCTGCCCGCAGCTTATTTTTCTCTTTCACACTACCTGATGTACCCAAGTGCGGTAGGATTTGCCTGGACAGCATACAAAACAGTTTATCTCAGAATACGTGACAAAAATAAACCAATATCAATACCAAGCCACTGTGACAATTGCTGCTGAAGATAAAATGATCTACCTGCATGTGTACAGTCCGTTTGTTTAATCTTTGCTCTGTATATGCCCCAAGAACCGTAGGTTTCTGCAAAACTTATCAAATTAGAAGTGGTTGTTTTTTCTTTGTGATGTGTCCTTTTTCAAACCCATGAAAAGCGGCAGCAGCCTTCAACACAGGCCCTACGCTCCTCACTCAACAGATCCCCTCCAGCAGAGTCTTAATATATCTGATTTGTCAATGTCATCATCACTGCTAATCTCTTCACAACTTTGAAGTCTGAAAATGATTCATTCTACAAAGAATTTGCAGTTTGAAGGCACTAGCTGGGGACAGAAATTCATTTAAAAGTAATGGAGAGACAGAATTTGCTTTCAATTCAGATGTTTGAGGAATAAACAGCATTTCATTGTGAGAAATATTGAAACGATTCCCCAATATTTTTTGAAGAGTCAATTTTTATCAGCAAAACTATATTAATAATGAATGACGTAAGAAATAACTGCAGATGCTGGTTTAAACAGAAAATAGAGGAGTAACTCAGCGGGACAGGCAACATCTCGGGAGGGAACGAATGGGTGACGTTTTTCGAGTCGAGACCCTTCTTCAGACTGGTTAGGGATAAGGGAAATGAGAGATATAGATGGCGATGTGAAGAGATAAATAACAATGAATGAAAGATGCAAAAAACAATGATAAAGTGAACAGGCCATTGAAAGCTGTTTGTAGAACCTGGTGTAACTTGGATGGGGGAGGGATAGAGAGAGAGAGAGAGAGCGAGAGAGAGGGAATGCTGGGGCTACCTGAAGTGAGAGAAATTAATATTCATACCTCAGGGCTGTAAGCTGCTCAAGTGAAATATGAGATGCTGTTCATCCAATTTGCGCTTTGCCTCACTCTGACAATGGAGGAGACCAAGGAGGGAATGGTCTGTGTAGGAATGGGAAGGATAATTAAATAACTTGAACAACGGATACAGTAGATGAGGTTGGAGGAGGTGCAAGTGAACCTCTGCCTAACGAAAGGACTGTCGGCATCCCTGGACAGAGTCGAGGGAGGAGGCATAGTGACAGGTGTTGCATCTTCTGTGGTTGCAGGGGAAGGTACCTGGGGAGAGGGAGGTTTGGGTGAGAAGGGATGAGCTAACCAGGGAGTTGCGGAGGGAACGGTCTCTGCGGAAGGCAGAAAGGGTTGGAGATGTAAAAATGTGGCTAGTTGTGGGATCACGTTGGAGATGGCAGATATTTCGAGGATTATGTGGTGTATGCGATGGCTGATGGGGTGGAAGGTAAGGACGAGGGGGATTCTGTCTCTGCTGCGGCGAGGGGGAGGGGGAGCAAGGGCGGAGCTGCGGGGTACCAAGGAGACACGAGTGAGGGCCTCATCTATGATGGGACAGGGGAACCCCCATTCCCTAAAGAATGAAGACATCTCAGATATTCTAATATGGAACACTTCATCTTTGGCGCAGATGCGGAGGAGACGGAGGAATTGGGAGTAGGGGATAGAGTCTTTGCACGATGCAGTGCGGGAAGAAGTGTAGTCGAGATAGTTGTGGGAGTCAGTGGGTTTGTAAATAATGAATGGATTGCTTTCAAATAAGAACATATTGACTTGTTCAACATTCAAAAATGCTATCTCTCTTATAATAAATCACTCTTTCTGAATTGTGGTGAGGAGTTTTGAAAGGTTTACGTATTGTGACATTGGAGGACGAAATGAGGCAACATTCATATGGCCAATATTCAGGAAGTTTATTTTCATCCCTGAAGTAGCAAAATTAAATTTAGAATGTAAATCTGCAATATATTTTTCCAATGCAAACTCAATTTGAATTCTAAAACTACCTGGGGTTACCCAAGAGCTATGCTGGAGGGTGATTGCGTCGTCTTAGGAACTGAGTTCTCATCCCATGTTTGACTGGTAAACCTTAAATTGTATTCTTGAATTTTAGAGAAAAATTATAATCACTATTGCCATGCCCTAATAAGGTGAGAAATGAATCTAACTCAACATAGTGCAAAATCCTTTGTCTCTGCTAAATGACTAGGTTCATCAGAATAGCACCAAAAGCAATAATAGAGATGTGTAAAGGGCCTGTCCCACCTTCCTGAGTCCTCTGCCGAGTTGAAAGGACCTCAAAAAGAAAATCAAGATTTTTGTGATCTACTAACTCCTCCTCCCGACTATCTTTTACTCGTGGACTTTTTTGTCATGCTGGTAAAAATCTCCCGACTTACCTGATGCCCCAAGTACTTACGGCTGGCATAACGAGCCACTACGATATATCTACAGACTCCTACGGCCTCCTACAGACTTGCTACGGACATTCTCCAAGTTTGAATCAAGGGGAAAACTCGAGAGAATACATTAGTAACTCGGAAAAGTGGGACAGGCCCTTTAAGCTCTCCTTATTTAGTTTAGTTTAGTTTAGAGAAATAGCATGAAAACAAGCCCTTCAGCCCACTGGGTCCACGCAGACCAGCGATCCCCGCACACTAACACCATCTCACACACACACACACACAAAGGACAATTTACAATTTTTCCCAAGCCAATTAACCCATAAACGTGTTCGTATTGGTGTGTGGGAGGAAACCGGAGCACCCGGAGAAAACATTTGCAGGTCACAGGGAGAATGAACAAACTCCCTACAGACAGCGCCTGTAGTCAGGATGGAACCAGTGTCTGGTGCTCCAAAGCAACAACCACTGCACTACCTCTGTATAAGATTGGAAAAAATGAGAAATACATGTGGGGCAAAATATATGTATTCAAAATGGTTTTGAGTTTATTTTACTTGGCATTGACTCACTAGTGCAAGCCTCCCAGAAATCTTTCCAATTACAGGGTCAAGAATCTAATAGAACCCCCATGCTCCAAAATGTGTGTTAAAGCAATACCTCCTTAATAACAGAATTCAAAATTTCCCAGTAACAGATCTTGGGCTAACTGAACAATACATTTTTTGCTTTGTGTGCTTCTCCTTTCTAGAATACAGGCATTGCATTTTTAATTTTCCAAACCTCCGGGAATTCTCCAGAATCAAGGGAATTTTGATAGTTTGCATTCAACACATTCACTGCAGATACTAAAGCAAATGGAAGAACATGGGCATTTGGGAAAGGCAAATGGATAAGTGGGGAAGGGGAGGGGGGGGGGGGGGGGGGAGTAAGTTACCTATAATTGCATCCAATCTAATTAATTAATGTAAAAGAAAACTGCAGTTGCTGGAAATTTGGAATAAAAACAGAAAATGCAAGAACTATTTAGAAGGTAAAGCAGGATCTATGGACAGAGAGAAACAGTTAACATTCATGTCCAAGCCCCTTCACCTGACTATTATTATAGGTTTAATGAAAATTTTAGTCGGAATTTTAGTCACTGGTGGCAAATCCATTGAAGACAATTTTTCCATATGATTCTGTGATTCATAAGTTCGGACTCATCAAGTCTAACCCACAAATTCAATCATGGCTGATCTATCTTTCCCTCCCAACCCCAATCTCTTGCCTTCTCCCCATAACCCCAGTAGGTACCAACAGGGGTGCACTGCATGTTTAACATTTTATATTTTGTGTTAATTTGTTTGATTATTCTTAATGAATGTGGCAAACATCACAGTTGTGAGGCTCCTCTCCTCATCTGTGATATTAGTGTCAGCTGCACAATCAATGTATGAACTAAAAATTAGGCTGACTCAATGAGAATATCATCTTTGCAAAGAGCTAAATAATTTACAAAATAAAATGGCTCATCAATTAAAAGTGACCATATTACTAATTTCCTCTGGGGAAATTGTGCAGTGGTGAATTCTACCATGTACTTAGAACTATCATTATTTTGACAAGCAAAACCATTTTCCTATGACAAGATGAATGCTTGCATCTAATGTGCCTCAACTCATCAACATACAAACTGCACAATAAAGTAACTCTTCATCTATCCATATCATTCTTACTGGAGTTTATTATGATGTTCTTGTTCATTACTGATGCCATCTCCAATTTAGAAGTCAGTCCATTTTAAAATAGATGGGTAGGTGGCTTGATAAGGCCGAGTGTGGGTGGAAGGTAATAAAATATCATGGAAAAATGTGCAGATTTTATCAACTTGTCATTAGTAATAAAGATAAGTGTTGTGTGGGGAAATTCACTATCTGCAAATGTTATAATACTTCCCTTTACATTCGTCCCACAGAAACTGCTGAAGTATCATAAGCAAAGCCATTCAATCTTGAATACAATACAAAAGAAGAATGAAAAATGCACACTCAGTGAAATAAAAAATGTTCACTTTTACTGGCAGGATTTGGATTTTTAAGTGAGCCGTCTTGAAAAGTAGAAGCTAATTCACACAAGGCATTCAAGTTAGGTTTGGGAATCAAACATTTACATGACATAATTGTTTGGATAGGGACGTGCTTTTTATCAGTTGAGATAAGAAGAAACACTACAAATACTGGAAATCTAAAGAAAGCCTACAAGTGCTGACATTGCACTGTATTCAAATTTGCATCTGAAAGAGAAGAGGTCAGTATTTCATGTACAACCTCCATAAGAAATCTCATTAGTTCTGATTAAAGGTCACAATTGAACTGGTGTCCAACTTTTTACCGGTATAGAATGATTGACCTGGTTACCTTGTCAGCACTTCCTCGCTCATATCGCACATCTGCTCATATTTCTGGGACAATTTATATTTGGATGCATTCAGAGGTGTGCTTGAAAAGAAGGTTGGTTTGAATATAATGTGTAAAGGCAAAGAAAAGAAATCCTCACTACTTACAGAGCACGTGAAAAGGAATCGGCAGGGCTATGACTGGTGCATCAGACAGTTCATATTATACTCCATGGCCCTGTGCATTCATGTGACATCGTATCTTCTCACTGGGGAAGCTGGCATGATATATCTTTTAAATATTTTATTTTCCCAATTAAGGAAATAGTGGACAAAAACCGCTATAATCAGGGAATATTGTTTACCATCATAAATATAACCGACTTAAACGGACGACAATTTAGAGAGAGCTGTTTTCAACCAAGAATCTATTCAACCAAGAATACAAATCCCTATTCAACCATCTGAAATGAAAGGTCAATTGAATCTTCCACGACAGTCCATCTAGTCTCAAACTATAAAACCCAGGCAAAATTAATTCCTTTAAAACAAGAATCACAAATATTCACATCAGTACCTGAAAAACATTGCCATAGATAGAAACGAGACACAGAGTTCATTTGATTCTGTTCTCAACTTGTATGGAAGTTACCCTTTGTGGCTGGAAAATTCCAAGGGAGCAAAGTGCACTTTATTCTTTCTGGCCAGAGAGAAACAAGCAGGTTGAAACAATGAGTTTGTTCTTTCTCCGAATAATTTTGTTATTCTTGTAGTTGTGCTGATATTGGGCCAGAAAGCTGCTCCATCTCAGTCACACTTTCAGAGGTTCTGATAGATGGAGCCCAAAACCGAGTTCATTATTCCATTGTAAAATGCGTAACATCAATTTTCTATTGTAAAATGGGTGACAACACTGGAAGCTCCAACATATCCCATAATAATATTTCAAACAAATGACCATGTAAAGTTTCCCTTAAGGGGGGGGGGGGGGGGGGGTTAAGCATAAGGAAATAAAGAGCCTTCAAATTATTTAGTTAGTTTAGAGATACAGTGTGGTAACAGACCCTTCGGCCCACCAAATCCGCGCCGACCAGCGATCCCTGCACATTAACACTACCCTACACACACTAGGGACAATTTTTTAAATTTATGCCAAGCCAATTAGCCTACACAACTGTACGTCTTTGGAGTGTGGGAGGAAACCGAAGATCTCAGAGAACACCTACACGGTCATGGGGAGAACGTACCAACTCCATACAGACAGCATCTGATGCCAGGATTGAACCCAGGTCTCTGATGCTGAAAGCGCTGTAAGGCAGCAACTCTACTGCTGCTCCATCACGCCGCACCCGCTGCGCCACCGTGCCACCCCTAGGTTATTCTTTAACTTAGAAACTAAGAACTGAGTCCAGACCTTTCTACACCAATGTTAGCAGTCGATGATTCTATATGTCTTTTAAAAACACATTTCCAGGCTTCTTCCCGGCCATGCTATCGAAACATTGATTAATTTGCTCACATTTTTAACAAATCCATTTTAATCTACATTAATACATTTCCATCAAGTTACCATTCCTATATACATAAAGAATATTTCCATGGACATCTTTTGAGCGTAACTAATTTGTTAAAATGAATCTGAAATGATCGAGCAAAATCAAACAGTCAAAACATTAATTTTTAAGTCAATTTGCATTAAATTTAAAATTTAATGATTGACCGATTTTGGTTGATCACTTCAAATTTTACACTGAGCACTATGCAAATGGTTTTTGGAAGAAGATTGAATGATAAGAGCCCTCTGAAACTCGCACAATCTTGAAAACCTTGCTATGATGAATGCATTCAAAGCAGAAAGATTTAGTTTCTTTGTAAACACATTTTGTTATTAGTTCAGGGATGCCCAGCCAGCAACATGCTGTTTGACCCATCCCTAGTTCTTTTGTTACCCAGGATTGCTAAGTTCTGTTGTCAAAATCATCATGATACAGTACTTTTATCTTTATATTTTGATTTGTAGTCTTCTCATAGTCATACAGCACAGAAATAGGCCCTTCAGCCGTCCAATCCTATTTGCCAGTGCTTGGCCTGTAGTCTATTAGGCTTTGGTGATTCAAGTGCTCATCTAGAAGATTTCCTTTTGACTATTTTTAACATCATCTGCCCCCTCCACCTTATCAAGCATGTGTTCCAAATCACAACCACCATCTGGATGAAAATCATTTTCCTCAGATCCCCACTAACCTACAGCTCCTCACGTTAAGCATGTGCCTGCTGATTTTAGACACCTCTACCTATGGTGAAAGGTTTCTTAACATCTACCCTATAATACCTCTCATAATGCTGTGTCCCTCTATGGGTCCACTTCAATCTCCTTTGCTCAAACAAATCTAGTTCATCAACCTCATAGCAAAATATTCTATTCCAGGTAACATCTCAGTGAATCTCACCTGCACACTTATCAATACAATAGTATTCTTCTATCTTATACTCATCTCAATAAGTTGCTATAACACTTTAATTTATAAGGTTAATCTCTCAACGTATTTTAAATACAAAGCTGAGATACTCAAGTATTTTGGCTCATTCATACTGTTTTGCTCCATGTTTACAATGCACGGAGCAGCCACTTACACTACCCCAAGGCCCCACATTCTCATCAACTCCCCTCAGATTCTACCACTCGCCTGTACACAGAGGTCGATCAACCCAATTGTCTTTGGGAAGTATGGGGAAACCAGAGTGCCCGAAACAAGTAAACAATGCAGTCACAAGGAGAGTGCATACTCCACATACTGTAGACAGAGGTCAGAATTGAACACAGATCTCTGGTGCCACGAGGCAGAAGCTCTGCTGGCTGCACTACTGTGTCAGATGCACAGTAATCATACAATTCAAGTGTTAGTATCCTTGTCAAGCTATATTTTTACTGTTACGTTTTCCAGTCCTAGAGTAGTATGCAAAAATAAATTGTTAGTTCGGATCAAACAAATGTAAAGCAATGAGAATTAAATAAAGAGATAATCTCTCTTGAATCAGTTCTTGGCTATTACCATAGAAGACCAACAAGAATGTGAAGCATTCAGCCATTGGTGCAGTAAAGCAAGTTCTCTTGCCCAGAGGCAGAAGTCCTTTATTGAGTTGTTTTGATCTGAGATGCTTGGTCTGAAGCAAATGTGTCTGTAACTTCCAAAAGGGAATTGGATAAATACATGAAGGGGAATAATTTGCAGGGCTGGAAGGGAAGATCAGGCGAGTGAATCCTAAACTGCATCAGACTCTGTTTCATTTCACCTTCAGCCCCATGGAGAGCGGACACTATCGATCATCCCTTACAGCAGGAAGTAGTAGTATTAGTACCAGTCATGGGTGTGTTAGTGGAAGCTCAGTGGAGAGACCTGCAGAATGGACATGCACTTGTCCTGATCATTAGCAAATGCTCGAGCCAAAATAAAGCCTCAATGCAGCCAATTTTCTCAGTTTTTCTAGTCTACAATAGAATTCTTCCATTTTGCCTTTTGGGATATCTGCCCTATTAAAGGAAATGAAGGCAGTGCCAGGAATG
The DNA here is from genome assembly GCA_963514005.1 of Raja brachyura. The sequence goes on from OY740800.1 coordinate 14,479,679, forward strand.
ATTGTTAAGGGGATGAATTCTATTTCCATGTGAAGAGGTCGCAAGGCACTTTGGTGCATAGCATTTGGTCTCATATTCTATCTGTAGACTTTAGAGATGCAGATCCGACACAGGCCCTTCGGCCCATCAAGTCCACGGCAACCAATGATCACCCTATACACGAGCATTATCCAACACACTAGAGACAATTTATAATTTTACCGAAGCCAATTCATCCAAAAACCTGTACGTCTTTGGAGTGTGGGAGGAAACCGGAGCACACAGAGGAAACTCATGAAGTCACAGAGAAAACATTCAAGCTCCTTATAGACGGCACCAATAGTCAGGATTGAATCCGGGTCTCTGACGCTGTAAGGCAACAGCTCTATTGCTACACCACTGTGCCGTCTGATATATCAAAAATAAATCCCTCTTTGCTGAGGTTTTGAATAATGTATAAATAATTTAATGGTGTTCATTTGCTGCTGGAGGTTTCACTGGAAAATTAATTAAAATATTAATAGCATCTAAAAAACATGAATGCTAAGTATGTTGGAATATTAATTGGAAAAACATTCAATAGGATATCCACTTGGAACATTTCCCATTGTAGCAACACCTGTGGATTATCAAGGCTTTACTCTAGTTATTTTTTAATTGCAATAACTTTAATTAGGTGTCTCATAAAGACAGAGTAACAAAGCACACGTTATTTTCAAGTGGAGTTCAAGAATTCACCTAAATAACATCATAGGATGTTCATGAAGTTTTGACAAAGCTCTTAGAATGTCTCCTTATGCTATTAGAATGTCTCCTCAAAAGTCTCCATTTTCCAACCTCCAGCAGCAAATGAACAGTATTAAATTGTTTTGGCACATCAAGCCAATTCAACTTGTCTTCATCAGAAATTAGGCCCCCCAAAAATATCAGTTAAAATCAAACTTTCCACTTCAGTAGGGAGGTAATCACCCCATACACTAGCTTTACCCTACACTCCAGAAACTATTTACAGAAGCTGATTAACCTACAAACCTGACGTGATGAAAGGTCTCGACCCAAAATGTCAGCTGCTCCTTTTCGCCAGAGATGCTGCCCCACCCGCTGAATTACTCCAGCATTTTGTGTCTATCTTCGGTGTCAACCAGCATCTGCAGTTCCTTCCTACACAACCTACAAACCTGCACGTCTTTGGAATATGGGAGGACCACAAGAGAGCACCAGGATCTTTGGTGCTGTAAGGCAGCAACTCTACCGCTGCACCATTGTGCCACCTTTACATGTTCTTAAATGTTACCCTGTATTTACATGTTACAAACCCCAAGCTTTTATAGGATTTGCACATGGCATATCTCAATACTCAAGATACAGGAAAGACCATCACACTCATATTATCTATCCAAGGTCACCGAGGTTAAAGTGTGAAGTGCGTTGAAAGGAATGCACTTTCCCTTTAAGAGGGAGACCAGGCTTTATTTGTCAATCCAACTGGATTTTGTGCTCAGCTAATCGAGAGATCCCATGAGACACTGGTTCAGTATTACAAGTCTCGCAATTTCTATTTCATGAAAATTTGCAATACCTGCAGTTTACAAAATGTGATTGAATCGCTACATGTACGAAGAAGGCACTTCACACAATATGATGTTTACTGAATCTCTCTGTGCTGTTAGGTACAGTGCAAATTGGGAATTAACAAACATATTCAGGATAGATGTGGGTAACAATGGCCTGATGTGTTTAATATTCCTCATTTACTGAAAGTATTATACGATTGCTATCAAAATTGAAAGATTCCACTGTTCAGTGTATTAACAATCTTGAAAATCTAAACTCCTCATTTGCAAACATGTCATAAATTATTATATTCAGTAATACCATAACAATACGCAGGCAGCACTTAAAACAGCTGCTGCCATATCCCAGAGTCCTTTGGCCTAGGGCCTTTCAGATGATTTCCTGTGAAGCTCAGACACAAATCCATTGCTGACTGCTCCCAGGCAGATCATTTCGCTGAACACCTCTGCTCAGTCCGCCTTAACCTACCTGATCTCCCGGTTGCTCAGTACTTTATCTCTCCCTTCCATTCCCAATCTGACATTTCGGTCCTGGGCCTCCTCCATTGTCAAAGTGAGGCCCAGCTCCAATTGGAGGAACAGCACCTCATATTTTGCTTGGGTAGCTTACACCCTAGCGGTATGAACATTGACTTCTCTAATTTCAAATAACCCTTGCTTTCCATCATTCTGCATCATCTCCCCCTTCCCAGTTCCTTCACCAGTCTTACTGTCTCTGACTACATTCTATCTCTGTACCGGCCACTCACCTGACATCAGTCTGAAGAAGGGTCTCGACCCGAAATGTCACCCATTCCTTCTCTACAGAGGTGTTACCTGTCCCGCTGAGTTACTCCAGCATTTTGTGCCTTCCAGCATTTCCTTCGGTTTAAACCAGCATCTGCAGTTCTTTCCTACCCTACACAGGGCCACAGTAACCCCAAATCAGCACGAAGGGAAACAACCAATGTCAGCCTGACATGAGACAATGTAAATGAATAATCCGTGGGGTTTCTTTCCCTGAAAGGTCAAAATAAGACTTTTCACAAAAGTGGCTTTTATAAGTGATGGATAATCTGGATTGAAGGTATTTTAACATTTGATTGAGTATCTGTAAAGTCCAGCTCAAAAGAAGCCGTGTGTGTCTATTTTGTGTTTGACTTTTCCTTATTGCATTGGTGTGTTAGTATACATCCTGCATACATTCTGTGTAAGAGATTTGCAGGTGCTGGTTTAAAGCAAAAATTGGCACAAAAAGCCGGAGTAACTCAACAGGTCAGACAGCATCACTGTAGAAAAGGAATAGGTGATGTTTTGGGCCGAGACCCCTCTTCCGAAGGGTCTCGACCCAAAACGTCATCTATTCCTTTTCTCCAGAGATGCTGTCTGATTCGTAGAATTACTCCAGCTTGTGTCCATCTGCACACGTTCTGTCCTTGCCTCCATTGCTGCCCCATCTTCTCCGTTTCCACTGCTCTTTGAAAAGCCAAGCTATACAGCATAGAGACAATGGTGATACTCACGACCATGGTTGGGTTGTATAGGACTGGAGTTCCTGACTGATCTGAAATAATCTTTCAAAATCTAGAGATTACTAACGGAATAGACTTTTTTTTTTAAATCAAGCTCAGTTGCTTTTAGTAACAACTTTGGAATCCAAATTGCCAAATCCAATAGATGTAATGAGATTGTCATACATTTCTCCCTGACAGCAAGGATCGTTGCTGGAAAATTGGGTGTGCAATTTCCAATACTGTAATATTTTCACAGACTATTTTCACCCTGGTCATTTCCTCTTCCCCTCTTTCCTGGAGGGCAGAAGGTACAAGAGCTTGAAAGCACATACTTCCAGATTCTGCAACAGCTGCTTTTCAGCCTATTGAACGGTCTGTCCATGTGATAGAGTGTATAGTCAAAATCTTCCAACCTACCCAATTGTGGATCTTGCAATTTTTAATCTGAACTTACTCTATAAGTTTACAATGTATACATATATAGTTATAAACTTATAACTTACTCTAAGTTTACAACGTATACATCGTTGTTCATTAAATGCTAGGCATACATTGATACAATTTAAAGTATTATATAGATTACATTATTCAAAAACTAAATTAAATAGAATTTTTCCTAACATTTCTCCTATTTGTGATAAATGTCAGAATTTAGAGGCTAATTTAATACATAGTTTTGTAACATGTTCAAAACTTAGGTATTATTGGACAGAAATCTTTAGAGTTATTTCTGAAGTTCTTAGAGTTAAACTGGATCCAGATCCAAAGTTAATAATATTAGGAATTCCGGACTCAAAATTGGTATTAACAGTAAATCAAAGAAATTTCTTTGATTACTGTTTGATAATAGGGAAAAAAATAATATTGAAATTTTGGAAGGGAACATTAACCCCCATAATTAAAATGTGGACAGCAGAGATGTTGGAGACATTGTATTTGGAAAGAATCAGATTTGTCCTAATGGACAAATGTGAAATCTTTGAACAAATATGGTCTCCATATATACAATATTTGAAGGGATAGCTGTTCTTGGCATTACAACTCAATGGGTACTCGACAGGATTTGATGAAAATAATTCATTTTCAAACTGGGATTTGTATACATGTCTCTACAATAGGATGATATTATCATTTGTAATATTTTTATTTACAATGTATTTTGTTGCTTCTCTTTTAAATATATATATATAATACCTTTTATTGTTTTTAAAGGGGAAATATATATATATTGAATAGATATATATGAACTAGTGTTTTTTCTTTTTTTTCTTTCTCTTTACTTTTTTTTATATAATCAAAATTATTATTTAATCACAACCTTTGTTGATTTAGAACCTATTCTTTTTTCTTTTTCTCTCTATTCTTAAAAAACAGAAGATAATAATAATCAATGTGATATTTGTACAATTACTAATTTAAGTTGGTATTTGCAAATTTGTTTTATCATTGTGAAATGTTTACTTCTAATAAAAATATTAGTATAAAAAATGAACTTACTCTATAATTATAATGTTCCAAAGCTGTTTGGTATAGAAATTTGGACAGATGAAGTAGTTGAGGCAGATACACTAACAACATGGAGGGATATTGGCCAAATGGAGGCAGATGGGACTAGTGTAGATGTTGGTCGGCTTGGGCCTGTTTCTAGAGGGGGAAGAGAGGGGGGAGGGAGAGAGAGTGGGGGGAGAGAGAGTGGGGGGAGAGAGAGTGGGGGGAGAGAGAGTGGGGGGAGAGAGAGTGGGGGGAGAGAGAGTGGGGGGAGAGAGAGTGGGGGGAGAGAAGGGGGTGGGAGGGAGGGGGGAGGGAGAGTAGGATTGGAGACACTTTTGAGAAGTATAAAGTTTCAGGCATTTTACCTGCCGGTAGATTTTCCTTGGTCCTGAAAACTCCAATGAACCAATCAAAATGCCCGGTCAGCGAAGGATGTTGCCTACAGTTGCCCTCCACTGCCTGGAGCTAAATAGCGACCCCACTCCACTGAACCACTAGTTAAAAAGAACCATGCCGACCAAATTTTACTCGCGGAACATTTTTCAACATGCTGTTCAAAATGTTTCTGCGACCTAGCTGAGGCTGCAAATATGCGGGAACTTCCCTCGAGCATGAAGGAGAGTTCCAGCGACCTCATAGGACCTCCTAGGACCACATGTCGACCATGCTGCGAGTTTGAAGGTTGAAGACACACTTCTAAACTCGCAGATTAGGTCGCCCAAGTTGGAGCTGTCAGAGGCGGTAGTTGAGGCTGGGGCTATCCCATCGTTTAAGAAACAGTTAGACAAGTACATGGATAGGACAGGTTTGGAGGGATATGGACCAAACGCAGGCATATGGGACTAGTGTAGCTGGGACATTGTTGGCTGGTGTGGGCGAGTTGGGCCAAAGGGCACTGTTTCCACTCTATGAGCCCCCAACATCTACAGTATAATACTCTGACAGATGAAGGCCAATGTGCCGAAAGCCCTTTTGATCACCCTGCCACATGTAATTCCACTTTAAGGGAACTATGTACCTGTACTCCTAGATCCCTCTGTTCTACAACACTTAACAGAGCTCTACCATTCACTGTGTAGAATTGTAGTTGTTAGTTTTGGATCCTTAAGCTAAATATTTGGCGTAAACTTAAATTATAAAAAATGGAAAAAAGCATAAGACTGTGCAAGCCAAGAGAAGCCTTCCTGGATGGTTGTTGGCATTCTGAGCTGTCCTTGCTCCTTGCATTCGCTTCAATTCATCTTATACAATACAATAATACAAACAAAAAGCAACAGAACCCAGAAAATATATTTTAACATGAACATCCACCACAGTGATTCCTCCACATTCCTCACTGTGATGGAAGGCGAATAAAAGTTCAATCGCTCCCGCGTTTCTTCTCCCGCGGTCGGGGAGCCTTGAGCCTTCCGTTGATGGGACGATCGTTACTCCCGTAGCCGGCGGCATTTGGTGCCCTCCGCATCGGGGCGATCAGCGCCTGCATCGGGGGGATCTCAGCTCCCCCACACTGGGCGATCGGACCCCATTTATGCATGAAACACTTAGTGCATACTCTTGACACTTGTAATGTTTGGGGTACTGATTTCTCCACTGTTAGTTCTAAAGAGTACATGTAAATAACAGTACATTTTTAAGTGCTCACGCCCGAAGAGTTTGTTCACTGCAAGTATTTCGGAGCCCCTCGCGATGTCACGACCTGCCCCGCACAACTCCATACCCCTCCGCGCTTCTAAGTGGGACCGGCCCCGCGCGGCCATATGGTGCCCGTACACCTCAAGGGACCACGAGGTCGCATAATTTGCGAGCCGAGGACGTGTAAGTGGGACAGGCCCATTAGCCTTTGCACCAAGAACGTTTGCGACATTTGCTTATCATGAAGAAGGAAAAGGATATAGATAGTCACAATGTGTGAAGAGCGTGCAGCTGTACATGGTCACATGAAATGCCGGATAGTGTATCCTGTAGCCTCAGTGAAAGAGCAAAGGGAAGGCATCAGACCTCCCACCTGTTTGTAACTTCTGTCATTGCATGTACTCTCCCTGCTGTGTTTGTTGACAATAATTTTTCCATTGGTGTCAGATTTACAGGGGCAAGCTCTCCTCCCGACTTTCTCCTCTTTTTCTCTATTGCTAGCATCTACAGCAAGGGTATTGATACTATGTTTTGCCTGTGTGCTATTGAAAAGGGCTTTAAAAGACATGCAGAGTGTGGTAATGACAGGAAAACTGGTCAAGTTTCTCTGGGTTCTCCTTGCCCATTGAAGGGGAAAACAATATTTATCCTTATATTAAAATTGTATATGTTGTTCTTGGAGAATACAAGCTCTCTGATGATGCCATATTAACTGTTTTTCCGATATACATTATCACTCATTATACAGCGATGTAAACAGCAATAAAGTACAGAAGGCTACCTTTAATTATTATGCTATTCACAACATTCCTGCCTTTTTACATCACATGATGCTTACCTGGAGATTTCTCAACACTAGTTTTTGGCATTTTTGCAGCCATTGAGGGTTCTCCTAAAATAGTCTTTCAAAGTCACAAAAACAGAGAGAACGTATGAACACTGTGGGCAGCAGTAGTGCCTTACAGCGCCAGAGACCTGGGTTCCACCCTGATCAGGGGTGCTGTCGGTACGGAGCTTGTACGTTTCCCCCGTGACCGTGTGGGTTTTCCCCAGGAGCTCAGGTTTCCTTCTGCATTCCAAAGACGTACAGGATTGTAGGTTAATTGGCTTCACTAAGAATTGTAAATTGTCTCTAATGTGTAAGATAGTGTTAGTGTTTGGGGATGGTTGGACATCACGGACTCGGTGGGCCGAAGGGCTTGTTTCCGCGCTGTAACTCTAAACTAAACTATAAACTAGGATTGGGTTATCCTGTGCTGCAATTGGCACTGGCACTTAGGCAAGGTAAATGCTGTTGCTATGGTGTACGTCTACATGTGGCAGCAGATAACCCAGCACTTAACCCAGGTCGATCCTGACCTCAGATGCAGTCTGTGTGGAGTTTCTCCCTATGACTGTGTGGGTTTCCTCCAAATGCACCGGATTCTCCCGTTTTACAAAGATGCACAAGTTGGTAGGTTATTTGTGCCCTCGTAGATGAATGTTACAATCTAGGGGGAACTGATGAGAATATGAGCACAATAAAAAATTAGATTATTTAGGATTAGTGTAAATACCTGTGTGATGGTCAGCATTGACTCATTGGGCCACAGTACCTATTTCTGTGCTGTAGATCCCTGCTACACAGTCATAGAGTACTAAAACAGACCCTCTGGCCTAACTCGTCCATGCCGATCACGATGCCCCATCTAGCCCTCATTTGCCAATATTTGGCCCATGTCCCTCTAAATCTTTTCTATCCATGTATCTATCCAAGTGTTTTTTAAATGCTGTGATAACCCTGCCTCTGGCAGCTCATTCCATATCCCCACTGCCCTCTGAGTAAAGCTAAATCTTGCCCCTCTCACCTTAAACTGATGTCCTCTGGTTCTTGATTCCCCTATTCTGGGTAAATGTCACTCTGCATCTACCCTATTAATTCCATGATTTTATAACACCTCTACAAGATGTCCTCATCCTCATACCCTTCATGGGGGATAAAAATCCGAGCCTGCCCTCTCCTAATTGCTCAGGCCCTCAATCACTGGCAACATCCTTGTAAATATCCAAGCAACACCACCCGCTTTAGTGCCATCCGCTCCAGTGTCATAGTGTATATTCTATGTCTTTGTAAGGACATGATGCATTGTATGAATGCCTGCACTGTGGGCAAACATATGTGCAGGCATCAGTTTCTTCCACCTGAAGGAAATGCAAATGTAATCTCCTCACCTTGAGTTTGGAGTTGGGGTGGCTTGCATTTTGCAGTATGGGTGTCGGGGGTTATGGGGGGAGAAGGCACGAGAATGGAGTTAGGAGGAGAGATCAATCAGCTATTATTGAATGGCAGAGGAGACTTGATGGGCCAAATGGCCTAATTCTTATCCTGTCACTCATGACCTTATGACCATATGCAACATTAGGCAGTGAAGAATGAGATACAGCAGAGATCAACAGTGGCAAACAATAATCAGTCAGGGAGCTGAGAGTGATGGTGACCCTGATTTCAATGGGCAGAGAAACAAGGCACACCTATAAACTGTATTTGAGATTGCAGGAGAGCTACAAATGCAGGTTGTGAATTAGTGTGGTTTCAAGGAAACTTGGAAAATGGTTGTTCTGTAACTAAATGTCAATTTTCAGACACATGATTGAAAATCTCACCCTACTGTAGGGAATGCAGTCAGCACTGGAAGCTTGCCGATTCATTTAAGTTAAGCTTGCTCATCAAAACAGCACAGGTTCTTTCCCAATTCCATTGAGCAAGTGATGAACACATCCTGGCTGATTTATGTTGTGCCCCAAAATCGCTTCCATGGACAAATCACTCCCAAATGGATAAAACTGTGGAAAATGAGCTCCTATCATTTCTGCACCAGAAAGAGGAAACAAATGTGCTTAAATTTATACTGCAGTCAAAATTGTCTCCCAGACTGAAAATATAGTTTGTTTGCAAGCATTCTGAAGTTTATTTTGGATACTGTTTCTGCAGCAATCTAGGAAGTATCATTTTCAGTCCAGAAAAGGAACAAACATAATTATTTTGTTCACTACCTTTTCAAATTAATCTTGTTAGTTATGGATAATGTAAAGATCACATTTTGATTTATATATAAATGATTCAAATAATATCCTTCACCAGACGCCATACAATGCTTGGGGTCCTTCTCTATCACTTTTCTATTGTCCAGTTAGTTTCTCCGATAGTTTTTCAAAACAAGTTAGTCAGATTAGTGGGCTAGTCAGTCCAGTTAACTGAACTGGGTATATCAAATAAGCGTTACTAGTGATTTGAGAGAGGGAACTGCATTCTCTTGTTGTCCCCACATTTGAATCTGAGGCTGGCTTTGGGAAGAGCATCGCATGTTATTTGTATCCAAGTCTTAAAATGAGAAAAACGATATTATAATATTTATCACCTTTACTTTCTGACATATGTATTTAATATATCTTAGATTTAGGATCAGGTTTAGATTTTTTTGTTGTCACATGTACCGAGGTACAGTGAAAAGGTTATTTAATAAAACAAATCAGATAGGCTAGGCATAAATGCAATCAAGTCTAACTCAAATGTTCCCCTGGAGCTAAGAGTGCAGAATATAGTTGTCAGCATTGCAGATCATCAGTTGCCCAGGCAAGGTCCAATGTCCACAATGAGGTAGAGGTGAATCGGGCAGTAACTTGGCCTATCTAATAAATAATGGGAATATTTGATGAACTACTGACATTATTAACAGAGGATTTGTTAATAATGTCAGTAGTTAACATTATATACAGAAATAATTGGAAGAGAAACTTGAAATATCCATCACGGTTGTTGCAAATGTGTCTTTTGATGCAACTGTACAGCCATCACAGGTCAGAATCACTTGCACTCATGATCCCAAGAGGAAAAAAAAAGGATTTCCGAATTTCAACCTGCAGCAAAGGTACTCACCCCGTGCTGCTGGGTTTGTCTGGCATTATGATGTTGAAGATTCAAGTCAGGCAAGTACAAATGGCTGAAGCGAATCTCCTGCAGATCCTAGCTATTAATCAAGAGTCAGTGCATGCATTGGACAGGTAATTTAATACCTTCTGGCACATGAGCTGACTTGGGGCAGCCCTTCGTATACAAACCCTGGAGATTCACAATCAGTTAGGGTCATCTGGACCCAAACTCTGTGTGTTCCCTCTGGGGATATGCCAGAAATAGTGTTCCAAAGATTAAATACGTTGAATAATGCCTAGTCGCAATAATATTTGCTTAAATTAACCCTTTTTATGCTGAGCTTCTCACCTTAAAATAACATTCCTCTCCCCCCCCCCCCCCTTTACCAGTTAACCCATATCCAGAAGCTTTCAACTGCATCAAATTTGTGCTTTAGTTTTTTCACATGGTAATTTCTCATCGCTCCCAGGAGATGCCATGACAGCCGCACGTTCTGTGTGATGTTAGTTAATTCTACAATTACATTTTGAGACCAGATTTATTTCAAAACGTCTTGAGAATACTGAGGTAACAGCGTGCTGAAGAGATATTTGATAACACTGCAATATGTAGGTCAGTGAAAAGGTACTGAATCTTAGAGATACTCAACAAGAGAAATATAGAAACACAGAGTCTAGCTTGCATTAAAACAAAGTGAAATTAAAAGTAGTGAGTATGGAATATAACCTTCAAATGATCTAAATACATTATTTTTCTTCTAGGCAGAGCTTAGTATGAAACTGCATTGCATGCTAAATATTTAGTTAAATCCGCTCGATGTTGTAGCAATGCAGGGTGTTTGAATATCAAAATCAGATAAATTGCTCACATGCAGAGAGTTAAATAAAATCAATGAAAGCTCTCAAAGCAGAAGAAATTAGTATTGGTACTTCTTTGCCTGATCGTTCTTCATTTCATAATTTAAAACAAATTCAGAAATTGTTTGGATGTCATTATGAAATAAATTAATTCATATATTGGGAAGTTCAAATACCCGAGTGCTGAAAAGTAAGCACAGAACTTTATGTTTGTAACATTAACAAAAAAGCTTGAATGCTACTTGATAAATGTACCCAATTTACAAAAATATCAGTTTCATACAATTTACTCAGTAGTTGTGAAAATATGCTTAACAATTTTATAATTTATCTAACTACCTTAAAATTTGACACTTAATTTTCTAACTCCAAATAATCTTCTGTTAGTTTACCTCGCTTTTCACATAGATCTCCAATGCCACATAAATTATGAAATAGGTGAAATAACTAACATCTTGTTGTTATCATTGATATCCACAGTCATAACTCAGAGAATGCAATTTAAAAAAATAGTATTCCTCTGTTACAAATGATTCGCAGTGCAACTCCAAGAAGGAAAAGACACACATATTTAAAAAAAAATAAAATCTTACCTATGAAAATTTCTCTTCATAGTCATTTTCCTTCAGCTACTCCATTTCTGAATCCACTGTTGCTTGTACAAGCCACAGTGTGAGCAAATCATCAGGCCTCCCACAAAAAGGATAATTGGCTCTCGATGAAGTGCTGTAAACATTCATCATAATGGCACTCGTATGCTGAAGGCAGAAGCTACCTCAGCTGGCTCTTTGACTAAGGTATAGCTAATGCTTCCTGTGCACACACTTGCTTTCCACTGTTCCTTTCTTCCTTACCTTGTGCACGAATGAGGCACAGACCAATGCTAACAACAGCCCCTATCCTCCACACACACGTTTTGCAGCAGGCAGAATGACACATGTATTCAGCTGCACTAATTAAGAACCAGTTGTATTTTATCCTGAAGGTAGCGGTTGATAAATAATTCAGCAACTAAAAGGCAAAATTAAATAAGATAGTGCAAATTAGATGCTAATCACTAAAAGGTGTCAGCAGCTCCCCAACAGATGTTTTAAGTTTAACAATTAATGCAACGTACAATGCATTTTTATAATTGTGGTGTTGAGAGATTCTGCTGTTCTGATTCTCTAACTCAGACCTTAAATTCAATTAAGCACAGAGGGCCACAGTTTGACTCTGAAGTCATGCATTGACTACGGATGGGTTAGTCGCAAAATGATCAAAGCGTTTGAGTTATAAAAGCTCACAAGGCATGGTTAATTTTAACTACTGGCCCCCATCTAAACTTGATTTCAGTCTTCTGCCTGGCATCAATGGGAATTAAAGAGTGGGAGAATTGGAGCAGGGGGCTGCCAGAGTCTCAAGCATGTAATATAGGTGGAATAAAGTATTTGTAGAAAGAAGGAACTGCAGATGCTGGTTTACAAAAAAAAAGTACTGGAGTAACTCAGGCAGCATCTCTGGAGGACAATCCACAGTCGATAATCGACACGCCTGGAGGATTCAAGGACGAGTCGCAGCCTAGCCTCTCCCTCTTCTGAAGAAGGGTCTCGACCCGAAACGTCGCCTATCTCCTTCGCTCCTTAGATGCTGCTGCACCCGCTGAGTTTCTCCAGCTTTTTGTGTAACCCTCTCCCTCTTCTCCCCTCTTCCATCAGGCAAAAGGCTTAGAAGTGTGAAAATGCACACCTCCAGATTAAGGGACAGTTTCTTCCCAGCTGTTATCAGGCAACAGAATCATCCTACCAACAACTAGAGAACAGTCCTGAACTACTATCTATCTCATTAGAGACCCTCGGATGATCTTTAACCAAACTTTACTGCACTTTATCTCACACTATACATTATTCAGTTTATCATGTATCTGTACACAGTGGGTGGCTCGTTTGTAATCATGTGTTGTATTTCCGCTGACTAGTTAGTGTAAAAACCCTGTCCCATGGTACGAGTTTATTCCAAGAGTTCTCCCGAGTTTGCCCTGATTCGAACTCGGAGATTTACGGTAATGGCCATGCGTCGGTACTCGGGGCTCTTGTGGACATTTTTCAACATGTTGAAAAAGCTTCACGGGTCTTCCCGTGCTTACCTGCCGTTAGCGAGTCTTCCTGAGTACCTGCCGTTTGCATAACGAACCGCTAAGAGACTCCAACATACCCGCTACGTTCATTCTCCGTGCTCACCACGAGTTTGATTTTTTAAAAACTCGGGAGAGCTCTTGGAATGAACTTGTACCGTGGGACTGGTCTATAATGATGAGACTCAGACACATATAAAGATACAACACATCTTTATTAAACACTTACAGCATTGGATCTGCATTACATCTCCGCGCTGCTGCATCTACTGCCTGACATAGGCGAGTTCTTAATATTATAATGCATCTACTAGGCGGAGCACTATGCACTATGATTGGCTAGCATGCAATAGCTGATCTACATCTCTTCTTGGAGAAAATAAAGAAACTACGGTGCCTTAAACAATATGACGAGGAGATGCTAAGAATATGCTAGTAACTTTATACAAAATCGCCATATCAAAACGGTAAACCCATCCAGCCCTCACGCGGTAGGAGACCGCCTCACCTCCTTTCGCTGGAGAAAAGACAGGAGGAGGTAGTGGGGACACGACCGGCGACCTGGCAGGCCTGGTGGGAGACGACATAGGCGAGCCGGGCGTCAACCGACGCGGGGAACCCCTGGCAGAAGTAACGGCTGGTGGTGGAGTCGCTGGAACGGCTGTCGGAGAGGCGGGGCATCAGGGCCTGGAGTTGCAGGACGCAGTTCCTTTACTGGAAGGATATGTTGACGGTTGCGTCTGTAGACGACTCCGTCCACATCGACCAGGTATGAACGTGGCTCTTTGGACGGGCCATAAATGTGCCCTAGTCGTGTATGGCCCTTGTCGGTTTGCAGGCGAACCACTTGTCCACGTACAAGTGGTTTAAGCAGCTTGTCCCATTTGAATTGTAGCTGCTTCTGCACCATGGGCGGGAAGACAGGCAGGGTTGCATGGGTTTGGCAAGACATTAGTTGCTGGGCTGGAGAGCCTAGGATCGGGTCCCATGCAATGTTTCATAGATTGAGAAAGTTCAGGTATACGTCGGATTTGGCAATGTAAGAACGTTCCATAAGTTGTTGTGCACTCTGAACAGCACACTCGACCAGCCCGTTGGACTGCGGGAACTCGGGGCTGCTGGTAATGTGTTGGAAGTCCCATCTTTCAGCAAAGTTCTTAAATGCGTGGCTGGTTAATTGCCTGCCATTGTCAGTCTGAATACGTGCAGGGGAGCAATGCACAGAAGGGTGCCGTTGCAGCTTCTCGATCACTGCCTCTGAGGAAATGGTTTGCAGTAGGTCAATTTCGAACCATCCCGAATAAGAGTCAACAAGAACTAGATAGTGTTTCCCATGCCATTCGAAGATGTCGGTGGCCAGTGAGGACCATGGAAGAGGACGAACTGGTTGGGGCAGAACAGGCTGTTTCTGCTGATGTGGTGCTAAACTGTTGCAGATAGTGTACTTTTCACTTCTTGCACATGTGTATTTTGTCATTCCAGGCCAGTAAAACATACTTTTCATCCATAGGAGGGTGCTGCCTCGCAGGGGTGGCCCCTGTGGATGTCGTTGTAGTATTCGTCCCGTTGTGCGCTTGGGACCACCACCTTGTGGACCTTGACTATGATCCCGTCCTATAGCACTAATTCGTCATGAACTAGGAAGTAGGGGCGTATCTCGAGCGGGGTATTTTACTGCTTTTGGGGCTAACCGTCCCGTATGACTGTTGACAGCAATTGTAACAACTCATCCACAGCCATGCGTTCGGCAAGGCGGCGTAAACGATCAGTAGGCACAAACGAGACCTTCATGACTGAGAATTTGTCCTGTTCAGAGAGGAGAGGTCGAAGGGACAAGACTCAAGTTCTGGTCTCCAAATGGAGGCGTGGGTTCGAATCCCACTTTTTTTTTACGAGAATCCCACCTCTGACACCATGTAAGTACGAGACTCAGACACAAATAAAGATACTATCTTTAACACTTAAGATCTTTAAAGATCTTTCTTAAACACTTACAGCATTGGATCTGCAGTACGTTACATCTCCGAGCTGTTGTATCTACTGCCTGACGTAGGCGAGTTCTTAATATTATAAAGCATGTACAAGGCGGGGCTACTACTAACAAGCACTATGATTGGTTAGCATGCAATAGCCGATCTACAGTTAGAATGCAGCAAAAGCTTTTCACTATACCTCGGTACACATGACAATAAACTAAACTCAACTAAAAGGACATGGATAGGTGACATTGTGGGTCAGAACCCTTCTTCAGACTGATTGGAGGGGGAAGGAAGGACAAAGTGTGACAGGTAATAAATGAAAACAGGTTTGGGGGTGGCTTTGATTGGTAGATGGTTGGACAAAGGCCAGTGGTGAAAAAAAAGGTGCGAGACAAAAGGATTGAAGAATTGGGAATTGGGAATTGGGATGCCAGAGAAAGAAATGTAGGAGAAGGGGAAAGGAAGAAATTGGTGCAAGCCTAGGGGGGGTTGAAAGGGGGTTGTATGGCAGATAAAGGGGAGGGAGAGGGGTTGGGTTGTTAGATGCTACCTTAAATTGCAGAATTCAATGTTCCTACTGTTGGGTTGTTAGCTACCCAAGTGGAATATTAAGCATTGTTCCTCCAGTTTGCGTGTGACCTTACTCTGGCAATAGAAGGGACCTGGGGTAGGCAGCTGAGTATGGGAATGGGAAGGGGAGTTAAAAATGATTAGTAACCGGGAGATCCGGTAGGCCCTGGTGGAGCAAGTGCAAGTGTTTATGGTTGACTTCAATTCAATTATGCTTTATTGTCACATGTACTTAGGTTGGGAGGATCAAATTGCCAGTACAGGCTGCAATGAAGTAAGTAAGTAAGTAATAAAGTCTGAAGAAGGGTCTCGACCCGAAACGTCGCCTATCTCCTTCGCTCCTTAGATGCTGCTGCACCCGCTGAGTTTCTCCAGCTTTTTGTGTAACCCTAAGTAAGTAAGTTTATTTGTAAGTAAGTAAGTATTCACATACAAGGAATTTGCCTTGCTGCTCCGCCCACAAGTAACAACATGACATACAGTGACAGTTACGAATGACGCAGAAAACACTAAACATTAATAACAGTAAAACATTCATGATAAAACACCATTGATCAAGCATGTGAACCAACAAACTACCAGATCAAAGGGAGGCTACACATTTTTGGCTGTTGAGTAGAGCAACTACTCGTGGATAAAAACTGTTTTTATGTTTGGCTGTGGCAGCTTTGACAGTCTTGAGTCGCGTTCCAGAGGGAAGCGATTCAAAGAGTTTGTGGCCAGGGTGAGAGGAGTCAGAGATGATCTTGCCCGCTCGCTTCCTGGCCCTTGCAGTGTACAGTTCATCAATGGAGGGAAAGTTGCAGCCAATAACCTTCTCTGCCGATCGGACGATTCGCTGCAGCCTCCAGGTGTCGTGCTTGGTGGCTGAGCCAAACCAGACCATGATGGAGAAAGTGAGAACAGACACTATGATGGCCGAACCAGGGAAGATCCAATAAATCCCTCCTGGACCAAAAAGAAGCACATCCCAGATTCCTTCCAAAGAGTTCACTTTTGTCACAGGCTCTGCAGCATTGTCTATCATGATAGAAATGAAGAACAAGGGAGGAGGACAACTGGCTGCAAAAATGATCAAGTTCCCGGTTTATTTACCATGGCTGCTGTGGTCCTGTGGGAGGCTGGGTTTCTCTGGAGGAAGTTACGCCACACATTCCCACACTCCATAAACCTTCATTAACAAAACCCACAGAGGTGCTGAGTTCATCAAAAAAACATGGACTTCCAAGGTAAGCCTCACCTGAATGCAGTGAAACCTACTCGAACGTTGGTTAAGGGAAAATGCCTCTAGCCCAGGTCAGACTGGTGAGGTTGTTTTTTTTTAAACCTTTCCCATACAGCAGTCTCGTTAAAACTGGCCTCTAAGCTTGAAGGCTTAGTCTTGTCTGATAGCTCTATAACTACTGATTCTAACTTTGAGAAGAATGACTGCTCAGCTACACTCTGTTCACTCTGGGAGAACAATAGCTCATCTCCGGGAAGGCACGGAACAAATTTTCAAATGATTTTTAAAGTAAAGATTACCTTAATTTAGCATTTAGCTTACTTGCTGGTTTTGTTTTCTGAAGGGATGAATTAATTCTCAATTCTTCTTTTGAAACTCCAGACAGCTGAACTCTAACAGCTTGCTTTCCCTGAAGCTACTAGCTGTTGATGAAGCTGCCAGTAATTGCTAAATTCTTGCATTCTCTCCAGGGACAAGAAATTTCTTGATTAAACAACAAACACAGATAAATAGAGAGAGGGCGAGAGAGAGAGAGAGAGAGAGAGAGAGCGAGAGATAAATGCAAGATGCATTTTAGTCCCACAATCCTGGTGTTCGGACACAAGGCAGGGAGTGGGGAAGCCGAGCTGGGGGGAGGGGGCGGGACTTACCTGTCAGTTTGCTTCTGGGCCTGGCTAAGATGGCCATTCGCGGGTCCAGGCAGCGGGCGGTCGATGGTCAGGCGAGAGTCGGCTGCCTGCCCCTCTTTCGGGCCTACGTCCGTGCACGTGTGTCCCTGGAGAGGGAACACGCGGTGTCCACGGGGACTCTGGAGGCCTTCCGTCAACGCTGGTCACCGCGTGGGGTTGAGAGTATTGTAAACAATGAATGTGCTGTTGTACTACAATGATTTTTTTGATATAGTGTTATTTTTGATTATGTTTTGATGTGTTGTATTATATGATTGTGTCGAATAAAGTTTTTGAAAAAGAAAAAAAAAAGATAAAAAAGAAATGTCTTTGAATTACCAAAGGGGAGCACATGCTTCAGAATTTATGAATCGTTTTACAGGGTGTGGAGGTGGTGAACAAACAATAAACATTCTCTTTTGTGGATATTGACAAGTACAATGACACATTCTGCAAGATGGGTTTTCGAATCTTAACCTGAATTAGTTATCTGAGATTAATGCTTGGTAAGAAAGGAAATGAACAGCCTTTTAAATTATGTAGGATGTACAATAGATAATGCAAACTGCAGTGTTGTGAAGAACTGCTGGACACTTCTCCAGCCACTGGGCAAGTTACAATGCAATCCAGTTTGACAGTCAAAGTGGTCCACTGACATTTCTACGCTGGTTAGGAATACTATTGCAGTTATATTCAGTCTCTACGTGAGTGGTGAACAAAGCAGTGCCCAGCCCAGTTGGTTAGGGTTTGCAGACCGCCTGTCGATAACTATTTGAATTTCTGGGTCTATATCCAGACCAAAGCAAGCTTCTATTACCTACGTCTTGAGTGCTTCAAGTAACTCTAGTTTCAGTACTCTACCACTGTAATGGTGATATTAAATCACGTTTTTTTTCATATCTTATTTCTAACAAGGCTGAAGTTATGCAGCACAAGAGCGTTTAAAATTCGACCTTGTGCTTGTTTCAAGGTGTCGCAGAGCACCATTTCACTCAAAGATTCACACAAATGGCAGTCCCAAATATCAGTCAGATGGTTTTTCTGGTGCTTTGCCACTGTGACAGTCAATTTTGCAAAAGTTTTGTGGGGAAGCTAAAGGATGATAAGTTCATAAGATCTAGGGACAGAATAAGGCCATTGAGACCATCCAAGCATGGCTGATCTATCTTTCCCTCTCGACCTCATTCTCCTGCCTTCGCCCCATAACCCCTGACTCCTGCACTAATCAAGATAGTCAAATTCAACGTAAATGCTACTTAGCCTGTAGCTGTCAGCAAAAAGATGTCATTATTTTACATTCACGTGATGCAAGAATATCGAGCAACCCTTCTTCTGATCTAACATTAACCAACCCCTGCAGAGCACAAGCAGACCAATCCATTCCATATTTGACTACTGTCTTTTCTAGCCACTGAACATGAAATCCACCAATCAGGTAACAATTGGTTTTAATTATGGGCAAATTCCATATGGAGGATTATTGGAGTAGCAGCAACTCACTCAGAAGAACAAGTCCAATGAATCCCAAGACCCAAACTCACACCAGACTCGTTTGTTATAGTTCGCCTCCAGACAATTAACTTGGCTATTTGCATTTTCACAAAGTTCTAAATTTGATGTTAAAATATATATTTTTTACACAATTATACGCCATTGTTAATGGACTAAATCACAGTTCATATGTTACTGCTCTCTACCAATCTTCATATCAATCAACACAAGGATGAAGGTAGACATTTTTTGATCAATCAGCATTGATGTCATTTGAGCATTCAATTGTTCTCAGCTTCCAGAACAAAATGATGTGAGACATCTGTGCCTCAAGAGTCAAGAATGTTTGAGTGTCATATGTTCCAAAACAGAACAATGAAATTCGTACTTGCAGCTGCATAACAGGGCTGTGAACACAGTACTCAATAGACAACATAATAAACTAACAAATTTCCAAAACCAAAATCAAGATTAGTGCAAAACAAAAACGAAAGCCCAATGTCCCTAACGCAACCAAGACAGTTTGTAATTCAAAGTTTAGTTAGTGGTTGTGATGTGAAATAGCCTGTTGGTGAAATCCCTTCGATGGTAAAGAGGTTTGTACCCATGAAGGACCAGGCTATGTTCACCACTTTTTGTGATCTCCTTCATTCCTGGGGTTTGAGTTGTCAAACCAGGCCTTGATGCAACTAGTCTATATGCTCTCTATTGTATACCTGTAGAAGTTCGAGAGAGTATTCACCGACATACCAAATGTCCACAGGTTTCCAAGGAAGTAGAGGCATTGATGGTTTTCTTTGTGTTTGCATCAATGTACTAAGTCCAGGACAGATCTTCAAAGATATGCACGCCTGGTAACTTAAAGTTGTTGATGCTCTCCATCACCATCCCATCAATGAAGACGTTTTGTGGATCCTCAGCCTTCCTCTTCTAAAGTAAAAAAATCAGCTCCTTGGTCTTACTGATGTTGAGAGCAAAGTTGTTGTTCTGGCACCATTCAGTTGCATCTCCCTCCTCTACTCGTTCAACAATGGTAGCATTGTTGGGGAATTTAAAGATGGAGTTGGAACTGCATCTGCCTACACTGTCATGGGTACACTGTAGATTGAGTAGGGGTTTGAACACAACCTTGATATGCCCCCGTACTGAAAGTTATCGAGGAAGGAGTGTTTTTGCCAATTCATACCAATGTGTATTCTGTTGATGAGGAAATCAAGGATCCAGTTACAAATGGATGCGCAGAGTCCCAGTTGCTTGAGCTTTGTAAAAGGATTGTAGAGGATGAGGATGTTGAACGCTGAGCTGCAGTCTATAAATAACAGCCTGAAATATGTGTTTTCTTTGTCCAGAGGGTCCTGTGCAGAGTAGAGTGCAAAGTGGAAATCCCTTCTCAAGAGTTACAATAAATCCTGCTGATTCATTTATCTATCTTCATGTGAACACTTTGTATTAGTGCTTTGCCCGTCCCAGAAATTAATCCAATGCTTAGAATTATCATGTATTTTCCCAAAATGGCTCATCTGAATTATTCCCAACCATATGGAAACATATCTACATGAGATCTGACTCCCAGAGACTAATTAGACTGATGCAGCATGGAAATATCCATATGGACCGAGGTGTTTCCAGGGCTAGTCCCATTTGCCTGCATTGGGACGATATTGCTCTAAGCTTTCCTTCCTTCATGCTTTTAAAGCTGGCTTAAAGACAATTGTTTCCTTTCAACATTTTGCTGCCTGCCTTCGTATGAGTCCAGATTAATCTATATTCCAACTTTTTCTTTGGCTTTGTTACCTTTTCATAATGGCTACCTGAAACAACCTTTCTTTTCCATCCATTCACATTTCTAGAGATTGGAGAATCCTCTGCACATTTTTGTTGTATTTTCCACCTCTAATCAAATTTCTGAAGATGTGCATTAAACATTTCCCCATTTCTTGTATACGTTCAAAATGTTAATGTTTAAAGTAAATATCACATTCCTTCGAAGAGCTACTTTACATCTATTTGAGTTGATCCATTCCTCACATCAAACAACAGAAGGCACAAGTCAAATTTAGTTTGTAGCACCATGAAACATTTAACTGTTGCAAATTTGATTATGTTATTGTGAAGAATCAAACAGCAACAATGTGAAGGCACTGAGGGCCACAAATTCAACAGCAGTACCGAAATAATTTCAGTCAGAATCCCTTTCAGGGATTGTGGAAAATAACAAATGCATAGAGAAATAATGCATCAAAATAAGTTATTTTTATTTCTATTGTTCAGTGGAGAAAGACTCTGGACACTGAAAACAATAGTAAAGGTGGGCTTTAGGTCTTTGGAATTCCTACCTCCTGAAAACTGAATCCGTCAATTACAATGAATTTTTAATCAGCTTTGGAATCAATGCCTATGGGGCCAGGCTGGAATATTCGACATGAGGAAAGTTGGATCAACCACGATCTTATAGAATGATGAAGCAGACTTGAGGGTTAATTTGCTCACGCAAATATCTTTGTTTTTTCGGGTCTTACACAAAACTAAGGTATGGTTAGCTGATCATTCAACACACAGCATATCACAAGTGGGCAGTACACTGAGATATCAAAGGTGGCCTGACTTCCAGAGACAAAGAATCAGGATCCATTCATGGGACATAGATCAAACACATGGCACGGCCCTTCAAAGAGTAACTATAATATAAGGGTTGGACTAAGCTGGAATGGAGTTGTTTCGAAACAAGTCATGTTTTTCTAAGAATGCTTGGGCTAATTGGGGGACCAGTAGATCATGAAGACACCTGCGAATTCACGGAGATAAGCCATGCTTTCCCAGAGACATCCGAGGCGAGCTCAGTGTCTGATAGGACACATAATTCACGCCATTATGGTACCACAGAGAATAACTAGCTGACACATAATCACCTGTTATTCTTAGTGATAAAATTATTAAATAAATACCATGACAGCATGAGCTTCTTCGGGGAGAGAAAAGATTTTCATCTTCAGGGAGAGAAAAGAGCTTCGCCAAGGAGAGAGAGTGAGAGGAAGAGCTTGGATTGTGGTGTGTGCCGGTGCCAGCCAGTACAGACAAGAGACTCAAATACGCAAAGGGGCATAAGAGTTATTTTGTATTGTTTCATTGATAGTTGATAGTTTTTCTGTGTTTACTTGTGTTTGCTTTAATAAATAGTTATTTGTGCTCTTCACCATGTGCTTCCTCCATTCATTGATCCGAATCCTTGAATCCTGGATATATTTCATTACAGTAACCAAACTAAACATCAGGTCTGCAGGAGGATGAAGCTGGTATTGGCTTTAGTATTGGCCGTATTATGGTGCTTGGCTCGGCATAGGATAATTTTACCCCAGTGGCAGGAAAGACTGTGGAGATTCCAGCTGCAGGAATCTATGAAAGGGAAGAGAGGTAAGGGCCTGTCCCACGAGCATGTGCCTGCACGTGGCGAGCGCGACCAAACCGGAAACGGGGGCTGCGCGGAGGTCGGGCGAGTGACGTGAAGTTGGAGAGAAGTCCGCGGTAAGTTCGCAAGGACAGAGAGGGACACGGAGGCACACACAGAGAGGGTCACGGAGTCACACTCAGAGAGGGACACACAGGCACGCAGAGGGGGTCACGGAGGCACACAGAGCAGGACACACAGGCACACAGAGAGGGACACGGAGGCACACAGAGAGTGACACGGAGGCACGACATGAGGCGGTGCGTACGGCGTCGAGGCGGCTGCGGGCCGACAGGCTGTTGCCGCACTGAATTTTGAAGACGATCAGTTTTTAGGAGCCCCGCGCGATGTCGGGACCAGCTCCGCACAACTCCATACGGCTCCGGCGATCGAAGTGGGACCGGCCCCGCGAGGCCGTATGGCTCAAGCAACCACGTTAGGTCGCGCTTGCCGCATGGAGTCGCATGCTGGTGGGACAAGCCCTGTACTTGTGTATTCTACATATCCCCACCTGCCTTATACTAAATTCAACCTACGAACTCTTTAAGACCACATCCTGCAGAGGTGCAGGGTTAAATACTTTGTAGATTTGAGAATAAAGTGGGAAAACACACAAAGGAATGAAACTACCACACTTCAAATGCACAAAATAGTCGATAGGTCTTGTGAAGTCCTTGAATGGAAAACCAAAGTTGGACGTGCTAGGAATTGGGAATATATTGAGTTGTGTGGTCAGAATGGTTGATGGAGTATCGGAGCTCAGCAAAATGGTGAACATGGAATCTATATGATCCAATTGATCAGATAGAGGGTAGATCCAATATGGTCTAAAATGCATATAATTCAGACAAAAGGAAAGATATCGTGCAAAATAAGAACATTGAATACACATTAAAGCAGCACAGAAAAGACCCTTTGGCTCACAGTGTTCATAGTAAATATAATGCTTGGGTAAATAATCTCCTCTGCCTGCTTGTAATGCACATCCTCCCCAACATATCCATGTGTATCTCCAAAAGCACCTTAATATTAAATGTTCCATCTGATTCCACCATCATCCCTGCCAGCATTTTCCATGTAAAACACTTGCTCCACTTATCTCCTTTAAAGTGTGTCCCTTTCACCTTAAAGCTATGCCCTCTAATCGTTGATATTTCCACTCCGGGGAAAACGTTCTGTCTGTCTACCCTACCCATGCCTCTCTTGATGTTTCATAATTCCATCAGATCTCCACGGCTTCTATGGATGGGACAGGTTTGGAGAGATATGGACCAAACACGGGCGGGACACGGCTAAACACTAGTTGGGACAAGTTGGCCGGTGTGGGCATGTTTTAGCCAAAGGGCCTGTTTCCACACTGTATCACTCTATGTCTCTATGACTCTGTGATTCTTACACTCCAGAAATACAATCCATGTGCAACCAATCTCTCTTTATAACTAATACCATCTAATCCAAGTTCAATTCTGATTTAAAGGAAAAATAAACAAATATGCTAGAATAACGAAACAGGTCAAGCAGCATTTTTGGAGAACATGGATAGGTGACCTTTGTGTCTTTCTTTGTAAACCAACAAATACATTTCCATGTGTCAGCAATCTGGTAAACCTCTTCCACACCCTCTCCAAAGCCAGCAAATCCTACAAAGCCTGCAAATCCTAATGTGGCGATCAGCAGCGGCTGCCTCACCAACAGTCTGTCTGTCCTTTCTTCTTTTTCTTACTTTTAGTATGTGTTAAAAAGTGTTTAGTGTTTAGTGTTCCTTGGTTTGTTTCATGTGGGAGGTGGGGGGGGGGGGGGGGGGGGAGGGGGTGTTGGTGGGAACTTTATTTCAATCTCTTACCTCGACGGAGATGCAATTTTTTTCCGTATCGTATCTCCGTCCCCATTGTGGCCTAACATCATGGAGTTGGTGGCCTTTCCTGGAGACCGATGGGCACTTCAAGCCGTGGGAGTCTGTGGGACTTTATCATCGCGGAGCTTGTGATCCCATTGCCAGGGATCAAAGCTCCAACCGCAGGGCCTGTGGACTTTAACATCGTGAAGCCCGCAGTCTCTGGTAAGAAGAGGCCGACTCGGGAGCTCCATACCGCGGAGAGAGTTCCAACTGCCCCGACGCAGGAGTTTCAATCACCCCGATGAGGGCTTCAATCATCGGCTGCGGGGGGTTTGATCGTCCCGACTGCGGACGGTTTCACTGCCCCAACCGTGGGAGAACAAAGAAGAAGAAGATTGAACTTTACTGCCTTCCATCACAGTGAGGAATGTTGAATCCACTGTGGTGGATGTTTATGTTAACTTTGATGTAGTTGTGTGGCTTGGTGCTTTTCACTTAGTATGGCTGTATGGTAACTCTAATTTCATTGTACCTTAATTGGTACATGTGACAATAAACTGATTTTGAAACCTTGAAACCTTGAAACCTTGAACTCCAAATGTAGGCGAACCAAAGTTCTATGAAGCTACAACGTGAACTCCTGACTCTTCAGGGCCTGTCCCACTTAAGCGATTATTTCCGGCAACTACAGGTGACTAGGCTGTCACCACATGGTCACAGGGTGACGCCTGTATGGTCGTGAGTAGTCTCCTCAAGTCAACTAAAGAGTCGTTTTTCTGGATTATGAAATGTTCAAAACTTTTCGGCAACTTGTGGGCTTGATGTAGCCTTTCTTCTCCTGTGATAGGTGCTGTCGTACGTTGTCGCCAGGATGACGCAGGTTGTCGCCAGGTGACGTTGGTTGACGCCGTTTGAATTCCATTGGTGACTACCTTCGTCAACCGGCGACAGGTATTGGGGACTGAATTGTCTTCAGTTGTCTTCAGTTGTCACCGACAGGGTCGTTGTTTGTCGCGGGTGGACGTTGGTTGACTTTGGTTGTCATAGGTTGTCACCTGTGTGGTCGTAGGTTGTCGTAGGTGTAGTCGTGGGCGGACGTCCTAATGGGTCGCCGGTTATCGTTAGCTTGCCGTAGCTTGACGTAGACTAGGTGGTAGGTTGTCGTAGCTTGTCATAGACCAGTGGTTCTTAACCTTTTTGACACCAGTACGCACATAGGTGAGCAAAATACTGTATGTGGCATGTACCTTTGTTAGGTTCCTAAACATGGGCTCAACAAATTGATGTGTTATTTGTGTCCCCTTCATGACCCCCGGAAAAGCCCCAAACGACCCCCATAGGGGGTCACAACCCCCAGGTTAAGAACCACTGTCATGGGGGAGTCCAGTCGCCGCTTTTTCAGCGACCTGCTATGACTGTGACAGTAGAACAAGGGCTTTATACTCAGTCTCACAACAATTGAAGGTGCACATACCATTCACCTTCTTTACCACACTATCTGTGTGTGTTGCTGCTTTCAGGCAGCTATGGATTTGTACCCTGAGACCCTTCTGTACATCAATGCTGTTAAGGGTCTTTCTCCTTATGTACGAGTTCCCAAAGTGTAACACTTCGTACGTGTTCAGATTAAACTCCATCTGCCATTTCTCTGCCCATTTCTGTAGCTGATCTGTATCCTGCTGTGTACTTGGACAGTCTTCCCAACTACCTGCTACCCCGCCAATTTTGGTGTTGTCTGCAAACATACCAACCAACACATCTACATTTATGTCCAAGTCATTTATATTTATCACAAACAAAAGAGACTCCAGCAGCCTCCACTGGTCACAGACCTTCAGCTATAATAACTCCCTCACTGCAATTCTCTTTCTTCTATGAGTAAGTCAGTTCTGATTTTTTTTTTAAACACCATGGACACCAAGCATCTTAATCTTCTGGATAAGCCTAACATAAGGGACTTTATTAGATGCCTCCCCATGTGGACAACACCCATTGTCCCACCTTCAATCAACTTCATCACCTCCTCTAAACCTTCAATCTATTTCATAAGACTTGACCTGCGGCAGAGAAAGCCATGCTGACTATCCCTGATTACCCCATTCCTTTCCAAATGCAAGTAAATCCTTTCCCAAAGAATCATTTCCAATAACTTCCCCACCACTGATGAGAGGCTCAGCAGCCGACAATTTCCAGGATTATCTCTAATTCCCTTCTTAAGCTAGGAAACATTAGCTACTCTATTCTTCAGGGACATTGACTGTGACAAGACAAGATATAAAAAACATTCATCAAGGCCACTGTAATTTCCGATCTTGCCTTTATCAATAACTTGGGGTAGATCTCACCTTAATGTTCTTCATGAGCCTCAACACCCCTCCTTCTCGATCCCACATATTAGTATTCCCCACACTCATCTCACTGTCCCCCATGTCCTTCTTCTTGGTGAATACAGATACAAAGTTCCTGTTTAGTACCTCACCTACAACCTCTGACTTGAAGCAAAAACAATCTTCTTTATCCTTGAGTGGTCCTACCTTCTCGCTGGATACCCTGGATAGTGTATGTATAAAACACCTTGGACTTTACCTTAATCCGGTTCTCCAGTGTCATTCCTTGGCCACATTTGGCCTTCTAATTGCTCACGAGTTATTTCCTGCATTCTTTTTATACTCTGAGTTCCTTTCTGATTTCATCTTCCTAAATATGACATAGGCTTCCTTTCTAATTTTGGCCAAAGTTACATTCTCTTTAATCATCCAAGATTTCCTTACCTTGCCATCCCTAACCTTCCTTCTTACTAGAACGTGCCAGTTCTGAACTCTTACAAAGAACTGCAGATGCTGGTTTAAACCAAAGATAGACACAAAAATCTGGAGTAACTCAGCGGGACAGGCAACACCTCTGGAGAGAAGGATTGGGTGATGTTTCGGGTCAAGACCCTTCTTCAGACTGGAGCCAATCTGAAGAAGCGTCTCGACCCGTCACTTCACCCATTCCTTCTCTCCAGACATGTTGCCTGGCCCGCTGAGTTACTCCAGCTTTTTGTGTCTAATTTCAGTTCTGAAATATGATCAGCTGGCATTTAAACAACTGCTACATGCCAGATGTGGGCTTACTGAATAACAACTGCTCCCAATTTCATTTCGGAGTCACGTGAGTGACTTCGTGAAGAGCCCGCCGGCACGCATGCGCGACATATCGTCGCAACGCATTGCTGCCGACAGCTGGCGGTGGGGCGCGCTCCTCGCCAGCCCTTCAAAAGGAGCCGCTTAGGTAAGTTAAACTCACCTTAAGTTGGTTGGCCCTTGCTGTCGGTTTTGTCTTTCAGCAAGGGTGCGGATTGGAGTGTTCAGAATGTCTGGACGAAGAAGTCGTGGCCCGGCGCCCTCATCGTTTACACCTGGGGCCGGGAAGAAGGCGGGGAAGTCATTGCCGTCTGCTGCTGCAGGTCGGGACCCGCTGAGTCGCCACAGCTCCGAGGAGGAGTGCGTGGAGGAGGACGTCGGGGTGCCTCCTGAAAGGGTGGACCCTGCCACAAGTTCGCCTTTGGCGACAACGGGGAAGGGGTCTCGTGCTGCGGCCCGACCCCCCTCCGCTAGCCCTTCATTACAAGGCAGCAGAGGCGCCCGTAAGCCTAACCCGGTCCGGGCCAAGGCTCCACCAGCCGCCATGGAGCGGTCTGGTGCAACGGCGGGACCTGGGTCGTTAAGGTCTGCTACCCAACTCCCAACCCCCGCCGCCGGGACGGGGGGCTTGGGTACGGTCCCGCCTCGGTCGCCGAGTCCCCCATGGATGGGAGGACGAGACCATGCGTCGGCACCGTCCGAAATGCGGACAGCCGGCAAGCCTGTGCGGGCGTCGCTCCATGCTTCTGCTGGAGTCGACCCCAAGCCGTCAGGGCCCTTTGTGGCAACGGTTTCTGCTCCCGCCAAGAAGAGGCGGTTGGACACCCTGCCCGCACGGGATTCGCACGGTTTCGCTGCGGCGGCCGAAAGCGATCCATTCCGGCACCGAGATCACTTCTCTGAGGTGCGGGCCGATGATAGGAGCCCCGGCATGGTTTCTGAGCCGGAGGACTCCGACCATCCGAGTGTTCAGGATGGTGGGCGTATTGACCGCATCGAGCGGCTGCTGGAGCTGTTGCTCCATAATCAACAGCAGTACGCACCTACAGATATCGACAGGCACAGGGCCACCTCGCCAGTTTCTATCATCAGCGAGCCACAAGGGGAAGAGGGGTTTGACCCTACACCAACACCGTCGGAGGCACCAACACCTGAGCTACTGGACGTGGCGGCCAAATTTGCTGCACCAATCACAACTGGACTTCCGCTTCAGCCAAAACTGGCAGCAACAATAGACTTTCTCACAGATCAGCGGTTGCAGGAGGAAGTACTTTCACAGGCCACTCAGCGCCACAAGGACCCGTCCAACTGTAATGCCCTCAACGTGCCCCTGGTCAATACGCCCATATGGGGCAACATCGGCGTGGCTGTCCGCCATCAGGAGGTTAAACTCCAGCGGATCCTCAAACTCCTCACGGCCGGTATTACCGCCTTTGCGCGGTCGGTCGATGGAACTGACCTGTCATTGGACCAGGAGGATGCGTTGGCGCTGTTATGTGCCACCCAGCATGAAATCAACGATTTTCGGAAGAATAGCATCCGTCCGTCTATCAACCCAAAATTTGCTGGGTTGTGTAAACCTCCACCGCCACCGCCGCCCCGACAACTCTTCGGAGAAGACCTGCCGAAGAGGGTCAAGGAGCTTGATGAGGTAGCCAAAACGGTGGGACTTATGCGATCTCAGATCGCCCCCAGACCGACGGTGCCAAAAGCTCCTCCTGCTCGACCGCGAGGTCCGGTCGCACCAGCATCAAGACCATATGCTGCTACTCAGCACTACTATCAACAGGGCCAGCAGCAGCGGTCTTTTTTGGGGTCAGGCACACAGCGACCCCAGTGGAAGATGAAGCCATCTCATCGTCAGCCCAACCCAGCACCTCCTCGGCCACTCAAGTATGTCAGGGACCGCCGGTGACCATGGAGGTAAGGTGGTCTGGTTTTCTTTCTCCTGCCCCTTTAATCTCACATGTTGGAGGGCGACTCCGGTTCTTTGCTAAAGCTTGGGGAGCAGTTACTTCAGACAAATTTGTGTTACAAAATATTCGAGGTCATTCTATTGAATTTATTCACGGCAACATTCCTCCATCCCAGCATATGCCTAAACGGAAGTTTACGCTGTCTGCCGTTGAGCAGGCAGCAGGCACGGCTGAAATTTTTCGTTTGGAACAAAAAGGCGTGATAGAAAAAACTATTCACGAGCCCATTGAATTCGTCTCCAATATATTTACTAGGCCAAAAAAGGATGGAGGTTGTCGGGTGATTATTGACTTGACCCAGTTGAATACCTTTGTAACATATACACATTTCAAAATGGACACCTTTGAGACAGCCAAATCACTGATTTCGCATGGTTGCTTTATGGCATGTATTGATTTGAAAGATGCATACTATTCAGTGTCCATCCGGAAACATCACCGGAAATTTTTGAAATTTGTCTGGATGGATCAGCTCTGGCAATATCGGGCCTTACCAAATGGGCTTACCACCGCCCCTAGGCTCTTTACTAAATTACTCAAACCTGTTATGGCCAAATTACGCATACAACATCATATTGTAATGGCTTATTTAGATGATATTCTGATTATTGGCAACACTCTGGAAGCAGCTGAAAGGGCTGTTTTGGCTACTGTCACTATATTTCAGCAGCTAGGGTTTATAGTCCATCCAGAAAAATCAAAGTTTCACCCATCCCAGGTTATGGATTATTTGGGTTTCACGGTGGACTCTATTCAAATGAGGGCCACCATTCCATTTCACAAGGTTGAGGATGTCTCCCTTGCATGTCAGGATCTCGCATCAGCCAGTATACCATCTATTCGGCATACAGCTAAGGTGATTGGGAAAATCGTAGCTTTATTTCCGGCAGCCCGGTTTGGGCCTTTGCATTATCAAAATTTGCAAAGGGCCAAGATTGCTGCGTTAAAAAAGAACGCTGGTCATTTTGACAGACCTATGGGGCTGCCTTCTGATGCTAAGGTTGAGCTGCAATGGTGGGTGTCCAATATTGGCAGGGCATTCAAACCCATTGTTGTGCCCAATCCGGTGGTATATTTGCAAACTGACGCAAGCTCTCTAGGCTGGGGAGCTGCGGACAGCTCTTCTAGTTGTGGTGGCAGGTGGGATCCCCTTGAAGCTAGCATGTTGCTAAGACAAGGGATTAACTATTTGGAGCTGCTTGCAGCATTTCACGGACTACGGGCATATTGTGCTAATCTTAGTGGAACTCATGTCCGTCTCCAAATAGACAACACCACAGCGGTGGCATATTTAAACCATATGGGCGGTACCAGGTCAGTCTCTTGTGACAAATTGGCTAATACTATTTGGTGCTGGTGTATTGATCGTGATATTTGGATTTCAGCCACCTATCTGCCAGGCAGGCTTAATACTGTGGCAGACACCAGGTCACGCAAATTCAATGATAGTATTGAGTGGATGCTGCATCCTCAAATATTTGCCCAAATTACAGCCAAATTTGGCCAACCGGATATAGATCTTTTTGCGTCCCGGTTGAACCATCAGGTACCAACATATGTTTCATGGGAACCAGACCCTGGGGCATTAGCGATTGATGCATTCTCGCTAGACTGGGGGAATTGGTTTTTCTATGCATTCCCCCCGTTTTGCCTCATCAGTCGGGTATTACAAAAAATCAAGATGGATTCTGCCAGAGGCATTCTTGTCATACCCGACTGGCCTACGCAGCCTTGGTATCCGGTGGTCTCTGACATGATTAGTCAACCTTGGGTCCCTCTAGCGGGTTGCCCACATTTGGTTTCTCACCCTGTTTCAGGGGAATTACACCCCTGCCATGCCTATCTAAAATTACTGGCTTGCAGGTTCTGACCAGGCCATGGATGCAGTATGGCCTCACCACCCGGACCATGAACACCATTGGAGCATCATGTCGAGAGTCAACCAGGCGGAGATATCTCTCCCACATCACCAAGTGGGAAGCCTACTGCAGTCGCTCTCACATCGCCTATGATGATGTCTCCATAGCCGACGTCCTGGAATTCCTCGCGGGGTTGCACCACGATGAGCACTTGAGTTATAGTGCCATCAACAGCGCAAGGAGTGCGCTATCATTCTACCTCAACATCGAGGTAGGATCGAACAGGCTAGTGTCCAGACTGATGCGGGGAATATTCAATCTAAATCCGCCGACACCACGCTACAACATCACCTGGGATGTCAGGGATGTGCTTACCCTGCTCAGGTCATGGTCACCCATGGAAGGGTTACAGCTGGACCGACTCACTATGAAATTGGTGATGTTACTAGCGCTGACTTCAGCACAGCGGGTTCAGACGCTCCACAAACTTCGTATTGATAGGATGGCGTCGACCCCTGGAGAAGTAGTCTTTTTCATCGATGAGCTACTCAAGCAGCATAGACCTGGGTGCACAGGGCTGCAGCTGAAGTTCCCGCCATACCCTGCAGATGCTCGGCTATGTTTAGCCACTCACATCCGTTACTACATCAAGGTGACGAGGAGCATCAGAGGAATGGAGTTGTACCTGCTTGTCACTCACAAAAGACCTCACCATCGAGTGACAGTCCAGACGATATCCAGGTGGCTCCGGATCGTCCTGGATAAGGCAGGTATTGACACTAATGTGTTTAAATCCCACTCCACCAGGGCTGCATCTACGTCGGCGGCGAGGGTCATGGAGGTACCCATGGACCATATCCTCGCCACAGCAGGATGGGCGAATGAATCGGTGTTCCAGCGGTTCTATAATAAGCCTGTTGCTGCTCCCCTTCAATTCGCAGAGGCCGTGCTGAACGCCGGGTGTGAACGTGGGGATGTCCCTGATTAAAAGGGCGTTATTTGTTGTGTTATTAATAAATCTTCTTTTTGTTTCAGTATAACCTCGTTTCATCAACTTGTTTACTCCAATCCATCCTTGCTAGTGGTGTGTCTGCATGGACGTTGTCCAGGGCGTGTAATCACAGAAGCTTTGAAGTCTTCACGAAGTCACTCAAGTGACTCCGAAATGAAATAGTAAGATTGAACGAGAACTTACCAAGTTTGAAGGTTGATCTTTATTTCATGAGGAGTTGCGGTGAGGGATTTCGTGCCCTCCGCTCCCAACCCTCGATCATCTTCAGCTGGTAATCAGAGTCTCTTTAAATCTTACTATGCCAAGTCATTTCTGTTGTTGTTTCTGTGATTCCACACCGCTGCTTTGAAGAATGTCGCGCATGCGTGCCGGCGGGCTCTTCACGAAATCCCTCACCGCAACTCCTCATGAAATAAAGATCAACCTTCAAACTTGGTAAGTTCTCGTTCAATCTTACTATTTACTCTCCTTCGTCTTGCCCAATAATGTTGTAATCTTCCTTACCCCCAATATAGTATCTTCCCATCAAGGTCCAGATTTATCGTAATTCAGATCTTAAAACATATGGAGATGTGATCTCTGTCCCCAATAGGCTTGTTGGAGGGTATTTTGTGTTTAATATATACCCTGAATGTGGCGTGTCCATGGGACCCAATGCCCTCTTAATTACAGCTATACGTCACAGGGAGTAGAGGTGTCGTTTATTGCACTCATTTATTACGTAAATGGAAAAATGTTTTCTAGTAACAGGAAACAGGAGGTTAAAAATAACTGGTGAACTTAACGAGGAAAGGCTACGGAGACATTGATCGAAGGTGAATTGTTTCAAAGGTGTAAAATCAACATATAACAGTGCATACTGTTAAGGCCTTGAATAAACCAACTTCCTTGAAAGTGATGTCACAGGTAGATAGGGTGGTCAAGAAGGCTTTTGGCACATTGACTTTCGTCAGTCAGAATTGAGAACCAGAGGGCAAAGGTTTAAGGGAGAAAGATTTAATGGGAACCTGAGCGGTAACCTTTTTTACACACAGGGTAGTCAGTGTATGGAACAAGCTGTCAGAGGAGGTAGTTGAAGCAGGTACTATTGCAATGTTTATGAAGCATTTGGACAGGTACATCGATTGGATAGGTTTAGAGGGATATGGGACAAACAGCAAGCAGATAGGACTAGTGTAGATGGGGCATGTTGGTCTGCATGGGCAAGTTGAGCCGAAGAGTATGTTACCACACTGTATGATTCTATGACTCTATGAAATGTTTTAGAAATTCACCACTGCTTAGTG
Organism: Raja brachyura; assembly: GCA_963514005.1. The sequence continues at coordinate 14,513,204 of OY740800.1, forward strand.
ATATGTTCTTTGTGTCTGTTCCTATCTGAGCCATAATTAAGTGGGCAAATGATCTCATCTGAAAGCCAAATTCAGGATTCCATTTAAACACACAATTTCCTCCAACAGAGCGATTCTACTGAATCACCAGTCACTGATACAAGATCTAAGTCTAGCCTCTCCTCGAGTTGGACTATCTACATACTGTTTCAAGAATCCTTTTGGATACTTCTAACAATTTCTACCTCATCTAAGATTGTGCACTAAGTCAATGTTGGGGAAGTTAAATTTGCCTACTACAGCAACCCTGCTGTTTCTGCATCTTTCCATAAACTGTCTACGTATCTGTTCCTCTATCTCCCGCTGGCTATTGAGTGATAGCGTTAGAGTGATTGCACCTTTCTTATTTTTAAGCTCTATCCGTTTTTCCTCAGTGAATGATAACCATCCCCCCCTTCCCCTCTCTATCACATCTGAAACATCAAAACGTGCAATATTGAGCTGCCAGTCCTGCCGTCTCACAACCATATCTCCATAATTGCCACAGCATCATAGTTAGAAGCACTGATCAAGGCTCTAAGTTTTTTCTGTTTTTCCTGCAATGCTCCTTGCATTGAATTAAACATATTTCTTCTTCTTGCGTATGGCATGCACAGTCTAAAGTTGTTCTATTTGATCTAATTGTTTGTGCACATCGGGTTGATTGCATTAGTCAAAACAGGGTGGACCACGTGAAGGTTGCAATCTCCCACCCCAGGTAAACAAAGATCAGCCCATCATTCTCACCATCTCACCACTAAGAGAGCCAACATATCTTTTTGAGTATGAGTAATCATGGTCCCTTTGACCATTGTGCCAAATGCAGTAATTGCTGCAGCCACCAGTTGGAGGACGTGTTGATACCGAACCTCCTGTCCCCTCATAGAAGGACTCATGGGTGCCCAGTTTGCTGGGTTCACCGTGGGCACTTTCAGTGATGCACAGTTGACAGGTGTCTTATACTTGTTGGTAGTCTCTTGCATCATAGATTGCTGGAGCTGGAGAGACACTAAATAATTGATATTGTTGGCAAGGTACTCCTCCATTGCCTCACCAGTCCCCTCCGGAATAGCAAAACTCGTTGCTATTTCCGGGACACCCGGAGCGTGGCTCTCGTGCTCTGGTGTATGCACATGAGCAGGGACACCAGAATCAGGGTCAGCTTCATCCTGCCCTGATTCTCCCAAGTCATACTGTAGGGAGGCATCCTCCAATCCTAAACAAGGTGCTGGAAGGAAATCCCCTTGCTGATACTCCACATATTCTTCTTGATATGGGCATTCTTGAACAGCTGCCGGGGGAATCACTGGGGCCTTTGACCCTTGATTTATCAAAGTTTGGAGCATCTTCTCCATATTTTGCATCCTCCCCCACATTCTTTTATTATCTGGAGGGGAGTCTCCTTCTTCATCAGACTCATCTGACAAAACTGGTCTGATAGACTTTCTTTTTGCCTTCTTATGGCTATCAGTGGCCTCAGGCTCCTGAGTCCCTGAAGCTGGTGTAGAAAGTTCACTCTCTAGTATAACGGCTGTCGGTAAAATGGCACCCGGTATCGGAACCGGCGTTGCCGCACTAATCTGCCGACCCGATCTAATTTGTGAATCCGAATCACTGGACCCACGCTTACTACGAACTCTCCTACCTGACCGCTCCATACCACCGACTCCTACTGCCCGCTCGAGCCAGCTTGACGGAGTTTAAATACTCCCAGGCAAAGTTTTCAAAACCACTTACCTGCGAAGTTTCTACGCTCTCCAGCCCGTTCAGTGTGACATGCGCGGACGTAATGACGCGCATGCGCCTGGCGCCTTCTTCACGTAGTCACTCACGTGACTCCGAAGTAAAATGATTATCACATCTTGCACTTCCCCTCCCCCCCACCCCCCCTCCTTCAAATCAACCCTATCACCCTCCCCCTTGAAAATAATTGCTGCAAGATCAAGCCCAGCTCCAACATTGTTTTTCTTCCTCAGGCTCCTTAAGTATGCTGCAGTCTTCTAAATTATGCGCATCACACTTGGGACAATTTGATTGTATTCCTCCATCCAGTCTCAGCAACAATGTACTATTTGTCAATGCTCCTGTGGGATGTCTTTCCTCTGTTAAACGCACCACATAAGTGGATTTTTTGCCTTGTTGCTGGCATGAAAATTTCAATTACCTTGCGGCTAAACCATGCATACATTCAACAAACAAGCTGCTAACCGATGTGCTGTCTTGTGAATTAGTCAATGGAAATTAGTTGATTTCAAGTCATATGTTTGCTAAATGGGCTTTGTGTGGGTATTTCAGGATTGGAACGTCTATCAAGACTCAAGAGGGAAAAAAAACAAACTGCAGGCACCTTAAGGTTAAGGTCCAACAAAATACTTGTGATCTAAAGAACAGAAAGGTCACAAGAGAGCCTTACAGACAGTAGACAAACATGACATATGTGTGAAGAATACTTAAGTGTCCAAACACCTAAGGACCCAACTTGCTCTGATCCAAGAACAGAATGCCATTAAAAAGAGCATTATTAAGATCATCAATTAAGCCGGTGTCTTTAATGTAAGTGCCCTTGACTCTATTCCACAGTATATTGTATACTGCGATCTTCAGTCCAGGATGAGAGGTGAACTGATGGCAGTAGATATGACTACGAGAGGTATGGAGAGGATAGATAGTCAAAATCTTTTTCCAATTAGAGATGTTAAAACAAGAGGGCATAATTTAAGGCAAGAGGAGTCAAGAGGGGCAGCACAGGGGCGCAGCAGTAGAGTTGCGTCAGAAACCTGGGTTCAATCCTGACTTGAATTTCAGAGATGATTCTCTGTTCTTCCTACCCATTAGTTATAGGGCAGCACAGTGGCACAGAACTGGAGTTGCTGCCTTACAGTGCCAGAGACCCGGGTTCAATCCTGACTATGGGTGCTGTCTGTATTGAGTTAATACGTTCTCCCCATGACCATGTGAGTTTTCCCCAGGTGCTCCAGTTTCCTCCCACACTCTAATGACGTGCAGATTTGTAAGCTAATTGGCTTCACTACAGATTCTAAATCATCCCTGGTGTGTAGGATAGTGCAAGTGTATGGGGATCGCCGGCCGGCGCAGTCTCAGTGGGCTGAAGGGCCTGTTTCTGCGCTGTATCTCTAAACTAAAAAGGAGCTTCAAAGGGAATTTGAGAGGTAAGTTTTTATACAGAGAATTATTGATATCTGAAACTCGCTGTCAGAGGAAGGGGTGGAACACAATGCAATCAGTTTAAAAGGATTTAAAAAGATACTGCATTGATGTGGGCATTTCATTCAGTGACGTTTATTTTTCCTTCATTTGTCTGGTAGTCCAATACATGGAGTGTTAAAGCATCCACATAAAGTATTCTAAGGGCCATATGCCTTGATTTCCCATCCAGAAGAGCAGTAAGTAAGTACTTGGTTCTATTAACCACTTCTCGTGATCTCAGGATGCTCACAAAACCCTGTGCAGTGAATGAAGTGCCTCTGAAGTGTTATACAGTAGGAAAAGCAGCAGAACATTTCCTGACAACAAAGATGCACAAACAATATTGTGATAATGATAAGATGTAATGATGGCATTTGTGAAAAAAACTGGCAGATATTACCAATGGCTGGGCGAACATGCCCCCTGTGTTCAACACCAGCCACACTTAGGCACATCCTCAGTGGGTGTAAAGTTAGCCTCTCCCAAGGACGTTACACCTGGAGACATAATCAAGTGCTCAATACCTGGCAGCGACTCTTGAAAGCAGGAGAATAACCAACAATGCCCTGCCGCCCAGAACAACCAACCCAGTTAGGACAATTGCCTTTGTTCGGGGGTCCGGGGGGGGGAACAAAGGCAATGGAAAATTCCACCATGGACCAGGTTTGGACAGCTGGAGGCAGCCCAGGGTTGACAGATGCTGGTGGATGTGGACCAACGGCGTACAGTTCCATCAGAGATAGCCATCACCAACTTGTGGCCTGATCTTGTGCTCTGGTCGAACTCTCAGCGCATGGTGTATTTTGTGGAGCTCACCGTCCCTTGGGAGGATGCTGTGCAGGAAGCCTTCGAAAGAAAGAAACTGCGATACACAGAGCTTGCAGTGGAAGCAGAACAGCGGGGCTGGAGAGCTAAGATCTGCCCGGTAGAAGTTGGATGTTGAGGATTCGTGGCAACATCTACCTTAAGACTGATGAAGGACCTGGGGATCAGCGGACAAGCCCTACGCCAGGCCATCAAAGAAACATCACGGGTGGCAGAGCGGAGTAGCCAGTGGCTCTGGCTGAAGAGGAAAGACCCCAAATAACCAAATAACTCCAAATTGTCTCCCAAATAACCCAAATAACTGACTAGACAGATGTTGAGGGGGGCGGTTCTAGGACGCCAGAATGCACCTCTGAGCCTACTGGAGACGTCCTGGGTTCAATTAGCAAAACGTCGATGAAAGTAGGTGCCCACTTGATAACCCCAATGACGTGTCTGCCCAGCCTTTCTCAACATCGGAGGAGCATAGATGAGTGCAGAAGGCTCCCATCACCATCGGGAGCAAATTGATATTTGGCACTTTGGACTTTTAACATCTAGCCCTGTGTATTTGTAAACATGTGTGCCATGAGAAGCTGTGTGAAGTAACCACAGTTAAACACAGATGTAGGTACTTCTCTCAGGCAAACCCTTCTCCTCCATAGGCAAAAACTGTGCCAGGAACTGCAGAGGGAATCATTGGAATCACTAATTTATTAGTCATGGAGTCATAGAGACTTACAGCGTGGAAACAGCCCCTTTCTGCCAACTTGCCCACACCGGCCAACATTTATTGTGAACTTCAATTGGTTGAAAATGAAAATGTTCCATTTGATGAATTGAATTGAGACTAACATAGGCCGAACAATAGTATTTTGTCGCACTACATTTCTAAATGCTCTACAGTGGAGTTTCTATCGGAAAATTGAGGACTCGTGAGTTCCACAATGGCCAAAGATTACCTTCTTAGCCCTTCATGCTTCTAAATTGTTAACTCACAGAGGAAGTAGCACAGGCATAGCAGAGTCTAATGACATACAAAGCACATCCTTACCCCAGCAGCAGGAGTTTGGGCTATGCATGGCACAACCTCCACAGAATGGAGCAGACATGAAGAAGCAAATCTCCACATGCGTCTGAACCACCATTACCTAAAGGCAATATGCCTGACCATGTCTCATGCCATGGTGTCTGATGACTTTGTGCCAAGTCTCCTCAGCACCCCATCTAATACATCTCGCCCCCTCCGCCCCTCCCCACCAACTACTAGTCACTGGAAATGATCGGTGGATACAGGTCAGGTGGAACTGCTACTCAATAATACCCCTCACCTATAAACTCGCTAGGCTTATACTTGTCTCACCCCCACCTCTCTTCCAGCTTTCTGCAACATCCGCAAAGCCCCCACTCACCCACCGCCACTGCAATCAATCTGAAGAAGCCTTCCAACCCACAATGGTATATATCCTGATCTGCTGATTTACCCAGCACCGTTTTTGTTTTAAATTTGATTTAATGTGCCCCCAGTATGGGGTTTACGTTCTCCTTGTGACCTTGTGGGTTTCCTCATTAATGCTCCAGTTTCCCTCCATATCCCAAAGATGCACAAATTAAACATGGGAAGAATGAAAGAAAAGGGCTAGAATAGGATGTGTAAATGACTGGCTGATGGTCGGAACAGACTGGCTGGACCAAAGGGCTGGTTTCAGTGCTTTCTGATGCTATTACTTCACTCCCATCAACAAGCCGCAGGTTCTACCATGCACCTACGCACCAAGACAATTTATTATGGCTAGTTACTCGCCAAACCCACAAGTCTTTGGGATGCAAGATGAAACCAGGGCACTCAGGGGAAATCGCCATGGCCACAGCGAGAATATGCAAACTCTGCACAAACAGCACCAGAAGGCAGGATTGAACCTGGGTCACATGGTCCCAGTTAACTCCGCCAATGTATTCCTAAAGGCATGTTGCCACCCCTGGATAGTGAATATCTCATTGAATATCACTGATCTACTGGATGGGTAAGGAAGGCAATGTTCTTTGGGAATTCATGAAAATGCTGTCCATTCTATCCATTCTCGCTCATGGCTTTCATACATCTTCTTAATTGCCGCCACAGCTGTCATAACCCAGCTTAAATTTATCCATGACATCAGAGCCCAATTTGAGCCATGCCTTGGGAAATTTGTTTTATAATATATTATAAATGCATTATAAATACACATTAGCAGCCTCCCATAAAATAATTCTGAAAGCTAATTATTCCTTGTGGTCACAAAAGAAAAATAAATTATTAAATTAGTCTGGATTGAATACTCCTGCTGTTGATATTTGGTTAACATTAGAAGCCTGATGAGGCATGGACTTAGATAAATCTAATCAGGCAAAACCTTTGGAGAGACTTAAAATATATTAGAGGCTTCATTTGTTTTGTTTTTTCAGGGTTACAGCTGCATGGTTTGTAACCAGTTATCACTAGTGCAGCTATGGGTCTATATCTCCAAGGGAGTTTCATAGCCAAAATGTTGGAGCTTAAAGTTTGTTGAATTAAAAATTGCTCGGTTTAAAAAAGAATGTGTGATGTCAAAAAAAATTCCCACGAACTGTCTTCTCAACTGACAATGTTCTTGGGAATTCATACATGCTGTGAATTTAAAGGAGTCAGCTCTCTAATTTAAAACCACATTTGCAAATCATTGAAACATGAATGTTAAGAAGCGCTAAGCTGATCTGTTTGTGACAACAGGGATTAGACTACCACTGCTTGCAATAACAATGATTTTCACTACTCTCCAATTCTAAATTGGAGCTTTGTAAATCTTTTCTCACAGCTCCCCACTACCTCTTGATATTTTGATCTATTATTTAAAACTTGCATTAGGAGACGCAGAGAATCCTTTTTTTAAATTGTGATTTTATTTTCATTGAAATGTATTTTAACTATGAAATGTTTCAATGTTATAATAACTAGTTAATATCATGCAATCACACACCTTTGAAGAACAAGTGCAAAGGCTACCAATTCAACTACAGAATTGGCTGGCTGCATTCTATCAGTACAGCACTGCTAAGAAGATAAGGTTCAAGAACCTGACTGATGCCCAAGGTAGCTTACATATCAAAGTGCCTTAACATCTAATGATGAGAATATTAACCGTTGAAGAGAGGGGCGGACATCACAATTTATCACAGTCTCTGCAATTGACAATTGTGGATAGGTTTTGAGAAAATGTTCTTGTTAAGCTTACGTCAACCCTATACCTTTCAATAACTATATGTTATTGAAAGGTATGGCTGACACTGTAGCAATCTGTTTGCTTCCTCAACAAATTGTCCTTTGAACAGAACTGTTGTCAGTGGGTCCCAGTATTAATTAAATGTCTGGAGACCCCTCTCTTGCACAGGCAAGAGATGGCCCATGGTATGGAGAGACCACAGGTCATCTTGATGATGGGTGGAATGTGGCATTTGATGCCCAGTGCATGGTTCAACGCACATCTTGGTGCAAACAGTTCAGAAGCCTGAGAGATGAATGTGATTATGTTTAAGAAATGGTGACGAGCAAAATAAATGGCTTCAGCCTATCCAATGTGCTACTGGGTGAATTATCACCCAATATTCGATGTCAGTCATGCAAGATGAGAATTCAGGGGGAACTGAAGGAACTTAGAAAGATGCCAATGAGCTGGAGTTGGCATGCATTAACATACAGGTAACCCAACCTCGCATTTTCAGATGATATCACTGAGAACATGGAATAGTGGTTAATGGAGCCATGGCTTTGATCTTTGAGAGTTTAGAGTACAGAATGAAAAGAGGGGCCAATGGTCAACCTTCCAGCTTTGTGTCTATCTTCAGGATTTGAATTTATCTTCTGGAAAGACTCAAATGGAGTCATGCAAAGATGGACGTGTTTGGCTGGAAAGTGGGGGAGAGATTGGAGGAAGATGGTGTCGTTGACTACATCGATGTTTGCCAATCGGCTGAGAAGAGCAAGCAGAGCTAGCTTGCTATGGTGGCTGTCTCGTCAATTGTTATTTACATTTGGGGTCTTTTTGATCTCCAGCAAGGTATGAAACCTGGGTGACGGGTTTCAAACATAGGTTGCAGAAAAGATGTGCCAATATTAGGGACAGTTCAATGCATACAGGTGTGTAAGTATCAAAAGGGGGAATGGTAATAGGATGGGGATTTGTTTTTTTGACGGGAGTTCAAGAATGAAGATGGCGGATTTAAAGAAAACACTTGAGTCAGTGCTAACACAGTTAACATGAGGCCTGAGAGTTGCAGACAAGATAAGGGGATAATGATGGAGGGAACAAGGAATGAGTCCCACCAACAAGCAGAGATCAGCTCGGGTTGAGGGGCGATTGGAAGGATATTACAAAGAGAGCATCTGCAGATGGTGGTGGAGAGGGTGGTGGTGGAAGCACTGCAATGGAGACGGTGAGATCAAGAAACCAAAGGGTTGGAGATAGACTATCTACTGACATCTATTATAAACACAGACTCCTACAGCTATCTGGACTACATTTCTTCTCACCCTATCTCCTGCAGAGACTCTAATCGTTACTCCCAGTTCCTCCATCACAATCTCCTGGTTGCATAAACATGTTAACTCCCCCTCCCATTTCCATACTGACCTTTCTGCAATGGTCCTCCGCAAATTGGAGGAACAGCATCTCATATTTCGCTTGGGCAGCTTACAACCCAGCAATATGAATATTGATTTCTCTAATTCCGTAACTTTCCCTCTCTCTCTCTCTGTCCCACCCCCACCCTAGTTCTCCGACTAGTTTCACTGTCCTGATTAATTTTACTGATTGGATGTGTCATTGTCACCTTCCCCTCAGCTAACAATGAACCATTCTACATTTTTTCCTGATCATCATCTGCTTTGCTCTGTCGTTTTCCTTACCCTTACATATACCCTTCCATATATCTAGCATCCCTCTCCCCTGGCTCTCAATCTGAAGAAAGGTCTCGACCCGAAATGTCACCCTTCTTCTTTCCAGAGATACTGCCTGTCCCTCTCAGTTTCTCCAGCATTTTGTGTCTATCTTCAGTGTAAACCAGCATCTGCATTTCCTTCCCACACATTGCTTTTGTTTATGTTGCCTCAACCCCAATATTTATAGTCAGGAGAACATGTATTTCGTTGATGTACCATAAACAGATTAAACAGTTAAATGAACAGACTAGTTGATACACTAGGCACTTAGTTAGAGCTGACATCTCTTCAACAGCAAAATGATTTGACAAAGCTCCTCAGACCTTCAAAGCTGCTCATCACACAAGATGCAAATCCTTTGGATCACAGAAGTCAACTGGGACCCTTCAGCATGGCAGCATTAGTCAGAGAGCTCTTAAGGTCTGTCTAAGTGGACCGACCCATTTGTTTTTGTCAAGATGAAACTTTCAAGCTTAAAATCAGATTGGGAAGAAACTGAAAGGAATCATTAACTTGCTCCTACGGAAGGCTTCACAGAGCTGAATTGCAAATTAACAGAGGGGAGCTTTAACAGTTAGTCTGCTGACATCTGTGTGCATGATAGATGGGAACATTGTGAATGGAAGAATACCATCACCGTAAGTGCTGTTTTCAGTTGCCAAGTAAAAAATATATACCTGAACCTATTCAGAATTTAAAAAAATAAGATTAATTGATGCCAAATATTTCCGAGCAATGAATTTTCAAGCCTGAATCTAATGATTCATGGCACAATTCAAGCAGCACACAATTATTATGGTCAACATAACTTCATTAGTCAGTATTACCCAAGAGTCCAAAGCTTGCCTGCACTTAATTGCTTTTAAATTTTCTTGTCACACTGGTGCTATAGTTAAGCTACCCATTTAGATTGTTAATAATGGATTGAGAAAAGTAATTAAAATATATCTCCAATACTTCCATCAGCAGAAACTTGCTAAAGAATTTATCTCAAACACGATGGCTACTAATAATTAAAGATATATCCTCTCCGAGATTACTGTACCTTTGAAAAACAGCACTCAGAATATATATATTCCCTTTGTCTCGATTGTCTTTGGTGGTGAAGGTGGCTTGCATGAATGACTGTAAATGTGCTAATTGATTTCTCGCTCAAAAAACGATTAACAAGGGCATTATCATATCTGTCAGAAACAGGAAACTACAAGCTTGATGCACGAGAAAAATCTAGCAGAGCTGATAAAATCTAGCATTCATTTTTTTTTTGCTGTTAAATGTGAATAATTAGTTGTGAAATGGATGAGCTGTACAATTATTTACATATCTTTGGTGTGTGATTTTCCATTACATTAGAATAGGTAAACTGCTGAAATATACTTTTTTTCCATGCCTAAAATTACCCAATGTCAAACATTTTTCTGTGTTATCTCTGACATTGTAAAATGCTAGCAAAACAGTTCAACCATCAAACCCTCATTAAATAATAAATAGGAAATCTGGATTATTAATGTGCAAGTACTTTTGTGCTTTCATTATTCTAAATATCAGGTAACAGTAAAATAATAGCATCTTGCTTGCAATATTCTTTCCTTAATGATAAAATAGGCTGAAGTCAGCATGGTTTTGTGAAGGGGAGATCTTGCCCAGCAAAGCCCTTGGAATTCTTTGAGGAAGTAAATAGCAGGATGGACAAAGGACAGTTAGTAGATGTTATTTACCTAGATTTTCTGACAGCCTTTGATAAGGTGCCACACATGAGGCTGCTAAAGAAGATGAGAGCCCTTGGTATCAAAGAGAAGATACTCGCATGGACAACAGGTTGGCTGGATATCAGAAGGCAGAGAGTGGCAATAAAGGAGGCTTTTTCTGGTTGGTCATAAGGTCATGTGATAGGAGTGAAATTAGGCCATTCGGCCCATCAAGTCTGCCATTCAATCATGGCGGATCTATCTCTCCCTCCTAACCCCATTCTCCTGCCTTCTCCCCATAACCTCTGATACCTGTACAAATCAAAAATCTATCGACCTGCCTTAAAAATATCCACTAACTTGGCCTCTACAGCCTTCTGGGGCAAAGAATTCCACAAATTCACCACACTCTGATTAATTGCATATTGGCTGCCAGTGACTGGGGGTGTTCCGCTGGGGTCGGTGCTGGTCTTCACATTGTATATCAACGATTTGGATATGCAGAGAGTCATCGATACATAGAATGATATAATGTGGAAACAGGCCCTTCGCCCCAACTTGCCCACACCAGCCAACATGTCCCAGCTACATTAGTCCCACCTGCCGGCATATGGTCCATATCCCTCCAAACCAGTCCTGTCCATGTACCTGTCTAACTGCTTCTTAAATGTTGGGATAGTCCCTGCCTCAATTACCTCATCTGGCAGCTTGTTCCATACATCCACCACCATTTGTGTGATAAAGTTACCCCTCAGATTCCTATTAAATCTTTTCCCCTTCAACTTAAACCTATGTCCTCTGGTCCTCGATTCACCTATTCCTCTCATGATCATATACACCTCTATAAGATCACCCCTCATCCTCACCCCTCAAGGAGTAGAGTCCCAGCCGACCCAACCTCTGCCTATAGCTCAGACCCTGTCCTTGGCAACATCCTCGTAAAAGAGAATGGAAGCATGAATTTATTTCTTGCTACAATTGCTGCAACTTTTACAGGCACGTTAATACAATGCAACAAGTATACAATATGCAATAAAACAATAAATGATCAGTTTTTTTCTAAATGACGTGAAAGCAAAAACAGTGTTAGACTTCACTGAAATCTTCCCATTTTCCCATGATATAGAGAAACCAAGTGACAGGAAAATAACAAATATGACAGCCTAGTTCAAGCAAGGGTGTGAGGACCTTCGTGGTTAGTTTAGCATTGGCTATGGGTAAAGTATAGAAACAATAATCAGCAAAAATATGAAGCACTCAGAGAAGTTTGAGTAAAGCAAGGAGAGTCAGTATTTGTAAAGGCAGCTTAGTTTTAGTTTTAGTTTGGACTTCGGCCCACCGCGTCCACACCGACCAGCATTCCCTGCACATTAACACTATACTACACACACTAGGGGCAATTTTCACTTATACCAAGTTAATTAACCTACAGAAATACAAAATTGCTGAGAAACTCAGCGGGTGCGGCAGCATCTATGGAGCGAAGGAATAGGCAACGTTTTGGGCCGAAACCCTTCTTCAGACATTAACGTACAAACCTGTACATCTTTGAAATGCGTGAGGAAACCGGAGATCTCTGAGAAAACCCATGCGGTCACGGGGGAATATGTAAACTATGTACAGAAAGCACCCGTAGTCAGGATTGAACCCAGATCTCTGGCGCTGCAAGCGCTGTAAGGCAGCAACTCTACCGCTGTGCCACCAGGCCGCCCTTACAGCTCATGATTGATGAACCAAAATTGAATCTTTACACTGCCGTGACAGAGGAGAGTTTAATGAAGGGGATGCAGTGCGCCAATACTATGGAAAAAAGGCTGCTTAAAAGAGGCTCAAGGAACAGAAAGGTCAGTGTCAACTTGGATAAAAAGTTGGCTTAAGGGCAAATGAACAGTGAGTCACCGTAAATGGTTGTTTTTCAGACAGGAGGATGAAATATTTTCCATCCTCCAGTATTTTGAGCTTCCGTGAGATATACAGCAGTGGGAATGTTTTTGGGCCCCTGCACAATAACACTGTACAAAGAACAAAAAAAAAAATCAATTTACTCTATAATTATCATATTGATCCTGCAGTGTTTTTGGTCTTAACGCTCTCAGGTGTAGATTATTGTCCACGCTGCTTAGGAAATTATATTGTGGATGCATCATTAGCCTTTCGTGCATCACACTTGACTGTTGAGCATTATGGAATACAAGTAAAATAGGCTCCACAGTGGATTCGCGTTCAGCTCTGCCATATTTTTGTGCAGGTGGTGAAAATTAAATTTTAGCTGTGTAATTCCCACTCCCATGAATAGGAGCACAAAGTAATAATACATGTAACAAGATTTTCACTAATATCGAAGCAGCAAAAGGAAGCAGCAAAATAAAAATTAGAAAGAAAGAGCTAAAAATTGAGAAATAGTAAAGTCATTTATTTATTTTAAAACTAATTATAGATGCAATTACTTTTTATGTGCAGTTTAATCAAAGTGAACAAGACAGATATTCTACAGCTTCCTAGCTGGTATTCCAAAATAAAATGTACCTCAAAGGAAGTCCTTTGATCCTTCACCAGCTATTAATCATCCTATGCAATTAACTAACAACATGCTGTATATACAGATACTGCTTTGCATGGATATCTTAGAGCCTGCTGTAAGCCACAGTTTCCTATAGATGCAGATGGCAGCATCTGTGATGAACAAAATTATAATCATTAATGTTATTACAGGAAGAATACAGTAAGTACCAGATTTTGTACCATCATTACAGCACACTCCCACTTCCTGGGGAGTGGAAATCTGACCATGGTCCTTAGTTAACTGTTGCTAGAGTACTGGGTACGCAGAGAGTTCTCCATGCATTGGATTTCAGGAGTACAACAGGCACGGTTTAATTGGTTTCCTTTAAAGATTTTTCTAGCCTTGTATATGAATGCAATTTGAATGCATACCTTTAGAAATATGAGGATTAATTTATGTAGTCAGAGGATGGTGAATCTGTGGAATGTTTTGCCACAGAAGGCTGTGGAAGCCAAGCCAGTGGATATTTTTAAGGTGGAGATTGATAGATTCTTGATTAGTATGGGTGTCAGAGGTTATGGGGAGAAGGCAGGAGAATGGGGTTGATAGGGAAAGACAGATCAGCCATGATTGAATGATGCAGTAGACTTCATGGGTCAAATGACCTAATTCTGCTCCTCTCACATATGAATTTTATCTTTAGTTATTGCTTTAAAATTTAAAATAATTTGTAGACAAATTTAAAGGTCTTACTCAGAGCAGAATATGTGCTTGTGCACTAAATAATTTCTGTCTCAGTCACTTTGATTCTGTACGGGTCCAGTGAATTCATTCACAGAATCTCAGCCCCATAGAATCATGTTGTATCTAAATCAATGTCACAGTCATGATTGCTGAAAAGCAGATGAACTGACCATTCATTTTATTTCTTCTTTTAAGATCTTGCTGTGAAGAAATTGCTAACTGTATTCGTCCACATAATAATGGAGATAACATTTCACATGTAATTTAGCAGTGATGTATTTTGGTTATTAACGCCCTATGTATTAGGTTTAATTATTTTTTTACTTCTATGCAGTGAACACAATAACCAAATAAATGCAATTTATATGGCTATTAAACAATATATGCAAATATTTTGAGAAAACATTATTTAAACAAGGCGGCATGGTGTAAGGGCGGCACGTTGGTGCAGCGGTAGAGTTACTGCCTTACAGCGTTTGCAGCGCCAGAGATCCGGTTCGATCCCGACTACGGGTACTATCTGTATGTTATCCCCGTGACCACGTAGATTTGCTCCGAGATCTTCAGTTTCTCCCACTCTCCAAAGACGTACAGGTTTATAGGTTAATTGACTTGGTACAAATGTAATGTGCCCCAAGTGCGTTTACCAACACGCAGCTTGGATAAGAGGGTATTAGCGATGTAGAGGGGTTGGATAAACTTGGATTGTTTTCTTTGGAGCGTCGGAAGCAGAGGTGAGACTTTATAGGTTCATAAAGTTGTGAATTGTGATAGGGTGGAAAGTTTGTATCATTTTCCCAATGGAAATCATTTTGGTGGAAATGCCAAACACTAGAGGGCATCGTTTTAAGGTAAGAGGGGCAATGTTTAAAGGAAGATGAGTGGAGCAGGTTTTTTTACACAGAGCATGGGAGCTGCCGGGAATGTGTTGCCAGTGTGGTGGTGGAGACATATATGACATTCACGAGGCTTTTAGATAGACACATGGATATACAGGAAATGGAGGCATATGGATTGTGTATGCAGAAGGGATTCATTTAATTTGACTTCTGTTTTGGCACGGACATCATGGGCCCAGTGCTGTATAGTTCTATGTAGCCAAATTTATCTCTCTTAGAATCCCAGAGTCATATAGTCATAGAGTGATACCGTGTGGAAACAGGACCTTCAGCCCAACTTGCTCACACTGGCCAACATGTCCCAGCTACACTAGTCAAACTAGTTCAACCCTTCAGTTGAAAAATTTCAATCACAAATAATACTTTATTAGCCAAGTTTGTTTTGCAACGTACGAGGAATTTAATTTGCCAAGTCAATCATACAAATAAAAAGCAACGGAACGCACAAAATACATTTTAACATAAACATTGACCACAGTGACTCCTCCACATTCCTCACTGTGATAGAAGGCGAAAAAAATATCTTCACTTTGCTCTTCCGCGGTCGGGGGCCTCGAGCCCTCCGTTGACGGGACGATCTTGTCGCCGGCGCCGTAGTCGGGATCGAACCGGATCTCTGGCGCTGCAAACGCTGTAAGGCAGTAACTCTACCGCTGCACCAACGTGCTGCCCTTACACCATGCCGCCTTGTTTAAATAATGTTTTCTCAAAATATTTGCATATATTGTTTAATAGCCATATAAATTGCATTTATTTGGTTATTGTGTTCACAAATCCCGTCGCCGGCGCCGTTTGGGCCGTCCGCATCGGGGTGAGCAGTTCCTGCATTGGGGGGATTACAGCTCCCCCACACCGACGATCGGACCCCAGGTCATGGCTGGTCAAGCCTCTGCGTCATTGGAGCTTCCCGACTCGGCCTCTACCAAGACTGCAAGCGCTTGATGGTAATGGGGCTGTCCCACTGTACGAGCTAATTCCAGAGTTCTCCCGAGTTTCCCCTGATTTGAACTCGGAGAATTACGGTGATAGCCGCTCGTCAACATTTTTCAACATATTGAAAAATCTTCACGAGCCTTCACGAGCTTACCGTGTTTCCCAAGTACCTGCTGTTAGCATTACGAGCCGCTATTGTCCTCAGTATTCCTGGGCTAGGAAGTGGAAATGGGAAAGTCATGATTATATTCTTGTTGGTGATTTTCCTTCTCCGGTAAACTGCGTTGAAATATGCATGATTGTGTCTCTCATGTGAGAATCGTAACAAGCTTGAAATTGAATTGAATTGGGAGATACAGCTTGTGAACAGGTTCTTCGGCCCACCTGGGCCATGCCGAATATTAGTCACCCGTTCATACTAGTTCTATGTTATCCCACTTTTAATTAATGCAAAAAAGAAATGAAGTATATAAAAAACACAATAATAGAGCAAAGACAAAAACAATGCTCCCAAGTGCATGTAGTTCAGAACTTAATTGGAAGTTGCAATGTTGCAACCTGATGGTTGTTGGGAAGAAGCTGCTCCTAAACCTGGATGTTACAGTTTTCAGACTCCTGTACCTTCTTCCCCAAGGCAGGAGTGAAATGAGAGCGTGGCCAGGGTGGTGTGGGTCCCTGATGATGCTGGCTGCCTTTTCACAGTGACTCCTGCAGACCCCTTCGACGGTGGGGAAGAGAACCACTTGTGCGAGTGTGCGTATATGTGAGTGTGTGTCCACAGAGTATTGCAGTTGAAAGAAGCACATTTGAGCTTATGAGACAGAGGTCATTTGAGATGGCTTGTCAGGTCAAAGTACATTTTGCAGCATTCTTTCTTATTCCTGGAGGTGGCATTTTTATTGACAACTCTACTATTATCTCTTCATAGATCAACGAATTACAGAAAATTTACAACACACAATAAAGGCCAAACACCCCAAACACCCCCCTAGTGTCCGTACCGGTAAGAAAAATATTCCCTGTGAAATCTCATCTTCCAGTACCTTGCCCAGAGATCTGCTGCTTACATTTTTGCAACTCCACCTCTAGGTACAAAGCTTCTGCCTCTAAAGCTCTTTCAAATGATGAGTTCCAGATCCCAGCCATCTTTTGGGTTTAAAAAACCCTCATCCTCCCTTTAATCCTTACACAAATTAATTCAAATCTCTGTCCTCTGGCATCTGTTGAAAGAAATAGCCATTCCTATTCACTCTATCTAGGCCCTCGTAATTATATATTCTTATTTAAGTCTTTGCTCAGCCTCCTCGCTTCCAAAGAACACAATACCCCAGCTTTTCCAATCTTTCCTCATAATTGCAATTCTCCAGCTCTGCTCACCTTAAAGGCCTTGGGTGTCTCCTGGTGAACACCATATCCTTCCTAGTTCAGTTTTCTTCCATCTGAACCATCCATTTACACTTGTATGCAGGAGATGCTCATAAAATGGCAAAGATGAATTAAAATAGGTTTGGATTAAATAATTCTGAATTCAGTCTGTATTTAATGCGTGGGATGACTTCATAGTCTCTGCTGCCATCTAGAGGACAAAGATGTTGTAAACTTCTCTGCAAACCTTTCTCTGTAAGTCTTTCAAAGCCTCCAAGTTTTTCAAAGATGCATTGTAAAATATTGATTTGAGTTTAATTTATTGTTACCTGTACCGAGGAACAGTGAAAAGCTTTTGCAGTGTGTTAACCAGTAAGCGGAAAGGCAATATATGATTAGAGTCGAGCCTTCCACAGTAGACAGACACATGATAAAAGGAATAACAAGAATAACATTTAGTGCAAGATAAAGTCCTGTAAAGTCTGGAGTAAAGATAGTCCAAGGGTCCCAATGTAAATTCTTAGTAACTGGTTTTACAACTGAAGTTGTAAGAAAAGAAATGATTAATGTCATTAACAGACTTCAAGCATGCTGTTCATGTCGCTAAAGCAAAATACGAATGATCCTTATAATCTGAAATAAAACAGCAACACTTGTGGAATGGGGAACAGAGTTAACATTTCAGTTTTGTGACTCTTCACCAGGAAAGCAGAATGTAACAATTATGTTTAAAAGGAACTGCAGATGCTGGATTAAATCAAAGATAGACACAAAAAGCTGGAGTTACTTAGCGGGACAGGCAGCATCTTGGAGAGGAGGAATGGGTAATGTTTTGGGTCGAGACCCTTCTTCAGACTTGAGTCTGAAACGTCACCCATTCCTTCTCTCCGGAGATGCTGCCTGTCCCGCTGAGTTACTCCCGCTTTTTGTGGTCTAATTATTGTTAAAGCTTTGAAGACAAAGGAGACCATAGGGTCTCGACACGAAAGGTCATACATTCCTTTTCTTCAGAGATGCTGTCTGACCCGCTGAGTTACTCCACCTTTTTGTGCCTATCTTCCGTTTAAATCAATATCTGCAGTTCCTTCCTCCACATCTGCTGGAATCTAGACCAAAGAACAGAATCATTGAATAACTCAGCATGCAATTAGTAGCAGGTCGAAACCCCACATCAGAAGGGTTGCTAGTATGTATACAGGGAAAGGAGGGGGCTGGGATAGCAACTGGTAGATGGTAGATGGAAGCAGGTAGGGTGGGAATGAAGGACGGATGGAATCAGGTATGGGGAGCGTTGGGAAGGGTGAACACAGGAAGTAGGAGATGAGGCAGAGTACCAGGGATGTGGATTATGTCGTGAACGTTGACATTTCCAGTTTCAAGTAATCTATAACCCCAATGATCTCTCACACATTCACCTGCCATCTAGTTTTCCTCTCACTTTGTTCATCCCACCATCCCCTCTCCACGCCTTGCCCCATCTACCCATTATTGCCTCCTTCTCTCATTCCATCTACCGTCCTCCATCCCCCCCCGCTCCCCACACGCCCCCAACCCCCTGCCCGCTCCCAAACTCCCACAATGCTACATACTGACAATGTTTCCTGTTCTATTTCAGTCCTGATGCAAAAACCAATACATAATGTTGGAGTAACTCAGCATGTTTAAGAAGGAACTGCAGATGTTGGAACAATCGAAGATAGACCAAAATGCTGGAGAAACTCAGCTGGTGAGGCAGCATCTATGAAGCGAAGGAATGGGTGATGTTTCGGGTCGAGACCCTTCTTCAGACTGATAGGTGACGTTTCGGGTCAAGACCCTTCTTCAGGAGTAACTCAGTATGTCAGGCAGTTGAAGATGGCCATGAGGGGGGGTCCAAGAGGAGGGTCCGTTGGAGATGGGAAAAGGGATCATCAATAGGGGCGAGGACTCCTTCCCATAGAAGAACGCTGTGAGGCGGAGGCGACGGTAGAAGAGCTCCAAACCGTGGTGGGCAGGGAACTCATTGAGGTGGGGACAGAGGGGGACAAAGGTAGATACAGTGCATGAGGTTGGAGGAGGTGCAGTCCCTTCCTGCACACTATTTACCCAAAACATCAGCTCACACCTTTGGCCTCCACAGGTGCTAATTGACTCACTGAATTCTTCCAGCATTCTACTATTGAAACTTTAATATCTATTCAGACATGCTGCTTAGCCCAAAGAGCATTTCACCCACGTTCTTCCACTTATGACATTTGTAATATCATCCTGTTCCATAAAGAAGGACATGCAAGAAATGTGGATGGGGATTGCAGGTCCTGTAAGACTCAATCGAGGATGTGAAAACATTATAACCTTGAAATAAATCTACCCTTCCAGGGAACCTTAACTACCGGATGATGAAAATGAACAAATTGTTCATAGTACACAATGTTTCTTCTGGCACAATTAAGCTGTCATATGAAAATATCAATTGTCTTTGAACGACAGGTTTAAAATACTGAATGTTAAATATTAAAAACATACATATTTCAGCTAGATCTAGGCATATCACCATTTATGTTTACATTTTCATTGTTAAAACATTAAGCACAAGAGAATAAAATGGGGCATTTGGTATCTAAATTGGTTTCGTTAGCAATTCAGTAGAAATCAGAAGAGAAGGAATGATGTGTAATATTTTTAAATGTTGATGAAAATTGTTTCAAGAAATGTAGGATTATGCATACACAATGACTGGGTTTCTCAAAAGTTGAAAGGATTGTAACACGTTATTTTACTTCAGAGTCATGTGAGTGAGTTCGTGAAGACCCCGCCAGTACGCATGCGCGACATATCGTCGCTCGCATTTGCAGTCGACAAGCTGGGGGGGGGGGGAGTGGGCTCCTCTGCCGGCAGCTTCAAAAAGGCCCTCAGGTACGTTTTCACTAACCTTGAGCTGGTTAGTTTTTCTGCATTTGATTATTCCTACAGGAAAGCTATGGAGAGAAGAACTAAAAAGAAGGCTGCGCTTAAGCATGCCTTTCAGGACCGCGGGACTTCAGAGTGAAGTCAGCGGCCAACATCTCCGGAGCTGACCACAGAACCGGCAGCACCCATAGCACGGGCCGGGAAAACAGCGCGGACGTCGGGGAGCCCCGCTCAGTCGGCAGGACCCGACTCTCCACCGCAGCAGTCCATGGAGCTGCACACTGGTGGTAGGACCGCGCGGGAGCAGGGAAGCCAAGACCCCGACTCCCTACCGCCGCAGTCTGTACGGAAACAGACCAGCAGTAAAAAGGTGCAGAAGACAGGGCCTGGTTTAACGGCACACACCGACTCTCCACCGCATCAGTTCGCAAGCGGGCGGACCGGAGGGAAAACCGCACTAAAGTTGCGTAGCCCCATTGGAACGGCAGGCACCGACTCTCCACCGCTTCAGTTCGCTAGATTGCAGACCGGTGGCAAAACAACACTAAAGTCGTGTAGCCCCGTAGGAGCGGCTGGCACCGGCTTTGCGCCGCATCAGTCACGAAGACCCTGGACTGGCGGCAAGCCCGCGCGGATGTCGTGTAGCCCTGCTGGAGCGGCTGGCACCGACCCCACACCGCGGCAGTCGAGACAGGCAGGCGGCAGATCCACCGGGAAGTCGTGTAGCCCCGCAGGAGCGGCAGGCACCGACTGTCCACCGCTTCAGTCCGGAAGACCGTGGAAAAGCGTCAGATCCGCGTGGGAGTCGTGTAGCCCCGCAGGAGCGGCTGGCACCGACTACCTACCTCAGCCCCATAGACATCACCTCGACGAGGTGTGGACTGTCGGTTGAGGACCCATTTGTTCATCAAAACTTGGGGAAGACAACTTGCCGTCCACAGATAGCGATGGCGGTCGCATAGCTCGCATGGAGCGAATGATGGAGCCGCTGCTCCAGAGGGACCTCCTCCAGCAGGAGCAGGCGTCCCAAAGATCATGCAGATCCACGGCAGGCCCTTTACCAGGACTGTCCAACATCTCTCCCTCCTCAGGAGGGAGCGCAAGAAGTCAGGGATTAGCTGAATTCGAAGAGGGGTTGGTTGAAGACCAACAGTTGCAAGAGATGCAAGAAGAGGAACTTCTGGGCATGATATCCAAGTTCGCTCAACCATCCCAGAAAGGGCAACGTCTTCAGCCGAGGCTAGCGGCTAGCATAAATTACCTGACAACTCACCAGCTACAGGAGCAGGTAATTTCGGAGAGTAAATACATGGCTCCGGAAAATTGCGTGTCGCTGAATGTCCCTACCGTGAACACACCCATATGGGGAAACAGCCCTGGGATAAGGCCACAGGAATTAAAAATCCAAAGAATCCTGAAACTACTGACCTCAGGCATCACGGCGTTTGCCAGGTCAGTCGACGGTACGGACATGACGGAAAAGCTGCAGGATGCATTAGCTCTGCTATGCAATACCCAATATGAAATCAATTGTTTCCCACATAAGGAAATGGGAGGCCTGTTCCAGGACTAATACCACCTACAACTCTGCCACCATCACAGATGTGCTGGAATTCCTCGCCGGCCTTCACTATGATGAGGGCCTCAGCTATAATGCCATCAACAGTGCCAGAAGCGCATTGTTGTCCTACCTCAATATCGGAGTAGGATCCCATCAGCTGGTATCGAAACTCATGAGGGGTATTTTTATTTCTAACCCTCCTAGACCACGCTATAATATGACCTGGGATATTGGGGTTGTGTTGTCCCTACTCAGGAGTTGGTCACCAGTGTCAGAATTACCACTGGCTAAACTCACCTACAAAGTGGTGATGTTAATGGCACTCATCACAGCTCAACGGGCCCAGGCTCTCCACAAACTAAAACTGGACAGGATGGTCTCGACCCCCACCAAGGTAACCTTTTTTATAGATGAGTTACTTAAACACCATAGGCCTGGAACAACCGGCCTTAAATTGGAATTCCGTGCATATCCCGTTGATGTACGCCTCAGTATAACCACCCATCTCCGACATTACATTAATGTCACCCAAAACATCAAGAGAATGGAAACAGGCCCGTTCATTAGTTTTAAAAGCCCACATCACAGGGTAACGGTGCAGACTATTTCCAGGTGGCTCAGGCTGGTGTTGGGTGCAGCAGGGGTAGACACTGATATTTTAAAATTTCATTCTACCAGGGCTGCACCCACATCAGCATTAAGGACCATGGAGATACCCATGGATCATGTCCTCACAACAGCGGGCTGGGCCAATGAAGGAACATTTCAACATTTCTACAATAAACCTGTGGCTGCTCCCGCAACGTTTGCGGATACTGTTTTAAGTTCTGTTCCCTAAACGTTCCCCGAAGTCAGGGGTTTTTGTTTTGTATTAATAAATACATTATTGTTTTTCAGGTTTGTTTCAAGTCTGAAATACGTTAACATACTTCCTCCATCAGTTATTATGGCAGTGTGTGAGCATGGACTCACGTGACTCCGAAGTAAAATAGTAAGATTAAACGAGAACTTACCAGTTTGAAGTTTGATCCTTATTTTATGAGGAGTTACGATGAGGAATGTCGTGCCCTCTGCTCCCAACCCTCTATCATAAGGTCTTAAAGAAGGAACTGCAGATGCCTGAAAATCGAGGGTACACAAAAAGCTGGGAAAACTCAGCGGGTGCAGCAGCATCTGAGGAGCGAATGAGAAAGGCAACGTTTCCGAAATCAGTCTGAAGAAGGGTTTCGGACCGAAACATTGCCTATCTCCTTCGCTCCTTAGATGTTGCTGCACCCGCTGAGTTTCCCCAGCTTTTTGTGTAGCCCCTATCATAAGGTCAACTGGTATATTAGTTTCTCTTAATCTTACTATCTCCAGTCAATGCTGCTATCTGTGATTTCACAGCGCTGCTTTGAACAGTGTCGCGCATGCGTACTGGCGGGGTCTTCACGAAATCCCTCATTGTAACTCCTCATAAAATAAGGATCAAATCTCAAACTGGTAAGTTCTCGTTTACTCTTACTATTACTGATCATTGCCATATGCAACATAAGCTTGTTATTAATAGCACCGCAGCACAATGGCGCAGTGGTAAAGTTGTTGCTTTACGGCACCAAACACCTGGGTTTACTCCTGACCATGGGTGCCATCTCTACAGAGTTTGTACATTCACCCAGAGACCGCGTGGGTTTTCTCCAGATGCTCCACATTCCAAAGACGTGCAGGTTTTTTTCGGTTAATTTGCTTTTGTAAATTGTCCGTCGTGTGTTGTGACCCTGGTGTCCCTTGGTGTGGGCAAGTTGAGCCGAAGGAACTGTTGCTACGCTGTATGGCTCTATAAGATAGAACCAGTGTACGGGTGGTCGTTGGTCGGCACAAACTCGGTGGGCCGAAGGGCCTGTTTCCACGTTGTATGTCCAAACCAAACCAAACTTATTGGATCTATCAATGTATAAAGCATAGGTGTATGACTGGCCTCCTGCCATGGATTTTTCTGTGATTCTCAGTCTCAGTAGGTCTTTGGTGCAGTTGTTACGTGTTGAGTAGAGTTCACTAATAAGTTCACTAGAACTCAGTAGAGTTCACTAATAAAGTTAACACATGAATTAATTACCACCCATTAACTGGCTACTCTTAAGCAAGAGGGAAAAAAAGATTGTATATTAACTACTTTGATAACATTGCTCATATCATTAAGGACTATTCTCTGCCAAGGAATTAATACTTGGGCAAAACCTTTTTAAAATATACTTCATCACTATTCCTTCGTAATTGGAATGTGATTTCTTTTCCAGTTTAGAAAATGATTCCTTCAATTATATGAAGCTAATTTTGATGAGGTATTACTATGAGAAATGAAAAAATCCTTGAATTCATCTATATTGTTGGGAATTAAATCATTGGATTAATTATGCAATTTTCTAACAATTCCATTCAATAAATCACTGAAAATTAATATGAGG
Organism: Raja brachyura; assembly: GCA_963514005.1. The sequence continues at coordinate 14,537,213 of OY740800.1, forward strand.
TGGTTCCTAATTTGAACATGTAATATAATTTTGTTGAAATAACTACATAATTTTGTCTAAATGTAGGTGCATAAGGTATATCAGATGTTTAATTTCGTATTTTTTAGTTTCGAGATACAGTGTGGAAACAGTCCCTTCGGCCCACCGAGTCCACACCGACCATGATACCCGCACATTAACACTATCCGACACACACTATGGACAATTTACACTTATACCAATCCAATTAACCTACAAACCTGTATGTCTTTGGAGTGTGGGAGGAAACCGAAGATCTGGGATAAAACTACGCAGTCACGAGGAGAACATACACACTCTGTACAGACAGCACCCGTAGTCAGGATCAAACCCGGGTCTTTGGCATGGAAGCACTGTAAGGCAGCAACACTACCGCTGCACCACCGTGCCGCCTGTTAAGTTAGCTTGGTACCCTAGTACCATAATTAACAATTTATATCTTCTGTAAATTTTGAAGCATGATTATGTAACATTGTACTTTTTGGGGTCATTGTGGATATAAAGAAGCAGAGGTACAGTAACATAGAAAACATTGCTAATTTTGGTCTTCGTTCCCCAAATAAGTAAGTAAGTTATTAAATTTATTGGCCAAGTATTCACATACAAGGAATTTACCTTGGTGCTCCACCCATAAGTAACAACATGACATACAGTGACAGTTACAAATGACTCAGAAAACACTAAACATTAATAATAATAAAACATTAATGATAAAACACCATTGATTAGGCATGTGAACCAACAAAATACCAGATCAATGGGGAGGCTACAGATTTTTGGCTGTTGAGTAGAGCAACTACTCGTGGATTAAAAACTGCTTTTATGCCTGGCTGTGGCAGCTTTGAAAGTCCGGAGTCGCCTTCCAGAGGGAAGTGATTCAAAGAGTTTGTGGCCAGGGTGAGACGGGTCAGAGACGATCTTGCCCGCTCGCTTCCTGGCCCTTGCAGTGTACAGTTCATCAATGGAGGGAAGGTTGCAGCCAATAATCTTCTCTGCTGATCGGACGATTTGCTGCAGCCTCCAGGTGTCGTGCTTGGTGGCTGAGCCAAACCAGACCATGATGGAGAAGGTGAGAACAGACTCTACGATGCCCGTGTAGAGTTGGACCATCATTGCATGTGGCAGATTGTGCTTCCTCAGCTGATCATTCCACAAATGATAAAGATACTGGTCCAGATCCCGGTAGATCCATTCCACTGCCTGAAATTGCTGGCCCACAACACCCTTCACACGAGCCTCATTCAGATACAGAGGCTTGATACAAGGCCCTGGCTTCAGCTTTTTCAAAGGAGCAACGATGACATCAATTTTTTATTTCTGCGATATTTAAATGCTTTCTTAGGTTCTGTCATTCAGTTCATTATAAAGATAGGAACAGTGGTTAGTCAGGACACCAGGAACTGCAGATGTTGGAATCTTGAAGAAAACACAAAGTCCTGGAGGACAACATCTTTTGATTTTAGACTTTAGAGGCACAGTGCGGAAACAGGCTCTTTGGCACACCGCGTCACACCTATGCATTAGGGACAATTTACAGAAGTCAATTAACCTACAAACCTGTACGTCTTTGGAGTGTGGGAGGAAACCAGAGCACCCTGAGAAAACACACGTGGTCACAGGGAGAACGTACAAGCTCCCTACAGGCAGCACCCTTAGTCGGGATCGAACCCGGGTCTCTGGCGCTGTATGGAAGCAACTCTACCCTCGGCGCCACCGTGCCGCCCAGGAACCTTAGTACCATTTTATTTTAATCAAATGACAAATTTAATTAAATACTAAAAATAGGTTACCATAATATTTAGATAGTAAGTAGAAAAAGAAGCATTTAAATCTTTGTATGAAAACAAAGCAACGCTGTGCTGAAGCTGAACAAATGATAGAAAAATATTAACTTGATGTGGAAGCAGTGAACATTTCTGGTCAATGAGCTTTTGTTGGGAGTGTAAAAGGTACAGAGTTCCAGGTTGGTTCATGAGTGAAGCAGACACTGACTCCATATTGTCTAATGTATGATTTGACCATGCTTGTAGATTTAGGCTGCCATCAAGATGTAACTACAGTGTTTGCCTGAAGCAAGACTGCTTCAGACAGTGGTAGGGTTAGATTGTCAGGGGATTGATCGGTGGAGCACATCCATTAACTACATGATCGTCCTGACAGGAGGACAGTCGGTTTTGTCAGCTGCACTTCCACAACGTGGGGCTAGTTATGCGGTGTCATTCCTACTCATGACAGGGAACCACAAAGCCCTTCACTGAAATACTTTATGACGCGCAGCCAAACAATCCCTTCAGCCAAGGTGTACACATAATAATCCCACCGACATTTGGTAACAACAAACACTCTGGGACTGTACACCGTCAGCGTCCCCCAGGTGTCCTGCAGGCTGGGAGAAGTTGGATGCAAGATGGGATCCACTGTTGGCAGAATCAAGTGCAACAAAAGCCCAGATGGGTTTGTTAGAGCAGAAAGGTGGCTTCTTGTTCACTTCCACCTTAAACAAACAAATTAAAACCTGCCTGCTGAGCTCCTGCAAACTGAACCAGCAACTAATACTGGGACCATTAACTACTCAAGTCAATGTAAATGTTAACCTTAGTGATGACTGTAATTTGTAGGATTTAGGACAGCATTTACAATGACTGAGCATTTTTCTATCTATTTCTACCTAGTTTCATTCCATTAATGGGTGCCATGAAATTGCATAGGACTCTTATCGTCGTAGTTTAATGGAGATCTGTCTGTTTCTACATCTGAAGCAAAACACAAATTAGGTCTCAGTGACATGGCTGTGACATGGGCAATATTTTCAATATGCGGTGTGTTGCTTGGCAGGCTAACATTTATCGTCAGTTTCTACTGACCCTGAGGAGTAGTGGCGCCACGCGCGCAGCCTCGCCAACAGTCTGATTGTCATTTCACCCTTTTTGTTATTTTTAGTCTGTCTTAAAGTATGTTTTTGGAGGTTTCTTCATCTTTTGTATGTGGGGGAGGTGGGGAGGGGAAGGGGGAAACCATTTCTTAGTCACTTCCTGGTCGAGGATGCGTCTATTCTCCCAGTCGCATCTTGGGCCCCTAAACTCCCCCCCCCTCTCGAGGCCTACCATCTAGATTGACGCGGCCTTTCCTGCTGGAGGCCGGCCAGACCTTCAACAGCGGCGCAGCACTGAATTCCATCACGAAGCTGAGAGTGTTCTTCCGTTCCGACATTGGAGCTCTATTATCCCGGCTAGAGGGCCTGAACATTGTGCCGCCATAGCGGCGACTGCGGAGGGCTCAAAGGCGCCGACCATGGGTGAACTATGAGGAAGATAATTGAATTTTATTGCCTTCCCTCACAGTATAAAGCATTGATTCCGCTGTGTGGGGATGCTCATGTTAAATTCTATCGTGTGTCGTGTTCTTTTTATTCATATGGCTGTATGGTAACTCAAATCTCGCTGTATCATTTGGTGCATGTGACAATAAATGTAACTTGAACTTGAACTTGAACTAGTAATGAGGCTTTTCCTTGAATCATTCCTCTCTTTACAGTAAAGCAGCTGCAGGCTAGGGAGCTCCAGGATTTAGAGCCAGCACTATTCTCCATTTGAGGAGATGTAACGCTGAGGGGAATGGTGGCAATGGTGATCTAATAAACCTGTTCGACAGTGGGCCACCTACCTTACTCTCCTATTTATTGACTATAGCACTGCCTTCAACACAATAATCCCATCGAGACTCATTTCCAAACTTTTGGACCTAAGAATCAGCTTTCCCCTCTATCACTGATCCTGGACTTTCAGACCCTACACACCATATTCAGTGAGGATGGGTCCAACACAAATGCCTGGCAATTATGCATTCTTCATCCCCTACCATACTCCTGAAAACATGGTGGAGTACTTGCCTCAATAATCATCAATAGTGTGCAAGTGGATATGGTTGAGAGATTCAAGTTCCTTGGCGTTAATATTACCAATGATCTGCTGTGGACCAACCACTTTCATGCGACAGCCAAGAAGGCACACTAACGCGTCTGCTTCCTGAGAAGACTGAGGAAATTTGGTATGTCTTCAGTGACTCTTACAAACTTCTACAGATTCACCATAGAAACCATACCATTAGGTTGCATCACAGCTTGGTTTGGGAACAGTTCTGCCCAAGACTGCAAGAAATTGCACAGAGAGGTAGATATAGCTCAATCTATCTCACAGATCAAGCTTCCCACCATTGACTCCATCTACACTTCATGCTGCCTCAGAAACACAATCTGCCTCAAGACATCTACCATTGTGCCAGTGCCCAAACACTCAGCGACAGGGAGCCTCAACGACTACCGGCCAGTGGCACTCACCCCTGTCATCGCTAAGTGCTTTGAGCGGCTGATCCTGGCTCACCTCAAAGCCAGCCTCCCCCCCACATTGGACTCCCACCAATTTGCCTACCGGACAAACAGGTCTACAGAGGACGCCATATCGGCGGCCCTACACTCTGCCCTGACCCACCTGGACAGCAACAACACCTACATCAGGCTGCTGTTTATTGACTTCAGCTCCACCTTTAACACTGTCATACCCGCTAGCTTGATCACCAAACTTAGCGGTCTTGGCATCTCCACCTCCCTCTGCAATTGGACACTGGATTTCCTCACTAACAGACCACAGTCTGTTAGGGTCAACAACCTCACCTCCTCCACTATAACACTGAACACCGGCGTGCCACAGGGCTGTGTGCTCAGCCCTCTCCTCTACTCCCTCTTCACGCATGACTGCATCCCCAAGTATGGCTCCAACGCCATTATAAAATTTGCCGATGACATCACGGTGGTAGGACTGATTAGTGATAATGACGAATCAGCCTACAGGGAGGAGGTCCAGCACCTGACTACCTGGTGTGCCAACAATAACCTCGTCCTCAACTCCCAGAAGACGAAGGAAATAATTGTTGACTTTCGGAAGAACAGAGGGGGCAGACACACCCCCATCCATATAAACGGGACTGAGATGGAGAGGGTCTCCAACTACAAATTCCTCGGGGTACACATCTCGGAGGATCTGTCCTGGTCCCTCAACACCTCAAAGCTGATCAAAAAGGCACAGCAGCGCCTTTACTTTCTGAGGAGGCTCAAAAAAGCCCACCTGTCCCCCCGGATCCTGACGAACTTCTACCGCTGCACCATTGAAAGCATCCTGACCACCTGCTTTACGGTATGGTACAGCAGTTGCACCGTGGCAGACAGGAAGGCACTACAACGGGTGGTGAAAACCACCCAGTACATCATCGGTGCCCCGCTCCCTGCCATGGATGCCCTCCACCGAAAACGGTGCCTGAAACGGGCCGGGAAGATCATCAAGGACCCCTCACACCCTAACCATGGACTGTTTGCCCTCCTCCCATCAGGGAGGCGGTACAGGAGCCTCAGGTCCCGCACCAGTAGGACGAAGAACAGCTTCTTCAACTACACCATCAGACTGCTGAACTCGGAGCCCAGCTGATAGACTTGTCTGTACCCTGTATTTATTTATTTCCGTACTGCTACCACTGCACTCTGTATTTATTTTTTTATATCGCTATCACTAAGAATGACGCTAAACTGCATTTCGTTGTACCTATACTTGTATTTGTGCAATGACATTAAACTTGAATTGAATTGAATTGAATATAATCAAAGATTTATTCCACCCCAGTCATTGCTCCCTTCTCCTTGCTCCCATCTGGCAGAAAGGATAGAAGCTTGCAACCTTCACCAGGCTCGGGAACAGCTCCTTCCCCTCTGTGATCAAATTTCTGAATGGCCTTTGCATAAGCTAGGGTACTATTCAATTCACTGGCACCCAATTGTTAACATGTGGACACACTATAGTACAGATGCGCTATGACTATATACCACATCGTAATGAATGGTCGGGCCCTTCTTCAGACTGGGTTTGAATAAGGGTCATACCCAAAACATCACCTATCCATGTTTTCCAGAGATGCTGCCTGACCTGCTGAGTTACTCAAGCACTTTATGTCTATCCTCAGTATATACCAGCATCTGCAGTTCCTTTCTACACATCTTGATCATGAAGTTTGTGCAACCTTTAATCTAGAGCTTCTTATCAACGTGTAGAGAGAGCCATCTACTGCTCCGATATTGCATTGCAGATATTTGGCAGCCTACATTAAAACCTAGTTTGGCCAGGTCTTGCTCATAAGTATGTATGGGGAATAAAAATAATAATAAAATGTCTGAAGAAGGGGCTCGACCCGAAACATCACTCATTCCTTCTCTCCAGAGATGCTGCCTGTCCCGCTGAGTTGCTCCAGCTTTTTAAGTCTATCTTCGGTGGAACCAGCATCTGCAGTTCCTTAGTGCACATTGTTCATCCTTGCCTTTCTCTTGTGTTCACCCCTTGCATGAATTTCCATCAGAGCAACCTTCCGCAATCTGGGAATCTGATGTGATCAAGCCACAGACTTAGCTACCACACCCTTCCTTCAAGACCGAACAGTCCGCAGACAAAGACAATGTCCCATGTGATAAATTGTGAGTTCCTGCTCCCGGACCATAGAGAATCACAGTCATGGTCAGACACAGGACCTGGACACATCCTTTGGCCCACTGAGACCATGCTGATCATCAACCACCCATTTACTAACTCCACACTAACCACGCTTTGTATTCTCCATGCATTCTCATCAACTTCTCCCAAATTCTAACACCCAACCTGCAGACTAGGAGTAGATTACAGTGATCAATTAACCTACTAGAGTGCCCAATGGAATATATTTAATAGATGATTTCCCTATCTGAATTAATTAAAGCATTGTGTAGGAAGGAACTGCAGATGCTGGTTCACAACGAAGGTATACATGAAATGCTGGAATAACTTAGTGGGACAGATAGCCCCTCTGGAGAGAAGCAATGGGTGATGTTTTGGGTTGAGACCCTTCTTTGGTCTGAAGAAGGGCCTTGACCCGACATATCACCCATTCCTTCTCTGCAGAGATACTGTCTGTCCCGCTAAGTTACTCCAGCTTTTTGTGTCTATCTAATTAAAACATTAATACTAGTTTACATTAAGGCATAAGAACAAACTATTTACCCACCCCTACTTCAATTACCCACCCCACCCCTACTTTTCGATGCAGCGGTATTGCTACATTCCCTGTTACATTCAGTGAGAGAGTGGGATTCAGACATGTTGGCATATGACCGTGAGCATATTCTGTACTATAATATCTGGATGTAGAAGTGAGGAATGCTCTTACTCCTGGAGAAAGTATAGATAGGATAGAGAATCAGAACCTTTTTTCCAAGGTGGAAATATCAGACATGAGGCCATCGCTTAAAAGTGAGATGGGCAAAGTTTAAAGGAGATGTGTGGGCAAGATTTTTATACTGAGAATGGTGGGTGCCTGGAACATGCTGCCAGGGGTGGTGGTGGAGGCAGATGTGACAGATGTTCAGATACTTTTGGATAGGTACATGGATATGCAGTGAATGGAGGGATAAGGACCATTTATTCTGCTGATACAGGTTATTTCATATTTCTTCAATAGTTTTCTTCCTTTTCTAACTTGTATTCATTGCCTTCAGCAGATTTTCACTTCCACTATTCCTTTGTTCACTTACTGTCTGTTCCCTCAGCTTTTCACACTTTTCCATTTATACCTCCAGGGGGATATTAGCACATTGCTACTGAGTTACGCAAGAGTCTGTTTCTGTTCTTTGTTCCAATGCAAAAACCATCTGTCCAACCTATTTTCCTAAGTTTGCAACGACTAACAAGTTCTTCAATGCGATTCATAAAATTCAAGTAAATTTGGCAATGATTGTGCCTGGTAAAATAAACGTTATATCCCCTTATCTCATGAACACTCATTGGTAAATGCTTAATTTCACAGAGTGACTCTTACTTCAGAGTGTGCAACGTGCTGCACACCCAATGAAGCATATTTGCAGTGATGTTCCTATTCCATTGCAGGAAACATGGCAGTCAATGCGTAGACTACATGTTCCCACAACCGGCCATGACATAATAGCCAGAAAGTATGTTTTATTAATGATGATTGTACGAGAAAGAGGGCCATAGAGCCATGGAGCCTTAGAGTCATGTAGCGTGGGAATAGGTAGCAATGTTACAAAATTTTGAGATTTAAAAAATCAAGTCTGCAATTTATCCCATCAGATAAAGCATAAAAAGAAGTTTAATTTGACACCTAATTTACTTTCATATTTTCAGTATTAAGAAAGTTATGGCCATTTTCATACTCGGAAATGAGCATCTTGCTTCCCATTGCCTTTCAATTGACTTAACTCAAAAGCTGTGATCTGGAAAAGTTAAAAGCCCATAACATTCTTAAAAATTAAGAGAACTCAATGAGATTTTCAGTTATTATAGATTGAAACATTCTGAAACAAATATGAAACAATCTTACTTGGATTACCTGAAATTAAAGCATATAATTAGTTAGTTATCTAATTGTAGCTAATTACAAAATTCAATGAGTAGATCTAAACATCTATCAATTTCTTAAGAAAAGATAAACTTTTTTTTAATTGCCTAAGTGTCCAAATAACATTCACACAATAATCCACAATATAACATAATTTTTAAATCTCATTTTCATGAATTTCTGGGCCAAATGGAAGGAATTTAGTGTTTTATGCCTGTAAATTAATGGCCATTTAAATCAACTAGCAAGTGGGTTTTAGTGGAATGCGGTGGATTAGAACGTTGCGGTTAGCGGTGAAGTCGGCAGAAAAAATACTGTTTGTTCATACATTTTTTGGGAACCCATTTCGCAACATAAAAATATTATTAAAGCCTCCCGAAAAACCAACTTTTAATATAAAAATAAACTATTTACCTTTTTTTCTCCCCTACGGAAAATCCTTCCGGTTGTCAGTGCTCACGGCTTTTGAAGGTGATTTTTAAATTACTCTAGTTAACAAATAATTTAGAGTAATTTAAAAATACCTTCATTGATGAAATGTCGGAGCGATTTTTCTTCCGCAACGAAATCGCCCGACATTCATCGATTATCCAGGTCTGTGGAAAAACGGCACTTTAAGCCCGCCCCCCCTCTGAAAGGCGCTAAAGCCGCGCACACGGGGAGCGGCAGAAGTGCAGTGCCGCTAAAGGTAAGTTTTGCAACATACCTAGAATAGGCCCTTTGGCTCAACTTGTCCACGCTGACGAACATGCCTCACCTACACTAGTCCCACCTGCATGCATTTAGCCCATATCCTTCTCCTATCCATGCACACGGTGATGAGGATGCTAGGAATAATTCATTTGCTCTTCCTTAAAATAATGTTGTGTGTGGGGAATGTGGTTTGGAGGGCATGTGGCAGATAGCCCAAGAGAAGGATTGGTTGGGAATGACAGTGGGAGAGACATATCCCTGTTGCTCTCTTCATGATATCCAACTTTGTGTACAGCTGCATCAAGCTGTGGTGAAAATCTGAATGTGCCAAAGCCAAGTGTCACTGCTTGCTGAGGTTCTTCGAGTACTTAATGTTGCAAACAAGGTTCCTGACCTGAATAGGCCATAAAACATTCCGTTCAACTAGGCCTTGCCACACCATCAGTGCTTCATGCTGCAAAACCTTTTTTGATCCCGTGTCCATCCGACAGTTTTCAGCATGAAACTGCAGATGTTGGTTTAAACTGAAGATAGACACAAAAAGCTGGAGTAACTCTGCGGGACACGCAGCATCCTCTGGGAAGAAGGAATGGGTGACGTTTCGGATCGAGACGTCTGAAGTAGGGTCTCGACCCGAAACGTCTCCCATTCCTCTCCAAAGATGCTGCCTGTCCTGCTGAGTTACTCCAGCTTTTTGTGTCCATCTTCAGTTTTCAGCATGGAATCTACTAAAGACTCTGAGGAAGATATAGAATGTGGATCTTGTCGGCTGACTCTCTGACAGTCATCACCAATACTCACAAGTAAGCACTTGGCTGGTGGTGAGAGGGGGGTCTCCCTGTTACATAGAAACATAGAAAATAGGTGCAGGCGTAGGCCATTCGGCCCTTCGAGCCTGCACCGCCATTCAATATGATCATGGCTGATCATGCAACTCAGTATCCAGTACCTGCCTTCTCTCCATACCCCCTGATCCCTTTAGCCACAAGGGCCACATCTAACTCCCTCTTAAATATAGCCAATGAACTGGCCTCAACTACTTTCTGTAGCAGAGAATTCCACAGATTCACCACTTGCTGTGTGAAAAGAAAAATTCTCATCGGTCCGAAAAGACGTCCCTTATCCTTAAACTGTGACCCCTTGTTCTGGACTTCCCCAACATTGGGAAAAACCTTCCTACATTGGGAAAAACCTTCCTAGCCTGTCCAACCCCTTAAGAATTTTGTAAGTTTCTATAAAATCCCCCCTCAATCTTCTAAATTCTAGTGAGTACAAGCCAAGTCTATCCAGTCTTTCTTCATATGAAAGTCCTGACATCCCAGGAATCAGTCTGGTGAACCTTCTCTGTACTCCCTCTATGGCAAGAATGTCTTTCCTAAGATTAGGAGACCAAAACTGTACGCAATACTCCAGGTGTGGTCTCACCAAGACCCTGTACAACTGCAGTAGAACCTCCCTACTCCTATACTCAAATCCTTTTGCTATGAATGCTAACATACTATTCGCTTTCTTCACTGCCTGCTGCACCTGCATGCCTACTTTCAATAACTGGTGTACCATGACACCCAGGTCTCGTTGCATCTCCCCTTTTCCTAATCGGCCACTATTCAAATAAAAGTCTACTTTCCTGTTTTTGCCACCAAAGTGGATAACCTCACATTTATCCACATTATACTGCATCTGCCATGCATTTGCCCACTCACCCAGCCTATCCAAGTCACCTTGCTGCCTCCTAGCATCCTCCTCACAGCTAACTGCCACCCAGCTTCGTGTCATCCACAAGCTTCGAGATGTTGCATTCAATTCCCTCGTCTAAATCATAAAAAATATTGTAAATAGCTGGTGTCCCAGCACTGAGGCTTGCGGCACCCCACTAGTCACTGCCTGCCATTCTGAAAAGAACCCATTTACTCCTACTCTTTGCTTCCTGTCTGGCAGCCAGTTCTCTATCCACATCAATACTGAACCCCCAATACCGTGTGCTTTAAGTTTGTATACTAATCTCTTATGTGAGATATGTCTTGTCGAAAGCCTTCTGAAAGTCCAGATACAACACATCCACTGGTTCTCCCTTATCCACTCTACTAGTTACATCCTCGAAAAATGTAATAAGATTCGTCAGACATGATTTACCTTTCATAAATCCATGCTGACTTTGTCCAATGATTTCACCACTTTCCAAATGTGCTGCTAATCCATCTTTAATAACTAACATTTTTCCCACTACCGATGTTAGACCAACTGGTCTGTAATTCCCCGTTTTCTCTCTCCCTCCCTTTTTAAAAAGTGGGATTACATTAGCTACCCTCCAATCCTCAGGAACTACTCCAGAATCTAAAGAGTTTTGAAACATTATCACTAAAACATCCACTATTTCTGGGGCTACTTCCTTAAGCACTCTGGGATGCAGCCTATCTGGCCCTGGTGATTTATCAGCCTTTAATCCATTCAATTTACCTAACACCACTTCCTGACTAACCTGCATTTCACTCAGTTCCTCAATCTCATTTGACCCCCGGTCCCCTGCTATTTCCGGCAGATTATTTATATCTTCCTTAGTGAAACAGAACCAAAGTAGTTATTCAATTGGTCTGCCATGTCCTTGTTCCCCATGATCAATTCACCTGTTTCTGATTGCAAGGGACCTACATTTGTTAGATCTTTCAAGATAATTTTGGGCCTCAATCTTAGTGTCCATTTCCCACTAGATGGCTGTGGCACAATGTCTCTTCATAGTCTGTGCATTTGACAAGTATATCTGGAAAGGATGCCATGTTTTTTTGTTGAAGTTCACCCTGTGCAGCTGTGTAACAAAGGACATTGTGCTCTGAAGGCTGTTTCCTGTAACCTACACTGAGACCATCGTCAACTACTGCTGGAAGATCTGAAACTTATTGAAAGATGACCTTTGGCCTTCCCGAGTCAAGTCCAGGAGTACATTCTGAGGGATACACCAAAGCTCTGTGCAACCGCCCCAAAAGCTCTACGGGGAAGGAGCAGAGTCGAAGGGCATGGCACCATTGAATGCTGAAGGGCTGGGCCCTTTCTAGAAGCCTTCCACGTGCTTCCTGAGTGCATTGTATAGGTGGCCCAGTGGAGCAGCAGTCGAGTGGCTGGATTACAGCGCCAGAGACTCAGGTTCGATCCTGACTATGGGTGCTGTCGGTACAGAGCTTGTACATTTTCCCTCTGACCACGTGGGTTTTCTCCAGATGCTCAGGTTTTCTCCCACATTCCAAAGACGTACAGGTTTGTAGGTTAATTTACTTCGGTAAAATTATAAAATTGCCCCTAGTGTGAAGGATAGTGCTAGCGGGCCTGTTTCCGTGCAGTATCTCTAAAGGAGGAAACATGAGAGATGATGACACGTTGTAAGGGAAAGTACTGAATTAACAGTGTAATGAAATAGAGAAAGATGTGCCCCTTTTGTATGTACTGTCCAGATTAAAAATAAAGTATATTTTTGGAAAAAATATAGTCTTTCTGTTCCATCTAACAATGCAGAGAAGACATTGACTCAATGCTTCATCCAAAAATAACTTGTGGACCAAGTGCCAACCATTCAGATTGTAACACTTTAATAATGGAGGGCTTTATTGAAATAATTATGTTCATTCTGTTCAGACAGGATAAGTACTCATCAGAACTGTGAAGATGATTTTTCATGTGATTCTGGCAAGTTGCTGTCAGGTGAGAAAAATTCTACGTACGAAAACCAATTAAGCGCTTAAAAAATAAAGAATCTCCCGGAGGATCAGCAGCAAATGAAAAGAACAAAAATATCAATAAACGACATAGCTTTAGAGAGAGGATTTCTTCTCCAAGAATAACCGAGATCGTTGTGTAGGAAAGAACTGCAGACGCTGGTTTAAACCAGAGATTGACACAAGGTGCTGGAGTAACTCAGCGGGTCAGACAGCATCTCTGGAGAAATGCAACAGGTGATGTTCAGACTGAAGAAGGGTCTCGACCCAAAACATCACCTTCTCCTTTTCTCCAGGGATGCTGTCTGACCCGCTGAGTTACTCCAGGTTTTTTGTGTCTATAACCTGTATCTTTGTTCTTCGCACCGGCAAGTCTACTATATTTTGTATTTTATTCCAAATGCAGTGAAATAATATCTCGTGCACTGAGGATGTCTTTTTAACTTTGTCATGACATTTGCTGCTGTTTTGTAAAGTAGAAGATGAAAAACTGCCAGAGTAAACACAAATTCCTGAGCAAGCATTGTTAGTCGCCAAGCCTTACCAGCAGAGCAGGCAGGTATATTAAAACATGCAACCCCATCTGCTGCACAGACAGCTATTTCAGATCGCCAAAGTGAATGATAGTTATTATTACTTGGAAAGGTCAAATTCAATCATGAACTGCTAATGGCAGATTGAATATCAGAAGGCATCATCCATTTCAGTGTCCTTTCTCAAAACCTCCTGATCCTGAGTTTGATTCATTTGAAAAAGTTGCTGCCAATTTTAACTTTCTCTTCTTAAATTTGGAAATACGTTTTTTGACATAATTTTTTTTAAAATACTTAAGTTTCTCTATTTTTTCATTTATTGACCAATTTGTTTCCCCATTTCCCATAATAGTAGAAATATTTTGAAATACTAAGAAATCCGTGAATAGCTGTCATTATTAACTGCAATTAATAAATGGCATTTGTGTACAATGTACGTGAGCAAAAAAACCTCTTAAGGTCAGGCTATTTAACGTGAGAAAATGAACAGCATGGGACATGGAAACAGGCCCTTCAGCCTGACTTGCCCACACTGACCAACATGTCCAATCTGCACTAATACCACCTGCCTACTTTGGCCCATATCCCTCTAAACTTGTCCAATCCAAAAAAACCTGTCTAAATGTTTCTTAATCATAACGATAGCACCTGCCTCAACTACCTCCTCGGGCAGCTCGTTTAATACACCTACCACTCTTTAAGTGAAAAAGTTACCCCTCAGGTTCTTATTAACTCTTTTCCTCTCACCTTGAACCTATGTATTGCTTGTTGACTTGTTGACAGAAAACCCAAGCCAATTTAATAGGGTGCAGCGACAGCATAGACCATAAGGCCATGAGACATGGGAGCAGAATTAGGCCATTCAGCCTATTGAGTCTACTCTGCCATTCATTCATGGCAGATCTAATTTTCCCGCTCAACCCCATTCTCCTGCCTTCTCCCCACAACCTTGGACACCCTTACTAATCAAGAATGTATCCATCTGCTTTAAAAATACCCAATGAGTCCACATCCACAGCCATCTGTGACAATGAATTCCACAGATTCACCACCCTTTGACTAAAGAAGTTCCTCCTTATCTTCATTTTGAAGGTATGTCCATTTATTCTGAGGCTGTGCCCTCTACTTGTAGACTCTTCCGTTACTGGAAATATCCTTTCCACTTCCACTCTATCCTTTCATTATCCGGTAGGTTTCAATGAGATCCTCCCTCATCCTTGTAAACCCCAGTGAGTACAGACCCAGAGGCATCAAATTCTCCTTGTATGTTAACCTAATCAGCCCTGGGATCATTCTCGTGAACCTCCTTTGGACCCTCTACAAAGACAGCGCATCCTATCTCAGATATGGGGCCTAAAACTGCACACAATAGTCCAAATGTGGCCTCACTTGCACCTGATAAAGCCCCGGCATTACATCCTTGATAAAGCTTCAGCTTTACAAACTAGCAGTAAAGTAATTGGCCCAACAATTCATATACTTGAATTCAAATCCCATCTTGGCCACTGGGGAATTTAACTTTAATTAATAATCTGGAAAAATAATTTAAAAAAATAATAGTCTTTGTAAAGATGACAACTGAATGATTACAATTATTCCTCATTCAACAGATATCTGGTTATGAATATATTGCTGCACTTGGGAATTTGGTGTGAGCAGATTGGTTACTATATTCCCAATATGATAACAAGAAGTATTTTCTTATCTAGGCAAACTACAAGTCGGCCTTTAACAGGGGAAGTACCATTTGACACAGTTTTAGCTCCCTGCACCTCTCAGAAAAATTGTTCGCTTTTAACAATGTTAGTAAGCTGGACAAACAAAATGTTTGAATTAGCGATACATAAGGTTAATTTGCCAGGGTACACAAAAGGCTGGAGAAACTCAGCGGGTGCAGCAGCATCTAAGGAGCGAAGGAGATAGGCAACGTTTCGGGTCGAGACCCTTCTTCAGACTGGAAGAAGTCTGAAGAAGGGTCTCGACCCGAAACGTTGCCTATCTCCTTCGCTCCTTAGATGCTGCTGCACCCGCCGAGTTTCTCCAGCCTTTTGTGTACCCTCGATTCTCCAGCATCTGCAGTTCCTTCTTTAACAGGTTAATTTGCCATTCATTTACAGAACAGATCACAGCCACTAGAGGGAGCGCTCTGTCAACTTGAGTTGCTCCTATTCCAGCAATTGATTTGATCTGATCTGCCTTCTGGAAGATCATTGCCTTCTCAGAGTATTTGACCATTTGACCAGGCCACATTCAGAGCAATGTACACAGCTCTGTTCACCGCATTACAGGAATGATGTGGTGCATTTTGGGGAGGGCACAGAACGACATGGACGCACTACAATTTGCCAACTACCACAATAGATCAATTTGGGGTATGATCACGCTGGCCCTTCAAACTACCCTGGGTCACTTGGACAATAGGAACATATGTGACAGGCTGTTGTTCATCAATTACAGCTCGATGTTCAACACCATCAACCACTCCAAATTTATCATCAAATTCAAAGTACTAGGTTTTTGCTCGTCCCTATATAATTGGATCCTCGATGTCCTCATCAGTTGACCTCAGTCAGAAGGAATCAGCAACAACACTTCCTACTCAAAAACAATCAACACAGGGGCAATGCAAGGATGTGTGCTCTGTCCCTTCCTTTACTCTCTCTCTACCCATGCCTGTGGAGCCAGACATACAGCTGCAACACTATCTTTAACTTCACCAATGATACCATCGCTGTTAGATTATTGCTGAGGTGACCAGTTGTCTTGACAAACACATTTCATTGTAACGTTGACCCTGTGTTAACCTACATATGACAAATAAAACTGAAAACTTGAAACCTGAGATAAATAACGGGTAATGATGAGTTGGGGTACAGCAAGAAGATTGATAATGTGATTGAATGGTGCCAGAATATTAATCTTGCTCTCAACGTTAGCAAGACCAAGGAGCTGATGGTTAACGTCTGGAGGGCACAGCCAGGGATCCAAGAACCTTCATCGATAGGATGGCGGTGGCGAGACTCAACAGCTTCAAGTTCCTGGGCATGCATATTGCTGAAGATCTGTCCAGGGCCCAACACACTGATGCAATCACAAAGGAAATGAATCTCACCCTCTTTGAAATGTGAAGAGATTCGGTATGTCACCGAATACTCTACAAATTGTTTTAATTTTTCAGATATCTGGAACATAAATGGCCTGTTCCTCTTTCACGACCTAATTCACGACCTTTTTTACTCATGGATATTTTTCATCAGGCTAGAAAAACGTCCCGACCTACTTGATGCCACGAGTATCTATGACTAACATCACGACCTACCTATGACCTCCTACGACCTTGTGACGACCATGCTGCGAGAATGTGTCAAGGGCAAACTCGGCAGAGGTCGTGAATTAGGTCGTGAAAGTGGGACTCGCCCTTAACAGCAAGCCATTCAGCCCATTGAGTCTAGGTCAGCTCATAGATGATTCCCAAGAATTCCATTTTATCAATTTATTTCCCCATAATCTATTCTCACTTACATATCTATTTCCCCCCCCTCCCTCCCCCCACTCCCCATTTTTCTATCACCCACCTACGCAAAGGGTAATTCATGGTGATCTATTAATCCATCAGTGCATCCTTAATCTGAAGGAGGAAACTGGAGCACCCAGAAGAGGCCTATGTGGTCATCAAAACAAGGTACAAATTCCACGCAGGCAGCACCAGATGCTTCGAGCTACAGTAGCTGCACGGTTTCAATGTTTAAGCTGGCATAGATCAATCGACGGTACACAAAAGGCTGGAGAAACTCAGCGGGTGCAGCAGCATCTAAGGAGCGAAGGAGATAGGCGACGTTTCGGGTCGAGACCCTTCTTCAGAGGCCTGGCCTTTTAATGAACTCTTACAATTCTATGACCCTAAGGTTCTGAAACAATATAAATCACCAAATTATCATTGTCCCTTTTGCACCCAATTGTAGAAACATAGAAACATAGAAAATAGGTGCAGGAGGAGGCCATTCGGCCTTCATGCCAGCACCGCCATTCATTGTGATCATGGCTGATCGTCCGCAATCAATAACCCGTGCCTGCCTTCTCCCCATATCCCTTGACTCCACTAGCCCCTAGAGCTCTATCTAACTCTCTCTTAAATCCATCCAGTGATTTGGCCTCCACTGCCCTCTGTGGCAGGGAATTCCATAAATTCACAACTCTCTGGGTGAAAAAGTTTTTTCTCACCTCAGTCTTAAATTACCTCCCCTTTATTCTAAGACTGTGGCCCCTGGTTCTGGACTCGCCCAACATTGTGAACATTTTTCCTGCATCTAGCTTGTCCAGTCCTTTTATAATTTTATATGTTTCTTTAAGATCTCCCCTCATCCTTCTAAACTCTGGTGAATACAAGCCTAGTCTTTTCAATCGTTCCTCGTATGACAGTCCCGCCATCCCAGGGATCAATCTCGTGAACCTGCGCTGCACTGCATCAATCACAAGAATGTCCTTCCTCAAATTAGGAGACCATTATCTCATTGGTAAACTGACTGGTGTCAGGAAAACAATCTTGGTCACAACATTAGCATGACCAAGGAGCTGATTATGGAATTCAGGTGTTGAAAGTCAAGACTCCATGAACCTGTCTATATCAACAATACAGTGGTGGAAAGAATCAACAGCTTCAATATCTCTCAAGATCTGAACTGGCCCAGCACAGTAATGTAATCATAAAGAAAGCTTATCAATACCCCTACTTCCATCTAAGGGAGTTTGAGGAGATTGGGCCTATAGCCGAATGCTCCATTGAACTTCTAGAGGTTCTAGAGCACACACTGACTGGGCGTGTCATGGTACAGTAACTCAAACATCCAGAAATGAAGGAGGCAGCAGAAGGTGGGAAACATTGTCCAGTCCACCACAGGTACTGATCTCCCCACTATCGAAGGGATCTACAAGGAGCGATGCAGCTAGTGTCACCAAAGATCCACATCACCTGGTTCACGCTCTCATCTCACTGATACCATTGAGAAGAAGATACAGGAACCTGAGAACCACAACCTTCAAATTTAAGAACAACTTTCAAGCTTTTGAACTGCCTATGAACCTTGATTTAATTGCACAATGCACTTTAGTTTTACACCATCATGATCTACTTACATCACATTACTGATTATTGATGTATTGTGCTATTGATTATTGTATATTTATGTCTTTTGTTATTGCATTAATGGACCTTTTAAAGAACTAAAAATGTCATTATTCTGTTCCCAATGAGTACGACAATTAAACACTCTTGACTCTTAACATTGAAATGAATGGACATCCTGGTTTGCTTCAGTGAGCAGATTCCCTGTAGGAATTCAATGCAATTTCCCCAAGTTCGTGCTCCAATGCAATCCAGGATCAGCTCCTGAATGACATCACCGGAAAAAAGCAAGCAGCAATTTCACTTACAATTCCCACTTGGAATTGTAACCCAGGCTCTTGAACCACCCTATTTCCTCGCAATTCGCAAGCAATTATTGGATAATATTGCAGCAGCATCAGTTTTTTTTAAAGCTTTTCTCTCGACCTCAAGAAAAATGTGTGTAGTATCCCCTATTGCATTATGTTATCTTCTTGATTTAGTTTGAAGTCCTTTTTTTAAATATTTAATTAATCGCTAGAAAACGTTCTGATGGAAATAACATATCGTACTTGTTCTGGAACAGTTTCAGTATTAAATGCAGACAATGTTGTGCCTCCTCGTGGCCATGTTGGGTAATACACCTAATTTGTAACTAATTGACCTTGTGACCTTGGCCTAAGACCTTTGGCGGGATTGCAGTACAGATCAGTGGAGGCACCAACACATTTTTTGGTCCCGATATATTTTGTGAACATCTGCAAACATCTTAAGTCTTTTGACAGCATCATCAGTATGTGTTGCAATGTTCAATGTTTACTTATGTTATTTTACATAGAATGTTTATTTACAGTGTTATTATAATCATTTTATCTAAAATGGCGAATCCCAAACATAAGTATACATTAAACATTGCAACAGTGTTATTATGGTATATTTGCAATAAGCGTATTTCTCATTTCTGCGCCTTTTTGTACTTGTAGTTTCACGCTTTCCCGATTCAATAAACCTGTGGACAAAAGAGTTTGCGTCTTCAGAGTCTTGATAAACGAAGGTGTTTAAGTCTCACTCAAGATATACACAGTCGTATTTTGAGGACAGCACAGTGGTAATTACTGACCAAAATGTATTCTGTAGTTTAGCTTAGTATAGAGATACAGTGCGGAAACAGGCCCTTCAGCCCACCAAGTCCACGCCGACCAACGATCCCCGCACATTAACACTATCCTACACACACTAGCGACAATTTACACATACACCAAGGCCAATTAACCTACATACTTGTACGTCTTTGGCGTGTGGGAGGAAACCGAAGATCTCGGAGAAACCCACGCGGTCACGGGAAGAACGTACAAACTCCCTACAGACAGCACCAGTAGTCGGGATCAAACCCTGGTCTCCGGCAGTGGAAACGCAGTAAGGCAGCAACTCCACTGCTGTACCACCATGCCGCCCAACTCTTCATACATTCTTTGAAAAAATGGTCTTGAAAGACTGGAATTAAAACCATCTAGTTATAAGCCTAGAAACTGCAACATCTTGTTTGGATTTAATACCACGGAGCCCTGAGGTTAGGATATCAAGCCATTAACCAAGCCATTACATAAAATCCTTCTGCTTGTTTGGGATGGATATTTATTTATAACATTATATTGGCAAAAAAACTACTCTTTCAATTATTTGATTGTTCTATATGAGATTATGTTGTTTGGGAATGGATGCTGCAAAGAAAACAAGAATTGGAAATGGATTTCTACAAAACTTCAAGGAATTTAATAATTTTGGAGAGCAATTAATTTTGCTTTGGGCATAAGGAAGCCTATCAACCTATTCACATGAGACTACATTTCATCATTCAATTTATTCTAACAATGACCCATAATAAAATAAATATTGATATACCCATGAAATAACACCAAGGATTATTTCAAGTTCATTGGGGAGGGCTGATATCGTTTCACTACACATGACTTGTGTAGCTGGGATATAATGGCCTGTTTCCATGCTGTATCACTCTAAGATTCCATGACTCTAAGGCCTCAACAACTTCATATATGCATCAGCAAATCCAATTACCAATCAAGATTAAGTGCTCTGATTTTGGACTGGGCCTAAATTGTTTCGGCAAACATTGCCAATTATGTGATTTGGCTCCGCATAAACATTTTAAAAGTCTAGCATCAGCCATGTTTTTTCTGTCAAGCGAGAGCCATTCAGTTGAGAGAGTTTCCTTGTCTTTTTTTAAAATAATTCAAAACAATGAGGAGACTGAATATTCAATTTCTTTTTATTTCAGTTGAGTAATGAATTTACTTAAATAAAAAGTTACGTGATTCATTGAGACATCACAGCAAACAAAAGCAGAACCAGCTAAGTCCTTAGTAGTGACAATAGCGGGGAAATGAATGCAGATGATTAGAAAGAAAAGCAGATCATTTGCAGGGAATGGTTTTTCCATTACTCATTGTTTCTATTGTTGATATTAAATTGAGCTTTAGCAATTTGTTCATTGTGAAAAGTTTCAGGAACTTTGGCCTGGTTGATTAAGCACAAGAGACCATGCTTAAACTCTGGTGAAAATTGTTCTGAGAGCCTTTCTGGCATGGGTCAGTAATGAATGGCGGCTAACAGTTTAGATTGAGCGCGTTGTTTTCTACACAGTTTGAAGGCTGACAAAATTCAGGCACCCAAGTGACAGTATTAAATGAATGGTAATAGCTTGATGTTCAAAAGTTCTAATGAAAATCTGCAGTCCAATTCCCTGGCCCCATTTCCCATTAGGGTTTAATCTCTATGCCCCAATATTACCAAATCATAGTAACAGCTATTATTTCAAATTTCCAACTCGAGCTTTGTTGATTGCCTTCAGCAGATTTTATTTTCATAACTCCCCAGTAATTAGGATCCTTTTCCCCATAATGGCTCCTCCTTTACAATGGAAATTTACAGATCCCTATGTGCCAATGATGCAGGGATATCCTTCTACATCAAAAAATCATTTCAACATTCATAACCCTTGGGTCTCCCGATCTATTATCTCAGATCCCAGAGGCATCCCCAACATCAATAAACACCAACAAAGGGTCTCTGACTGAAAGGCAGTAACTCTACCAGTATGCCACCATGCCGTACGAAGGTGCAGATACATATTTGGTGAAGATACATCCCTTTCAGAAGAAGATAAAATACCAGGACTTAATCCTGTAGATGAAGGATTCTATACTTCCAAGTAAAAATGGTGGAGGGAACATCCAGGTAGTAATGTCCTCTATGGTCCTTATCCTACTTGGTGGTAGAGGTCATTAGTTTGGGAGGTGTTGTTGAAGGAACCTTGCAAGTAATGACAAAGTATATTGTTGATACTATATTCTGTGTCTCACTGATGGAGGAAATGTGTGACTAGAATGGGAAGTGGGTTACAAAGCAAGTGGCCTGCTGGATTTGAGTACATTTTATGTTATAATCTGTCATGCCCAATTTCAACAAATTAATTCACTTGAAATAGTTGTGTGAAAAGTTATTTAATGTGTCCAAGTTTTGGTTTATTTTAATTTGTTTTAATTCTGATGCAAAGTTATTAATCTAATCCAATTTAACAGTTTGTAAAACTGCTATTTATTTTACAGTTGCGGAGGGCGGCGAACTGTGTGGGACATTTCATTTTTGGTGATTTATCAGCAGTGTTGATGCATTATTGTTCATCTCAAGCATATTCTGCATCAGATCATTTGTGAATAACATTTATCTTTAGTTTATAAGAAGTAAGACTTTATTTAAATAGCCCTTCTTGCTGTCACAAACATTAGCAATGGCTAATCTCCATCCATCTCTTTTTATCAGTCTGTTCATCTATCTAGAATTCCATGAACCTCTCGGGCTCACTACCCCTCTCTCATCTCCCATACATTATGTGACCAGATTTGTAGACACCCTTAATCTTGAGATATTTTATGATGTTAAGTAAATTCAAGATATTATTCCCACATCGCTCTTCACTTTTCAACAAGCCTGTAATATTTGATATAGTACTGGTTTGAAATGTCTTGGAAATTGTGATTTGAACATCAAGCAGTACAGCACAGGAACAGGTCAATCAGTCCACAATATTTGTGCTGAACATGATGCCTAGCTGAACAGATCTCATCTGCCAGTACATGATCCATATCCCCCTATTCCCTGCATTTCCATGTTTCTATCCAAAAGCCTCTTACTGTAAATACTACTATCATATCTGCCTCTACCATCATCCCTGGAAATGCGTTCCAGGCCCCCAACACCCTCTGTTTAAGAAACTTGCCCCGCACATCTCCATTAAACTTTCCCCCTCACACCTTATAGTGATGCCCTCCAGTGTTGGACATTTCCACCCTGGGAAAGAGGTTCTGACTCATAACTTCAATTACCATTTGTAATTTGAATTTCAATTGATTCCTTGAATAACTCAATGCCTGAATGGTACTTTCAACATAGATATGGTATCACTCAATGTTGAAGAATAAATATTTGAAATGAGAACTAGGACCAGAGATAAAAGTGGAAGGTGCCATTAGCATCTTAATTAATATTGGGTGGAAAATATTGAAGTGTGCACAGATGAGTTCAGTTGCTGCTGCTCCTATTAAATTAACTGAAGGATGGCATATGGCTTATCCAGTATCAAGTCTCTCAAATAAATCCCGTGACCCTTTCCCTCCTTATTTCCTGCAAACTGCTCTCTCTCATTTGTACATCAACTCCATCTGATTCACCTATCACCTATCTACAGCCGAGAGGTCATTTAATGTAGCCAATTAACCTCCCAACCAGCTTTTGTTTGGGACGTGTAAGGAATTTGTAGTACCCGGGGAAAACGCATGTCCTCAGTGTGAGACTTCATACACAATGCACTAGAGGTCAGGATCGAGCCAGGTTCACTGAAGCTGTGAAGCCGCAAACCAATCTGCTGCCTCACAATGCTGCTCCGTCTTATGTGCCTTTTGATTCAGAAAACATGTCCTGGTTTCCTTATTGAATACTTAATTCTGAACGATAATGGAAAAAATATTGAGCTTCACAACACAGGTGGAATAGAATTAATGACTTGAACATTATATGACATGACCAATTTTGAATTTGTTAAAATCAAAGTAGTGAACATTATATTATAAAGATAAGCAATCAATTCCAGGTAGTTATGTCAGTGCTCTTCTCACTCCTCCCCCCACCCCCCTCTCCTTCCTCTCCCCCCACCCCACTCACCTCTAAAATGCAGGAAGTCGGTAGTTTTGATGACATGACATTGAGGAACGGACAGGTTTTCATCCAGTGATTTTCACAACCACAACATTGTTGATGTCTTCACAGCCAATGTTGGAAATCTTTGTGAGATGTAGTTACTATATTAAAGTAGAAAGTGCATTTGTGTGAAGAATAATCATGCAATAAGATATTGAGATAAATGGCCAAAACTTTTGATTTAATCTATGTTGCAAATTTCCTTCTAATTATGAATAGCATTAAATGGTTGAAACTAGATATCTACATAGACTTCTTGTTTTTTTTGTACTTTTATTATTTATGTACTTATTGGTGACAGAATTATTTTATCTGATGTTTCTAACATCAACTGTCTACCCAAACAGTTATTAAGAAGTCTTTCGATGGCTCAGTAAAGGTATCGAGTGAAATAAATATCATTTAAATAAAACCTGCAAAATGTCAGTTAAAGAATGATAAGTAGGACAATGGAAGTTGCAATCCAGAAAGGAGATGAAAGGAAAGAGAAAAATGACAAAGAGGATGGATGGAACTGTTGATTGTCCTCCAGTTAACATAACGCAGGAGTTCCATTATCTCCAGCAGTGAGTGAAGAGCACCTTATTTGTTCCTGCTCTTTACAATATTTGGCTGCTGCCATAATTAGCATTTTGCACTCAATGAACCTTCTTGCATCTGCTGTTAGTGCTTCGCCTCTATGCATTCCAATTGCAAGTACATAAAACACTCAGTTACTTCCCAGATGCTCCTCTATTATTATGATTGATCATGGGCCCATGAGTAGGCAAGGATGATACAAACTGGGAGAAGACGTTGACATTGGTTCATCACAGATGTGTTTTCAGGTGCCTACAGTAAGCTATCCTTGTCTCTAAAGTATAGAGGATAATGAGTTCTTAAGCTTAGTGGTGAATAGCGAAAAACCAGGATAGAGTGAATGTGGAGAGAATATTTCAACTAGTGGGAGCGTCTAGGACCAGAGGCCATATCCCCAGAACAAAAAGACGTACCTTTAGAAAGGAGATGAGGAGGAATTTCTTTAATCAGAGGGTGGTGAATCTGTGGAATTCATTTGCCACAAATGGTCATGGATGCCAAGTCAATGGATATTTTTAAGGCGGAGATTGACAGATTCTTGATTCGTACAGGTGTCAAGGGTTATGGGGAGAAGGCAGGAGAATGGAGTTGAGAGGGAAAGATAGATCAGCCAAGATGGAATGGTGGAGTCGACTTGATGGGCCAAATGGCTAAATTCTGATCCAACTTATCAATGGTAGTTAATGCCAGTCATGATGTTTTGGATCAATTGTCCTAGGTCTGTGAAGGTGCAGTTGATTTTGTCATCAATATTTGCCTTTATGGGATGGTGGCTCCTGAGATATGGGAAGACACCCAGCAACCTGGGTTCAATTCTGACCTCTGGTACCATCTGGGTGGAGTTTTCATGTTTTCCCTGTGATGTTGATTGGTTTTCTTGGGGTACTTGGGTTTCTTCCCACATCCCAAAGATGTGTTGGTTAGTAGGTTAATTGGCCACTGTAATTTCCCAAGTGTATAAACTAGTGTGAGAATTTGGGTAGAGTTGATGGGATTGCCTGAGAATAAAAGGGAATTCATGCAGGGCTAGTGTAAAGGAGTGCTTGATGGGTCCATGTGTATTTAATGAGTTCTTGCCTGTAAGAACCTATAACTTTACGACTCCATGATTCAGGTTGGGGTTGTTTATTAAGGACATTTATCTTCCAAATATTTAGCCTAAGATCTAATTTCTTGCATGCTTCAGTGAAGAAAAAAATGATTTGGAGCTCTGCCTCAAACTAAATGTATGTGCAATGCACCTTTGCCTATGGTACCTTGACAAATGAAGTTAGTGCGCTCTGTATTTGCCATGATCACATTGAATGGCGGTGCAGGCTCGAAGGGCCGAATGGCCTACTCCTGCACCTATTTTCTATGTTTCTATTTGTGGAGTGGAGGCAATGAACATTGAACACTTCCCTGCTTGGCCCGAGATTAGAACCACTACAACAGGGCGATTGATAGAAATAAGATAAAGAACTGAGATAACAGTTAGTTTAATGACATATCTTACTTGATCTTTAACTGCACTGTGGTTTATATTGTGGCAGGTCAGTTAATGAGGATCATGGTATGTTATGATGGAACAGAGATGGTGAAAACCAGGTTTGAAAGGAATCCTTCAAAATCCTCTAGCTAATGGTCTTAAAGACTTGGTGAGGTGAAAGAAGGCCTAATGCAGTGGTCAATTCAGTTCATTTTTGTTTCTTTAAATTTATTGGATGGTTAAAAATCATGTCCACTATGTCTCTGGATGAGCATAGATTGTGTTGTAAATGTGGGAAGAGTTCTTCATCTACAAGGTTGAAGTATTTTCTTGATGATCTTCCCCATGGCAGAGAGCAAGAATTCATCTCTGTAATTCTCATGACTGAATTTGACTCCTTGAAGTTAATCACAACTGCAGCATCTCTGTGAATCCCTTAACGCTCTTCACTTTCCAGATTAGGGAGATGAGGATCATTATGTACTTCTCCACCTTGCTGCAGTATTTGAGTAGGGATCTTATGTAGCTCAAGAGGACAAAATATGTTCTCTTCAATCGCTTGCCAAGCTATAGCAATGCCAAGTTGATTCATATAATGTACTGTGAAAAGCAACCTGCACAAGACAGCCAAGGAAACCACTGTTAGTTGCTGGTCGCCCTGCACTGTCTCTACCCACCGTCCATGGTTAAGGTCCCATATGTTGTCATACTGTCGTTTAATATAATTATAGCTGGTATCCCCAGGCCTCAATTCCTCTTCTGTGCAACCTCTGCATTGTCTTCAATTCCTCGGTTTTTCAAAAATGTATCTACCTCCTCCTTTAAAGCCCCCAATAATCAGCCTTCCACAAATCTCCAGGCCAGTTCAATCCACAGATTCACTGCGAGAAATAATTCCTTGGCAGCTCAATTTTCTTACAACTACAGTTCCTCATTTGAGATTCTCCCACATGTAGAAACTAGTGTATCCTATGTCATATGGTAAATATGGTAAGACCACATCTTCCTTTGATCTTCCTCTTTAGAGTCAGTATTCCGCACCTGAGAAACTAATAATAGCTCCTCTCGGATTCCAATAATACTGGACTTCAGAGTTCAACAGGCACTATGTGGAGTCTTTGCATTTTCTAGCAGTTTAGTTTCGTCAGGTTGATTGCGGTGTTGACTGGGGTCAGTTTTTCATGAAGAATCTTCAACTAATTCACTCTTGTCACATCACTTTTATTGCCACTGCCGCTAATGGGCCAGGTTGATGGAGATAACAATGGATTAGGTAGTAGTTGGCCCAGAAGTCAAAGGCTCCTGTCACAGTGTGATCTATATGGACAACCTTCTTTTCTCTCACTCATATGATAATATAGTCTACCAGGTGTTAATCCCTGGATTGGGGTGTTGCCTTAAAGCCACGTACTTGCCTCTCTGACAAGTCAATGCATTGGCTATGACAGATAACACTATTATCCTGGCTATACTGATAATGCAGAGAAAAACTACCACAATGAAAACTTTAAGATGCCCTGCTCCAGTAAATGTGACAACTACATCAAAGAATCAAGTCAAATTTCAGCAGAATAATTTGGAAGTGTATACATGGTGTTGATATGATTTAGGTAGGTTGACATATTAAATTAAAATGTATCAGTGAAATGAAATACACAAGGCTTCAAAGGTTCAACTACAAATAGAATAATTGATTGACCAAGGAAGTGAAAACGGATGTGAGCAAAACAGAAATTCTTCTGGATGTTAGTTATATTTCCCTTACACTCATTTCAACCTTGATGTTTGTTGGACTTTGGCTCATTATCCCGAATTTCAAGAACAATCTTGAATTAAAATGTATGAGTACATCCCTATCAAGTAGAAGACAAGACTTCACTTAGAGATGAAAGATCAAACCATTAGTTACAACTAGAATTTAATTTAAGAAATTGGTTGTTTTTTTTAAAAAGTGTACCTGGGTTATTTTAGAGTATATTCTCCACATGCACGTCATGAATAGCCACGTCCTCCATTCATCCATATAACATTACATTCCGCTGGATGAGTGCTTAGTGAGCCAAGAACATCTAAGGAGGGAGTCACAGGCAAGAAAGAGACTTTTCTAATTACTTTACTTTCAGGCTTTAGAGAAACAGAATAGAAACAGGTTCTTCATTACACTGGGTCCGCACCGACCAACGAGCACCGCATACACTAACACTATCCTACACACTATGGTCAATCTTTACAATGTACTGAAGCTAATTAACCTACAAATTTGTAAGTCTTTGAAGTGTGGGAGGAAACCAGAGCACCCGGAGAAAACCAACGAGGTCAAGGGGAGAATGTACAAACTTCGTACTGACAACATCCATGGTCAGGATCGAACCCAGGTCACTGGCGCTGTAAGGCAGCAACTCTTTCACTGCGCCATGGAGCAAATACGGTCTGATTTCTTCTTTTAACCAATAATAACTGAAATAAACAGTTCCTCAAAGAATTCATCATTTTACACCAATGAAATCCAATTCTGGAAGTATTTTATCAATCCTGCATTTTGCATTAATGATATGGATAATTAAAATGGGATATTACGCTGTCAACTAAGTGCAGTTCTTGGCACGTAAATAATACTTTAATCTTGTTGATGACGATGCTGGAGTAACTCAAGGCAAGCAGACCAATCTTATATTACTAAAAGGGGTAGGGAGGGGAGGGGAGGGGGGTTGTTACTGAACTGAACTCACTGTGGAATGAATCCATTAACGGAACCACTCTGCTGCTGAAGCTTAAGGCACAGATCAAGGCAAAACCCCACGCTGAACTGAACAAAAGATAAAATGTGAAAGGTATCAGTCCTCCAACAAGTGCAGGCCCAGAACCTTCAAACACTCCTCATATGTTATCACAATCATCCGCGGGGTCCCTCTCGTAAACTTCCTCCGGACCCTCTCCAAAGCCAACACGCCCTTCCTCAGATATGGGACCCAAGACTGCTCACAATATTCCAAATGTGGCCTGACCAGTGCCAGATAAAGCTTCAGAACTTCCAAACTCCACACTCCAAAGACTGAAACTAGGTCACTAAAGGTATAACCAAATCAACCTAATGTGTAATGGTGGCATGCAAATTAAATATGCATGCAGCATTACAAAAAGGAAAGTGTATCTTTATGCTTCCAATTCCATTTACTTATTTAACTTAGATGTAATTCCCTCTATTTGAAGGTTATTTTAAAACGTTACCAGCTCTTGTTTGGGCACTGAAAGGATTATAGCTGGGTTCATATTCACAAGTTATTACGCTTGATAAACCAACGCGTTTGAGAAGAATACCAATGTCAATATTCCATGAACTAATGATATAGACATCGTTTACAGGAAAAAGCTGTGAAGCACTTATCTATTTACTGCCATTCCCGATGAAGGGTTTTACAATTTGCTGTCTCACAAGATCCAATCCATATGAGTTTCATATCTTAAGACTGATCCAATTTCTGTGAACTTGTGCACAATTAACTAGAGAATTGCAAAAGGTTTCTGAATACCATGAGGTAAAAAGCTGCAAATGGAATACCAATACCACTGTGATAATACATCAGTATTGATTCAGGTGGTGGACCAATTCTATTATGTTGTTTGTTCTTTACTGTGCAGGGGACTGATGCTCACTGGGAATTAGATTTAAACTGACAAATTAATTTCATTCAGTGTCTTCACAGCTGCCAAGGAAAGGAAACTTTCATTCTATGTTAGGCCAAACTCAACATGTCTCAGAAGCAGAAAAACACAGCTTCAACCAACTACATTATAAAGCAATTAAAAAAATAAAACTGAGTAACTAGTGTGGATCCATACCTACGTGGACTAAAAAAGATGCTCAATGTCACACATTCTATCCAAATGATTATTTGAACATGTGGTAAACTCTGAAGGCATGACAATATAATGGATCATACCATATCTTCTGTTGTGTTTGAAATATCTGGCATTTTTACCCAACATTGATGTTTATCTAAACACTGGGAAGATAACACAAATGCCATGTCATCCACAACAATTTAAAATATATAGAATGGATTCAGAAATAGCTTAGAGATCAGTCAAACTGGATTTTCATTAAAAAAAATCCTGAAGGAACAGGACATGAGTATGAGATGTGTTGAAGATGTGTTGCAAATAAAGAAACATGGAAAAATAAAATGTAGAAATAACCTATTAGATTTAGAAGAAAGAAACTAAAGATTCAAAGGAAAAGTTTAAATAATATTGAACGTGGCAGGTAGTTTATAATAGAATGACTGAGACATTCACCTTGAGACAATGCATCTAATTTTATCAATGACTATTTTTACATGCAAAACCATTTTCCTTTTGGGGTACCGACTAATCAGTGGAAAGCACCACAGATCTGAAGCAAGAGATTCCTGGCCATCTTGGCAAAACCGCAATTAATATTATGGGCAAACTTTCTTTAAGTCAAGTCAAGAGTTAAGAGAGTTTATTGTCATGTGTCCCAGATAGGACACATGAAATTCTCATTGTCATAAATTCAGTTATATAAAGAGTAAGAAAGAGGCAAGATTAGACGTTGGACTGCTGGAAAATGATACAGGAGATGTGATAACGAGGCATAAAGAAATGGCAGAGGAGTTGAATAACTTTTTTGCATCAGTTTTCACAGTGAGATACACCAGTAATGTGCCTGAAATTCAAGTGAGTCAAGGGGTGGAAGTTAGCAGAGTGGCCATTACTAGGGAGAAGGTGCTTGGGGAAACTGAAAGGGCTCAAGGTGGATAAGTCACCTGGACCGGATGGACTGCACCCTAGGGTTCTGAAAGAGGTGGCTTTAGAGATTGTGGAGGCATTAATAGTGATATTTCAAGAATCACTAGTCAGGAATGGTTCCAGATGATTGGAAAATTGCCAATATTACCCCGCTGTAAACAAAGGGAGTAAAGCAAAATAGTGGGGACTATTGGCTGGTTAGTCTGACTTCAGTGGTTGGTAAGATTTTAGTCCATTATAAAGGATGAGGTTACAGAGTACTTAGTAGTTCATGATAAAATAGGCTGGTCAAAATGGTTTTATGAAGGGGAGATTTTGCCTGATGAATCTGCTGGAATTCTTTGCAGAAGTAAATATTAGGACAGACATACTAGAGTCAGTGGACGTTGTTTATCAGAAAGCCTTTGATATGGCTTGAGGCTGTGAAGCTGCTGAGGAAGATGAGAACCCATGGTATCAAAGGGCAGATACTAGCATGGACAGCAGGTTGGCTGGATGGCAGAAGGCAAAGAGAGGCAATAAAGATGGATTTTTCTGGTTGGCTGCCAGTGACTAGTGGAGTTCCGCAGGGGTCGGTGTTAGGGCCACTATTCTTGGGCAGTCATGGTGGTGCAGCAGTAGAGTTGCTGCCTTACAGCAAAAAATGCAGCACCAGAGAGCCGGGTTCGATCTCGACTACAGGCACGGAGTTTGTATGTTCTCCCCATGCCCTGCGAGGGTTTACTCTGAGATCTTCGGTTTCCTCCCACATTCCAAAGACGTACAGATTTGTAGGTTAATTGGCTTGATGAATGTAAAAATGATTCAGTATAAATGTTTTCCAACTTCCAGTATAGTCCCTGGTGGACTCTTCAGAAGGTACAATGTACGAGGTATTCTTAAAGTTGTACATTAATGATTTGGATGAAGGGATTGAAGCTTTGTAGCCAAGTTTTTGGATTATACGAAAATAGGTGGAGGGGCAGGTAGTGCAGAGAAACCAGGGACTCTGCAGAAGGATTTGGACAGGTTGGGAGTGTGGGCAGAGAAGTGGCAGATGGAATAGAGTGTAGAAAAGTGTGGAGTCATGCATTTTGGTAATAGGAATAAAGGAATAGACTATTTTCTAAGTGAGGAGAGTATCCAGAAATTAGAGGTGCAAAGGAACTCGGGGGTGCTGGTGCAGGATTCCGAAAAAGTTAATCCGCAAATCGAATCAGTAGTAAAGAAAGTAAATGCAATACTAACAATTATTTCAAGAGGGCTAGGGTACAAAAACAGGAATGAAATGCTGAGGCTCTATAAGGCACTGGTCAGGCCGTTTTTGGAGTGTTGTGAACAATTTTGTGCACCATATCTGAGGAAAGATGTGCTGGCCCTGGAGAGGGTCCAGAGGAGGTTTACAAGAATGATCCCAGGAATGAGTGGCTTAGCAAGACGAGCGTTTGACAGCACTGGGCCTGCACTCGCTGGAGTTTAGAAGAATGAGGAGGGACATCATTGAAACATACAGAATAGTGAAAGGCCTCGATAAAATGGAAGTGGAGAGGATGTTTCCACTAGTGGGTGAATCCAGGACTAGAGGTCAGAGCCTCAGAATTAAAGGATGTTCTTTTAGGAAGGGGATGAGGGGAAATGTATTTGGTCAGAGGGTGCTGAATCTGTGAAATTCTTCACCACAGAAGGATGTGGAGGCCAAGTCAATAGATATTTTTGAAGCAGAGATGGATATATTCTTGATTAGTACGGGTGTCAGAGGTTATGGGGAGAAGACAGGAGAATGGAGTTAGGAGGAGGAGATAGATCAGCCATGAGTGAATGGCAGAGGAGAGTTGATGGGCCGAATGGTCTAATTCTGCTCCTCTCACATGACCTTATGACAATATTTTTGGTTGGAAAATGGAAAGGTTACCTCTTATCAAGATTCCTATCCCAGGACTGATTGTCACAAAATTCTCTCCAGGAGAAGTCTAATTTTGAAAAGCATTAAATCTGCATGTGTGTGTGTCTATCAGTGGCCAATTTTATTCACTGTCACTCACTCAATTATACTGGCTAAGACAAACCAGAATGTGCAGACTAGACTACAACCTGCATCCCATTCTCTCACTTGCATTTAGCTCTGCTCAGATCAAATTTCTCTCCATTCAATACCTTTTGCATTTCACCATCAAGTCCTTCCGAATCTAATTTATATTAATCATCTAATGGACTGGGCAGTGCAACTAAGAGTTTCAAACATACTAAAATTAAAACATACCTCAGTCAAGGTCAGATGAGAATGATGCTTGTGCCTAGATGACACTTGTGCCTAGATGCAGCTGAGATGGATGGTTATGAGGAGTTTGTGAGTTTGAAGTGTGATGAGAATTTCAGCAGCAATTTCTGAAGCTGGAAGTGGCATTTTGCAGCTTTCTTTTTTGGCACTTTGCCTGACCTCATTTGTACCACACTGTCACTGGGAAATGGTCATTTTACCCAATCCCCTTCGAGAACTTTGCAGGAGCAGATGTGTCATTCTCTGTGGGAGAATGTTTCTAGCACTGCAGAGTAAGAATGAAATAAAATCTTGCAGAATGGAGCATTAGAGCGACCCTCCCCACAAAGACCTGAAGGCCTCAATGAGGTGAGCACCTTCAGAAGAGCACGCTTCATGAAAGATGCATTAAGGCATGTCTATTATCCATCTTGTGAAAACGTGCAGTTAGTATATTCTTCATATAATAAGGGATAGATACGAGTGGAACCAACAGCAGATAACCCCATTTTAACCATATAACCATATAACAATTACAGCACGGAAACAGGCCATCTCGGCCCTTCAAGTCCGTGCCGAACAACTTTTTTCCCTTAGTCCCACCTGCCTGCACTCATACCATAACCCTCCATACCCTTCTCATCCATATGCCCATCCAATTTATTTTTAAATGATACCAACGAACCTGCCGCCACCACTTCCACTGGAAGCTCATTCCACACCGCTACCACTCTCTGAGTAAAGAAGTTCCCCGTCATGTTACCCCTAAACCTCTGTCCCTTAATTCTAAAGTCATGTCCTCGTGTTTGAATCTTCCCTATTCTCAAAGGGAAAAGCTTGTCCACATTAACTCTGTCTATCCCTCTCATCATTTTAAAGACCTCTATCAAGTCCCCCCTTAACCTTCTGCGCTCCAGAGAATAAAGACATAACTTATTCAACCTATCTCTGTAACTTAGCTGTTGAAACCCAGGCAACATTCTAGTAAATCTCCTCTGTACCCTCTCTATTTTGTTGACATCCTTCCTATAATTGGGCGACCAAAATTGTACACCATACTCCAGATTTGGTCTCACCAACGCCTTGTACAATTTTAACATTACATCCCAGCTTCTATACTCAATGCTCTGATTTATAAAGGCTAGCATACCAAAAGCTTTCTTTACCACCCTATCTATATGAGATTCTACCTTCAAGGAACTATGCACGGTTATTCCCAGATCCCTCTGTTCAACTGTATTCTTCAATTCCCTACCGTTTACCATGTACGTCCTATTTTGATTTGTCCTGCCAAGGTGTAGCACCTCACATTTGTCAGCATTAAACTCCATCTGCCATCTTTCAGCCCATTTTTCCAACTGGCCTAAATCACTCTGTAGACTTTGGAAATCCTCTTCATTATCCACAACACCCCCTATCTTGGTATCATCTGCATACTTACTAATCCAATTTACCACCCCTTCATCCAGATCATTGATGTACATGACAAACAACAAAGGACCCAACACAGATCCCTGAGGCACCCCACTAGTCACCTGCCTCCAACCCGACAAACAGCCATCCACCATTACCCTCTGGCTTCTCCCATTCAGCCACTGTTGAATCCATCTTGCTATTCCTGCATTTATACCCAACAGTTGAACCTTCTATTGTTGAACAATATTCCCCAGTCCTTCAACATTTCATTTCACCGTCATTGAGGATGATGCACTTAAATCTATTGTGCAGGGTGATCTTCTGAGATGAAATTATATCACTGAAACATTGAAAATAGGTGCAGGAGTAGGCCATTCAGCCCTTCGAGCCAGCACCACCATTTAATATGATCAAGGCTGATCATCCAAAATCAGTACCCCATTCCTGCTTTCTCCCCATATACCTTGATTCCGTTAGCCCTAAGTGCTATATCTAACTCTCTCTTGAAAACATCCAGTGAATTGGCCGTAACTGCCTTCTGTGGCAGAGGATTCCACTGAGCGGAGGAATACACACAAAATGAATCACCAGTTTATTTAGTTTTATTATTGTCACATGTACTGTGGTACAGTGAAAAACTTTGTTTGATACAGTAAGCAATCAGATCAGATAATACTATTGATAAACACAATCAAAGTCAAACTCAAGTACAATAGATAGAGCAAGGGGAAGATACAGAGTGCATAATATAGTTACCAGCATTGTAGCTCATCTGTTCTACATACACGTAGAATGCAGTGAATTCATCGGGGAGAGACCCATTGTTGCCAGCGATGTGTTATCACTAAGTTAATACACACTTTTCTGTTTAGCTTAAACCTCCACACATGCCAAATTAGCAGGCAGGTGTTTTTTTTATATTGGACTTGAATCATGCAAGTCAGCTTACCTATCCAAACTGCCAAGGTCACAACCTTTTCGCAAACCCTTTGTGTCTTCTATGTAATATATAAGGGCTATCTTAAACATAAATGTTTCACAACTCATGTTTCATAGAAACATCATGCTACTGAGAAGTCTTCTGCTGACATATTCTTGACTGCATCCTTGGACCTTGGAAAGGACCAGTATTTTGTTATTTAGCTTCAGCCGTGCCTCAGTTAATTGCTGTTCTCGAGTTTGGGTCAGTAAACTGAGGATTCAAATCCCATTCCAGATATTTAAACTCAGATATGTGGAGAACAATTCAATGCTCAACGGAGGGGAGCTGCATTGTCAGAGGTGCCTCCTTTTAGGGTTGTTCATGCTCAGAATTGTTCCAAAGGAAATTGTTCCAGCGTAGAAATAAACGTCAGAATGCATGGTATTCAAAGTTCCCACCAACAAAAGAACAGTGTGCATTTCAATTTATAGGTTATTTTATTGTATTTTAGTATATAAATCCAAGCCCTTCTTTTCTTATTCCTGCTTTCTGTTGGATTGAAAATTAGACAGATTGGAATGTGTCACATTGCCTGTCCTGGTCCTATTGTAGCATTTTATCTGCAGTCCAAGGGCTGGAGGTAGCAGTGCCACCTCTCTTCATGCCACTTGACCATTATAGGTTTCTCACTGCTCACATTTTACATTCTGCCACCCTCTGTTATGCGACAGTGAATGGCATGTCTTAGTTGACTTCCACCTGTAAAAGATAGTAGCTGTATTGTGTGGGGAACACATCAAACATGGTCGTTCTTTGTGCAGAAATCTCCTGTTGCTTTGCTATTACAAGTGGAGATGAAACACATAACCTAAAAAGTTTGTAAGGTTTCAAAATTCTCCTCCCTTCTTCCCAAACCTTCCATCAATCCTATCTATATACTTGCCTGTTCAAATACCTTAAGTTCTCTGTATTGTTCTAAACATGGCCTCTTATGCAATACCAAATTTAATTTTACTTCGGAGTCACGTGAAGAACCTGCCAGCATGCATGCGCGTCATATCGTTGAACACATAGCGCAGCAAATGGCCGGCTGGCGCGGGGCTCTAGCAGTAACTTTAAAAAAGACCCACAGGTAAGTTCTTACCTATTCTGAGGTCATTTTTTCTGTTCTGTAAATTGCTTTTACAGGTGTTTTCCAGTAATGGAAAAGTCGAGGGCCAAGCCCAGACAGATCACAACTAAACAGGCTGTGGACCGCGGAAGTACAGGCAGTCTGCAGCGGCCGAATTCACCTCCTGGGTCGCTGGCAGCTGAACCAATAACCTCTGACTTGGCCCCTCCAGAATCCACAGTGGTTCCCCAGAAAGGGGGTAAAGCCAAGCGTAGGTCGGATAGGCCCATGGAATCCAATGAGTCGGGCTGGGAAGATTCACCTCCTGCGATGATAGTGCCCTAGAGTGTATGTCTTGCATGGAGCGTTTGATGGAGCAGATGCTCCAACATGACATGCTCCAGCAGATGGAGGTTTGTCAGCCTGGGTCTCCTTGAACACCCACAGCAGCACCTGGTACAGGGCAGCATAGTATCTCCCTCACCTCGGGGGGGAGCATACGGAGTCAGTACTGGGCTGACTCTGAAGTCGGGGATTTGGCTGAAGATACGTCTAGTGTGCCGGCGGTGCATGAAGCTCAAAAATCATCGCCATTGATCTCCAAATTCACGGTACCCTCACTAACTGGGGAACCATTACAAGAACAGCTGGTGGCTAATATTGATTACTTCATATCCCACCAGCTGCAGGAGCAAGTTATGACGGATACAGCTGCCAAGTACTTGGCACCTGCAAACTGTGCTTCCCTAAATGTTCCTGCGGTGAACAATTCAATTTGGGCACACATTGGTGGGGGCATCAGAGCCCAAGACGTAAAATTCCAAAAGGAACTCAAATTGCTGGCATCGGGCATTACGGCATTTGCCAGGTCTATAGATGGAACATCGCTATCGGGTGAGCAAGAGTATGCCCTGGCACTGTTATGCAGTGCTCAGTACGAAATCAACCGCTTCAGGAAAAGTGCCATCCGACCGGCTCTGAACCCTAACTTTGCAGGGTTATGCAAAACCAGCAAGACCCAGCCGCCAAGTTTACTATTCAGGGAGAACCTGTCAAGGTCAAGGACCTGGATGAGGAGTCAAAGGCTGTCGGACTAATAAAGGCGCCGTCAACCAGCAAGACCTCCCAATTTCAGCGGCAGCACCCCTATGCATCCACCAGCAGGAAACGATATCCGGAGGATGGTGAAAGCTCGAAGGCCATGATGGACAAAGGTCTTTTTTAGGCCAAGTCCCACAACAACCTTCTTGGAAAATGCACCAATCCCACATCCCAGCACCTCTACCCCCCAGGACCCGGGGACGGAAAAAGTAATTACAAACCCATCGGTAACCATGGAGGTAGGTGGGTCTGGCTTCTTCTGGGACTTTAGGGGTAAAAACAATTCACAGATTGGTTGTAGGTTACACTTGTTTTGGAGTGCATGGAGTTCCATAACATCTGACCCTTTTATACGGCACAGTATTCAAGGTTATAAAATTGAGTTCCTACACAATTCATTTCCACCCACACGGCATGCACCAAAACGGACATTTGTGCTCTCACAGCAAAAAAGTTTAGATGTGCGTGCAGATATTTTGAGGTTACATTCGAAAGAGATAATTGAGAAATCCCGGCATGCCTCTCATGAATTTGTTTCTAATATATTTACAAGGAAAAAGAAAGATGGTGGTTGTCGCATCATCATTGATTTAACACAGCTTAATACTTTTATGCAGTACAAAAACTTTAAAATGGAAACATTTATTACTGCCATACACTTGATTTCCAAAGGATACTTTATGGCTTGCATCGATCTTAAGGATGCGTACTATTCAGTACTCATACACAAGGATCACCAAAGGTATTTGAAATTTAACTGGATGGGGCAACTGTGGCAGTTTAAAGCTTTGCCTAATGGGTTAATGTCAACCCCCAGATTGTTTACTAAAATCTTAAAACCAGCACTTGCGCTTCTTAGGGCGCAGAAATATATTGTCATGGCATATCTGGATGATATCTTAATTATTGGGAAACCTCTGGAAACAGCTAAATTAGCGGTTGCAGCCACCAAACTCTTGTTTGAGAAATTGGGGTTTCTCAT
The DNA here is from genome assembly GCA_963514005.1 of Raja brachyura. Next base: position 14,575,545 of record OY740800.1, read on the forward strand.
CCATCCAGATAAATCCAAATTAATACCTTCCACGGTTATGGATTATTTAGGATTTTCTGTTAACTCTGTTCACATGTCTGTGACTCTGCCTGGGGGCAAGGCCACAGAATTAGTAGTAGCAGCCTTATTGTCATTAAGCAACGCTCAATTCGACAAGTAGCTAGGGTGATTGGCAAGCTAGTGGCGGCATTTCCAGCCACACAGTTTGGACCTTTGCATTATCAAAATTTACAGAGGGCAAAGGTACAAGCACTCAAAATTAATGCTAGTCACTTTGACAGACCTATGCGGTTACCAGCCAATGCTATTTCTGAATTGCAATGTTGGATATTAAACATTCAGCATTGTTCTAATACCATTGTAGTCAGTAGTCCTTCAGTTGTTTTACAGACTAATGCTAGCGCTCTAGGTTAGGGTGCTACTGATACCGTCTCTAGTTGTGGTGGCAGATGGGACATGCATGAATCTTCTTTGCTTCAATCACATGGTATTAATTATTTAGAATTCTTGGGTGAGTTCTATGGTCTAAGAGCCTACTGCACAGACATGCGTCATCTGCATGTCCGACTTCAGGTTGACAACACAATTGCGGTGGCTTATATCAATCACATGGGTGGAATTAAGTCGATACCCTGTGATTATTTGGCTAACCTTATTTGGCACTGGTGCATCAAGAGAAATATTTGGGTATCAGCTAATTACCTTCCAGGTAAGCTTAATACAGTGGTGGACACCAGCTCACGACTATTTAATGACAACATCGAATGGATGTTGGACCACAAAGTGTTTACCGACATTGCAGCTTGGTATGGAACACCGGATATTGTCCTGTTCGCATCCAGGCTCAATCACTAATTGCCAACATATGTTGCTTGGGAGCCAGACCCTGGGGCAGTGGTGATGGATGCATTCTCGCTGCATTGGGGAGGAATGTTTTTCTATGCATTTCCTCCCTTCTGCCTTATCAGTCGGGTCTTGCAAAACATCCAACAAGACTCCGCGTCGGGTATTTTGGTAGTACCCGACTGACCTACTCAGTCTTGGTTTACTGTGGTTCTGGGTATGGTATCAGAACCTTGTATGGCCAAAAATCATAGTTTATTGGTTCATCCTGTTACAGGTGAGAGTCACCCGTGCCATGACCGGTTAAATTTGTTAATTTGCAGAGTCTGAGGAGATCTTTCTTGGGGCTTGGACTGGCGGATCAAACATTGGATATGATCACGGCGGCATGGAGAGATTCCACCAAAAAACAATATATCTATATTAAAAAATGGGAGATGCTTTGTGCACGAACTGACATCACGTATAACTCGGCTCGTGTGACTGATGTATTAGAATTCTTGTCCAGTCTTTACTTTGATGAACGTTTGTCCTAAAGTGCCATTAACTGTGCCAGAAGTGCACTGTTGTCCTACTTACGGCGAGGGTCGAGACACCACGCTATCAGGCCTCACCCTCTAGTGTCGAGATTTTTGATGGGTGTTTTTAATACCAATCCCCCCAGGCCTAGGTACTCCCACATTTGGGATGTTCACACTGTGCTGATGCTGCTTAGGGGATGGGCCCCTGCTATGTCCCTGTCTCTGACCAAGCTAACTTATAAAGTGGTTATGCTGATGGCACTGATCTCGGCTCAACGAGTCCAATCGTTGCATAAATTGCGGCTGGACACTATGCCGATAAAATAACATTCTACATATTCAAATTAATTAAACAGGATAGACCAGGGGCATCTGGTCATAATTTGGAATTCGTAGCCTATCCCATGGACCACCATTTATGCATAGTCACCCATGTACTTCAATATGTCAGGGTCACAAAAAACCTTAGGGACTCTGAAATGGCTTTATTTGTCAGTCATAAGAAACCTCACCAAAGGGTGTCTGTGAAGACCATCTCTAGGTGGCTAAGACAGATTTTGGCTTTGGCACATGTTGATACTAATGTTTTTAAATCTCATTCCACCAGGGCTGCATCGACTTCCGCAGCAAAATGGTTGGAAGTTCCTATGGATCACATCCTTGCGACGGCAGGATGGTCTAGTGAAAGAAGTTTTCAAACATTTTATAAAAAACCCATTGCCAGGACAGGGTTGTTTGCAGAGTCGATTTTAAACTCTGTATTATAATTTGCCCCGAGTGTAAGGGGTCATTATTTATTTGTTAATAAAGCATCAGCATGTTCAAATAACCATGTAATGTCTGAATGCATTCTACAGTTACTCCTCCTTGGTCAGTTATTGCAGTGTGTGATGCATGGACTCATTCCACGGCATGAAATCACAGAGCTTTGAAATCTTCACATAGTCACTCACGTGACTCCGAAGTAAAATAGTAAGATTTTGCTATTATGAGAAGTTATGTTGAGGGATTACGTGCCCTCCACTCCCAACCCTCTATCATAAAGGTCAGGTGGTATGCTAGTTCTCTAATCTTACTATATTCAGTTCACCAACTGTCATCTGCGATTTCACACCGCTGCTTTGAAGGTTGACGCGCATGCGTGCTGGCGGGTTCTTCACGTAATCCCTCAACGTAACTCCTCATAAAATAAAGATCAAACTTCAAACTGGTAAGTTCTCATTTAATCTTACTATTATATGCTGCTGCTGGGTGGATTGCATTGTCGTGCAGTGGATGCAATGTGGTAGAAGGTGTTTGATTTCTGGATATCTAGAGTAAGGCGCGTGCTTTTATGTGTTCCAGTAAAGAAGCCAAAAATATGTTGGAGCTCGACCTCGCCATCTGCATATGTAAAAGCAACATCTGCCGGTTGTACACTGATAACATAGGTCACAATGACCATGATTCTGGAGTGCGCATGATGGCCGGACATTTTTTAGGTTGTGTTGGCGACATGACAGTGTTTCCAATCCAAAGCACCTTGGTTAATGATTAATTCAAGTCTGAATCTCCTCAAACATTTTGGTTAAGCTAGTCCTTGTGTCATCGAGTGGCAAAGCCAAGAATCTCTGGACAGGCATTATTATCACAACAGGAACCAGGCAGAGCATGGACATTTTGCAGCTCTTGTTGTTTGGCACTAATCCAGCTGTCAGTGAGAGATAAACTGAGTAGAGCTTTCTTTCTTGGGTCTTGAGTGCTTCAACAGCATGAAAAATGGCACCAAAACATGGTGACTCTTGGAAACTATCCTATAGACTTGTATTTAATTAAGATTGTGCTTTGGTATAGTAATACTTTTGCTGAACTGTATACAAAAAAGGAATTTCACTGTACCCCGATATATGTTAAAATAAAGTACCGTTGAACCATTGATTTATCTGCACCAAAATGAACAGTATGTCCACAAAGTTATTCAGGGTGATAAGGGACGAGGGTGAGGGGGAGGGGTGAGGAAGAGAGGGTTGTTACAGAAACAGTAAGTGTTCCAGCCTGATATGAATTGTGATTTTTTAAAGTTGATCAGGTTACTGATCTTGACTTAAAATCCGATACCCAATAAAATTGATGCATCACCCAAAAGTAACAGGAAAAAGCTGCAAATCAAAAATAAAAACAGAAAATGCTGAGAACATCGGCAGGGTAGATGGTGTCTCGTAGAGAGAAACAGAGTAATAATTTCAGGTCAAAGCCCCTTCATCAGATTGCTGCCATTGCAGAAGCTGCCTGGCCTGCTGAATATTTTCAGCTTTTTTATTCATGCATTTGCTCCTGCCTGGTGCATTTTACCATTGTATTTTGAGTATGACATTCTGATTACCAGGTCAGACAGACAAAATAAAGGAATAAAGGTAATCAAAGGTAATAGTACGTGAGCAATCCAGAGTTCTTCCCTGACTTGTCAGTGTTAGCATTATTGTAATGAAACTTTGTGACTTCACAACAGATTAGTAAATTCTACCTAGTCCTCATACAGCAATAACAGATTCTTCAAATAAATCTCCACCTCATTATCTGCTTGTGAAGTATGTTGGTGCTTTAAAATCGCACAAATTAACAATATCGTTAAGGCGAAAAGGAAACAGGGTGTCATCTCTGTCGCCAATAGTGTGAAATAGCTGCACAACTGCTAAAACCATTGACCTAGATCCATGTGCACCAGTGTTGGGTTTATTTTCTGCAACCGGGATTTCAGTGGGACTTAACCTGACGCCTAAAAATTCTCACATCCCACTAGCTTGCACATTCTGCATTCATATTTAGAAACAACACGCGAGGTTTCCTGTCTCCGTCCTTCGTATGTTGGCAAGACTTAAGGATGGTTCTTAAGCTGCATTTAGTTTTTTTTTTTATCCCACAGCAGAACAGTGAAATGTGTTGTGAGAGGTGCTATTATTAAAAGCTGGCGGTACATAGTGTGAATTTGAATCATGCTCTTTGTAGCTGATGCTCCGTTGAACGAGCGGGCCTCTTCCGAAATTGCAGCCACCATCACACGCGTCCGTGAAGTCTGGGATAATGAAATGCATTGTGCAAGGCACTGTAATACCAGCGCAGGCTGCTGCGAGTTGGCAACTGTACTCACCTGTAGCTAGAGGCCGCCTTGCCTCCATCTGTTGAACAGGCAGCCTGAAGCGTGGAAACTACCGATGGATATGTGAGCGCAAAGTTTAACACATACATTTTTTTTAATGGACTAATATGCGCTAAGCGTATCCCCGGCATTTGAATTCATGCTTTAGTAGAATGCTCCATTGAAGGATTGTATGTGTGAATAGGACGAGGTTTATGCAATGATTGCAAATGCTAAATACACAGGACCTCACACAAACAACACACGCGCCTCTGTCGGCAATCGTGAGATTTGGGGGGAGCGGGTGTCTCTCTTAATTGACAGGGATCTAAAAGGTGAGGGGAAGGTTCAGGCGAGAGTGTCGGGGGGGGATAGAGGGGGGAAAATCGTGCGGAACGGTCTCACTTCAACAAGTGGCCGGGTGTGAGTTCAGCTTTCACAACAGCCCGGATACCACCGGGACACGAGCGTCTCTGCGCAGCCAATACCAGACCAATATTATTATTTTGCAAAAAAAAAATGTCTGGTCTTCAATCTGTACCCGTGCTCTCATTCCCAGCGACCTTCAGAGACAATTTGTAAATAACAGGAAGGAGGAATGCTGGAAAATAACACCGAGGCATTACGTGATCGCCGGGTGCAGGGTGTTGCCTTTGTCGTCTATCCCTGCGAGGAAATCGCGGTCACGTACTTTCAGAAAATAAGGCGATCACTTTCCTCGCTCTTTCACTCACAGAGGTCGATTGCATCCCCCAAGGAAGGTGGAAAGGAAACTGGTCAACACTGAACAGTGGTGTCGTTCCGTTTGACTTCACCTGCCCGCCTCGCTGGCTGCATGCGGCGAACGGGGACGGTACAGAAGGGGGCTCGGCGTTCAGCTTTGCCACCTCTTTGGCTCTGCTTTGCAACGGAAAAACATTAATAGGGGACAGCGACGGCAACAAGAACAACAAGAACAACAACTGCTACAAAAATCCCATCCATCTCCCCAGGAAAAAAAAGGACATAATTTACAGCTGCGGGTCTCTTTTTCCGAGTCATGTCTGAACCGGAGAGATGGGCAAGATCGAAGGGAACGAGCGAATAGTTCTCAACGTAGGGGGAACTCGGCACGAAACTTACAGGAACACGTTGAAAACCCTCCCCGGGACCCGGTTAGCGCTGCTCGCCGACTCCGATGGGCAAAGCAACTCCGAATATGACCCCAAAGTGAACCAGTATTTTTTCGACAGGCACCCGGGGGTCTTCGCTTATGTTCTCAACTACTACCGCACGGGCAGGCTGCACTGCCCCGCCGATGTGTGCGGGCCACTTTTCGAAGAGGAGCTGGCTTTCTGGGGCATCGACGAGACCGACGTGGAGCCTTGCTGCTGGATGACTTACAGGCAACACCGAGACGCCGAGGAAGCCCTTGACACCTTCGAGGCGCCCGATCTGCTGAGCGGGGAGATCCAAGACGGCGAGGATGAGTCGGAATTCAACAAGAGACTGGGGATCGAGGAGTGCAGCCCCGGCGGCGGCGGTAAAGCCAGTCGCTGGAAGAGACTGCGACCGAGGATATGGGCACTCTTTGAGGATCCATACTCCTCGAGAGCTGCGAGGGTAAGAAATAGCAGGGAGGAGGGGGGGAAACAAGACTAAGCTAAGGATCCAAGTTTGGGGAGGGGGGGGGGGGGAGAGATGTTTCCCCCCCGTGCCATTGATTAATTTACTTCTTATTTTTAATCTCGATGCTTTAAGAAATAACCCAAACCAGCCTAAGGGTTGGCTGCATACAAACAGGGCCACGCGTTAACAGGGGGATTATCAATTTTCTTCAATGGGAAGTGTTACAGGTTGCACATCTACCCGTGTCTCTAGTAATGTATTCTTGTACAACACCAACGCTGGGAGTTTACACTTGCTCGTGGTATCGCCCCCCCCCCCCCCCCCCCCCCGCCCCAGTCGCGCAGTTTGATGGTATTCAGTGTGTTCCGTGATTTCATTTATATTTGTGCACGGGTTTTTGCTATTACTGATTGGCCTTTGAGAAGGTGGCGCTTTCCTGCAGTCTGTGTTGTGAAGATACCTCCACCCTGCTGCCGGGTAGGGAATTCCAGGACTAAAGATCCAAGCGCCGTTGGGCGATTGTCAGAGTTTGCCAGGTCCCGATGGTGTGCGGGCTGCTTGCCCATGCACTCGCGAATATACATTGGGGAAGTGGGGTGTTGAGGAAGGCTCGCCGAGTTGCTGCAGTGGCACACGGAGAGGCCAAGGGGGTGAATAATTAAGATGGTGGAGAACGTTGTATAGACCCGCCCGGTATTAAATGTGTCATTTTTTTAAATAGATCAGCTTCTGCAGTTCCCTCTTTCTATTCAGTGTTAAACTTGTTAAGTATTGTTGGAATTGTATACATCCAAGCACCATGAAAGATTTCCATCACACTCCTGACTTGTGCCTTGGTGAGGATGTTACAAACTTTGTTGTGGTCAGACAGGAGCCTGCCGCTGATGGATAGCTAGCCTTTGACTCGGTTCTATAGCCGCAGGAGTTCTGTAGTTGGTCCAGTTACGTTTAAAAAAAATCAGCAATGACTTCGGTGGCTTTAGATGTCCAATGGGGAGAGAATGGGAAGGGGAGGGGGAAGAGGCGGTGCCCTGAAACTTACACTTAATTGCGGCGGTCACAACCAGCTATTTTTGGAGAACTTTACCGTGTATAACTGTATGTGCTGATATTTATTTCCCATAATAAGCACAGACCAGTTATTTTGATACCGATTATAGCTAACTTACACATTTATTTCGACGTCTTCTGTGGGTTCTACATAATGTTTATGATGTATGGAAAATGTTATGGCTAAAAAGCTAAAACACTGGCAATATAAACTTGGCGTGTTTCAGTACCGAATGGCAATGACCGCAAATACTCACATGAGATTCAGTGGCTGGCAAGTAACAGCGACTGGTGTGTCCACTCTTTCGATATTAAGCAAATCTTCGACTAAACGCCCCTTGTAAGTATTTCAATACCATCTTAACAAGTTACATTTCAAATTGAGTGCCAGTTGCAACTTGTTGCAATAGAACTTTTCAGAATAACTTTTGAAATAACTGTGAGTTTATTTAAAATAGCAGACTTCTGTAATCCGCGCTATCTACAAGATTGCATTAAAATACCACCGGTGGTCACGGATTCATTGGAAAGAAAATCCTTTCAACCCGGTCAGTATGCGTGCTATGTAATCTAGCAGCAACTTTAAACACTGGATATACATTCTAACATATCGAAAGTTCAGGAACTTCTAAAATAATTTAACATAAAATAAAGTTGGTACTCACAATAAAATTAAAATTACATTGAATATACAATATACGCAATAAATCACGAACTTCAAGTAACCCCGCATTCCCTCTCCCTCCAATCTCTCTCCCTCACCAAGTCGCACCAGCTTTTCATTCTCAACAAGCAAACAGCTAACTATGGCCTGTTTCCTTTATCATCGTTACTTTTTGGCTTATCTTACATTCATTTGTTCTATATCTCTCTACATCACCGCCTGTCTACATCTCTCGTTTCCCTTTCCCCCGATTCCAATCTGAAGAAGGATCTCGACCCAAAACGTCACCTATCCCTTTTCTCCAGAGATGCTGCCTGACCCGCTGAGTTACTCCAGCATTTTGTGTCTATCCTCAGAAATATTATCCAGATCTTTCTCCTGGTTACATGTTCACAGACAGTTGATTGCACCTTCCGGGAAAGTCCCTTGTTTCTTGTGAAACACCTTGTTTTTGGTCACAATGATAAATGGATGATTAATGATTAATTCACCGCTGGTAATCGTCAATGCCGGATGAAATCGAATAGTGATTTTGTTTTGCATCGTGAGGATGAAAGGCGACCCCGAAGGGTATGATTGGAATGTTCCTTTAAGGTGAATTTGTAAAAGGAAACTTTAACATAGATTCTTCAGATATGCTGCATGTCCCGTTGAGTTACTCCAGCATTTTCTGTCTACCTAACATCGATAATGTTTACAAAACTGAAGAAAGGAGAATTAAAGCAACATGCGTTAAATGTTGCACAATTGACATGGGGAGGCGAGTCAGACGGTAAAAAGGATCAATAGCTGCTGGCTATAGCGGTTGGAAGGACTGGTATTTTTGTTAGGAGTTATTGTGCGTGCTGTTCTAGTCAGTTCTGGCAGTAAACACATGCCCATGTAATAATTGCAACTATATTTTCAACGAGTGGGTGGTAGAAGAGCTCCAGGGTGTATTTTAGCGGCGGAAAACCAAGTATGGGTCCCCGTTTCTCTGCACCTCCCGTGCGCTGTAAATGAGCCCCCGTTTACTGGGTTGAAGCTAACCTTGATGGCGGGAGCGCGCTGTCATTTTCAGGGGGTGCCCGTGCACGCGCGGCCACGCGCCTCGTCTCGTGCACGCGCGTTCTCTCTCGTGCACACGCGCCTCGTCTCGTGCACACGCGCCTCTCTCGTGCAGCTACAATCTTCCCCTCGTGCACGCGCAGCACCCCCGTCGTGCACGCGCCTCGCTCGGCTGCACAGCTCCTGCTCAGGTTGTCATAGCGACCGCCATCGCCTTTGCACTGAAATCTGCTCTCTTGGCTGGCTGGTCTTACCGGGTGAGTCAAAAACAAATCTAAAAGGGAGGAAACGAAACAAAAATATGACATGCATTGCTCAGCACCATTTTAAGAACTGCTTTCCAACTGTTTATTGCAAGCAAATCAAAGGGGTTCCTTTCTTGCCACGAATGCTCTGGTTTATATCATGGTCCTCTGCTCCAGTGGTGGCTCACGGTTTAATTTCAAAGTGGAAACTCCACTCCCATCTTATCATGTCTTCCGTCCTACGGTCCTGCCAAATGTAATCAACGAGTTGTGCAGAACATCTGAGCCCTTCCCATTCACTCACATATCTTTACCCCACAGCTAAACAGATCATTGAAAACTAAAACCTGATGATTTTAATCTTTCAGAGCAATCTGATTTTTCACTACCGCTATTATTGCATGTGGGTGTTTGCTGGTAGGAATTTATTGATCATACTCTAGGCTAAAATGAATAGCTTGCTGGTCCATTTCATAGACCAGTTAAGAGCATTAACTGGCAACTAGACTGAGTAAAGATAGCAGATTTCCTGCCCTGAAGGACGTTAGTGAAACTGGAGAGATTTTATGGCGATCCAGTTGTTTCATGGTCACTGATGCTTTATCCAATGCAGATTTGTTTATTTGGTTTAAATTCTCCAGCTGCTGGGTGGAATTCAAGTCCATATCACGAGTCACAATGGCCCATGCCCAGCTGAGCAGCAATAATCTATTTGAGGTAAATCTGTTAAGAGATAGATAGATAGATGAAGTAACAGGGATTCAGTGAGAGCGATCAGTATGGACCACCGGCAACATGTTTAATCTCATTTAAGTAAAGGAAACCCTGAAGTTGAAAAGGAACAAACCTTTAATAGGATTGATGCAAGGGTAACGCACATGGATAATAAATGGAATAGTGATTAGTAAACTGGTTTCTATGTAAATACACGGGATTCTGTTTTGTATAATCTTCATTTATAATCACACATGTTCGGCCCATTTCTAATTTAGGTTGACAAGTTAGAAGCCCATTTCACGGTTTAACCTAGAACTCACTCACATTCCCATGCAATTTGCCAGATCAGAAGAAAATTGATTTTAATGCAAGCATGTGGTTATTAACAAGCAAGTATCAACATTCTTGAGGATTGGTTCCAAATTTAAAGACTGAAGTATCATTTTATTAACATGTAATTTGTAAGTAAATAAATACCAAATAATGTTTGGGTCAGGCAGCATCACTGGAGAACATGGATAGGTGATGTTTCGGGTCGGGACCCTTGTTCAGTCCTGACCCAAAACTTCACCTATCCATCTTCTCCACAGAGATGCTGCCTGACCTGTTCAGTTACTCCAGCACATTTTTGTAAACCAGCACCCTCAGTTCCTGGTTTTTACCAACGTATGTTTGTTCTGTGAACGTGAATTAATTCAGACTTTTCTAGATTAGTTGTGACTGACATTTGACAAAACAAATGATTGTCAATGTAGTTGTAAATAATCCTAAATTTTAACTAATCTGTGATAACCATATCATCTATATTAAAAAAGTGTCATATGAACCAACTGAAAGAAACAAGTGAGGTTGAATCATGTTAATATAGTGAGTCTGGTTCAAGCTAGTGTATCAGTGTTGAATCCCAGTATTCAGTAACCCACGAGACCTTCTGTGGGAATGCAAAACGCTAATTACATTTTCACATCTATTTGACGGAGGTGAGGTAAAGGTCATTTGGAGAAACGCATACTTTACGAGTCCACAATTACACTTTAAATTACGATGATATTCCAATATTATTGTTTTTTAAATGACAATATATTATCTGGTGTTATCAGTTTGGAAAGAACAGATGGTATTGTTAATAAAAACCTTTGCAGTAATGCTATTAAATCACTATAATCAATATTGTTCCCAGTTAAAATTAAAACATCTAATTCTTGCCAACTTATTTCTTTGTTCAACATGCATATGTGATGATGATGCCAATAAATATGACTGGCTTTGTAATCGAGACCCGGGCAATGATTTATGGCTCATCTACAATTTTATTACCGATAAAGCAATTTATTGAGTGGAAAACAGTGTTCCTTGTTTCTCATCATATCGTGTCAATAATATGCTAGTACTGTTTTATCCCCTGTGTATGGATAGGTGGATGCTGGATAAGACTTGAGATGAATTGTGCCAAAGTAGGTGGAAAATGCAGTAAATGCAACAACAAAAGATTGGTTTCCACCTGGGGCAAAACTAGACCTCGTCCTGCAGTGGGGCCAGGATGTACCTGGCCAGCAATGATCTGTTTCACTGATGTAAACTACATTAAATGCGGCAGTGCACACAAACAGAAGCCACTGCTCAGCAAAACATGACTGATGGAATGAAAGCTTCCTCCATTTGTTGGCTGAAAGAATGCCATATGAAATTAAATTGGCAAAATAACCCACATTTGGAAATACTAAGAAGCTCAGGTGGTATTTGTGGATAGACAAACATTTCAGAACGGAGAAACACTGGAACTATTTTAAGCCGGTGAGGAGCAACAAACCGGAGCATGTGGGAGAATGGAAACAGGAAGTAGGAGTAGGTTATTTGGCTATTTCGATCCAGAATAATAATCTATATTCAGTATTCTGTTCCTGCTTTTGCCCATGTATCTTGAACCTTTTTGTCATTGGTACTATAGCTAACTCCTTCAATATAATTAATAATTTGACCTCAATACCTTCTGTTGCTGTGAATTAGATGATTAAATTTCCCCTTGTCACCATTCTAAATGGCCTACCTCATGTCCCTATGATTCCTGGTTCTGTACATCTCGACTATTGTTAGTATTGTTCCTGAATCAGTCCTGTCAGGAATTCATGAAGTTCAATGCGGCGCTCTCTCATTCCTCTGAACTCTGAAGTGAAGATAAGCCCAAATGTAAAATTTCCTCATAACTCCAATGCTGTTGCCCCCTATATTCAGTATAACAAACCTTTACTGCACCCCGTCCATAACAAGAACATCCTTCCTTGGGTAAAGAGACTTGAAATGAATGCAATATATGGGTGGAAAGTCAGGAGAGGCCAAATAATATAAAGTTCTTATGTTTTTTTTCTCATTTTACAATTTAACACGCAAATTATTTTGAAAAGCAAATACTCCAAACAACATGATGCAGTTGCCCTTTACCGAAGATCGACTGTATACAACAGATCAGATGTCATTTGATGCAGGCCTACATACGAGAGAGAGTGAGAGTGAGAGTGAGAGAGAAAAAAAATCCGGACCCAGGTCTGTTGCACTGTGATGCAACAGCCCTACATTAGCGCCACAGTGCTGCCCACTCTTGTGCAAAATAAAACTTGAGTCTCTGATCATTTGACTTTATCCCTGTTAAGGAGGTTCAGTGAGATGGCATGGTAACTTTATTTCCACTAAATGTATTTAGTAGCTCCGTTGCAAGGGGTTGCTGATGATGAGAATGCTTAAGAAAATTGGTCTTTTAGCCCATCAAGTCCACACCAACCATCACTCAGTCACACGAGTTATATGTTATCCCACTTTTGCATCCACTCCCTACACATTTCGGGCAATGTTTATAGTGATCAATTAATCTTCAAACCTGCACATCTTTGGGATGTGCGAGGAAATCCACGTGATCAGAGGGAGAACGTGCAAACTCCACACAGACAGCATTTTAAGGTCAGGATTGAACCCGAGTCTCAAGTACTGTGAGGTAGCAACTTTACCAGCTGCGCCAATAATATGTTTGAGGAAAGGTCAATAACCTGAAATGTTAACTCTTTTTACCTTAAGATATAAAGCCTGTACTGTCAGCACCTGTAGCCAGGATCAAACCTGGGTCTTTGGCGCTGTAAGGCAGCAACTGTACCGCTGTGCCACCAAATGTGGCGCCGTTTGATTTGGCAAAATGATTTAAATAAGCAACTTAGATTATATTTCTACAGTACTTGAGGCAGATAAAATGTATTTGTGGCAATTTAGCTTCAGCAGTACCAAGATTAAAGGCAAAAGTTATTTTTGAATGAGAGAAATTTAATGAGGAAGTACAAGTTTGATGATGGAAGTGATTGCAAGTTTAAGTCAGCAGACAATACATGAGATAAAACAAACATGAAGTGAAGGCAAAACCATCAGCATTTTTTTAACTTTTAAATTCTATTTAATTTCAGCTTCATCACTTTAAAATCAAACTGTGGTTTATTCCAATGATCTCATTGCAACTTTGAATTATACTTTTTTTCTGAGATTAGGTTAAATGAAGCTAAATAGTGGTGTAAGATTCTGCAATGTAATTACTTTCCAAAGATTTCTCAGTTGCTATTTCTAAATTGATTATATAATATAATTTTACATTCCAATCCATTTTACATTCCAGTGTTAATAATAACATATGCCACCAGTTTAAATAATAGAATAAAACTACCCATAAAAAGTACATTTTGAACATAGAAATAAAACATTGGTGTTCCCAGCAATAACATTCTTAGGTCCATGATTAGGTATAATCTTCATTTATAATCACACATGTTCGGTCCATTTCTAATTTAGGTTGACAAGTTAGAAACCCATTTCATGGTTTAACCTAGAGCTCACTCACATTCCCATGCAATTTGCCAGGTCAGAAGAAAATTGATTTTAATGCAAGCATGTGGTTATTAACAAGAAAGTATCGACTTTCATGAGGATTGGTTCCAAATTTAAAGACTGAAGTTTCATTTTATTGACATGTAATTTGTAAGTAAATAAATACCAAAGAATGTTTGGTTCAGGCAGCATCACTGGAGAACATGGATAGGTGATGTTTCAGGTCGGGACCTTTGTTCACTCGAGACCTAAAACTTCACCTATCCATGTTCTCCACAGAGATGCTGCCTGACCTGCTCAGTTACTCCAGCACTTTGTCCATTTGAGTAAACCAGCACCCTCAATTCCTGGTTTCTACCAACGTATGTTTGTCAACTCAATTTACGTAAACGTAGGTCCAAATTATATTCAATGCAGCTGGAGACAAGGTGCACACCATGCCCCAGGGACAGCTGGATAGAAATCCAGAAAAAAACATTGGATTTAAAGTCTGCATTGGCAGCCAAGGTGATCCAGAATTAACCAAGTTATATTATGGATCTTCTGGACAAGTACTGACAACATGAAATTTCTTACTGACTCAAAATTAAATTCTAAACTGGGAATCAAGATTTGGTTAGTTTAGTTTATATTAGTATAGAGATACAGCATGGAAACAGGCCCTTCGGCTCACCGTGTCCGCACCAGCAGCGATCCTGCTACACTAACGCTATCCTACACACTGGGGACGATTTACCAAAGCCAATTAACCTACAAACATGTCTTTGCAACGTGGGAGAAAATCCACTTGGTCACAGGGAGAATATACAAACTCCTCGCAGACAGCACCGATAGTCAGGATCGAATCCCGGTCTCTGACACTGTAAGGCAATAGACAATAGGTGCAAGATTAGGCCATTTGGCCCTTCGAGTCAGCACCGCCATTCAATGTGATCATGGATGATCATGCCTCTAGTGTGTCCATGCCCTTAACAATCTTATATGTTTCAATGAGATATCCTCTCATCCTTCTAAACTCCAGCGTGTGCAAGCCCAGCTGCCCCATTCTCTCAGCATATGACAGTCCCGTCATCCCGGTAATTTACCTTGTAAACCTACGCTGCACTCCCTCAACAGCAAGAATGTCCTTCCTCAAATTAGGTGACCAACTCTACCGGCTCCAACTTAAGGCAGCAACTCTACCGCTGCACCACTGTGCCGCTCTGACATACTCATTCTTGCAGTTCTGAGGGTGGCATTAAGTTCCTTGGTCCCAGTGGCATCATTCGGTGCCAAATCCTCTGCAGGGAAAAGGAGACGAGTTGACAAGAAGCAATAAAGTTGATTAGGCACATGTTGCCAGTTAGTCTAACCATTAGAGCCCATCAAGTAATGTCAGTAGGTTGAAATCTGATTATCACCACTTCCACTCCTGCTTGCTCAGTTGGTAAATTGAAACTTGCTATTAGGTACCAGGCTGAAGAACAGAGACCAAATTTTAAAAAAGACGCGATCAAAAGTTAAAAGGAAAACTGCATTTCCACATTGCGAAACCTCTCCATGGTCCATTGATTACTTTGGAACTGTTGTCACTGTGTTGTATGCTGGTGAATCTGACAATTTTTATAGAGCAAGGTGTTGAACAACAGATTAATATTTTGATGAGGATGTGCGGTTGAATATTGATCAGGACCCCATATCAGCAGCGAATATGTCATTTAATCCATTGAACAGTTACAACGGGATTCAGTTTAACAGCCCATCCTAGTGCAGCACTTTAGTGCTGGACTGAATTATCAAATTCAATCATGTCCTCTAGTTCTGGAATGCAACTTGAACTGACAATTTAAATAATTGAAAAACAGTGCTGGATAAGGTTGGACACAATGTTTTTCTCTTTAAAATCAGAGGTTTATTCTGTACTAGACTAAGTGGGACCCATAGGGTCCCAGGTTCACACGGGAGGGCCGGTCCCCCAACGCAATATTCCACTTCTCCACCAATTCCAACATTGGTGGCCAGTGGGGAGGGGGGAGGGGGGAGGGGGGGAGGGGGGGAGGGGGGGGGGGGAGATTTGTTGGAGATAATCATATTTTGGAGAAAAGAGTAGATGGTGACGTGCTTTATAATGGAATCATGGAAATGCACAGACAATATGGTCTGAGATGTTACACTTTGGGAGGTTAAACGTAAAGGGAAAATACACAATTAATGATATGACTTGATGGCATTGATTTACCGAGGGGTCTTGGGATCTAAGTCTATAACTCCCTGAAAGTGGCAGCACTATAAGATAGAGTGGTGAAGATGACATATGGCATGGTATTGAGTATAAGAGTCAGAAAGTCATGATGCATCTTTGTACGTCGTTGGTTACGCCTCATTTGGAGTATTGCATGCAATTCTGGTCGCTCCATTACAGGAAGTATGTGAAAGCTTTGGAAAGGTTGTAGAGAGGATTTGCCGGAATGATGACTGGATTAAGGGGTATTAGCTACAAGGAGTGGTCAGACAGATTTAGATTGTTTACCAGAGGTTGCGGGAGGACCTGATAGAAGTATATAAAATTATGAGAGGCATAGATAGGGCAGACAGTCAGAACCTTTTTGTCAAGATGGAAACATCAAATGCTAGTGGGCATAGCTATAAGGTGAGAGGGGCAAAGTTTAAGGGAGATGTATGGGGAAAAGTTTTTACACGGAGTGTGGTGAGTGTATGGAACATGCTACCAGGAGTAGTGGTTGAGGCAGATACGATAGTGACATTTAAGAGACTTTTGGATAGGCATAATGATATACAGCGAATGGAGGGATATGGGTTATGTGCAGGCAGATAAGAGTTGGTCATGTCATCATCTTCGGCACAGAGATTGAAGAGGCTGGTCTTGTGCTGTACTAGAAACATAGAAACATAGAAAATAGGTGCAGGAGTAGGCCATTCGGCCCTTCGAGCCTGCACTGCCATTCAATATGATCATGGCTGATCATCCAACTCGGTATCCCTTACCTGCCTTCTCTCCATACCCCCTGATCCCTTTAGCCACAAGGACCACATGTAACTCCCTCTTAAATATAGTAAACGAACTGGCCTCAACTACCTTCTGTGGCAGAGAATTCCAGAGATTCACCACTCTCTGTGTGAATTTTTTTTTTCTCATCTCGGTCCTAAAAGATTTCCCCCTTATCCTTAAACTGTGACCCCTTGTCCTGGACTTCCACAACATCGGAAACAATCTTCCTGCATCAAGCCTGTCCAACCCCTTAAGGATTTTGTAAGTCTCTATAAGATCCCCCCTCAATCTTCTAAATTCTAGCGAGTACAAGCCGAGTCTATCCAGTCTTTCTTCATATGAAAGTCCTGACATCCCAGGAATCAGTCTGGTGAACCTTCTCTGTACTCCCTCTATCGCAAGAATGTCTTTCCTCAGATTTGGAGACCAAAACTGTACGCAATACTCCAGGTGTGGTCTCACCAAGACCCTGTACAACTGCAGTAGAACCTCCCTACTCCTATACTCAAATCCTTTTACTATGAATGCTTACATACTATTCACTTTCTTCACTGCCTGCTGCACCTGCATGCCTACTTTCAATGACTGGTGTACCATGACACCCAGGTCGCGCTGCATCTGCCCTTTTCCTAATCGGCCACTATTCAAATAATAGTCTACTTTCCTGTTTTTGCCACCAAAGTGGATAACCTCACATTTATCCACATTATACTGCATCTGCCATGCGTTTGCCCACTCACCCAGCCTATCCAAGTCACCTTGCTGCCTCCTAGCATCCTCCTCACAGCTAACTGCCGCCCAGCTTCGTGTCATCCGCAAACTTCGAGATGTTGCATTCAATTCCCTCGTCCAAATCATAAAAAATATTGTAAATAGCTGGGGTCCCAGCACTGAGCCTTGCGGCACCCCACTAGTCACTGCCTGCCATCGTGAAAAGGACCCTTTCACTCCTATTCTTTGCTTCCTGTCTGCCAGCCAGTTCTCTATCCACATCAATACTGAACCACCAATACCGTGTGCTTTAAGTTTGTATACTAATCTCTTGTTTGGGACCTTGTTGAAGGCCTTCTGAAAGTCCAGATATAACACATCCACTGCTTCTCCCTTATCCACTCTACTAGTTACATCCTCAAAAAATTCAATAAGATTTGTCAGACATGATTTACCTTTCGTAAATCCATGCTGACTTTGTCCAATGATTTCACCACTTTCCAAATGCGCTGCTATCCCATCTTTAATAACTGACTCTAGCAGTTTCCCCACTACCGACGTTAGACTAACTGGTCTGTAATTCCCCGTTTTCTCTCTCCCTCTCTTTCTAAAAAGTGGGATTACATTAGTTACCCTCCAATCCTCAGGAACTACTCCAGAATCTAAATAGTTTTGAAAAATTATCACTAAGGCATCCACTATTTCTGTGGCTACTTCCTTAAGTACCCTGGGATGCAGCCTATCTGGCCCTGGGGATGTATCGGCCTTTAATCCATTCAATTTACCTAACACCACTTTCTGGCTAACCTGGATTTCACTCAGTTCCTCCATCTAATTTGACCTGCAATCCCCTGCTATTTCCGGCAGATTATTTATGTCTTCCTTAGTGAAGACAGAACCAAAATAGTTATTCAATTGGTCTGCCATGTCCTTGTTCCCCATGATCAATTTACCTGGTTTTGACTGCAAGGGACCTATGTTTGTTTTAACTAATCTTTTTCTCTTCACATATTGATAAAAACATTTGCAGTCAGTTTTTATGTTCCCTGCCAGTTTTCTTTCATAATCCATTTTCCCTTTCCTAATTAAGCCATTTGTCCTCCTCTGTTGGACTCTAAATTTTTCCCAGTCGTCTGGTAGGCTGCTTTCTCTGGCTAATTTGTACGTTTCATCTTTTGCTTCGCTGCTATCCCTAATTTCCCTTGTTATCCACGGATGCACTGCCTTCTCTGATTTATTATTTTGCCATACTGGGATGAACAATTGTTGTAGTTCATCCATGCAGTCTTTAAATGCCTTCCATTGCATATCCACCGTCAACCCTTCAAGAATCAATTGCCAGTCTATCTTGGCCAATTCACATCTCATACCCTTAAAGTTACCTTTGAGGGAAGGTTCAGGACCCGTGTTTCTGAATTACAAATGTCACTCTCCATCCTAATGAAGAACCCAACCATATTATGGTCACTCTTGCCCAAGGGGCCACGCACAACAAGGCTGCTAACTAACCCTTCCTCATTACTCAATACCCAGTCTAGAATAGCCTGGGGGATCCATACTGTTTTATGTTTCAATGTAAAGCGTCTCCTTCACTGTTATGGAAATTAATGAATAATATCTTCCCTCAAGCGTCGACATTGTTTGACTTGGAGACTGATGCTCCTCTGTATTTATTTTCCTAAAATGGATTTGGGATGTTTTGCTTTGAAACCTATCCAAATAGTACACAATATCAACAGCTGAAAGCAGTGGTTGCAAAGCTTTTCAGGAAAATCACTTCATAATGTACTGGGTCAAGCATTTGGGACTACACTCACTCAGAATAATCCTTCATGGTTCTGAATTGTGCATTGTGGTCAGCAGTGATGCAACACAGATAATATTTGTGGTAAAGTACTGACTTAGTTCTAATGTTAAATTAGCAGGTCTGCCGTGTTCCTGTTCAATAAAAACCTTCACTTGGTGGGGCCACAGAGATTATCTGGGGAAAATGATTATGCTCTTGTTAGATTTGGCAAATATCTGACACGTGTTCTGCACACAAGGCCTGGATATTATTCAGATCTAGACAGGTTGATTTTGCATTGTCCTAATAGACTTACAATGGTCAGCATGTGACGATCTCAGCTTGGGTGAGCGACATGAAAGTAGGGGTCTGAAGATGTTGAACAGATTCCATTATTTTAACTTGGTGCTGCACCATTGCAATCTGGTCTTTGCGTTGTCAGAAAAATCTTCACCAAAGAGCAAACAACACAGTGGTGTAGTTTGATTTAAGTTTTGGTGTTGGCGGAGATACTGCTAGTCCTGGACGAGATCTTGAAACATTCTTGTCACAATGTTCACCGCTTCTGCCTTGGTCACATAGACGGACCTTGCCCCTTTTTGTCATTTGCTCTGTTGACTGCTGAAGTATCCAATGGCATCTGAAAAGATAGTCAGAATGTATTACTGCTCAAATGTCACGTGGACTAGAATAGACCTTGAAAATAGCGTACATTCTTTGCTTCATTACTTTTAAATGGAATGGGTTGCTGGAGACATGACTAGAAAGGACATGAGTGCCTGTAACCCGACAACAGGATGAATTTGCTGAAATAGCTTCACTAACTGAATGTGAAAGCACTTCTTGGCCAGAATAGAATTAAAGTTAAAGTATTTTCATAATTGTCTTTTTAACAGCAAAACTTTATCTTTACGAGGACTTAGTTTGTCCAATAAATTGATCCCATGAGCATAATAATTTTATAACCTCGTTTGTAATTTGACATTAAGTCATGGTCAGCTCCTTATTTACATTGTACTTATCAAAAGTAATCGTCATCATATTCACTTCAGCAACTTAGATCTTTTGAAAAACTGTTCATAACATCAGTGTGAAGATGGGCCTTGACCCGAAACATCATCCATTCCTTCCCACCAGAGATATTGCCTGAGTTACTCCAGCATTTTGTGACTATTCACAATAATAGTTGTCTTTGCAAAATGAAATGGTTGGCAAACTATTTTTCTCCATTTTAACGTGTGCTGTGCAGATAAATGAATCGTATCAATTGCATTGACACCACTTGTTCATGCCATTATCATGGCAAGTTACCTACAAATTTTCTGAAAGTCATTCTTGATGAAACAATGAGAATAACTTTGGCGGAAATTCTCATCTGGTTTGTGCTTTGACTAACGTTCCAACGTCATTTTCTGATGATGAATGAAAATTGCCTCGTGTTATCCTCAGTGAATCATCTTACCCTGCTAATAGTTTTCATCACCTAAATAGGAATGACAACATGTAAATAAATCATAAAGAAATTAGGTAATTTCTGTTGAGATTAAAGCATCTATGAATTAATCTTTGATGAATTTACATTAAAAGTTTACAGATGGTTCAATAAAAATGTGATAAGCACTAGTCAAAACTAGGAGATGCTGATATTAAACATGATATAACAACGTGTTTAGTTTAATATTGTAAAACATCTGTAGTTAATGAATGGCACAGTTCAGTTAATTGTATCATTATTTATAATGTGCAGGATGACAGATTCTTGATTAGTACGGGTGTCGTGGGTTATGGGGAGAAGGCAGGAGTTAGGGTTGATGGGAAAGATAGATCTTCCATGATTGAATGGCGGAGTAGACTTGACGTGTCGAATGGCCTAATTCTGCTCATACAACTTATGAATAATCAAGCATTGTCACCAATTGATCAGTCAGGTTTGGGCAAGTCAATTTCAGGTCAGAGCAGGAGCGGCAGCTTTGACCAGCAAGCCCATTGACTGGTTTGAGAATCCAAATTGTCTAATTGAGTAGCTAATAAAAGGTGTAGTGGATCAGCTTATTGGGAGAGGCTGTGCTGAGGGCAAGTGTGAGTCTTTGGCTCAGCAGTCTTCAGCTACGAGACTATCACAGAGGTGGATAGGAGGACAAGGTGTAGTCTTCTCTTGTGGGTGATGCTTGTGATTATTTTTCCCTAGCTTAGTTGCAGTGGTGATGGTAGGTACAATGCTCCCCCCTGCAGGGTGTGGGAAGTTGGGGAAACTGCTAGACAGGGAGTGGAGGTGACTCATGTGGCCATTCCCTCAGTACACCCTTTTGGGTGCTGTCAGGGGGAGATGACATTGTGTTGAGCAACAGTACCAGCCAGGGCTGTGGCACCCAGTTTATTTCTGATGCACAGCAGGGAAGGGTAATTTCACGCAGAGCCATAGTGATAGGTAACATTTTGGTTAAAGGTGCAGATGGAAAATTCTGCGGCAGCAGTTGAGACTCCTGGATGGTGTGTTGCCTCCTTGGTTCCAGGATGTCTCGGAGCAGCTGCGTGGCATTCTCAAGGGGGAGTAGGAGCAGTCGAAAGTTGTTGTGCATGTTGGCACCAACGACATAGGTAGGAAAAGGAAGAGGTACTGCAAAATTGGGGTGGTACAGTGGCACCACAGAGGAGTGCTGCCTTACAGTGTCAGAGACCCGGGTTCGATTCTGACAACGGCTGCTGTTTGTACGGAGTTTGTACATTCTCCCTGTGACTGTATGGGTTTTCTGCAGATGCCCCAGTTTCCTCCCACACTCCAAAGACGTGCAGGTTTGTAGGAGAATTGGCTTCTGTAAAATTGTTTCTAGTGTATAGGTGATAGCTGATTGGTGTGGACATGGTGCCCTGTTTCCATGCATTATCTAAATACTAAAATCAGTACGGAGAGTTGTGCAAAAGGATATGAAGCAGGACCTCCAGTTTCATGATCTCTGGATTAATTCTAGTGCCAAGTGCTAGTGAGGGTAAGAACAGGATGATAGGGCCGATGAATGTGTGGCTGAGGAGTTAGTGCTGTGGGCAGGGGTTCAGGTTGCTGGACCATTGGGGTCTCTTCTGGGGCAGAGGTGACCTGTACAATAGGGATGGCGTGCACCTGAACTGGAGCGGAACCAATATCCTGGCAGGCAGGTTTGCCAGGACTGCACGGGTGGGTTTAAATTAGATTGGCTAGTGGGTGGGTGGAAATTATGGCCAATAAGCCAGGTAACTATAAGCCTGTGGACCTAACATCAGTGTAAGGGAATTACTGGATACAATCCTAAAGGATAAGATTAATCAACATTTGAGAATGCAGGAATTAAATAAAAAAGCCAGCATGGGTTTGTTAGAGGGTGATACTGTCTTGTCCAATTTGATTGAATATTTTTGAAGTAATAAAATGTGTTGATGAGACGCCTCAATCCTAGGCATTTATGTAGTTTACATGGATTCCCCTAAAACCATTGGCAAGCTCCAACAAGTTGGTCTGGAAGATTAGTCCATAGTATCCAAGAGATAGGAGAACTGGATGCAAAATTAAGATACTATAAACTGCAGATACTGGAATCTTGAGAAATACACTCAGTGCTGGACGAACTCAGCAGGCCAGGTAGTATCTGGAAGGAATGAATACATTATATTTTGGGTCAGGACCCTTCTTCAGACCGATGAGATGCAAAATTGACTTGATGAAAGAAGGTACAAGCTGATGGTGGATGTTTTTGAGATTGGGCTACTCCTTTTCCTTAGTTTCTTACTGACATTTCCGAATCAAAAGATTGTTTGTACTATAATTGTAAATAAATATATAGATTTTATAGCACCTAGATTATATCCACAGAGTGAGACCATCCGATATTTCTGCAAAGGGCTTTGAAGTATTTCTGAAAATTGCTATGCTATGCCATTGCGAATTCACGGTACTGCAAAAGGGTAGATCTATATAATGGATGTTTGCTGTCAATGAAATAATAGGGTTATATTTTACCCATTATCTACTTTGGCCTAGATTACACTCAACCCAGTCCATGGCTCACAATAGGCATCAGCATTGATCAGGTGCTCACAGAAACTGCTCCTTAAGTACTGTTTGCATTGTTGCTTCGAAGCTCTGTCAATTAGATAGAGCAATGAGCAATGCCTTGTCCAAAGGAAGCAGAAATAAGGCCCCACTTTTGCCCTCCACTGATGCTTGAACTCTTCAAAGGCTTTTTCAAGTTTGGTGCGAGCTGGAGCATGTTCAAATAATTAAAAACCTTCTTAAACTATTTATTTAAAACACTTTAAGCTGCTGTTAATTAATTAAACACATGGATACAGTGGAAAGTTGAAAAACAACAACATCTAGGCTAAACTAGTTGTTTATATGAAAATTGGACATGTATTCAAAGAAACAGAAAAAAAACACAAAGTGCTGCAGTAACTCAACGGGTCTGGTAGCATCTCTGGCAAACATGCATCGGTGGTAATTTGGATCAGGGCCCTTCTTTAGACTGAAGAAGGGTCCTGACCTGAAACATCACCAATCCATGTTTTTCTGAGATGCTCCCAGACCCGCTGAGTCACTTTGAATCTTTTTCTTTGCAAACCAACATCTGCAGTTCCTTATTTTCAAAGATACTGCATCTTCATAAGATCATGTGATAGGAGTAGAATTAGGCCATTCGGCATATTAAGTCTACTCTGCCATACAATCAAGGCTGATCTATCTCTCCCTCCTAACCCCCTTCTCCTGCCTTCTCCCCATAACCTCTGACACCTGTTACAACCAAGAATGCAGCCAATCTTGTTGCATTATCAGCTCTAGCAGTGTTAATCTGAAGGTCCAGATACAAAATCTATTTGGCCTTTCATCTCATTAGAACAGTAAAAATAGAAAAGGAACAGACCATTCAGCCGAACCGCAATGCTATTTTAAAGTTCACATCTGCCTGTAGATTATAGGTATCCCTCAATTCTCTGCCTGTTCATGTTTATCTAAATGTCTCTTAAGCATTGCCATCGTATCTGTTCCCACCACCACTCCTAGGGCTCACCATGTAAAAGGAAAACTTGCCTCGGAAATCTCCTTTAAACCTTCCCCTCTCACTTTAAACCTGTGCCCGCTAGTATTTGACATTTCTCCCCAATCGCCCCACAGCCTCTGACACTGAAGAGAAAATAATCCAATTTTATACAATCTCTCCTTCAAACTAATATTCTCCAATC
Source organism: Raja brachyura (assembly GCA_963514005.1). The sequence goes on from OY740800.1 coordinate 14,599,910, forward strand.
CATGTAACATTCTGGTGAAATTATTTTGCAGCCGCTTCAAAGCCTCCACATTATTCCTGTAATGTAGCAACCAGAACTGCACACAATACTCCAAATGTGGCCTCATCAAAGTTTTATAGAACTGCAGTACGGCTTGCCAACTTTTATACATGGTGTCCTGAGCAATGAAGGCAGATGTACTGTGCACTTTCTTTCTACTTGTGCTGTTCGTCTTCAGGGTGTAATGGACTTGCATCCCATGATTTCTCTCAGCATCAATGCCCCTAAGGGTTCTGCCATTTAACACACACTTTCTCATTCATTTGACCTCCCAAAGTGCAACACCTTGCACTTGTCCTGATTAAACTATCTACAATTTCTCTGCTCACCTTTCCACCTGGCATATATAATAATCATAAGTGATAGGAGCACAATTAGGCCATTTGGATCATCATCTCTACTCCGCCATTCAATCATGGCTGATCTATCTCTCCCTCTTATCACCCTTCTCCTGCCTTCTCCCCATAATCTCTGACACCTGCTCATTAAGAATCTATTTATCTCTGCCTTCCACTGACTTGGCCACCACGGTCTTCTGTGGCAAATAATTCCACAGATTCACCACCATGTATAGGCATGTAGGTACAGCAGGCAGTGAAGAAAGCTAATGGCATGTTGGCTATCATTGAGAGAGGATTTGAGATTAGGAGCAAGGAGTTCCAACTGCAGTTGTGCAGGGCCCTGGTGAGACCGCACCTGGAGTATTGTGTGCAATTTTGTTCTCCTAGTTTGAGGAAGGACATTATTGCTATTGAGGGAGTGCAGCATAGGTTCACCAGATTAATTCCCGGGATGGCGGGAGTGACATATGATGAATGAATGGGTCAGCTGCGCTTATATTCACTGGAATTTAGAAGGATGGGAGGGAATCTTATAGAAACATTAAATTCTTAAAGGATTGGACATCAGGGTAGATGCAGGAAAATTGTTCCCGATGTTGGGGGAGTCCAGAACCAGGGGTCACAGTCTAACAATAAGGGGGGTAGGCCATTTTGGGCTGAAATGAGGAAAAACTTCTTCACCCAGAGAGTTGTGAATCTTTGGAATTCTCTGCCACAGAAGGCAGTGGAGCCAAATTCACTGGATGTTTTCAAGAGAGAGTTAGATTTAGCTCTTAGGGCTAAAGGAATCAAGGGATATGGGGAAAAAGCAGGAACGGGATACTGATTTTAGATGATCAGCCATGATCATATTGAATGGTGGTGCTGGCTCAAAGGGCCAAAAGGCCTACTCCTGCGCCTATTTTTCTACGTTTCTATGTATCCTTTGGCAACCTTCCCCACTAACAACTCCAGAAATGTTCATGTCATTTGTAAACATACTAAACAGACCACCTATTTTTTTTCCTCCATCATTAATATATAATCAGAAACAAGAGTGGCTCCAAAATTGATCCCTGCAGAACATCACTGGTAGGAGGCATCCAGTCAGAATAATACTCTTCCACCACCACTGTCTGTCTGTTATGGCCAAGCCAATTCTGAATCCAACCTAGTTAGTCTCAATGGATAGCACATGCCTTAATCTTCTGAATCAGCCTACCACTGGGAACATTTTATAAGTGCTTTACTAAAGTTCTTGTAACCAACCATCAGCATTTACTGCCCTATTCTTATCGGTCATCTTTGTCATCTCCTTAAAAAAATGTAATCAAATTTGCAAGACATGACCTCTCCCACACAAAGCCATACTGACAATCCCTAGATAGTTCATTACAGAAAGTGCCCAGTCTCAAGTAGGAGTCAAGGGACTGAGCCAGGCATGAGAGTCTGACTGCTAACATCTCCCTGACTAGTGCAGGAGGCTCTCTGTAGCTGGCTGGTGTTTCCCTCTGGGCCTTCCACAGCTGTCAGCATGACATGCCCCCAATAAAAAAGCTATTCCAGGTTACACTGCAGGTAAGGCCACTGGCCTTCTGTGCCATGAAATTCCATTATGCCTTCCTATGTCTTGCCTTTATATCAACATCTCCATTCTGAAATAAATTGTCAGGCGTTGCACACTGACATGAATGGACTGCTTGAACTGCTGCTGATTAACACTATGCATGGTTAAACCATCACGAGCTACTAACAGAAAAACGGTTGCATCTGGAGAATAACATTGTGCTTTGTGAGATACAGGAGCTGAATTAAAAGTTATGATTGGCATGGAATATTTTGTATTCAATTCCTGTCATCCTCTTTTTCCCTGAATTCTGAAATGGACTTTCATGAATTAGAAGTTTGTGCTATTGATATTCTCCATTAGATCATGAATATCTGACAAAAGCCAGTTTTAAACATTCTCAGCTTTTATTAACCTGTTCACTGCCATGATTTTTTTTTAACTATTGGCCACCCTGTGTTGGGTTTTTTCTAGGTCAAGGATGACTTGACTAAACCAAAACTAAGCCAAAACGAGTATACTTGGTGGTGGCACTGAGATGTAAGCACCCCAATACTCAGGGGTTGGCACTGAACTGGCTACATTTTACAAGGAATGCATTCTGAAGAAGGCATTTTAGAAAGCATTTTAATCATATGTAGATCGTTTACATCTGTGTTGTTTTAAGAACTATGCTTCCAATAATTTGCTTAATCTTCCTGAATCATTGCAATTTTTAATTAGTGAATAAATCTAAATCTAATAATTTTAGTTTGAGTGCTGTATACTGACAATCTGATAACCTAAATCATGAAAATCTAGCTGACATCAATAACGCTGGCATTCAAGCGATCAAGGATTCTCTCTTTAGCTCTATTTGCTTACATCATTAAATTAATCGTCCAGTTATCCAGTGAAGAGGAAGATCCATTAAACCAAGGATTACAGCTGTATCAAAGCCAAATGATAGCTGTTATTTTTATGCTTTAAAAAAATGAACTATCCAATAAATTGTAATAAAGTGAACAATGGAGGGCAGTGAAATTTAAGCAATGACATTAATTAATTATCAGATAACTTTCGTAGGATTTTTGTCTGTAGTTTCAGCTGTGCTTCTGATGTATGGACAAATCAGAAATGTCATCATTACATTCTGGATGTTATTGTTATGATTAGGTAGTCGAGTTAATAAGAATGAATGTGAAAGGGCAAAATGTGACATCAGCCACTTAGGTTAACAGCTTCTTCTGTGCCATAGTCTAGGGCTATTGACTCAGCCTCAACATTTCTATGGATCTAAATGCATGCAGACCACTGAGTAGCTGTAAGCCAAGCCTGATGACTGTCTTCATATAATCCATTTAACAAGAGTGTTTACATTAGATTGGAGGTCGAACCTTATATAGCAGTAATCTGAGCATTCTTGAGAGAGAGTATAACTGGACAGTATATCTATTATTGTGGGCTGGACTGATTACATACTGAGAGTTGTAATCAGTCCAGGATGTTGTAAAGGACTAGAATGCTGAGAAATGGCTGCGCTCATCTGCTCTGATAATAGTTATCGACTTCTGCACCGACATTGATAGATCTAAACAGAGGACTTGCACATTTTCTGAATGGGCCAGAAATTAGATTATCCTAGAGTGTCCTCCTTTGCTGCACAGCGCAGCAGCAAGCTGGTAGTCCAGTAGTCAACTTCCATTGTATCATCTAATACCATCAGTTCCACCTGTTTTCTCAATCTCCGTGCATCATTCAGAGCAATCGATTTCAATTTCCTGAGATCATTGTAGTGATGGCCTTTTACTGAGAAACGAGTAAGTGACACCCGATGCTGACTTCCTGGACAGGACTGGTATTTTCAGCCAATTCATTTGGGTAAGATGGGATGGAAAAGCAAAGTACATTAGAAAGAGATTGTAAGCCACCACATTAAACAAAGCTGGAGACAAAAGAAGCTGCAGAGCCTGCAATCAAGAACAAAAAAGTAAACAGCTGGATGAACTTGGTGGATGAAGCAGGAATGCTCAATGTTTTGGGTCGAGGCTCTGCATCACACTCTTGAACTCTGAGAAGTTTGGAAAAGTTTCATCCAATGGGTCCACTGCCAATGTAGGTAGCCCTTTAAAACCCTTGAGTTCAGGCCAATCGGTGATCTCAATTTGTCAATAACCCTGTCAGTTGCCCTAATAATTTACTCCTCATTATTGGGATTTTTACAAGTTCCTCCATGTTATTTGAAATTGTGCCATCTGTTGTCGTGGGGATATTTCCAAGATAAAGACTGATGCAAAAAAAATGATGTAACATTTGTCACTTATTTGTTTCCTGTTATTAACCAACAGCCTGTTTTTCAGAGATCACACTTGTACCCAAATGCCTTTGTCCTAATTATATATCCATAGAAACCTTTGTTTTGATGTGACTTCTCTTTAAGTTTTCTCTTAAAGTCAGTTTTCTTCTTACTTATGTGCTTTTTAATCATTTACAGTTGGATCTTAAAATCTTCCCAATCCTTTGGCCTTCCACCAGTCCTTGCCACTTGGTATTCCTTCCTCTGTTTTTAACATCATCCGTGGCCTCCTCTGTTAACCACACAGTCTCTTTCTCATGTAGTACCCCTCCTTAAGTGCTCTCAGTGATTGTGCTTCTACCACTTGGGCAGTGTATTCCACATACTCGCTGCTTTCTGGGTGAAAAGTCAAATCCACTCGAACTGGAGCACTCCATCCAGGCCATATCGTGGTGAATCTGCATCCTCTCCAAAGCTATCATATCTTTCCTATAATGCGGTGACCAGAAACACATGCAATATTCCAACTGAAGGGATAATGTCTCATTGGTGTAGATGGATGGTTCAGCTCAGCCCAGAGTTGCTGGGTGAAGGGGCTGTTTACGTGTTGTACCTCTCTGTGACTGGCATTGTGTTATGTATAATTTGCCTACTGATAGTTGGCTTCCTCAAGTTTTAAAATCAGCATCCTGTGTCACAGCTGCCGCTCAAATTGACTTTCATGTTCATCGGATGTCGGACAACCCATATAACCATATAATAATTACAGCATGGAAACAGGCCTTCTCGGCCCTTCCAGACCGTGCCGATCATTTATTTTCCCCTAGTCCCATCTACCTGCACTCAGACCATGCCCCTCCATTCCCTTCCCGTCCATATACCTATCCATTGTAACCCATTGTATCTTTTATCATATTTTGAAGGTATAACATGGACTTTATGGGGGAATAAGACAGATAGTGCAGTTCAAACCTACTGTTTAGTCTGGGTTCAATTAGATTTCTGGAACTGTCTGTTTGGAGTTTGCTTGTTCTCCACATGACTGTGTGTTTTGCCCGGAATACTCCAGGTTCCTCTTCCATTGATGTGTTGTATGACGGGTTAATTGGCCACTGCAAAATTCCCTAAAGAATAAGTAACTGATGGGAACATTCTGGATGGATGAAAGAAGATAAAGAGATATAAATGAGGGAATAGGATTTCTCTGAGAGCTGGCATAAACCTGATGTGCTAAATGCCTCCTATGTCATAAGGAAATATGTGAACCGATTTTTTTTTTCATTTTCTTTCTTTTTTTTTTGATTTAAAGTCTATTCCTTTTTTCTTATTCTTTCTTTATTTCTAAAAAACAGAAGATAATAATAGCGAATATGTTAGTTGTACATTTACTGAATTACGTTGGTATTTGTAAATTTGTTTTACTACTTGGAAATTACTATAACTAATAAAAATATTATTAACAACAAAAAAAAAAAAAAAAAAAAAAAAAAAATATGTGAACCACTCACTGCAAGCAGTCTCTGATATCCTCTGGAAGCCATAGCATTTGAGTGGTTGGTACAGTTAAATATAAGTTTGGTGGTGATTCCCAAGATATTGATAATATTGCTGCACAATGTCAGAAGAAATGGTTTTGTGAGGAATGTCATTACCTGACCATCATGTGGTCACATTTGATTATGCCACAATGAAGCCAAAGAAAAGTGAATTTATGAACTCCTAGGACATCCTGGTTTTACAATATGATGGAAGTAATCCAGTGGCATTATGAGGTCTGTGAAAGATTGATTTTTGTAGAGACAGATAAGTTTCACTCCTATTTGACCAGATCATAAATTCAAAATCCTAAATTCTTCAGTCTGAAGAATGGTCTCAACCCGAAATGCCCTCCATTCCTTCTCTCCAGCGATGCTGCCTGTCTTGCTAAGTTACTCCAGCATTTTGTGTCTATTTTTGGTTTAAACCAGCATCTGCAGTTCCTTCCTACACAGCTGGTGCTCTAAGATGTCTCTGGAGCGCAGATCCTGCCACAAAGTTTGATTGACTTCTATTCATATTCATTAGCAACACCAAATAAATAAAAATTAAGAGAATGTGCTGTTTGTTACTGTGAGAAAGAGACCAAACTATTATTCATAATAGTTGGCCCATGACAGAGTACACCTTGTATAAAAACCATGGACATTTAACATTTGACACATGTGGCCTCCTTTAATAGAAGTCCTTTCTGATGGTTGCTTTTTTTAATTGCATTTCCAAAATCTTTAATGAGACATATCATTGGAAAGGGGATCTGTGGAAACCTCGTACATAACTTAAACAGTGATGCCAAGCGTTTGTTGTTTTGGCCTCTGAAAATAGTTAAAATGTAAAGGATAAACAGTAGATTGTTAGCACAAGTTAGTAGATAGTTGGCACGTTGCACAGTGGAGCTTTGGCTGATAAAAGACTGAATGCCAAATGAAGAGTTGGATTTTTTGCAATGAACATTTGGAGGTGAGCTGAATCATAACGGGCACATTTGGAGATATTTCTCAGTCTGGATGTGGTCGGGTTGTTCTGCCAGCCTGTCTATTCGAGCACATGTTCTGGAGCAATCTTGTTCCAAAAAAAGTGTGTGCTGCTTTCATATCCCCTTACCCCCCTCTTCTTCAGCCACTTTCCCAATGTTAAAATGTGTCTACATCTATAAGTAATATCAGAGCCCCACAAAGGTCCTTTGTAAAGGTAATTTGCTCTTGTAACCTGAGATAACCTTTTTAGGTTTAGTCTTGCTGTCTTCCTTCTACCATACCCATTAGCTGCACAATCCAATCATCATTTGAAATATGTCCACCAAATTATTTTGTGCTGTTGGCTGTTCTAATAAGCCAAGTCATATTTAAATTGACAGAATCGAGCAGATTTTTTTATATTTGTGATCTATCCAATTCACCAGTGCCATTTGGCCCCAAAAAACTCCCATTGCCTGGCCACTTAAAATGCCAAGTCAATAAGTATTCATTATAATTCATAGTTTATAATGTATGTAAGATTTTTTTTTTAAAGAATCTAAAATAATTAATAGTAATAGAGAGAATGTACCATATGAATCAATAGGACAAAGTCAAGAACCCCTTTGGCCCTGATGGCCCAAATCCTTGTATTTTATGAGGTGGATGTAAAAACCGTAAATGACTTGTGAACTTGCAGAGTTCCCTTGACTCTAGACAGTCATCATAGATTGGAAAGTAGCCAATGTAATCCTGCTCTTTGAAAAGTGAGCGAAAACAGGGTCTGTGGCCAGTTTGACTGAGATCATGAATAGGGAGAGTGCTTGTGGTTATTATTAGGCAAGTGGTAGCCGAATGCATGGAAAATGATGATATAATTAAGCAAAGTCGACACAGTTTAATGAGAAGAAAATCATTTTGAGAACTGAGTAAGCTTTTGTGCATATAACGTGCAGAGATTTTTATTTGTTACATAGATGGGCAGATTTCTGGCCTTTAAATTTGTTATCCATGGCTTGTGATCCCTAGCAAAGCAGTTTGGAGTTTAAAATAATGATGGGACTGGAGTCTAGTACAACCTATGTAAGGTTAGAAGATGTACTTTCCTGTGAGGCGTTAAGCGCCTGTCCCAGTAGCATGCGACTGCATGCGGCGAGCGCGACCAAATGTGGTGGCTTGAGCCGTACGGCCTCGCAGGGCCGGTTCCACTTTGAACCGCGGAGGCGTATGGAGTTGTACGGGGCTGGTCCTGACATCATACTCACCAATCAGCTGGGCAGGAGGCGGGCCAAGAGAATTTGGACGGCGCACGGCGTTGGGCGGTGACTTCATCGCGCAACCACACGTCGGGTGGTGACATCATCGTGCAATGCCACGCGCTAGGTGTACGCCATCAAGACGCTGCGTACGGCGTCATGATGCTGCGTACGACATCGAGACGTTGCGTACGGCCGCAATGCGGCTGCTGGCCTGTCGGCCGTTGCCGCGCGGGATTTTGAACAGTGTCAGTTTTTCGGAGCCCCGCGCGATATCGGGACCAGCTCCGCACAACTCCATACGGATCCGGTGTTCAAAGTGGGACCGGCCCCACAAGGCCGTATGGCTCAAGTGACCACGTTAGGTCGCGCTCGCCGCATGCTGGTGGGACAGGCCCTTTAGTAACGGTATTTACAATTAAATGATGGTTCAATGGTTACCATTACTGACAACATTTTTATTTTTTTTAGTTCTGTGTTTATTTAATTATTTATATTTAAATTAACCAGTTTCCTTGATGGGATTTAAATGTGTGTCTCTGGAACAATGATCTAGGTTGCTAGGCTAACAACTTAATTACAAAGTTGTTATATCCCTAATTCAGGGTTTTGGCAGAAGATGTAGTATATTTGGATTTTCAAAAAAAGGATATAACAAGTTGCTGCCCACAAAGTTGTTGAATACGATTCCTGAGATTGGAAGTAAATGTATTTATAATACTGGAGCATTGTATTAAAGGTTAGTTAGCTGGTAAAATAGAATATAAATAAATAGGTCACTTTTGGGTTAACGAGTTATAACCAGTGAATGTCACAATCATTAGTATTTATAACTGGAGCTATTTACAAACTATATCAATAACTTGCATCACACAATTAACTATGTATCAAAATGACTTTATGATACAAAAAGGTGAAGGAAATAAAACTATGAGGAGAATATCAGGAGAGTATAAAGGACACAATTGGTTAAGTGAGTGACAAAGGAGAAAATGGAGTACAATATGGGGGAACATAGAACGGTACAGCATAGGAACAGGCCCTTTAGCCCACAATGTCTATGCCGAACATGATGCCAAGACCAACTCTTATCTGCCTGCCTCCATTCCCTGCATATCCATGTGTCTATCCAAAGCTCTCTCTTATACCCTTAATGTATCTGCCTTCAACATCCTCGGTAGCACATTCCAGGCACACAGTATCTTCTGTGTGTATATGAATTTAAAAATAATCAAAAATACTTGCCTCGCAATCTCCCTTAAACATTTCCCCTCTCTCACCTGAAATCTTGGCCTCTAGTGTTTGATGTTTCCATCCTGGAAAATAAGGTTCTAACTATCTAATCCATCAATGCCTCTCATAATTCCATATTCTTCGAACGGCTCAACCTCCAGCTTTCCAGTATAAACAATCCTTGTTAGTGCACCACTCCCTCTAGCTAATACACCAAAATCCAGGCATTATTCTGGTAAACCTCCTCTTCACCCTTTCAAAAGCCTTCACTTTCTTTCCTGTATTGGGGAAACCAAAACTGCACACAATACTCCAAATCTGTAAATGGGCAATCCCCCAAATGGGTATAAATCAATAAATGTATCCAGTTTGATAGGGAAGTAGCAGGATTTCTTTATCTTTGATAAACTAGAAAAGATAGTGAGGGATTTGTGTGTCCTTCAACAGATCTCAGAAATCTCAGTACGTGGGCAGGAACCTGGTAAGAGGACATAAGGAAGGGTGATCATTTGGAGAGAATGCACCTGGAGTATAGTGTGTGATTTTGATTGCCTTGCCAAAGGAAGAATGTACTTGTGTAAATACATTCTTCCTTTGGCAAGGCAATCAAAATCAAAGTGGAACAAAGATTAATTTGATTGATTTCTTCAGAAGCTGGAATTGCCCTTTGAGTAAGGAGGGCCTTTATTCCCCGTGTTTTAGAGGAACTGAAGTTCATGTCATTTGAAACCTATAATATTATGTGAGATATTATTATATTATTCAGTCTGAAGAAGGGTCTCGACCCAAAACGTCGCCCATTCCTTCTCTCCAGAGATACTGCCTGTTCCGCTGAGTCACTCCAGCATTTTGTGTCTATCTTCGGTTTAAACCAGTATCTACATTCCCTTCCTACACGTATTATTTGAGGGCTTGGCAAAGTGAATATTATGTTGTTTTGCCCGACTGGAGAATCTGGAAACCAATCTCACAAATTTTAAGATATGGGATTTGATGGAGTTAGGAATGAGATGGGAAAACATTCAGAATGTTTTAGATCTTTAGGAATTCTCCATTCTGTGAAGCTGAATATAACTAACCTTCATTTTTTAAGTACATAATTTTGAATGTTTTTCATAAGTATCCCTGCCCTATTTCTTTACTTAATCTGAGATTTGTTTTCCATTTTAATGAGGCCTTTCTAAATCTTTTGTTGCATCAGCAATTTTTCTGGTCTCTTTATGGCTCAAGTAAATTTGGCCATATCACAGTAAAGAAAATGAATGTCCCAAAGTATATGTCAATGTATGTCATGTAAGTGAGATTGGAGTTCAATTAAAGGGGTTTTGCTTATTTTACACAAAGCATCTGCACTGCACCAGTGACATGTCACACCAATGATATCCCTGAATTAGCAGTAGCATCATAGGTCCATGTCGATAATCCTTTATTCAATACATAATGATGATATAAATTAGAATTGAACACAGCAATCAATTAATCATTGTTTGTTTTATTATGAGTCACCTCTTAGCATGGTATGATGCATACCCACCATGCTGCTGATGTCATCCGACAATGACTCAAGTACAGCCAAGGCTCAAGTGAACAAATTTGGCATGGAAACAAATTGCTCATAAATCATTTTTTTTAAGAATCTGAAGTAGGTCTGGGAAAGGAACAATTCGGCCTTACAACTTGCTGACATCCATGGCTGACATTTTTTTTTAATTTCAATTTCAGGTTCCTGTTTTATCCTCACAGCCCCTTTAGAGTTTTTAGAGTTTAGGGACATAGTGGAAAAAGGTCCTTCAGCCCACCGAGTCCACACCAAACCTGTACACTATCACTCTCATACACACCTAGTGATATTTTTATTACAGATGCCAATTACCCTACAGACCTGTAGGTGGGAGGAAACCGGAGCACCTGGAGAAAACCCGCGCGGTCACAGGGAGAATGTTTAAACTCCATGCAGACAGATCCATAGTGGGGATTGAACCCGGGTCTCTGGCATTGTAATGCAGCAACTCTAGTGCTGTGTCATTGTGCTACCCCTGATTCCCTTATCTAGTAACTATTAAAACTCTGATCTTGTATGTTGATGTGTTCTGTGTATTTATTTGTTTGTGTGTTGTCACATCTTCTCGAAAAGACGACACGCTAACGGTAAAAGTTTTACATATTCCAGTAGAGATTTACCCCCTGGAGTCCGAAATTGGCTTATCTAAAAATGTTGTGCTTTATTTCTTGAGTTATTAATGAAAATGTTCACAAATCCGATAAAACTTCGAAATCAAAACGCCTGTTTTTCACTGATGACATCACAATGGATCTGCCTGCCTGCCGTCTGCTCGCGCTGTGAGGGACGTCGCCTCCCCCCCACCCGCCGTTACTCAAAAGTTGGCCCGGCGACTGAAGACCAAAGATCATAGCTGACGACTGCAGCAGCCCAATGTGCGGTCCTTTGGTCAACGCTTGCTCGCCCGCTTGCGCCTCGGCTCGGTTCGGGTCCAGTCCTCAACTTGGCCCGGGCCTCCCCCCCCCCCCTCTGTCCCCCCTCTCCCCCCCTCTCGACCTCTTCCCCCTCCCCATCTCTCTCCCCCTCTCTCCAGCCCCTCTCTGATGCCACTGGCGCCCCACACCACAACCACGCGTTGAAGGGACGGGACCCAACAGGTCCCCCTTGGTCTAGTATTCATTAAAATTCTACTCATCTCTGTCTTGACTACAGTATATTCCATGGCTGAGCATACACGATGCTCTACGGTAGAGAATTCTAAAAATTCACAAACCTTTGAGAGGTTTTTTTTTCTCTCCTCATCCCAGTCGCAATCTCTTGACTGGAATTTTGATACTTAGTTCTGAACTTTTCGTTGTGTGCAAAATCATCTTAGTATTCATAAATCACCTTTTATGAAAGTCAAATGCTCCAATGAGAATAACATAAACTAGGCCTAGTCTTTGCAGTCTTTCATTCCAAGACATTCTCTCTTCACTGGGATTTCCAGTCGTACATTCACTGCAATCCCTCTACTTCAATTTTATCTTTCCTTGGGGAAAAGGAACAAAACTGTATTAAAAACCGTAGACACAAGGAACAACAGATGTTGGAATCTCGAGTAAACACAAAGTGCTGGAGTGATTCAGTGGGTCAGGCAGCTTCTCTGGAGGACATGGATAGGAAATGTTTCGGGTCGGGTTTTTCAGACTCAGGAAGGGTCATGACCTGAAAAGTCGACTATTTGTATCCTCAGAGGTGCTGTTACTCCACTTTGTGTTTCATGATATAAATTACTCTGTCTGATTGTGGTAAGATTTTCGTAAATCTTAAACTTTTATCCTTTTACATGTGGAAATATTCTATCTAATTTACTGATGACGTACTTGCTTATTAACTGTCTGTGACCTCTGCATACTGACGTGCCAGGGATCTTTGAATACCAACGTAAGACATAAGAAAATACGAGCAAAAGGAGATGATTCAATCCTGCCATATTATTCAATATAAACATGTCTGATTTGTCCCAGACCTCATCTCATCTTCTGTGCCAGTTCCCCATTTCTCTCAATTCCCTGATCTTCCAAAAAATGATCCACTTTCTCTAAGTATTCCCAATGGTTTCACCTCCTCACCTTTCCAAGAGAGAGAATTTCAGATATTTTCCATCCTCGGAGAAGAAATTCTTAGACATCTTACTTTTAAATTACCACCCTCTAATCTTGTCACGATGCCCTCTTGTTTGAAATTCTCCTACGAGTGGAAGCACATGAACAACCACCCATTTTGGGCACTTCGGGATCTTTATGTTTCTCGCTCTTCAAAATCCAAAGAATTTCTTTAGCCGCTCCTGAAGGAACATTCCTTTCCTTCCAGGAATTAGCCTGGGGCTGTTCCAAGCCACCATATCCTTTTTTAAAATAAGGGCAACAAACCTGTGCACATTATTCCAGGTATATCCTTTCCAGCAAACTCTCTCGTAACAATACCTATCTATTTCGAAGGTACAATCCTCTTGCAATAAAGACCAATATGCTATTTTGTTCCCCTGACCACCTGCTTGCCATCAATTTACAATTTCTATATAAGAATCCTTCAGTTCGCTCATCTGCAAGCATTCTCCATTTAAATAATAGTCTGCTTTAGATTCCTCTTACCGAAATGCATGGCGTCACACTTGTAAACTCCATTGCCACGTTTTGCTATCTCTTCATCCTATCTATAATCTCATTGCAGAACCCAAATATTCTCGTTGAAACCTGTCTACTCGCCTATTTTATTGTTATTAACATTCTTCAGCCTCTAGCCTTTTAAAATGTTTTATTTATTTTTCCTACCAAAGTAGTTAACTTATTGTTGTTTTTACATTATAGCCAATCAGTTGTGTTCTTCCCCTGTTCCTGTCACTTTGTGGCCTTTTTATGTCCTTCTCAAAGTTTATTTGTTCAATTGGTCAGCAATACTTAGATACATGACACTCAGTCTCTCATCTAAGTCATTGATTTAGATTGTAAATAGCTGAGGCCCAAGCATTGATCCCTGTAGTCCCTGATTCATCACAGTCTGCCAACACAAAAGTGACTTTTCATTCCGACTGTCTTTACTGTCAGTTAACTAATCTTCAATTAATGCCAAGATCTTTGTCAGTTCAGCTTTGGACAGTAAGTCTTTAAGTATAAATTCATCAAAGCTTTTTGACAATCCAAGTTTGAATAATCTACTGGTTTATCTAAATAGCAGAAGTTCTTAAGGATGTGCCAAGAATTTCCACCCAGGCATTCATTGAAAAAAAAAATTTTGTTTCAGTTTAATGGAATAGAAAAATGATTTCTCTTTCACAGTGAAACCCACTTGACAATTGTTTTGGTGTTCAGCATTGCTCAATAAATCTGACCATCTACACTTTTGCCCTCATTAAAGTTAGGGTCCTCAGCTTTTTTCACAATGAACAATTGAACACATAACTGTGGACAGCTCACTTGAATCATTTATTTTCTTTCCATGAACTGGTTAGCACGCAGCCAATGTTTTTCACTGTACTTTGGTACGTGACAATAAACTAAACTCAAACCATGTTCCCAGCACCCACACTAAATGATCATGTTAGCAACTCTACTTCTCCTAGGTACTACCATTTTCTTCAGATCTGCTTTTGTCATGTGGTATTGAAAACAAAGTTGTTAAATCCTCACAAGCTGCCTCCCTCAAATCCAAACTACTTGGCCTCTCCAATAAACTTAAATGTATTGCAATCTATGGTAATCTCTCGAAACAACAGGCATCTTAATCAGAATATCCATCCCCACCACAGGACCGAATATGGGTTTGAACAAAGTCACTAAGTGACATCCTTCGAGGTCATGACAATTTTCATCCATCTATCTTCTTCTCAAATCATCTGCAATCTTCATTGATCTCAACATCCTCCAAAGCTTCTGTAATGTTGTGCAGCATATTGGGATTGCATGCTCTTGGCTCCTTTCTTATCCATCCTGTTGTGTACAGAACCTGCAGTGGCTTATTTTTCCGCTATTTTCCACTAACCCATCGCCCTGCCATTCAATGATCTACCTTTGACCCCCACCTACTTCTTAATTACATGCTGCTCAGGCAATATGATGCAAAATAAAACAAAGTTACTCCTGCATTTTGTTTATACCTGCGATTTAAACCAACATCTACAGTTCTCCGCCTCCTCCTCCCACATCCCGGCCGGCGGAAGGAGGCCTCCCTCTCCCTCCCTCCCTCCCTCCCTCCTCCCGGCCTCAGCCTCAGTGTGCGAGAGGGGTTGTTTTGAAGCAGCGGCCGCTATCGCCCTGATAACGGCCGCTGCCTGCAAATCCATTAAAGGTGCTTTCAAAACAACCCCTCTCGCACGCCGAGGCCGGGAGGAGGGAGGGAGGGGGAGAGAGGGAGGGAAGGATGGGGAGGTCTTCCGCCGTCTGAAGCAGCTGCACCAAAGATCCTATAGCTATAGGATCTTTGAGCTGCACCGCTCGGCCCCGCACCTTCCTGTCGGCTGGTGGAGGAGGGGAGGCGGTGGCGAGGAGTTCCCAACCGCCTCCCCCTTTGCCGGCGGCACTTTGGCGTTGGACAGGGACGGCCAAGGCAGCGGAGCGATGTTGTCCGAGGAGCGCTGACCTTCCTTCCTCCCCACCTCTTCTGTCCCTCCCCCCCCCCCCCCCCTCTCTCTCTCTCTCTCTCTCTCGTACGCCCCCCTCCACCCCTCTCATCCTGGAACCCCCACCTCCCCATCCTGCACTGATCCCCATTTCCTCCTTTATTCAGTTCTCACTGACATCCCCTGTGCTCCCCTCCTCATCTACCCCCCCAATCTATTCATCACCCTACCCACCTCGCATTGATTCCCCTGCCACCCCCCCATCCATCCTACGCTGGTCCCCCAATTCATCCTGTACTGACCCCCCTCCCCATCCATCCTGCACTTCTCCCCCCCACTCATACTGCACTGATCCTCCCATTCATCCTGTACTGACCCACCTTCCATTTACCCTGCACCAAACCCCCCATCCATACTGTAATGATCTCCCCATTCATCTTTTACTGATCCCCTCATGCATCCTGTACTGATCCCCTCATTCATCCCGTACTGATCCCTTCATTTATCCTGTAGTGATATTCCATTCATCCTGCACAGACTCTCCGATCCACACTGTCCTGACCACCCCCCCCCCCCCATTCATCCTGTACTGATCCCCCCCATTCATCCTGTGCTGATCCCCCCCCCATCCATCCTGTACTGAAGCCCCCATTCAAGAAGAATGGGGGGAACAGTCTGAAGAAGGGTCTCGACCCGAAACGTTGCCTATTTCCTTAGCTCCATAGATGCTGCCTCACCCGTTGAATTTCTCCAGCATTTTTGTCTACCCCCATTCAGCCTGTACTGATCCACCCATTCATCCTGTACTGATTCCCCCCCCCCCAACCATCCCGTACTGATCCCCCCCATTCAACACGACTGACATCCCCCATGCTCTCCCCTCACAATTTTACATACTCCAACCAACACGTACTAATTCGCCTGCCTCAATCCATCCATTCCGCACCGATTGCCTTCTCACCCCCCCCCCCCCCCCCCCGCCATCTATCCACCCCACACTGATTCACTCAACCCCTGACCCTATTGTGCGTCATGGTCTTCAGAGTGAACATTGACTATGTTTGATAACGGAATGCAATCAAATGTGTTTTAATTCCCATTGTTATTATTTGTTTTGACACCTTTAAACATCCAAAAGAACATTTGTTGCAGTTATGACCTTTGGCCATGTCTTGTCAGTTAGTGGAATGTTTAACCTGTCTGATGGGTATAGTCGGTTTAAACAGCTATTATCATAAAATGTCCTGTATTAAAATTTCCTTGCAACCTGTATATTTTGTTACGGATAAATTATGTGGGAAGCCAGAGTGTTTCTGTGCCAATAGCAATAACAACCCATGCTATAGCCATGCCATGGTAATTTTCGGTCCTTCACAGAAAACATGCCTGCATCAATCTGTAGTGTGCATGGTCCAGGATTTATTGACACAGGTTGATCATATGCTGAATAATCCAACCACATTTTTGTTTGGAAGTGGAAAGAAATTGCATTAATTGCAATGTGTAAAAAGAGTTGAGATGTTGTATTATAATTTTGCTGCATGTCAGTGTGGTATATATCATGTCTTGATTGGTGAATATGTTTAGTTTGTGAGTTATTTGAGGCAGAAATAATATGTGAATGTAGACAAAAGTGCTGGAGAAACTCAGCGGATGCAGCAGCATCTATGGAGCAAAGGAAATAGGCAACGTTTCGGCAATAATTCTGACTGGTAACTACGCACTTTGTCCGAGCACATTATCACGCGCTTCATGCAAACCGTCTTAAACGACCACCTAAACTGTCATTTGGCAATCTAAAAAGCAGTCAAGGTTGCCCGGCTGGCAACAGGGAAAAAAATTAAGCGAGAGCCCTGCTATAACTTGCTCTGAATGGGTAGGAATTTCCTCCAAGAACGTGACTTAATTCTATATCAGTTCAAAATTTTCAACTATGATACCTCCATGTTCTTGTTCCTTGATATCTTTGATCCTTTCTAGCCCTTTCTAAGTACGGTGCTTCTTGGATTCTAGTCTCTTGATGAAACCAAATATAATTACTCAACCACTGTGCCATGTTTTCAGATGCTATCGTCCTAAACTGTAGAACTACTTCCCAAAATCTTTCTACCTCCATATCTCTTTTCCCTTACGGCTATCCTTAAAGATACCTTTTGATCAAGCTTTTGGGCATCTGTCCAATGTGGTTTGGCGTCATTAGCTTTTTGATATTGCGGATGTGAATGGTGATGATAAAGGTGTCATTCAAATATAAATTGTTGGAATTTACAAGCTGGATGCAGCGTACAGAATAGCATATGTTTCAAGGGTTGTGCTATACACTCTTCAACTACTGCTTTCCATCTTGTAGTGGAATTGCAGCCAAAATTACTTTAACATGAATTACTTAATTACGTTTCTCCCATAACCTATCAATGCACCTGGTAATTTTATTTTTAGACCAACTTTCCACTACGGTTTATTTATCAAAGCCGGTGTGATGATTGTGAGTAGTTAAGCATAGTAGTTGATGAATTGGTGAATTTTCTTACCATAAAGTTGAAAATAGGCCTGTGAAATTGAAACATGTTGTGGGAAGAGGTATTTGGAAAAAGTGTCAATTGATGCAAACACAGCAAGATTAGAGTTATCTGAAATTTCAAGTTGGTATGGTTGTTTTAAAGTTATAAAGTAAGTGATTAGCTGTGGATTTTTTTTTTAAAGTATAAGATTTGCAATTTTCCATAGATTTTTATTATTTTAAATTTCTTTAAGATGATCCATTTGCATTCATACCTGCAACAGTTTATTTAACTTGTAAAAGATGCCGAGCATAAGTGCTTTTTAATCAGGCCACTATTTGGGAAAAGTCATCATAATAAATATGAAGTCTAGATAGACTTTGCTTCTTCCCATTATCACTTGGGCAGCAAGCCAAATCCAGCATTCAGCATACATATATTTTCCCTCTTGCTTTGGGCACTTCTGAAATTAATAAAAAGCAATCTTGGTATTAAAAGATAAAATTCAGTCTCAGACAATGCTTGGGAAGTTGCAAGAACATTTGCTACCACATTATTCCATCTGTAGAGCCACAAATCGGGGTTGAACTTGGACCTCATGGATTCAAGTTGTAAGTACGGAAACATAATGAGTCTTTTTAGAAGGACATTCACCTGGCTAGAACAGTGTTGGAAATGTTCTCTACAGCACTTTGGTTAAGAGGTCGCAGAAATGTCCCTGGTATCAATCTAAAACAGATATTAGGCCATTAAATTGTTTGTTTTTGTAGTTTTGGAAAGTCATTTAATCTTTTAGCCTCACAGAGACTTTTGATGTTTGCCATAAATGGGACATTCTCCTGCGAAGCACTGCCAACCTCTGCTCATGGAATTGGCTCACTCATTCCTCGTACTAAACACATTGTTGTCTTCAGCATCCAACATTTTAATTCATGTTTAGATGCGAATTTCAGACTTTGCTACGAATATTTAATGTTTGCACCACTTTCTTTTTGTAACACAATTCATTTTATTTATTTATTTATTTTTTAAAAAAAATCTTTATTTATTAGCGGTACTGTAAGTTACATCAGTGTACATCCCTTGTATTGTATTGCATTCATTGTACCCCTTTGTTTTATTTTAAGGCTTTAGAAAAGAGAGAATAGAGAGAAAAATAGCAGCAGAGAAAGTAGAAAAGTGAAAAATAGATGTGAAAGTGCCAAAGCGTGACGGAGGGAAAGGAAACCCTTGAAGAGTTAGAAACGGGAATTAAGAGATAGACCCTGGAGAGGAAGAAAAAAAAAGAAAAAGGAAAAAAATAGAGAAAGAAAAAAGAAAAGCCAGTTACTTTATTATAAACATCTCGCAAAAGGAATCTACCAACTCGACAGTTTTTCTTCCCCCTAACTAACACAATTTAGTTTAGAGAAACAGGCCCCACAGCCAACTGCGTCCACTCCGACCAGTGATCATCCGCACATTAACTACTTTACACATACCAGGGACAATTTACATTGATACCAAGCCAATTAATCATCTAACCTGTTCGCCATTGGCGTGTAGGAGGAAATCGAAGATCTCTGAGAAAACCCACGCTGTCACGGGGAGAATATCCATTCTATTTATCTTACTTATGTCTCCTCTGGACCAATCTTTTGTTCATTTACTTGTCCTATCTGCATACATTTTTGCCTTGTAATATGTGATAAACAATATTGAAGAAGAATCTCGATGGGGAGTGGAATTGCCAAGGCATAGAGGCAATGGACCAAGTGATGGGAAGAGGACAAGTATAAAAGGGTCCTTGATGGTAGCCTAGATAGATTATGGCCTGAAAGGCTTAGTTTATGTGCTGTATAATGTCTTAATGCCCCATTATTTAATCTCTTTGTCACCCTATTGCTGACCATTCCATTTGTCCTCTCCCTCCCTTTAACCATTTTTTTGCCACTTAAAACATGTTTTTGGTAATGTTTCCTAGTTCTGTTGGTCTGCGATTCAAAAACATTACTGGCTTTTCTCTCTCCATAGCCTGCTGAGCATTCGTAGCATTATTTATTTTCATGTTAAATTTCCACAACAGCAATGCTTTCTATCACATTTCCTCTTTTGTTCTTCATCACAATTGTTTGTGCCACAACTAAGTATGAATCTCCAGTCTTTGGTATTATCCCTTCCATATCTATTAAGATTTGGGATTCTCTGTAATTTGAAAACAGGTGGAAAGATTTGGCACAATGTCACAGCCAGTAGAGCTGCTGTTTCACAGTGAACTGAGTTCAATCTTTCCCTTTGCTAATGCCTCGGTGGAGTTTACACATTTACCCTGTGACCATGTGGGTTTCCCCAGGGTACTCCAGTTTCCTCACACATCCCAAAGATAAGGGTTGGTAGGATAATTGTGAATTATCCCTAGTGGTGAACTACTATCTTCCTCATTGGTGACCCCCCCGGACTACCCCTGATCGGACTTTGCTGGTTTTACCTTGCACTAAATCCCCCCCTTATCATGTATGTCTGTACACTGTAAATGAATCGATTGTAATAATGTATTGTCTTTCCGCTGACTTGGTAGCATGCAACAAAATCTTTTCACCGTACCTCGGTACACGTGACAATAAACAAAATTGAACTGAACTGTGTTTTGGAGAATTGGATTTGATCAGATTGCGGGGGGGAGATAGCATTCTTCTACATTGTAATATGAATTTAAAAAATCACCCTTTGTCACCCTTTGATCTTTGATCAAATTCCCGCTGAGTTACTCCAGCTTTTGTGTCTATCTTTGTCCGCAACCAATACTTTGCTTCTTGGGTAAAATCATTTATGCAGTTGGTTTGAATTCCAAGCATTTCAGATTTTGCATTTGCACAGCCTGATTAGCAATTTCCTTCAAAGTAATAGAATGATAGCCAATTATTGCCTGTCTTTACAAATCCACACTGATTGCCCCTAATTAGCCCCTTAGTCGTTTCACTATTATGGTTGCCAGCTTGAATTCTTTCAAGATAATAGCAGACTAGTGTCCAGAAGATGTAAATGGTAATTCCGCACTCAGACTCTCCCAGCAGGGAAGGTGTGCTGATTTATAATCGTCATGGGTTTAGAAAGGGCATTTGATAAGGTTTGACATGGTATTTTTAATATAAATTTGGAAAAAATAATGACAAATTAGCTGGAAATAAAAAGGTTTGACCATGTGAATAGAAAGAAGGGTACTTGAGAATAATTGTCACATATTGGGTAAATCAAGGCCGAGTATCACTCTGTTCACTCCCTCTTCTCCCCTCTCCCATAAGACAAGGGGTGCAACTGACAAGTCAGGCAACTGAACCATCCTATCATCAACTAGATTATTGGAGACCTTTGGACAATCTTTAATCGGACTTTATTGAACATCTCCAAGTTTGCGGTTGACCCAAAGCTGGGTGGCAGTGTGAGCTGCGAGGAGGATGCTATGAGGCTGCAGGTTGACTTGGACAGGTTGGGTGACTGGGCAGATGTATGGCAGATGCAGTATAATGTAGATAAATGTGAGGTGGCAAAAACAGGAAGGCAGATTATTATCTGAATGGTGTCAGATTAGGAAAAGGGGTTGTGCAACGAGACCTAGATGTCCTTGTACATCAGTCACTGAAAGTAAGCATGCAGGCACAGTAGGCAGGGAAGAAAGCTAATGGCATGTTGTCCTTCATAGCGAGAGGTTTTGAGTATAGGAGTAAGGAAGTCCTACTGCAGTTGTTCAGGGCCCTGGTGAGACCACACCTGGAGTATTGTGTGCAGTTTTGGTCTCCTAATTTGAGGAAGGACATCCTTGCTATTGAGGGAGTGCAGTAGGTTAATTCCCTGGATGGCAGACTGACATATGATGAAATAATGGATTGTCTGGACTTATATTCACTGGAATTTAGCAGGATGAGAAGGGATCTTATAGAAACATATAAAATTCTTAAGGGATTGGACAGGGTAGATGCAGGAAAAATGTTCCCCATGTAGGGGTAGTCCAGAACTTGGGGTTACAGTTTAAGAATAAGGGATAGGCTATTTAGGACTGAGATGAGGGGGAAAAAAATTAACCCAGAGAGTTGGGAATCTGTGGAATTCTCTGCTGCAGAAGGCAGTGGAGGCCAATTCACTAGGTGTATTGAAAAGAGAGTCAGATTTAGCTCTTCGGGCTAATGGAATCAAGGGATATGGGGAAATGGCAGGAACAGGGTACTGATTCTGGATGATCAGCCTAGATCATATTGAATGGTGGTGCTGGCTCGAAGGGCTGAAACGGCCACTCCTGCACCTATTGTCTATGTTTCTATCTTTATCTTGCACTAAGCATTGTCGCTATATTTAAGAAGGCGTTAGATGTGGCACTTGTGGCTAAAGGGATCAGGGGGTATGGAGAGAAGGCAGGTACGGGATACTGAGTTGGATGATCAGCCATGATCACATTGAATGGCGGTGCAGGCTCGAAGGGCCGAATGGCCTACTCCTGCACCTATTTTTCTATGTTTCTATGTTTCTAAGTCCCCTTTGTCCCGTATCTGTATTCTGTGATCTGGTTGATTGTAATCATATAGTCTTTATGCTGACTGGATAGCACGCAACAGAAAAGCTTTTCACTGTACCTCCTTACACTTGGCAATAATAAGAAACTAAACTAAACTGTGGCCTTGAGAGCTGAAGTTTCTCTTTTCAAGTACTTCTAAGGTTTTGACCCAATTCCTGGTGGTGTTATTTTGTTGAGTGAGGCGCTCAACTGAAACAATGTCATTACAATGGCCCTGTTTGAGGAGCTGACACATAAAGCAACATTTGAATGTCATATAGCACCAGCAGAGAAAAATAACTCTTTAATTGTTGGTTTGTAGGTATTGCTCAGCATAAAGTGACTGTGGATTGCTTGCATAATCAGAATTAAATGCATTTCCAATTCATTCTTTATGAACAAGAAACAAAGTGCTGGTGGAACTCAGCAGGCCAGGTAGCATCTAGTGAGAAAAATGATCATACGCCATTTCAGTCATGGCCCTTCTTTAGTCTTCAGTCTATTTCCCACCGCAGGATCTGCCCAGCCTGCTGAGTTCCTCCAGCTTTTTGGTTTTTGCACAAGATTCCAGCATCTGCATTCTCTTGTGAAGGCACTGAACGTACAAGTTGGTTTTCAAATATTTCTGGAGGAATTTTTCACTTAGCAATTGGATCATCCTGGTTTTCATTCTTAAACCTGTCCTCTCGGCCAGTAGATTTACTCGCAAGATATAATGAAATGGTACATTTAAAATAGTGCTCTGATGGATTGTACACAGAATCATACATTAAAACGAGACTCCAGTAGTTCCCTCTGACAGCTACATTAATACTTTACAAGTATTTTTGGCTTTGATTATCATTGGAAAAAGCATCAGATCTTAATGTACATTCCCATGGCCTGGTGGCAACTAAGGTACAATTAAGCCACATAAAAGGTTATTGTGAAGCAGGGGATGTGTATGTGTCATTGTTATATGGCCTGATTGATTCCAAGACTAAGTCAGGCCCCGCACCACTGCAAGGTACGGGAAGCTCAATGAGGAAGTGATTACGGTTTATAGGCCTCATGTGAACTGTATCAAGAATTGGTAGTAATTGTTGCAGCAACCACTGTTAAAGTTTCCATTATTTGAGCAGTGAAAACATCAGTGCGTCATGCAGACATCAGTGTCAAAGTGGAAATAACTATTACCAGGTTCAGCAATCAGGTGCTCCTCGTATTTTTTCCGGGTGCATTCTGTAAAGCTAACAGATTGGACCCAGAAGCTCTAGTGCACGCTTCCCATGCAGTGTGCAACTCCTGGCATCCTTGGATGCATGGGTGACACTGGAAAGCAACAGTCCTGCCAGTGGATAAATGCCTAGACCAAATTTCCCATTGAGTGTGGCATTGTGTGCTAGTTTGATCTAACACAAGTAATAATGTTTTTGTGTACTAATGCATAAATAACTGTGCTAACAGATCCAATTTCTACATGATCTCCCCCCAGGGACAGTAACAACGTGGAACATACCACACAAGAGGAATTGATACACAGCAGATTTTTTTTCAGAAAATCCAGCTGATGTCAAGAATGTAAATGTATGTAAAACAAAGAGTGATTAAAGATTGCACATTGTACAATATCAGACCTCCACTGCATTGGGCCTGATTATCTGACCCACTCCTGCTTCCAAGGTTCTAGCCTCCATTTTGGCCACTCCTGGAATACCTGTCCTCCCTTTGGGCCTAACCTTGCTTTTGGGCCTCTAAATCCCACACACTAGAGCTGTGAACAAAGCCAATCACATCATCTAACTGGAACACAGCAGCAAGGAACACAAAATCAATTTAAAACACAAACCACCAAGATAAAATATTTCTCAGACAAAAGTGTAATGGCATGATTTAAATTGATTAAAAGTATAAAACAAACATTTGTATCGTTTTCGCTGTTTCCTCTTACCCACCCCGGGTATACCTGCTAAATTTTGCTAATGCAATCAGTAAAAGTAAATATTTATTTTCTGTAACTTCCTCCATCTTACCTGCAACTTGGCTGAAGTCTTGAAGTTGTGCCTTGTTGATGAAACATTCCATGGAAGGCATGCTGTGGTGCTAGTGTTTTTGAGGAGATTTGTTAAGTAAGAAGAGTAGGGACGTTAGGAAGGGATCAATATTTTAAATATTAGCATTATTAACTTTGAGTAATACAGAGAATAAATAGATGTTGTAGAATCCATATTAAGGTCTAAGGTGCCTGGTGTTTGAAAAGTGGATGGGATCAGTATTTTGAATCAACTTATTGTTCTGGTTTCTGTTTTCACATAGATGTAATTTATGTAGAACCCAACCATGCTCTGATATCTTAGGCTGCAGAGAGGAGGAGAGTAATAATAATGTGTGATCTAAACCATGGTGGTATCAATAGATTCTCACAGTGCAGCATGACGTCTATTAATATCATTGCTTAAAATCTTGCACATGTGCATGATCGATTTGCTGCAATTTAAATCCTATCATTTGTTTAAAATAAGCTAATTGCTGCTTTGAGTATCCAATTAATTCTGGAGATTTTTAAAGTGGGTTTTATTTTTTTCCTGATAATACATTTAATTGATTACATTTTTCTTTAAAGTTCTGTTAAATTATGAATCCAACTGATTTGTGCTCTATTTGCTCTGCCGTAGGTCTTGTGGTCAAAAAGCTGCAATGTATTTATGGAACTTCCCTGCTAATGCCATTACTCTTTAATTTGACAATCGAGTTATTCTTATTGTCATGGTAACAGCCTGTTCTTTCCCTCTGAGCGTCAAATTCCAGACAACAGACCACTGCATAATACACATACTGTAATCTATCCACATTATATTCTATTTGGCTGTAATTCGGAAGAAACTTGTCAAATCGGAGTCTGTCCTATATATTGTGGGAGAAATGTAGTCCAGCTCTTGATGTGGGAGTACATGACAACCAAGGCATCAGAGCACAATCCTTTTTTGTTTTGCATTGTATAGTAACTGGTAGAAATGCATCTTGTCAGTTCAAAAGCCATGCATGTTATTTCTGCTGTTTGCTGCAGTCTTTCACTGGTAATAGGGGGTGAATGGGCTCGTGTAGATGCAGCTGACTTGAAGATGCATGATCTCCTGATAAATCCTGCCATTACATTTGCCGAGATTGCGTTGTTACTTTGCTTCATTTCTTGCCTGGGAGTCAACACATTGCCGGCCTGGGGGTTACACAAAAAGCTGGAGAAACTCAGCGGGTGCAGCAGCATCTAAGGAGCGAAGGATGCTGCTGCACCCGCTGAGTTTCTCCAGCTTTTTGTGTAACCCTCGATTCTCCAGCATCTGCAGTTCCTTCTTTAACACATTGCCGGCCTGCATTGTGCTATGTGGGAGGGGGGGGGAGGTCGATGGTGAAGAGAATGGAAACTGGCAGAAGACTCTTGGAGATTATTGGAGACAAAAGGTAAGGGATTGCAAGCTGGATTGGATCGCTCAACAGATGCCTATCAGAATATGGGAGCATGAAGTTCACTATTGTGCCAGAGGTTAGAGACAGGATGCATTCGGCAGTAGGATATTTTAGGTGCCATATTTTCCTATTTGCACCATGCTCTAGATGTGGCCTGGAATAATCAATTTAGGTTGGCTGTTAATCTCTTATACTTTTACACTGCAGGAGAAGGGTTCTGATATTAGAGAGGGGATCTCATTGAAACTTAAGGACCTGTCCCACCAGCATGCAACTCCATGCGATGAGCGCGACCTAACGTGGTCGCTTGAGCCATCCGGCATTGCGGGGCCGGTCCCACTACGATCCCCGGAGCCGTGCGGAATTGTGCGGAGTTCGTCCCAACATCGCGCGGGGCTCCGAAAAACTGACCGTGTTCAAAAATTCCGTGCGGCAACGGCTTGTCGGCTCGCTGTCGCCTCGACGCATTACGCACCGTCTCGACGTCGTGCCTCCGTGACCCTCTCTGTAGGTGCCTCCATGACCCTCTCTGTGTGTGGCTCCGTGGCCCTCTGTGTGTGTGCCTATATGCCCCTCTCTGTGTGTCCCTCTCTGTCGTGGCAAACTTACCTTTAAGATTTCGCTCCAAGTTCACCTCACTTTGTGCAGCGCATGCAGGGGCATGCTGGTGGGAACGGCCCTGTACAGGGATCACCCGACCTCCGCGCGGCCCTCGCTGCCGGTTTGGTCACGCTCAGCGCATGGAATCGCATGCTGGTGGGACAGGCCCTTTACTGAATAGTGAAAAGCCTGGATAGAGTGGATGTGAAGAGGATGTTTCCACTAGTGAGAAGAAACTACCAGTCATAGCCTCAGAATTAAAGGACATTCTTTTAGGAGGGAGATGAGGAGGAATTTCTTTAGTCAGGTGTTGAATCTGGAATTTGTTGCCACAGAGGCTGCAACGGCCAAGTCAATGAATATGTTTTAAGGCAGAGATAGATAGATTCTTGATTAGTACAGGTGTCAGGGGTTATGGGGAGAATGGGGTTCGGAGAGAAAGATAGATCAGCCAAGATTGAATGGCGAAGTAGACTTGATTTTCAACAAAAAAAAAATGAATGTATGTTATTTTATTTTTTGTTTTCTGATATCTTCACTTGCAATCCATCCAAGAACCTGTTTATGCATCTTCATCATCAGCAGCAGCAGTGGTTGGGGCATCCCCTCCCTTGGTGTTTCGCAAGTAGATGACCTGCACTCTATGTTTGCACAACAGCTTGATCATCCCCATTTAAAAGGAGCTCTTGAATGGCAGTCCTGGTCAGAGAACGTGATCTTTAGTCTTTCAGAGACGACCGCAGGTGTGATTAGTTTGTAGTTGGGCACCTCTTTCAAGAGATTATCATACGTGGCTTTGCCAAACAGGATCGGGTTGTTCCGCTTGTCTCGTACTTTTCATTTAGCCCACTTCTTCTTCTTGACCTTGCTTCCTGTCTTGTTCACTGGATCTTTGTCCTTTTTGTACCCTTTACTACCATCTTTCTTCTCCTTGTCATCTTTAGGAGGCATGCTGCCGCTTCAAGATGTCAGAGCAAAAAAACTTGATGGGCTGATTAGCCTAATTCTGCACCAATCACTTTTAAATGGATGCATATTACAGGCTTTTTGAAATGTAGCCCAAATACAATATTTCTATAAAAACTCTTTTCACCCATCAACCTGATTGAATCTACTTAGCATATGTACTCTATTCAAAGATTTAAATTTGTGTAGTCTATGAGTAATTTTATATGTCATTCATTTAGACGTTCTTGCACTCTCTTAGATTTCTTGGATCGGTTGTGTAATGACACTCAATGGGTAATCATCAGGAGCACTCAGGGATTCCGGTCAACAGAATATCAATACCCATCCTTCATTTAAGGGCTATTCAAAAGAGCATTTCACATTAAAAGCTCAATGCGTAAACCTAGCACAATCGACTAAGAGGTATGATTTAAAACGCATGTATGCAAAGCCAATAGAGGTTAAACTAAGTACACTTTTGACATGTGTTATGTCACATTACAAATTTCCACTTGTATATTAATTTGATGGTTTATATACCAGACATTTATGTATAATAAAGATAGCTTTAGAACTTCATAATGTAATTCATGCACATTGTAAATGCTAACAGGTAGTAAATCATGGATAGGCTACATGTAATATCCCAGTATTCACTGCTCAAGAGCTTGTCTACCATTTGTCTCATGACTACCATTTTGATGCTTGCGTTCAGATTTTGCTAGCTCTTTAGCTGGTATTAGTGCTTGCAGGTAATTTTCCTGAGGGTTAGCATGTTGACGCTAAATGAAGAAACTGAGGAGTAAGCCATTATAAAAGATCTGACATGAACTTGTACACATGCAAAAAGCATCATAGAAAAAAATATGTACAACTCCAACATGGCACACTGGGTGATATCACAAAGATTTTCGCAAATAATAATAAGACCAGAAATAGAGAGATTGGAAAGCAAATATCCTAAATCTCCACAAAATGTTGGTACAGTCTTACCATTGCATTTAAGTCTTTTGATACATTTACGGTACGTTTTAACCTGCAAGTGATGTGTATTATTCATTTCCTTTATTTGGTTTGGCTAAGATTAGTAATGGACTCCAAATTAAATAAATTGCTCTCATCATTTACAACTAAGTAAGCAAAAGATATTTTATAGATCATGTTTGCAATAAAGACTGTGTTCCCCCAATTATTGTAAGCAGAGACAAGAACTTGGAACAAAGAATAAGTAGAAGAGGTGACATAGGAATTAAAGGCTGTACTATCCAAGTCCCAGTAAAACCGCTGTTGCTTTTAACAAAGTGTAATGAATATTGCTTGCATAACACATGAGATGTGTTTTTTAGTGAAATAAATGTTGATCATATTTGTAGACTCAAAGGACTGAAGATGCTGGTATACAAAAAAGGACGCTGTGCTGGAGTAATTCAGCAGGACAGGCAGCATCTCTGGATTACATGGATACATGACATTTTGAGTTGGGATGTTTGTTCAGATTGAATGCAGCAGTGGCAAGAAAGCGAAGGACAGGTATGGGCAGGACAAAGCCTGGTAAGAAATAGGTGGATACAGATGAAAGGGGTAATGATTGGTAGTTGGTTGAACAATGGTCAGAGATGAAAAGACAAAAGGTAAGAAACGAGTCATGAAAAATGAAGCCAGAGGAAATAATATAGTTGGGAGAGGGGAAAAGCCATGCGATAAAAGTAGAATTAGGCCTTTCTACTCTACTCTAATCATTGCTGATCTATCTCTCCTTCCCAACCCCATTCTCCTGCCTTCTCCCCATAACCTCTGACACCCATACTAATCAAAAAGCTATCTATCTCTAAGTGAGCAATGGGAGCACATCCAGGTTGGGGCACCGGGAAGAGAGGGATAAAAAAAGGCGTGGAGTTGCTTGAAGGTTAGTTACCTAAAACTGGAGAATTCAATGTTCATACTGTTGCGTTATAAGCTACCCATATGCTCCAGTTTGTGTGTTATCTTAATCTGGCAATGGGGGAGATCCTGCCTCTAAAACAATGAAGATGTGGTGATCTATATTAATTTAACTGGGTGTGTACTGGTACCAGAACTTGCATGTGGAATGGACAAAGTGTTAAAGAAGGAACTGCAGATGCTGGAGAATCGAGAGTTACCCAAAAAGCTGGAGAAACTCAGCGGGTGCAGCAGCATCTAAGGAGCGAAGGAGATAGGCTACATTTCGGGAATGCATGTGGGAATGTTCTTTCTACCTTTGTCCTGTTCAGTGTCATGTTTATTGGCTTAGGAGGTATTGTCAAAACTACTGTAGCGAATAAATGTAGTACACCTTATAGAAGGGACATGATACACTCGTGGTCATTCATCAATGCGTTGGTTTCCACATAAAGTAAACTGGTCAGTAGCTTTACCTGCTAACAAACTCTGGGAGTAAATTTTATGAGTCCTTTAATAGTCGTTTTGATGGAAGATACTGGTTGGTGCAGACAGTGAGTAGTGTAATGAAGGGATCAATTGTCTGGCTTAGTTGAAATGCTGTATTTGGTTTTGCATTCTATTTTCATATTGGAGCTTGCCGATTTAGAATGGTGTCTTATTTTAGTCCATTTGTTTGAACAGTAGTAAGTCCCACCTTCTTGAGTAGACCATGTCCAGTCCTTGTATGGTAGGCTGCAGGGATTAGCTTTTCTACAGTCATATTTACAATTGCTGGATCATTGCATTGTATGATGATAATAAAGCCCTTTTTGCACTATACAGTCTTCAAGGCATTGGTGAACATAGATTATGCCCATTATAATCCAGCAGTTCATGTGTTGGTCTTTTCTAAAGGATCCTCCATTTATTTGTGTTCTTGTTAATAAACCTCTTGTATTTCTGCCAAGCAGTCTACAGCAGAATCTATCTTGGAATGGTGTCATCTGAAAAATTATCTTATCAATGTTGATAAATAATATTTAGTGTAGAGTTGATGGAAATTTCTTGTAAACATTTTACTTAACTCATTATTCCACATGGAAAGACCTTTGTTTTCCCTGGATGCTTTGAATCCCCGAGTTTAAAGGAATGTGAGTCCTTTAGGACATATATATTCAAGATTGCTTAGAGATAAAGCATATCTCCTTGCTAGAGTATTTATGATTGAGGTCAACTGTTTGGTAGTGGTTAGTCAAGACTGTAAATGATAAACGGTGATAATGATTACCAGTATATGATGAATTTGGACAGACTATCATTCTGTTACAACCAGAGAAACGAGAACTTACCAGTTTGAAGTCCGATCATTATTTTATGAGGAGTTACGATGAGCGATTACGTGAAGAAAGCCGTCTCCACGCATGCGTGTCAATCTTCAAAGCAGCGGTGTGAAATCACAGAAAAGAGTTGTTGAACTACAATAGCAAGATTAGAGTTGACTAGAACTTACAGAAAAATCGTTATCTTTCGAGGGTCGGGAGCGGAGGGCACGTAATCGCTCATCGTAACTCCTCATAAAATAACGATCAAACTTCAAACTGGTAAGTTCTCATTTAATCTTACTATTTTACTTCAGAGTCACGTGAGTGACGATGTGAAGATTTTGAAGCTCTGTGATTTCATGCCGAAGGAACGAGCCCACACGTCACAACTGCATCAATTGACCAGGACGAGTGCGAAAATGAATGCATTCAAACACGACATGGTTAAACAATACTGATGCTTTAATAACAAAAATAAATTAACAGTGACCCCTCTCACCCAGGGGGAAACTGTGAAACAGAACTTAAAAAGAATAAGCCAAAATCCCCGGTCTGGCGATAGGCTTATTATAAAACCTTTGGTACGTCTTCTCATTCAACCATCCCACAGCCACTAGAATGTGGTCAAGAGGGACGTCCATATCCCTTGCTGCTGATGTCGATGCAACCCTGGTGGAATGAGGTTTAAAAGTATCAATGGCGTGTGCAGTGTCCACTCCTGCACACGCCAGAACCTGTTAAATCCATCTAGAGATGGTCTGCACCGGAACCTTTTTATGAGGTTTGGTATAACTAACAAAGAAGGAGAGTTCCGAGCCTCTCAGGCTCTTAGTGACCTTTATGTATTGAATTATGTGTGACACTAAACACACTCGTGGATCTGAGGGGTATGCTATAAAACTCAATTTGAGTCTCTGTGTCCCTGGCCTGCTCTGCATAACGAGGTCATGAAAGAACAAGATGTACCCATACTGTTCAGTCTGGGCTTTTGTAATGTCTGGACACGTTGTGCTGAGGCCAGTACCATGAGCATGACTAATTTGAGTGTAAGATGGTGCAGAGACAGAATGGAGCTGGTGCCACTGAAGGAGCAGCATGAGAACCATGCTCACATCCCATATATGCGTGTACCTCGGCCTAGGGGGAGTGGAGTTAAAAATGTCCTTCATAAACTTGGTTATTAAAGGGTGAGACCCTACCGTGTGGTTCGCTGACCCCAGCCATAAATAATTTGACAAAGCACTCGGGGCACTGTTAATGGCACTGTAACTGAGCTTGTTATCAAGAAAAAGTGACAAAAGAAATTCCAAAACGTCCGTAATAGAAGCTGTGTCATATGAAATATTAGAGCAGGAACAGTACATCTCCCATTTCCTTATGCGAGTGATGTACTGTTACTGTGTGCTCTTCCTCCAGGCCGCAGTGATGACATCTATGGTACGCTCTGAAAGCTCGAGCCCCAGGAACGGTCTCCTCAGAATCTGCAAACCAATAAATTTAGACGGTCATGAAGACGGTGGCTTTCCCCTGTCAACGGGTGTAGCAGCAGATTTCTGCTCTTGGGCATTGCCATAAAAGGCTGTGTAATTAAAGCTAGAACCAGAGGAAACCAATGTTGATTAGTCCAGTCTGGTACTACCAATATGCCAGAGGCGGAGTCTTGCGGAATTTTGGCCAAACATCGACTAATGAGGCAGAATGGGGGAAAAACATACACAAACGCCGGAAATGGCGGCGCTGCCTGGCAGCTGCGGCTCACCTGCAGTCCGTCTGCTTTTTATTTTATTTTTGTCTTCTTTGGTCTGTTGTAGTAATTATTTTGGTTTATTAGAGTGTGTGGGGGGGGGGGGGGGGGGGTGGGAGAAACAGGGTTTTAGTCTCTCCCTTCGGGGGGATGCGACTTTTCTTGTCGTGTCCCCCGTCACCGTCTCCGTCTGTGCTGAGGCCCTAATGGTGGAGCTGGCGGCCTTGAAGCTATGGCGGCCTTCCAGCTTCCAGCAGCGGCGGCACGGCGCGGCACGGCTTTGGAGCTTCAGTGGCGACCTGGCTTCGGGGCTGTGGTGCTCCAGCGGCGACCTGTCTTTCGGGGCTGCGGTGCTCCAGCGGCGGCCTGGCTTCGGGGCTGCGGTGCTCCAGCGGCGACCTGGCTTTCAGGGCTGCGGTGCTCCAGCGACGTTCCAGCGGCGACCTGGCTTTAGAGCTGCGGTGCTCCAGCATTCCAGGCGGGCCCTGTGGCGGTGTTCCATCATTCCGGTGATGGCGGTGGCGGCAGCCCGGCTTCGGAGGCTTGGCCGCGGGCCTAGTGGACGGCAACATTGGAGGCCTGGATTTCCTCAGCGCAGAGGGATAACATGGAGGGAAGAAGACAGAGACTCTAAGACTTTTGTCTTCCATCACAGTGAGGAGGTGCCTGGTGAACTCACTGTGGTGGATGTTAAATATGTGTTTATTGTGTGTTTTGTTTTTTATTATATGTTATGACTGCAAGGTAACGAAATTTCGTTCAGACCAAAAGGTCTGAATGACAATAAAGGATAATCTAAATCTAAATCTAAATCTAAATTTCCCACCCCAGTGTAGCGAGAATGCATCTACTGCTACTGCCCCTCGGTCTGGCTCCCATGACACGTAAATTGGTAACTGATGATTAAGCCTGGAAGCAAACAGATCAATGTCTGATACACCATAACGAAGGACAGTGACAAAAGTTTCCATTTTAAAGTGTTTATACTTCACATAGGTGTTAAGCTCCCTCAAATCAAGGATAATTCGACATCCTCCAACTTTCTTTTGCCTAGTAAATATGTTGGACACAAGCTGGTGAGGCTCACGATTCGACCTATCAATTACCCCTTTCTTGAACAAAGACTCAAGTTCTCCTTGTGCACTCATACACTCCGGTTGTGAAAACACAAAAGTTCGGCTAGGTGTATGCTGAGTGGGCGGAGGCGAGTCAGAAATGACCTCAATTTGGAAACCTTGTATACTGTGCAGTAAAAACGGGTCAGATGTTATACAATGCCATTCATGTAAGAAAAATTGCAATCTCCCCCCGAGTTGTAATTGATGCATCGCAGGCTCACTTACCTTAGTGGTTACCGGCGGCATGGTCTCTGCTTCTGCCCCCGAGGTCTGGGGGGTAGGGTTGTTGGAGGACGCCATCCCCACATCTTGAACATGGCCCGGCTTGGACCCTGCCCTAAAAAAGGGCTTCTATGCCTGTTGCTCGGAACCACGTCCACTACATCCGGCGAACCATCTGGTTTGGAGAGGAGGGTAGGGGTACAGTCGCCGGAAAGACGATACCTTAGGAGGTGTCTTCATGAGGCCAACAGTTTTTGCCTCCTCATCCAGTTCTTTTACCTGTTTAGACAGGTCTTCTCCGAACGGGAGGTTTGGGGGGTTGCACATTCCCCGGCTTGCACAGCCCAGCAAATTTTGGGTTTAGAGCAGGACGGATGGCATTCTTCCTGAGGCAAATGATTTCAAAATGTGCATTGCATATTAATGCCATCGCGTCCTGCTGGGTATCAGAGAGGGGCGCCCCATCCACTGACCTGGCAAAGGCCGTGATGCCTGAGGCAAGTAGCCTGAGGACTTTTTGAATGTTTACCTCTTGGGCTCCCTCCAATGTGTCCCCAGATAGATTGGTTTATAACCGGGACACTAAGTGAGGCACAGTTCAGTGGAGTTTGATATTTGGCAGTTGTATCCTCCATCGTTTGGTCTTGGTTGATGGGAAGCCAGATAATTTATGCTCATTGCGAGTTCTTCTTCCAATGATTCCCCTGTTAGGGCAGGGATAGCAAATCTGGATGCCATAGGAGGTACATCCGATGTTTGCCCCTCATGCCATGAACATCCCAAATGTGCCTCCATACTCTGGGTCAGTATAATACTGACCTCGTACGGTCCCCTCATCAGAGAGGGAGATATTCTGTAGCCTTGACACAGGTGCTGCTGCCTCGGGTTCTCTGTAATCCCCGGGCTCTGATAGCTCCGTCCTTTGGAACGTATTGTTCTGGAGTAACCTCTCCTCTAGGTTCTCCATGTGGGCCAGCCTGCCAATAACGCTGCCCATAGAAGGAGGGGAATTTTCCCCCTCCTGGCCTGACTCATTTGAGTCCAGGGCCCTCACAGACTTTCTGGTGGCTTTCCTCCCCCATGGAGTAGCCAAGGCACTTTCTGGCAGCACCAAGTCTGTAGCCGCTGGCTGCTCTGCCAGCGGCCCTGAAGGCGAATTCGGCGGCCGCCCGTTGCCCACAGTCCCGCGGTCTTCCGCAGCCGGTTTCGTCGTGGCCCGCCACTTTACCTTGGGCATGTTCTCCCGAAGTCCGATGCTGAAAGGTAAGCGAGAAACCCCGAACCCGGAGCAACGACCTCAGCTAAGTTATGAACACTTACCTGAGCGTATAAAACTTACCGCTAGAAGGAGTGATGCACCCGCCAGTCAGTCGTTGCGCATTACGTCAGATATAAATACGCGCATGCGTGGGGACGGCCTTCTTCACGCAGTCACTCACGTGACTCCGAAGTAAAATGTTACGTACGTGTCAGATCACCTCTGATGAAACGAGTAAAGTGAGGAGTCCTGTTGGCAACAAAGGTAGGATCATGAGCCTCCTCCTTTGTTGCTGCACCATGGGTGTTTCTTACAAAAAGCCTGGTTTGTGGGTTGATACATCGCAACGCTGATTGCTTGAGTTGAATTGCTCTCAACATTGAGCTGGAAAACAGCTAAGCTTTAGTATCATAAGGAAAGAGATTGCCCTGGATCATCCCATGATAAGTATTTCAGTACCTTGCTTTGCTCTACACTAATAGGGGAGACGATGTAAGAGGATTATCATAATTAGTCTGAGATATAAACTTAGTGCTTTGCAACTGCCTTCAAGAATGCAATCTGCCGAGACTATAGGCTTTCAGTCATTCATAAATGATGCTGATTGAAGAGAGGACCATGAATATTGCATGTGTTTCAAAATGAGGAGAAGGATTAAGGCATGTACATGTAAATATAGGAACTTGGGAATTCGCAGGTGTTGGTGATTTCACCCTTGGGCCTGCTCTGATTATCCCCTTTAGCATCTTGTGCATAATTTCTCTCTGTACCCATTGATCCCTTTAGTATTAGCAAATTATTCTGTCTCTTTCTTGACTACATTTAATGACTCGAACTCCACTTCTTTCTGGAGCAGAGAATTCTCCTGGTCCACAGACTTGAAGGAGTACCAACATGACAAGTTGTTCATTTAACAAAAAGAAAGCTTTTGTGAGGCAGGTATCCAGCATACAACTTTAAATCTTGGTTCCACAATTTTAAGTTGCCTGTGATATGGCATCAAGCAGACCTCAGCAGATATCATGTGAGATCCAAAATTATGGAGGCGGTGGCCAGAGAGGCAATGGCTGTTTGGGCATCAATGCCATTGTCTTTGCTGCTCCATACATTGGTGCGTCAGATGCATTAAGGGCTGCGAGCAGAATAGCAAACTTTGTGGAACAGTCGATTTCACATTGATATTGAATTGTGTACGTACGGACATGGCAAACTTTACTCTCTTGCTCATCAAGTATCAGTTTCCTGCAATCCCTTTGAGAAAAGGAAGTAATTCCAAATATTTTCAACCCTTGAAAAAGCTTCATTTTATGTCTGTTTTAAATGGGTGAACACTTATTTTAAAATGGTGAATCCTAATTGTGTTTACTCTGCATATAACTTGTGAAAATCTGTCAGGATTTTGTATTTTAATTCCCAATCTCTCTCTTTTTAACTTCCAATGTAATGGCTTAGCCTGCGTAACCCTTCCTCATAAAATAATGTCCATCCCAGTGATTATTTTGGTAAACATTCTCTAAATAGCTTACTTTCAATAAGGAGTCCAGTATTGTACACGGGTGCTGTCCAGCTTATGAACGTCCAACTTTTGTCTGAAGAAGGGTCTCGACCTGAAATGTCACCTATTCCCTTTCTTCAGAGATTCTGCCCGATCTGCTACATTTTGTGTCTATCAACTTTATGTACAGCCCCTTGCTATTTGTAGGAAGGCCGCAAGTATATTCTGGAATGGTGGAACTCTGATTGCAACCATTTTTCTAATTTGCAATCTATTGGGGTTATGGATGGTTCTCAGGAACCAACATCCATGGTGGACCCACATCTTACTCCAGATTTGGTCTCAAAAAAGCATAACCTTATTACTTTTGCATTCATTTCCCGAGTAATAAATAAATAATGACATGCTGTTAACTTCCTAATACTTGTAGTTCCAGCCTTTTGCTAATCATACTAGAGGATGCACAGATCTCTCTGTGTCTCAGAATTCTTTAATCTCTCATCGTTTAGATGTATTTTTTTCCAGTCAAGAAGGACAGTTTAATAGTTTCCACATTGTACTCCATTTGCCAAACATTAAATCGATCAATATGCTCTTGCATCCCTCTTATGTTCTCTTTACAGCTTGCATTCTTTTTTGTGTCGGAAGGCACAGCAGATGCTGGTTTAAACCGAAGATAGATACAACATGCTGGTGTAACTCAGTGGGACAGGATGCATCTCTGGAGAGAAGGAATGGGTGATATTTCTGGTCTGAAGAAGGGTCTTGACTCGAAACGTTACCTATTCCTTCTCTCCAGAGATGCTGCCTGTCCCGCTAAGTTACTCCAGCATTTTGTGTCTATTGCATTCTTATTTTTTCTTATTTGTTAAAAGACAATTTACTAACCAACCAACCAACCATGTGTGCCTTCGTCCACGTTATTGATGGATGTTGTAAAAGGTTGAGGCCCTAGTAGTGATCCCAGTGACACAACATTTATTGCATCTTGTCAATCTTCAACAGGCCAATTTATGCCTGTTTCGTGATAGCCAGCTCATTTTCTGCCCACAACAATATGGCTGTAGTGGGCAGAAAAAAATTATTGTCACATGTTACAAGTCACAGTGAAATTCTTTGCAGTGAAATAGTCGCCTAGGAAGGGTGCTTACAAAGTTACAAATCCCTCCCACCGCGCAAGTTCTCCACCCCCCTTCACAGCAGTCCCCCCCCCCCCACACCGGATTCCCGGTGTCCATTGTTCTACCATCCACCCCTCCACCCCCACACCAGGCCCCTGTTGCTCTTCCCCCTCCCACATAGCGGTCCACCCCGCCGCGTCCTCCTTCGTTCCTTCCCGCGGCAGCGACGTCCTTACTTCACATGTCCATCTCGTCTGTCGGTCGGCGCCATCATTGACCCCCGCACCGACCTTTCCACAACACCGCCGGGTCCTTTCCTGCGGCGGTGCCGACCCGGGCCCTAGCCACGGGCACTGTCGACCGCTCCGCCAACCCTCGAAGCGAGGCTCCCCCGAACCGCGAGACCCCGGCCGGGCTCCAACCTGGGCTTCTCCGCAGCCATCTGGGAGGCGTCAAGACCGCAGGTCCTGGATAAAGGCCTCTGGCCACATTCCCAGTCCACAGCCGAGGCCCAGTGGGAACCAATATGTCACGTCCTATATCCCTCTGGAAATCTAAGTATAATAAATCCACATTATCTATAGCAAATGCTGCTACTTCATAGAACTTCAGTAAGTCAGTTAATTTACCAGTTGAATTTGTCTTGTTACTTTAGTAAGTACTTTGCCCTCCCCCCACCCCCCCCCCCCAATCAATCTGAAGAAGGGTCTCGACCTGAAACGTTGCCTATTTCTTGGTCCATTGATGCTGCCTCACCCGCTGAGTTTCTCCAGCATTTTTGTCTACCTTCGATTTTTCCAACATCTGCAGTTCATTCTTAAATATAGAATGCATCAGGTAGGGTCACACTATCACCAGCAATGTTGCCTGACTGTTTTGTAGCCAGTTATAATATTTGGGCCTTGTCACAGTCTGCAGATGTCTGAATGATTATACAGGGACTCAAGTTTGTCCTGGTATTGTCTCTCGACATTCTTGATGGTTTTGCACAGATCACAGCAAGCTGTATTGTACTGCTCAAGATTGTTTGACTTGTATGCAGCGGTCTTGGCCTTCACCTGGGAATGTAGAATGTTTCATCCAACCAAAAGGCCGTCCACCTCCTTCTAAATTATACAACTTTTGTAAATTAATTAACCAAACAATAATTAAAATAAGCAGGGGTGGGGTGCGTAATGGGCCTGTCCCACTTAGGCGACTTTTTAGGCAACCGCAGGAGACTATGCAGTCACCACATGGTCGCCATATGTTCGCATGCAGTTGCCAAGGAGTCACTTCATGGTCGCGAGGAGTTCCCGCATTCTGGGAGATAGTCGCGACCTCATTATGGTCGCCGAATATTTTTCAACATGTTGAAAAATTAGCGGCGACTAGAATGAAGCCGCCATGGAGAGTAGCGAGAATTCTCGTGCCGTAGGTGGGTCGCCAGGAGGTCAAAGGTTCTCAAAATTTCTCGTAGGTTGGAGCCGGTGCTGACCGGTGAATTGCATTGGCTCATTGGGAAAAAAAAGGTAAGCAGTAGTTTTCAGAACCAAGGATAACCGACCGGTAATGTTAATGTCTGCCGAGCTTCACAGCCGTGTATCTCTGGGTTATTAAAAGTTGCCTCCACTCCTTCTCCACCCTTCTCCCCCCTCTCTTGCCCCCCCCCCCTCTTTTAAAGGACTCACCGTACACTGTACAAGCTGTCTTAATACAACGCCAACCTTCCTGTTCATCGCGTTGTGTGTCCGTATCACCTTGGCTTTGCACCCTGTGAATTTTTTAGACAGCGCTCCCCCCGCTTGCCCTGTCCCCCGCCTGCATAATGGGCTGGTGAAGGAAGCGGTGTGTTTGTGTGTGTGTGTGTTCCACTCTGACAGTCGCCGTTCCAGTTGCCGGTTTTTTCAGGCGACTGCCGGAAACTTGACTGTCGCTGGCAATCCGCTGAAAAAAGATCCTAAGTGGGACAGGCCCATGAAGCGAACCATAAATGACATCTACTTTACTGGGATGTCCAATGACCCTTCATATTGATGGGACCGTATTAGATGCACCATCTCTGGTGAGGCCAGATATGAAGGGTATCTGGTGCATCAACTCAATGTGTTATGGACTTGGTGGTGAGTCTGGGGTGAGAGGGAGGTCAGATGTGCCTCCAGCTCACCCACTAATTCTACTCATTCATTCAGCAGCAAGCAGGTCCAGGTCCACAACCAGTCTGAAGAAGGGTTTTGGCCCGAAACGTTGCGTATTTCCTTTGCTCCATAGATGCTGCTGCACCCGCTGAGTTTCTCCAGCACTTTTGTCTACCCACAACCTTGTGTGCTGCTACTCATTGGTAACTTTTGGAAAAACTACATCCAGTTGAGTAGCAAACTCAGGCCCGTTGTGATTAGATTCACAAAAGATGTTGACGGCACACTGCATAATTGACATGTGTGCAGTATTAAAACTCATGGGACTAAAGGGACCATGGCAACAAAGATATAAAATTAGCTAAATAACAGAAGGAGAGAGCATTGGAGAATACTTGTTTATCAGACACTAGCACTAAGATATGTTTCCCAGAAAGCAATTTTGGGTGTGTTTTGATCAAAATTATGCTCATGGCCAAGTCAATAATTTTAAAGTTTGCAGAAGCATGACTGTAATATATCAGGGGCAAATAGTAGCAGGACGCAGACAGACTGGTGAAAAGGGCAGATATATCATCTGGTGAGGGGTGCAGATGTAGATCTTCTGGTGAGGGGTGCAGATGTGGACAATTGGGTGAAGGATGCAGATGGTGATGGTCTGAAAGTGTTCAGACTAGCGGTAGAGTTGCTGCCTTACAGCGCCAGAGACCCCGGTTCGATCCTGACTGTAGGTGCTTATCTTTACAGAGTTTGCACATTCTCCCCATGACCTGCATGGGTTTCCTCACACACTCCAACGATGTGCAGGTTTGTAGGTTTATTGGCTTGTTAAAATTGGATGTTGTCCCAAGTGTGTGTAGGATAGTGTTAATGTGCGGAGATCACTTGGCTTGTTTCCGCACTGTATCTCTAAACTAAACTTTTAAAAAGTGAGACGAGCATAATAGAGAGGAATTAAAATAATATATTTCTTTAGGAAGCTAATCATATAAAATCACACAGAATAAAGATGCTGCAAGAATAGAAACAGTTGGGGGTGTATGCTCATGGATCTTTCAAAGTGGCAGGAGATGTAGAGAAACTTATTTAAAAGTGTAAATCAGATCTTTAACCTAATAATAGAGCCACAGAATTCAAAGCCATTAACTTATACCAAAGCTGTAAGCTCTGAGGTATTGTATTCACCTCTAATCACCACAATGTTAAAGAGATGTCAGGGTCTTATTGTGGAAGAGTTTGTTGTGAATGGTGCCAGAATTAAGGGACCTCAGTTGTTCGAGGATACAGGTGGAGTGATCTGTTCCTTGAATGGGAAATAAAATCAAGCTTTCTTTGATGAAGATATTTAATATTATGAAGAGCCACAGATATGAATGGTCAAATGACCTGTGGCTCTTTCCGAATTGTATTATTACATATTCTATTTCACCTAAAAACTGTGAAAGATTTTGTTCAGCTTTTAAGTGAAGCTATTCAATTATTTCACGTTCCAACGATCAGATTAGACATAAATCATTGGAAAATTCGGGGATTTCTTCAGTTGTTCACACACCATTTTTTAAGACATCATTTGTGGTGTTGAAGCGGGCAACTAGATATTAATTCATGTAATATCATGAAAGTAATATCATACTCTGATATTACTTTCCCTCCCCCGCCCAAAACATTAAGAGAATATTGCAGAGACTTACTTTAATTTTAGATATTGAATCAACTTGCTATTCTCTAAGAAAGAGGGTCACCATTGAAATACAGATGGCATGTTGTCAACTCAGTAGCTCTCTAGCAAGTGTTGGTGCTATTCGGGAGGGTTTAAAATAATTTGACACGGGAGTGCATCCAAGTGCCTATAAAGAGGCAGATGGGAAATTGAGGCTTTGTCGACAGGACAGGCAAAGTGGGAGGGAAGACCAGTAGTTTAAACTGCATTGATTTTGGTGCAAGAAGCTTAACTGACAAGGCGGTCGCTCTCAGGGTGCGGATTGCCTCAGGGGACAGGGATATTATAGCCATAACAGAAACATGACTGAGAGAAGGGCAGGAGTGGCAGCTCATTGTTTCTGGGTATAGATGCTGCGGATGGACACAAAATGCTGGAGTAACTCAACGGGCCAGGCAGCATCTCTGGAGAGAAGGAATGGGTGACGTTTCGGTTGAAGACCCTTCTTCAGACTGAAGCATGTATAGGACAAACGGCTGAAGTGTCAGTGGGGGAGGACTTGGGATTGGTCACCATAATTCTTAACGTTTTAAAATAGTAATGGAGAAAGTTAAGGCTGTCCCACAAGTTAAGGTTCTAAAGGTGTAAGGCCAATCCAGGAAGCATTAGGCAGGGACTTGCAGAAGTCGATTGGGTGACAAACTGGGCAGGTAAAGGGATGACCGGCAAGGGGGAGGCTTTTAAAAGTGCAATAGTAAGAGTTCAGGGACAGCATGTATCTGATCGGGTGAAGGGTTTAGAGAATCTTAGTTATTGAGGCTGCGGTCATGAAAAAGAAGGGGGTAATACATCAGATTTAGTCAGGCAGGATCAAGTGAATCCCTTGATGAATATAAGAAGTTTAAGAAGATACCTACGAGGAAAATCATGAGGACAAAATGAGGAAATGAGATGGATTTGGAAGGCAAGGTAAAGGAAATTCCCAAGATATTTACCAGGTATATTAAGGGTAACCAGGGAGGTAATAACCCCTCTTAAAGATCAGCCTGATTGTGTATGAATGGAACCACAGGGCATGGGTGTGATTTTTACTGAATATTTTTTTTCTGATTTTACTGTGGGGAAAGGTTATGGAAGTAATGAATTGAGTCAAATAAGTTGTGATGTCTTGGCCATATACGGATTACCAAAGAGGAGGTATTGGCACTCTTAAAGGAAGTTAAGGTGGATAACTCCTCAGGGCCTGACCTGGTGCATCCTGTGGGAAGAAACTGCAGAAGCCCCTTTGCAGAGATATTTGCTTCATCTTTAGCCACAGTTTAAGTTCTGGAAGACTGGAGGGTGCCTAATGTTGCTGTCCTTCTTAATTGTTATTTAAGAAAGGTATCAAGGAGAAGCCAGTAAGCCTGACATCAGTGGTCCAGCATTTGGATAGAAAAGGACTCATTAGGGATAGTCCACGTGACTTTGTGCATGGAAAATCTTTCTTTCAAATCTAATACAGTTGTTTGAAGAGGTAATCAAGACGTTTGATTAGGACAGGTTTGCGCACAGTGCTTATATCGACATCTGTACGGCATTTGCCTTGATACTGCATGGTAGACTTATGTGGAAGGTTCGATCACGTGGGATTCAGGGAAAGCTAGCTAATTGGATACATAGACAATAGACAATAGACAATAAGTGCAAGAGTAGCCCATTTGGCCTTTCGAGCCAGCACCGCCATTCAATGTGATCACGGCTGATCATCCCTAATCAGTACCCCGTTCCTGCCTTCTCCCCATATTCCCTGACTCCGCTATTTTTAAGAGCCCTATCTAGCTTTCTCTTGAAAGCAGAATTGAGAATTCTCTGCCTCAGCGGGCGGTGGAGGCAGGTTCTCTGGATGCTTTCAAGGGAGAGCTAGATAGGGCTCTTAAAAATAGCGGAGTCAGGGGATATGGGGAAAAGGCAGGAACGGGGTACTGATTAGGGATGATCAGCCATGATCACATTGAATGGCTAATGCGCACACAGAGTAGACAGGTAATAATGCCCATTGGCATGTTTTGATTTAATGCCACAGTTTCCCATTTGCAGCTTGGCGCTTGCAAATTATAATTGACTTTTTATAATTGATCATTGCTAGATAAGTGTTCAGTAGCAGAAAGGGCCCCTTTTAATGCTGGTTTTATATTAAGCCACCATTAACTGAAATGGAGACTGTTTCTGTAGGAAAGAACTGCAGATGGTGGTTTAAATCGAAGGTAGACACAAAATGCTGGAGTAACTCAGCGGGTCAGGCAGCATCTTTGGAGAGAAGGAATGGGTGATGTTTC
Organism: Raja brachyura; assembly: GCA_963514005.1. The sequence goes on from OY740800.1 coordinate 14,643,488, forward strand.
GGGTCGAGACCCTTCTTCAGTCTGAAGACCCCAGTCTGAAGAAGGGTCTCGACCCGAAACGTCACCCATTCCTTCTCTCCAGAGATGCTGCCTGGTCCGCTGAGTTACTCCAGCATTTTTGTGTCTACCCTGGAGACTTTTTCTTCAAACTAATTCCCCTCAACTCCATCAGACTGAAGATAGGCCCTGACCTGAAACATTGTCTGCCTGTTTCTCTTCACAGGTGTTGCCTGATCTGATGAGTTCCTCCAGAGGTTTTTTGTTGATCATTAAATTCTGGTCAATTACTGACTCATTTTCAGTAGCTGTAGCTGCAATTCAAAATAACAGGCTTGAAAGGGCTGATGTTTACCAGGGGGGTTCTGCAGATAATGCTACATTAACCAATTATTGCCAAACATGGACCATTAGGCATGTAGCCATATATGCCCTTGGAATATAGCACAGAATAGAGATTGCACAGGGACAAGTTAATGGAAAGAGGAGGGGAAAGACGAAGGGTAGGATGCAAGATCAGAACACGGCATTTAACAGCAAAGAGCCGTGTGGGAGATGTCTACAGCTCATATCGGAGACAGTCTTTCTGCATTCTGCCAGTTGCTCCATTCACAATTCATCTTCTCTTTATGAGATGCTGGCTGTCTTGAAATAATGCAGAGTACTGGGTCCATTGCAGCTAGCATCTAGCATCTTAGTCAGCTTTGGTTGCATTTTGTAATTATGCTAATCAACAGTATAATATAATTCTCATGTTGATAACATTCCATAGCATCAAAGGGCCTACTGAATTTGGTTCATGCAAGTTGAGTTTAATTTAGAGATACAGCACGGAAACAGGCCCTTCGGCCCACCAAGTCAGCACCGACCAGCAATTCCCCGCTCACTAACACTATCCCACACACACTAGGGGCAATTTACAACTATACCAAGCCAATTAACATACAAACCTGTACGTCTTTGGAGTGTGGAGCGGAAACCGGAGATACCAGAGAAAACCTATGCAGGTCACAGGAAGATGGGACAAACTCCGTACAGACAAACACCCATAGTCAGGATTGAACCTGGGTCTCTGGCACTGTAGTATTTTCCCAGAAATCCTTCAATGATAATGGAATATAATTTTAACCTTCAGTGCACATGCAAGACATCCTCCTGTCTGTCTACTTCAGTTAACAATAGAATATTTGCTGTGCAGCCAAATATAGTGTTTGTAGTGTCATGGTCTGAGTTTGTAAGCAGAAACATTCATAAGAAATTATGGTCCAAAGTACCCACAAATTTGGCTTGATAACAGGAGAACCAAGAAATGGATAGTGGTTTTATTGACACATTTGCTGGGAGTTAAAATGGAGACAAAGTATGACTTGAGGGAATGCAGAGCTATAAAATAACTACCATTAATGGTGATAAATAACTTTGATCTCAAACGGCTTTTTGCACAATCACAAGTGGGGAACAAGTTCTGTTCCCACAGGTTGCTCGTCAGGGTTCTCTTTCGTGGGCTATTTTTAGTCTCATCTTGGTTTCTTAAAGGGCCTGTCCTACAAGCATGCAACTCTATGTGATGAACGCGATCAAACTAGAAGCGGGGGCTGCGCCTGCATGCAGCAAGCGCAACCAAACCGACAGCAGGGGCCGCGCGGAGGTCGTGCGAGTGGCGCAACGCGGAGCAAAGTGAGGCGAACTTGGAGCAAAGTCTAAGGTAAGTTCGCCAGGACAGAGAGGGACACACAGAGAGGGGCACAGAGGCACACACACACACACACAGGGCCACAGAGCCACACACATAGAGGGTCACGGAGGCACCTACAGATAGGTTCACGGAGGCACGATGTTGAGGCGGTGTTTAATGCATCGAGGCGACTGCGAGCCGACAAGCCATTGCCGCGCGGAATTTTTGAATATAGTTAGTTTTTTGGAGCCCCGCGCGATGTCGGGACGAACTCTGCACAATTCCGCATGGCTCCGGCGATCGAAGTGGGACTGGCCCCGCGACGCTGGACGCTCCTGCGACCACGTTAGGTCGCGCTAATCGCATAGAGTTGCATGCTTGTAGGACAGGCCCTTTACTCATTTTAACCCAATAACCCAAAGTTATTGATAATTACCATGTAGTTTTCATTACTTTGCAGTTATTCTTTATTTTTTCATTCTTAATGCAACACCTTGGATAGTGAATTACATCAGACTGGTGAATTTATTGTCAGAGAAACAGACCCTTTGCCCCTCTAAGTCCACATCAATAATCAAGCACTCATTTGCACTAATCCCCCACTATTCCACCTCTGACCTTCACAATTTATCGTGGACAATTAACCCTCTGACCCTTATGTCTTTGCGATGTAAGTGAACAAGGTTGTAAGTGGAGAAGGGCAGAGGAAGATCGTTTAAGGTTACGACAGCATCAGAATTAACTGATAATTTGGCCAAAGGAATGGCAGAACTCAGAGAACTGGGTTTTGGGAAGTTAAATTAGGACAGGGCAGTGAATGGCAGGTCCTTGGATTAGTGTGTGCAACTGTAAAATATAATTAAGCCCGAAAGATTGCAGAGAATATATACAGGGGTATTGGCAGAACTTGAGGGCCTGAGCTATAAGGTTGGGTAGATCGGTCTTTATACTTTAGAGCGCTGAGGGGTTCAAGTTTAAGTTTGCGTTTATTGTCACTTAACCAACAAAGGTACAGTGAAATTTGTGTTACCATACAGCTATACTAATTGAAAAGCAACAACACACAGCCACATAAAATAAAATTTAACGTAAACATCCACCACAGTGGAATCCACATCCCTCACTGTGATGGAAGGCAATAAAGTTCAGTCATCTTCCTCCTTTGTTCACCCATGGTCGAGGCCTTTGAACCCCCCCGCACTTGCTGCTGCCGATGGTCCGATGTTCAAGTCATCTCGTCAGGATGATCGAAACTCCGGAGTCGGAATGGATCGGAACACTCCACGGCATGGAGCTCTCGAGTCGGCCTCTTCTTATCGGAGACGGCGGGTTCACCATGTTAAAGTCGGAGCTCTGTTGAGACCTTCGGCGATCGCAGCTCCCGATGTTAAAGTCCGCACCGCACTCGCGGCATGAAGCTCCAGGCCGGTCTCCAGGAAAGGCCGCACCACTCCACGTTGTAGGCTGCAGGGGGGGATGGCGATGCGACACGGAGAATCGCATCACAGTCGAGGTAAGTGGCTGAAAAAAGTTTCCCCCGATCCCTCCCCCCCCCCCCCCAAACACATAAAACATACCAAGAAACATTGAAACATACATTTAAGACATACTTAAAATAATAAAATCAGAGAAGGTACGGGACAGATTGTTGGCATGGCGGTTATTATGTGCGCTACTCGGTGATCTTTGAGATGGAAATAAATCATGAATGGAATAGATAGGGTGAATAAACAGAATCCTTTACCCATGGTAGGGGGATCAAGAACCAGAGAATATAGGTTTAATGTGAGAGGGGAAACATTTAATCTGAGGAACACTTTTTCATTCAGAGGTTGGATGGTATATTGAACGAGCTGCCGGAGGAGATAGTTGAGACAGATTATATAACATCATTTAAAAGTCACTTGGACAGGTACATGGATAGGACAGGTTTTGGGTTATATGGGGCAAATGGGACCAGCTTACATGGGGCATCATGATTGACAAGGACATGGTGGACCAAGGGGTCTATTTCCATGTTGTATTACTATTGTATGGCTTGTATGACTCTATGACCTGGTCTACCTGTTGAGTACTGACGCTGAAAATATTTTGCATTAATTGTTTTAATTTCTTTTTAAGATTCTTGGTAAAATATTTGGATTGTTTGACACACCAATTTCAAAAATGCTGCTGTTAGACACATCATTTCCTTTGACCAAATTACTTAGAGGTGTTTAATTGTCCTCGACCTTCCCTTTTCCAATTAATAACAAAAATTAACTAAAATCCTATTCTCGTGTCGTGTCTGTAGAAGCAACTAAATTACAAAAAGTGATAGACTCATGGGCTAATGTGAGATCTTTATGCATTGATTCTCCAGGCAATCTGGTCAAGTTGATCCATGATTAGAAATCTACTTACTTTGTAGAGAATTATGTATATGACACCCAAGCCGCTTACTTGATATAGATTGACTTTAACTCTGCTTCTTTGAAGGAAGTAGTGAATTTTGATATTCATGCCTTTTTTAATTAAAAATGCCCAGGATTTGAAGTCCCATTAAAGTCGCAATGTTTGATTGTTTTTCACTTCCTGGGACAGTTACTGCCACTGCTTGGTTGAATACTAAAGATGTTTCACTGAATTTCTATGGGTGATATAACTTCCACAGTGAAATACTGTACGCAGAACAACTTTGACAAAGCCATCCCAATGTAGAAGTGTGGACCACTATTTTTTCACCCCCACATTTCTACTTGTGCCTTTAATCTTCCTTCACTGTCCTCATGCCACTGACTGATATATCTCTCAAACTCTGGATTCGCCAGAGTTCTATGAGTGGGGAAAAACAATCTTTCTAGGAAGGTCTTTTAAGACACTTATTTCAGATTGATGAGTTAAAACAAAACAAAAAATCCAAAATACATTTATATTTTGAAGGCATAATGGTACATGTGCATATTCAAGTCCTTCAAGTAATATTATCCACCTGCAATATTAGTGGAGTGATAAGGTTAATGCTATTTTGATATTTAGCCAAATCCTGCTGTTGCTTCAAGGACAACATCTATGTTGGCATTTATGCAGCTCTTAATCCAACGCCAATATTGTGGCTGCAATTCTTCCACAAGGTGCTGCAAAAATGAAAGCCCCTGTGCACAGACTATCTAAAATGCCTTCTGATAGTTCCTTGTATCTAAACATTGCTGTTAAGGCACCTTGATTATGGATTCCAATCACTGTAAAATGGGATAACGCTGTAGCTAAGCTCCCAGAAGCAGCGCGTAGCTACCACAGTGATGTAGTACACACATTTGAACCTTCAAGAAATATTAAATGCTCACATTATCTCCAAATACTGTGCAGTTGATTCACAAAGGAACCCACCTACATTGCTTTTCTTCAACTAAAACCCCATTAGAAGTAACCTTTTAATATGGCAAGTAACAATTATAAAGGGGTACAACTATGTTTAAAATGTTAATTACCTAATTTGTTTATTTAAGTACAGCATTGATATTATTCATCACAATGAGTTTGTTTTGCCGGCAATTGGATTTGGGCCAAGTTAGTATTTTACATTAATTATTTGTGCAATGCAAATGTAGTCACTAAAAGGATCCATTACGGAGATCTAGGTGTTAAAAGCAATTTTATTATTAATTTCAACAGACACTGGTTATGCCTAAATACAAGGATTATCTGGAGACTTTTTTTTTAATAGTTTCTGAAAGTAAAAGAACATCAGTGACAGTTTTGCATTGTGAACTTACAAAGCATAATTTATATCATATACTAGACTAAATGGGACCCGTTGGCTCCCATGTTCACACCGGAGGGCTGGTCAGCCAACGCAGTGTTCCACCAATTCCAATATTGGTGGCCAGTAGGGGGGGTTCTGGAGCGCTAATATAGGTGTTGTGGGCCGGATTGGTTTCCAGAGGGCTAGTATGGACATTGTGGGCTGAATGGATTCTTGGGCTGGCAGCTCAGTCACTCTGGCCTGGCAGCTCAATCACTCAGGCCTGGTGGGCTGGCACCTCAGTCACTCTGGGCTGGTGGGCTGGCAGCTCAGTCACTCAGGGCTGGTGGGCTGGCAGCGTAGTCACTCAGCGCTGGTGGGCTGGCAGCTCAGTCACTCAGGGCTGGTGGGCTGGCAGATCAGAAACTACCAGAAATTCTGCCCAAAGCAGGTGAGAGACTCTGTGAGAGAGAAAGGGGAGATGGTCAAGAATCAATTTTAGACATTTTTCATATTTTTCTACAGATCACAGCAATGAAGGAGGAAAGTCTATCCTGGCCTGGATCTCACAGGAAGTCAATGAAGGGAGGGAGCAAAATAATGGGGTGACGTTTAATATTTACAGGGGGAATACTTACTGATGGGCCAAAGGGACTCATCCTGGGCTAGTACATGCCTGATGTGCCGAAGGTACTTAAAACAAACTGAGCAAAATCTCAGTGAAAGGCACTTTTTGTGGACTTTTCCTGGATCGACACGGGCCTTTTGTGCCAAACTGCTCCTCATGGGCTAATACAGGCATTTTGGGCAAAAGGGACTGGTTTCTGGGCTAATAGGGGCCTGAGTGCTTAATTGTGTGGTTTCAGGTGGGCTGGCAGTTCACTCACTCACGGCTGGTGGGCTGGCAGTTCACTCATGGCTGGGGGGCTGGCAATTCACTCACTCACGGCTGGTGGGCTGGCAGTTGACTGACTCATGGCTGTTGGGCTGGCAGTTGACTCACGGCTGGTGGGCTGGCAGTTGATTGACTCACGGCTGGTGGGCTGGCAGTTCACTCATGGCTATTCTTTGAAATTCCATTTCAAGCAGAGTGCAAGCCACCAAATTCAAATGTAATTTCATACCATTTCAAGCAGAGTGCAGGCCACCAAATTCAAATGCGATTTCTTACCATTTCAAGCAGAGCGCAGGCCACCATATTCAAATGCAATTTCGTACCATCTCAAGCAGAGTGCAGGCTGCCAAATTCAAATGCAATTTCATACCATTTGGGCTTTATACTCCTGGCCCACCGGAAGGGGCGTTACCATCATCATGTTGATTGACAGGCGAGAGGACCAATCAGCTGATCTCAATATTTTTGAAACATTCATAACTGTTTTATTTTTCATCTATCGGAAAAATTCTCGGGGCTGCATCAGTGAAGGAAGTCTGTGAGTAAGATGTCCAAAATTATAACGATTATACAGTAGTGTTATTTTCTAAAATCAATATACAGCGCAGACAGGAAGTGGTCAAGATAATACTTTTAGTTATATAGATGATATAGAGGAAAACCAAGATAATCTATTATCTAACTAATTGGAAACACAGTCTGAAGAAGGGTCTCAACCCAAAATGTCACCCCTTCCTTCTCTCCAGAGATGCTGCCTGTACCGCTGAGTTACTCCAGCATTTTGTGTCTATCTTCGGTGTAAATCAGTATCTGCAGTTTGTTCCAACACAGATGATTTGGCCTCTGCCCCACCAGCTGATGGTTTCACAAATTCCCTGCCAACTCACTGAAACCCAATTCCTGGGCTCCCATCTGACTCATCAGGTGCCGTGGTTCGCATGCTCCCTTCCTACCCACTGGATTCCTGGACTCCTTCCTCATTCACTGAGGCCTTGGTGGGCATATTCTCACCTATTTCCTGCACACTTTTAAACTGTTTGATCAGTTTGATCAGAAATGTATTTTAATACTGCATAACACCGCCACCGGGTGGCACGGTGATGCAAAGGAAGAGTTACTGCCTTACGGCGCCAGAGACCCGGGTTCGATCCTGACTGAGAGCTTGTCTACACGGAGTTTGTACATTCTTCACGTGACCTGCATGGGTTTTCTCAGAGATCTCCCACATTCACAAAGACATGTAGTTTAATTGGCTTGGTATAAATGTAAATTATCCCTAGTTTGTGTAGGACAGTGTTAGTGTGCGGGGATTGCTGGCCCGTACTGTTTTAGCGCTGTGTCTCTAAACTGAACTAAATCTGAAAAATGTGAATTAAAAATTTGTTAGGCTATTAAGAGTAATAACATCCAATAGTCTGAAATATCTCCTCACCGGACAACCAAAATATTGAGCATGTCAGATTATTGGTGATTTACTCATCTTCCTTTTATCAAATTTCTTCCATTGAATCATTGTAATGGTCAAATTTAATTCTGGAAAAAGCAACAAATCGATCAAAACCAATGAAGACTGAGAAGAAGCTGGAACTTTCACTTTCATCTGAAGCACCTCGGTGAACAACTTGCTCGTTAACATTTTCAAACCCAAAACATTCACCTGTCCATTCCCTCCACAGATGCCGCCTGACCCATTGAGTTCTTTCAACGTTTTGTGCTTCATTCAAATTGGTCAATTGAAGGTGTATCTAAAATCACTTCTACATTTAACTGTCCATCCTCGGGTTTACTGAACTTCAAGAATGCATAATGCATGCAAGGCAATGAATCAATGGCCATTGACAAAGCTGCAGCAATCTCAGAAAGATACAGAGTGCTCCAGCAACTCAGCGGGTCAGGCAGCATTAGTGGAGAACGTGAATAGGTGGCATTTTGGGTCGGGAGCATTTTGGGAGTTGTTTGTAGGTTAGTTACCTAAAGCTGGATAATTCAATCAACAATGGAGGGTGGGAGGGGGAATGAGTTGTTTGTTGGTTAGTTACCTAAAGTTGGAGAATTTAAGCAACAATGGAAGTGGGGGGAGGAGGAATTTGTAACTTTGTAAGCACCCTTGTGGGCGACTATTTGCATACCTTGGGTATGCAAGCAAAGATCTTCACTGTGACTTGTCAAATGTTTCAAAAGTCTTTTAATGTCACGTACCAATTAAGGTACAATGTTATGCAAATTACCATACAGCCATACAGAAAAAAGCAACAAGGCACACAACTACATAAAAGTTAACATAAACATCCAGCACAGCGCATTCCCCACATTCCTCACTGTGATGGAAGGCAAAAAATCCAAACTTCTTCCTCTTTATTCTCCCGCGGTCGGGGCAGTCAAACCATCCGTCAGGGCGATCAAAGCTCCCGCAGCCGGCGGTCGAAGCTCCCGCGTCGGAGCGATCGAAGCTCCCGCGTCGGGGCGGTCGATGCTCCTGCGGCTTGGAGTTCCCGAAGTCAGTATCTGACTAGAGACCGCGAGCTCCGTGATGTTAAGTCCGCAAGCACCCATGGTTGGAGCTCCGAGGTCAATCCGTGGCAGAGGGATTGCGGGCTCCGCAATGTTAACGTCTCGCAGGCTCCCTGCGGTGGAGCTCTCAAAAGTCGGTCTCCAGCAAAGGCCGCCAACTCCTCGATGTTAGGCCACAGTGCAGACGGAGATGCGATACGGAAACAAATTGCATCTCCATCGAGGTAAGATTGTATCTACACCCCCATCCCTCACATAAAGCAAGCTAAAGAACACTAAAAACATACATTTAACATATTATTAAAACACAATGAAGGAAGGGACAGACAGACTGTTGGCGAGGCAGCCATTGCTGGTGCCACCCAGTGGAAAATGTGACAGTAAACATTCAATCAATCATTGTTCATGTTGGTTGGTTGTAAGGTACTCAAGCAGAATATGAGTTGCTGTTCGTCCAGTTTGTGTGTGGCCTCACTGGCAATAGCAACCTCAGAAATATTGATATTAATATTTACGTCAGAAAACTGTTGTAAGTACTTTGAGTGGGTAAGGGTTTGTCTGAGCTTAATACCTGTGGATATTAATATCATTTCCCGACAGCCATAGCTGACATGGAGAGATGTGGCAGAATGGTGCAGTTCCCCGTACGTGCTGTGCACGGTACAAGATCTGCAGGCAGAAGGTGACTTTCCTTGGTTTGTCTGCATGTGTCTGCATCCAGAGGCTCAGGGTATCATATCAGTGTCAGTCATCAGCAGCCTCTGAGAGGACCTGATCCTTTCATAATTGGTGATTGCGTGGTGCTCGCCGCATCACTGCCGCCTTGAGCATTTCTTGACCCTGAATCTTCCCTGGCTTTTCCAAGGATATATCAATGATCTCTCAGCTGGCAAAATAAAGAAAATATTATCCCTAGTAGAGTTTCCACTCTGTTGTCATGGTTTTTCAGTGCAATTCATCCAAAATTAATTTAACTGTGTAAAAGGTTCAAGCACGTGTTGCATTCTGCACCACTCAAATCGCTGCACGGTTTTGCTCTGTTCCGCAAGACTGGTCAGAAAAAAGCAGGTTTCCATCATTTATGACAGTCTATAGTTCTGTGAGGATCTTCTTAATCTTATACTATCTTTAGGTGCAAAAGGATATTTTTAAAGCAGAGATAGATTCTCGATTGATACGGGTGTCAGGGGTTATGAGGAGAAGGCAGGAGAATGGGGTTGAGTGGGAGAGATAGATCATCCATGAGTGAATGCGGTGCTGACTCGAAGGACCAAATAGCCTCCTCCTGCACCTATTTTCTATGAATGGCAGAGTAGACCTGATGAGTCGATTGACCTAATTCTGCTTCTATCACATGACTTTATGAAAGGTACCAAAGGCATCCTTTGGGATCTTGGTGTCAGAGTTACTTGTTGGATGTGCTAAATGTACAATTGATTTATCAGTTAAATTTCAAAAGTAGGTTCCAACTTTTTCACATTACTGCAGCCAACATTAGCAATTTAGTTTTGCAAAAAAAAAATCTTTATTAGCTAATAAAACTAACAAAATTATTTTCCATGATATGTAATTTCCATAATTTAAAATTAGTTTACTCAATCTGGCAAAGTGTACCCTTAATAAAATGTCTCTTTTTGTAATTAAACCCATGTTGAACAAATACAACTGTTGACACTTAAATATTAGCTAAAAATTTACATTTTTAAACTCTGCTTAATTGCATTGATTCAAAGAGTATACATTTGCATCCGCTGAGTTTCTCCAGCATTTTTGTCAACCAAGCATTGTTGTAATATTGCTTTGATTGTTTTCTAACCTTTAATTGCTAAAAGATCTTACTTTGGTGCTGCTCGGCAACATTTAGTGCATATTTCTTTCCCCTTTTCCTGCTATCTTGATTTTCTCTTTAACGTCAATTCTTATCTGTTCATGTAGCAGTAATAACATAATGGTCATCTAATATCACATTGTACAATTAATGCCCAAGAGAAGTTTCAAATCTGATCAAATTAAAGTATAGATACGATCAATTGCATTCTTTGGTACCTACATTGGGACTTTATGATTATGAATTCAGTTAGGGGTGAAACCCATTTTAATTAAAAACATAAAAAGACTAGAAATATGGGACTGGGTGATGGCATCTGAAAAGGAAAAACACCAGTGTAAAGCTTTTACTATAAACCATTTTCCAGGAGGGAAAGTGAAGGCACAGTGACTGACTCCAAGTCACCATGACTTGAGGGTGATGACATGCTGATATGCCTATTGCTCTATCCTTCCACAAAGTGGAAGCCATAGATTTATAAGATTTGGTGAATTACTTAATGGTACTGTGGTTAGTACTGAAGAGTGTCCTGAAGCTCAGGTGCACTGAGGAGTTTGAAGAGTTAGGAGGACTCTGTAAGCTGGAAACTGTGATTTTGAGCAGCAGCCAACATGTAGTATTTATGCACTCAATGGATCAATCCTGATTTTAAAAATGGTCATTTAGTAGAAGATATGAGGAGAAAAATAATGATAGAAATGAGGTAAGTCAACTGGAAGCAGGGGTGCAAATACTGCAGGCTCATAGTTCTATGCAATGTCAAACTAACATTTCATTATATGTAGGCAAGGAGTGAAATTATAATGATGCCATCTTTTAGAAGCTGACCTATAGCTGATATCTGTATGACCATGGGAATGTGGGAATTCCAATTGTTTGCAATTACTTTGAATTTCAATGGTACAGAAAATTGTCAACACTTACCGATTATAAGTGCCAATGTTTTTGTTTAAAAGGAACCATGAGCAAATTTCCATAGAAATGCTGAAGTCAGCTGTTCATTTTGTTTTTTTCCGAATTGAGATCTCAAGATGGACCGTCACTGATGGGGAATCCACACAGAGATCTCATGCAAGGTTGGACCTTGACTTAACTTTAGTCAAAATGAGAGGGGAGCGATTTAGGAGGGATCCTAGGACAACCTCTTCGCTCAGGATAGTCCGTATCTGGAATGAGCTGTCAGAGGAAGCTATAAAAGCAGATACAATTACTATTTTCAAAAATCATTTGGATAGCAATATGGATTGGAGTTTTGAGCGATATGGGCCAAATGCAGGGAAATGGGACAAACCCAGAATGCCAACTTGGTCAGCATGAACAATATTGGTCAGAGGGCCTTCTTTTTTTACTTACTATGACTATGATTTTATGTCCATGAGGGAATGATTGCAAGAGAAAAAAGCATTGGTTAATTTAGATTGTTTAGCAATTTATAAATGTGCTTCATGGTTTTAAGAATTGTAGGCTATTCTGTTTAGTTTAAAATGAGAATTTCAAAATTGTAGTTAATTACAGGTTTTTAATTGTTACTGAATCTTTTATATGATACCTTTAAACTTCACTCAATGGAATGAATTTCAGGTCAGTACAGCATTCCAATGTGATTACATGGTTGCTACCTTCAGAGGCAACAATTAATCAATGGTGCTTTCTTATCCCATGTCCCTAGATATAGTGGAATTCATTTCTGCATACAATTCAGTTAATATCATACTGTACCTAAGCACAATCATAGTTAAGAGTGTGAAAATAGTAGATTTCACTGAAGCAGGACACAAGTTGCTCGATTTGCAGCGCTATCTTGCATCCTTCAAGTTTCAAAATTCTTTCAAAAAATATTTTATCTTGGCCTTAAAGATATGTAGTACCGTTGGTGGCACTGGGCTGGCCTTGCAGGGTTGACTGGCCAGATGATAACCACTCCACGTTGCTGCAGGCTGTGTCCAATCCGTATGCTTGTCTAACCACTGTGGCCCCAGAAGAAGTGCCTGATCCAATCAATCCCATGGCTTATGCAGGGCCTCCAGCGACCCACCCCACAGTCACATTGACCTACACACACTGCCCCTGGCCTTCCACGAACACTGCTCCAACTAGGTGCACTGCGGTGCCTCCAGCAGCCAACCTCAGAATGCCCAGCATGTTGGAGATGAGCCCTCAGCTGTTCACCGGCTCCATTCCTATCCTCTGTCCACCGCCACTGCAATCTTAAAAGCCTTTGCATACTTCCAATGCAGGTAAATTTCTGAGTTTCAGCCACACCTTTAAAGGGTGTAGGAAGAAACTGCAGATGTTGGTTTACACCGAAGATAGACACACAATGTTGGTGTAAAGGGCCTGCCCCACTTTCACAACCTTATTCACAACCTTTTTTACTTGTGGCCATTTTTCATCATGTTGAAAAAACGCCCTGACCTACTTGATGCCACGAGTACCTACGACTAGCATCACGACCTCCTACGACCTTGTGATGACCATGCTGTGAGTATGAGTCAAGGGCAAACTCAGCAGAGGTCGTGAAAGTGGGACATGCCCTTAACTCAGCAGGACAGGCACCATCTCTGGATAGAAGGAATGGGTGATGTTTTGGGTCGAGACCCTTCTTCAGATTGAAAGTCAGGAGAGGGAAATGCAGAGATAAGGAAGGCCTCAAAACGAGACATCAAAAAAGATAAAGGAATATGTGGAAATAGATCATTGTTAGGTAGGAGAAGGTGACAACAAAGCAAACAGAGATAAAATGTAATCAGGGAGACAGTCAGACTGGCCAGAGAACTAGGAAGGGTGTGGGATGGAGAGAGAGGGAAAGCAAGGGTTACTTGAACTTAGAGATGTCAATATTCATACCACTGGGTTGTAATCTGCCCAAGCAAAATATGAGGATCTGTTTCTCCAATTTGCGCTGGGTATATTGTACACCGCACATCTGTTACATTACCAACACTGCCATTAGTGATGTGAGCCACAGTCACAGAGCGTGCAAATAGGCCCACCAGACCACTGTTCACATTAACCATCTGATACCGGTCTATACTAATCCTATATTATTCTCCCCACATTCCCATCAACTACAATTTAAATTATACTTAGACTATATACAGTACTATGAGCAATTTACAATGGTCAGATAACTACAAGCGACACATTTTTGGAAGGAAACTGGAGAAACTGAATAAAATCCACATGGTCTGCAAATGTACAGTGATAAGCTTTGTTTGACATGCTTTCCCAACAGATCAGATGTAACATCATAGATACAATCAATTCAAGCTCATTTCTAAGAGCTAGAGCAAAGGGAAGGTGCCAAGTGCATTGTACATTGTAGGTCTCAGCACGGTAGTACATCGTAGCACAAGAAGGGTCTCGACCTAATACGTCATCCATTCTTTTCCAGAGATGCTGCCTGTCCTGCTGAGTTACTCCAGCATTGAGTCTATCTTTGATTTAAACCAGAATCTGTAGGTCTTTCCTACATGTGCTGCATGTCCTGCTGTTACTCAAGTTTTTTGTGTCTATCTTGTTGGTGTGTCTTCTTGGCTGTCTAATATCTATGTGGTTGGCCCACAACAGCTCATTGGCAATAAGTCAAAGTATCCTTTATTGTCATTCAGACCCTTTAGTCTGAACGAAATTACGAACCCTGTAACCATAACACAGAAAAACACACATTGAACACAGATTTAACGATAAGGGGGAAGTCTTTTAGGACCGAGATGAGAAGATCTTTTGTCACACAGAGAGTGGTGAGTCTGTGGAATTCTCTGCCACAGAAGGTAGTTGAGGCCTTAAAAGGGAGTTAGATGTGGCCCTTGTGGCTAAAGGGATCAGGGGGTATGGAGAGAAGGCAGGTACAGGATACCGAGTTGGATGATCAGCCATGATCATATTGAATGGCGGTGCAGGCTCGAAGGGCCGAATGGCCTACTCCTATTTTCTATGATTCTATGGTCACAGGGAGAACATACAAACTCCACACAGAGAGCACTTGAGGTGAAGCTTAAATGCAAATGCAAGTCGTCGACTTCCGGAAAACCGGCACAATCCCACACCACTTCACATCAATGACAGCAATGTGGAGGTGGTCAGTAGCACTAAGTTCCTGGGGGTGCAGATCACTAACAGTCTGACCTGGTCAAATAACATCAACAGTTAAGAGAGCACAGCAGCGGTTGCACTTTCTGCGCCGGATGAGAAGAGCTCACCTCCCCCATCCCATCCTCACCACTTTCTACAGGGGCACCATAGAGAGTAGTTTGACCAGCTGTATCACTGTCTGGTTTGGGGACTGAAGTCTGTGCAGAGAGTGGTGAGGACAGCGGAAAAAATCATTGGGACTTCTCTCCCCTCAACCGGGGATATTGCGACCAAACGTTGCGTGTCTAAGGCCAGCAGTATTATAAAAGATCCCACACATCTCCATCACGGACTGTTCACTCTGCTGCCCTCGGGCAAACGATATCATAGCATAAGGAGCAGAACAGGTTCTGCAACAGCTTCTTCCCACGAGCCATCAGACTCCTGAATGCCATGTAATGGGCTGCCACCATTGTCTATTTTATCCTTTTATTCTTTTATCCATTTTTTTCCATTTTATCCTCCTGTTAATTATCGTGTTGCACAGGGAGCCAAATGCAACGGAATTTAGTTTGGAATTGCATATATCGATGTATTTCTAAATGACAATAAAGTTTTGTTTGACTTGGTTGGAGCTGTGAGGTAGCAGCTCTCACTGTATGTCTGGACCACTGTCTGGGCTGTGGAGCACTCTTCCTATTACGTAAATCCTTTAATTCAAAGTACATTTTTACTCCATTCTTTGCAGATTTTCATTGCACTTCAATGTACTTGTGCAGATGACAATAAACCTGACTTGACAAGATTCACCTCACAAAAGTCTGTCATGGATTGTGTTGCTTGAAATAAATAATCAGAATCTAATTTCATGCTTATTTTTTACCAGAACACTGAACATACACGATAAATCTACCAAGGGCTTAAACACTGCATGTAATTCTTACCCAGTTACTGAGAAATTTCAGTTCAGTCTGAGGTCCTGGAAAAAAAAAATTCTATGGGTTTATCTTAGAATGAGCTCTGTTTCTCTTTATAATTCCCTACAAGCTAAACTCAGTGTCAAAGATTACATCCCAGCAAGATAAAATTTGCAGTCTGTAATCACTGTAACATCTGCAGGTTTTGTGCCACTTGGCAAATGGGCACAAAATCATTCAAGATCTCTCAAGGGGTTGACCATTTATAACAACAAGAACCAATGGATTTTTCAATGGCAAACTGTTTTTCCTTCTTTTTATCTTGGACTAACCTTACACATGCTTTGCTTTCCTATTTATCAATTTGTTTGCAATTTTCTCATGTTTGGAAACGTGTACCTTTCAACCCATGATACACTAGTCCAGTTCATTTCGGTTTAGTTTATTGTCACATTTACTTTAGTTTCTTGTCACAGGTCCATTAAAAAGTTTTTGTTGTGTGCGAACCAGTCAGTGTAATGACAATACATAATTACAATCGAGCCATTCACAGTGTACAGAATATGTGATAAAGGAATAACGTTAAGTGCGAGATAAGGACAGTGAAGTCTGATCAAAGATAGTCTCAGGGTCCCTGATGAGATGATAGTAGTCCAGGACTGCTGGGACAATTGGGGAATTAGGTGATTTTAATTGACCCTGTCAATGGTTCCATAGTACAATTTAGTGAGGGCTCCTCTTTCCATGAGGATCCCAATAATAATTCAATGATCGATTTAATTCGGGGGTAGATATGGCTCGGTATAATTGGAACTTTTTTTGCATTATGTTTTAAGTTTTAGTGTTTGTAAATGTTATGACTATAAATGAAGCACCCTCAACATGCAGAAAACATGCTCAAATCTCCTTGTAGGGCAATGTAAATCCACAAATCCCACAAAAGCCTTTGATAAACACTGGCTTTTCAATGAAAAATATATTATTTCTATATTTCAAGAGCTTGCCTTTACAGTGCCCTCCATATTGTTTGGGACAAAAACCCATAATGTATTTATTTGCTTCTGTACTCCACAATTTGAGATTTGTAACAGAAAAAAAATCACATGAGGTTAAAGTGCACATTGTCAGATTTTAATAAAGGCCATTTTGATGCATTTTGGTTTCACGATGTAGAAGTTACAGCAGTGTTTACACATAGTCCCTCCCATTTCAGGACACCATAATGTTTGGGACTCAGCAATGTAATGTAAATGAAAGTAGTCATATTTACTATTTTGTTGTATATCCTTTGCTGGGTGTCTTCCCTGGTGATGCTATGCCAGGCCTGTATTGCAGCTATCTTTAGTTTATGATTGTTTTGGGGGCTAGTCCTCTTCAGTTTTCTCTTCAGTCAATAAAAGGCATGCTCAATTGGGTTCAGATTGGGTGATTGACTTGGCCACTCAAGATTTGTCCATTTTTTAGCTTTGAAAAACTCCTTTGGTGCTTTAGCAGTATGTTTGGGATCATTGTGTTGCTGTAGAATGAACTGCCGGCCAATGAGATTTGAGGCATTTGTTTGAAGTTGAGCAAATGGGATGTGTCTATACACTTCAGAATTCATTAAGCTACTACTGTCAACAGTTGTATCATCATTGATGATAAGTGAGCCAGCAGGGGCGGAAATTGCTATCAAAACATGGGGGCGGACGCAATTTATTGGTGGCCGCACACACACACACATGCGAGGCTTCGGCCGTGGGCCCTGTGGACAGTAACATCGGGATCTGACCTGGTTGGTGACCGACTCCGAACTCCAGCAACAGCAGCTTCATCCGTCACGAATCGTGGGGCTTGAATCGGCCCATTCATAGGGCCGTTCACATCGCCTGGCGCGACTTAAAACCGGCCACAGGATCTTCCATCGATTGCCTCCATGCAGTAATTTGACAGCGGGGCGATGGAAGATCCCGCGGCGATGCAAAACCCCGAACGGGCCAATTCAATCTCCGCTCAATGATCTTGGCTCCACCAGGACACCTCCTTCCTCTAATCATCGCGCTGAATCATAATGTCCGCCCATCCCCCCCACCACTGCCTTCTGACTGACTTCTCTCTCGTTCAATCGGCGCCCTCGATCATCAGTCCCACCCCCACTGTCTCATGGAAAGCGGCGATTTTTAATAGATTTTGTTTTCACCGAATTTAAAAATCCGTACGACTAAACATGGGGGGGATTGTCCCCCGTCCCTCAAAACATGGAGGGGACGCGTTTCCCTGTCCTCTCCCCCCCCCCCCCCCCCCCCCCCCCCCCCCGGGATTTCCGCCCATGTGAGCCAGTATGTTCAGCAGCCATAAATGTCCAGGCCGTAACCCCCACCACCTTGTTTCACAGAAGAGGTGGTATGCTTTGGATCTTGGGCAGTTTCTTCTCTCCTCCATACTTGCCATCATTCTGATATAAGTTAATCTTTGTCTCATCTGTCCACAAGACCTTTTTCCTGAACTGTGGTTGCAGACAGTGGTCATTGACTTATCCATAACTGACTCCTGAAGAGTTTTTCTGATCTAACGGACAGGAGTTTGGGGATTTTTGTTTATTATAGACAGAATTCTTCTGTCATCAGCTGTGGAGGTCTTTGCTGGTCTGCCAGTCCCTTTGCGATTAGTAAGCTCACCAGTGCTCTCTTTCTTCTTAATGATGTTCCAAACAGTTGATTTTAGTAAGCCTAAGGTTTGGCTGATGTCTCTAACAGTTTTATTTTTGTTTCTCCATCTTATAATGGCTTTGTTGACTTTCATTGGCACAACTTTGGTCCTCATGTTGATGAACATCATTAAAAGTTTCCAACGGTGAGGGCAAGACTGAAGGAAATACGAAGTGCTGAGAACTCTCTTATACCTGCATTAAGGAGGCAATGGACCCTGAGCAATTACAAACACCTGTGAAGCCATGTGTCCCAAACATTATGGTGCTTTGAAATGGTGGGTGGGTATAAACTACGTGGTGATACCAAAATGTATAAAAATACCCTTTAATAAAATCTGACAATGTGCACTTTAACCACATATGATTTTTTCTATTACAAATCTCAATTTGTGGAGTACAGAGGCAAATAAATAAATGATGGGTCTTTGTCCAAAACATTATGGAGGGCATTGTATATCGTCCATTTAATGAGATAAACAAGGTCAATGGTCTTCAAATGAATAGAATCAAATGAAATTTGTCAAGATTAAGATGGCGCCACATCTAGTGACCTGACAACTAATTGGCAATGCCAATCTCTTTCTAATATGCAATATAAATATGTAGAAATATATTTTGTAGCTAATGTTAATATTTCAGCATAGATGTTCAATCCTAGCACAAACTTAATATCAGGAAAGTTTTCCTCATTTTCAGTTCTTATTTGTATTCACCTAAAATGTTCTAAGAAACTGCCCACCCTTATTTGCTATCACATTGCATATGGTTGTTATACAAGTAACTATTCAGTCTAATCTACTCAATATACACTTACGCCATTGCTTAATGATTCCATGTCAGCTTCTGCTGGTACTGCTTTCCTACCTTTGACATAAATTTGTACCTAAGTTAAAATTAACATAATCAGATGTTAATTGCATGGTGTACGTAATGCAAAATCGATCAACTATTAGTTTAGCTTAGAGATACAGTGCGGAAACAGGCCCTTCGGCCCACCGGGTCTGCGCCGACAAGCGATCCCCGCACCTTCTACACCCACTAGGGACAATTTTTAACATTTACCAAGCCAATTAACCTACAAACCTGTACATCTTTGCAGTGTGGGAGGAAACAGAAGATCTTGAAGAAAACCCACACATGTACAAACTCCGTACAGACAGCACCCATAGTCGGGATCGAACCTGGGTCTCCGGTGCTGCATTTGCTATAAGGCAGCAACTCTATCACTGTCAGGCAGCAACTATACCGCTGTGCCACTGTGTTAACCTAGTTAATGATGATAAATTGCTATGCTGCTTCTCAGTGAGCCCAACCACATTTCAGTCAACAAAAGGCAATGCTGAGATTCCTTAAGTCGACAGTAATTTTACCTAATATCAGCTAATATTATCAGGGAAATGGGTTTCAATACTTTATTGTTTGAGTTATAAACAGATCGCTATATTGACTTTCTTAACAATAATTTCAAGAGAGAAAAAACAGGCAGGCTTCCCAACCTGATTAAGCATGGTAACCTTGCATAATGCAAAGTGACAACATTTTGTTTTGAAATGTTGTGATTTGTTTATGATCCTTGGCCAACTGCATGTCTTTTACACTCTTGAATTGGCTGTTGTTTTGGTTAGAGTTACCACTGCCTGGAGGTTATGATGTATGGCAGTTAGTGAGGACAGAAATAACATAGCCACGATCCTTTGCATGGGCAAGTAGCCTGCAAAGAATTGCATGGAAATGATATGTAGAATGGAGGCAAATGGAAGGTTGAAAACTGAGGAGGGGGGGGGGGGGGGGGGGGGGGGGAAAGGACCTTCATATATTTGTTGCTGATATGAGAGACTTGAATCTTGCAATGGTCAACACAAGCTTTTCAGCAGCAAACATTATGAAACTCTTAACTCAGCGAAAGGTATGTCTTGAATCAAACAAAGTTGCTTTGGAGCTTCAAGCTCTGATGAAACAAAGCTTAATATAAACAATTTAATGCCTCATCAATGTAAATTGCCATAAAATTCCCAATGTACTAAAAATAATACATTGAAGCATTTTGACTTGTATGATGGAAAATCAAGTAATGGTTTTGTTGAAACCTGTTGGATTTCACAGTTAGACCTCATAGAAAGCTGATTTCCTCTTGGCACTCTGCAACAGTGTTAAACATGACCTAATTCCTCACCCAAATTATTGCCGAACTGGCGGATCTGTGAGAATATTAAATGAGTTATGGGTCTGTCCCACTTAGGCGATTTTTTGGGCGACTACCGCAAAATTTTCAACATGTTGAAAAAAATTTGACGACAGTTGCGACAATTTTTTGCTGTGGTAGGTTGACATAGCTGCTGTCGTAGCTTGTCGCCAGGTGCTGTCGTAGATTAATTCCATTAAAACTAGTCCCTGGCAGTCACCCAAAGAGTCGTCTAAGTGGGACAGGCCCATAACTAACAAATCTTTGCTAGCTTCAGAGCCAGTGGTTAAATTGTTGTCAACACAACACACTTGGGCAGGACAGTGGCAGAGTTGGTAGAGGCCTGGGTTCCATTCTGACCGTGGGTGCTGTCTGTGTGGAAGTCGCACGTTCTCCCTGTGACAGCATCGGCTTCCTCCGGTTGCTCTGGTTTCCTCCCACAATTTCCTCCCTTGGGGCTGCATGGTGGTGCAACTGTAGTTGTTGCCTTACAGTGCCAGAGACCCGGGCTCGGATGGCTTTTGTAGATGGGAAAAATGCAAAGTATGCAGAAGTTCAAGTTTAGAGGCAAACCATTCATTCATCAAGTTTAATTGGAGATTTATACTTGAACAGATAGGCCCTAAAGTTTAGCAATCTATTTAATGAAGAATGCATATGTGAGAAGGTAAAGTAATTTTAGGTTAATTTTACTGACAGGTTTAGGAGAGAATGGAGAGTCTAATACAGTAAAAATGGTGGGGGTGGGGAGGTTTAGTCCCCAGAGATGGAAATGGGGATGAAAATCGGAGGAATTGTTGGGGGGAGAATATGGCAGCCAAAATTTAATGAAAAATGTACTGACCCAAACCTGCTTAATACATTTTTTATATGTTTATTTTTCTCAATGCGAGAATTTAGTTTAGTTGAGAAATGGAAAAGCATGGAAAAGGCTCTTCGGCCCACCAAGTCCACACTGACCATCAATCACCTGTTCACACTAGTTCTATGTTATCCCACTTTGCCATCCACTCTCGACACACTAGGAGCAATTTACAGAAGCCAAATGACCTACAGACCTGCAGGTCTTTGGAATGTGGGAGGAAACCGGAGCACCCGGAGGAAACCCAAGTGGTCACAAGGGAACGTACAACCCCCCCCTTGCGTGGGGATGTCATTGTTTTAGCTGTCATTCCCAATTAGTGCAGAGGAGCTTTCATTGCCTCTTCTACCAAACCAAGCAGACAACCATGCTACTTCTGGGTTAAGAAAAAAGAGAGTACTCAATTATCCCTCAAAAAACCCTGCACTGAACTTTCATTCATCTCCACCATCTGTTTTGAAACTCCAAATTGCCTCCGCCAACCCAAACAAACTCCACCCCACATCCCTTTCCCACCACACCCTGGCTGCTCAGCTTTAACTGGGGTCCATTCCGTTCCTTGCTCACTGCTCTCCCTGTAATTCCTACCAGACCACTGTGATATCCACCTTAGCAAACCATGTGGGACCGCGCATTAGGACTGAGCAGGAGGCAGTCATTCCTGTACAGTCTAACTATTTCTCAGCCTTAAATATAAACGACTGTTTGTTTCTAAGAGAGTACATGACTGCTTCACTTCCAGCTCACAGAATGTGATCTCGACTACTATAGATTTACAGATCTCCGCACACTTGAGCAAATCCAATGTTTATCCCCACAGCTTGAAGTAATTAAACTAAAATGTCACAGTGCTGTCTCTGTTGAAAATCTCCAAAACAGTTTTTAAGTTTATCGCCACTGCCAGTGGGTGCAATTGCAGTAGTAATCTGCAAATTGTTTACTTTAATATTGTAAATAATTTAGACTTAATCTAATATCCAGAGGCATGAGTGGAAAATGTATTGTATGATATAATATCTGTAAGACTAATTGGACAAGAAAGATTGAGGTATTAGTGTAGGTATTAGTGTCCATCTGAAGAAGGGTTACGACCCAAAATGTCACCAATTCCTTTTCTCCAGTGATGCTGCCTGATCCACTGAGTTACTCCAGCATTTCGTGCCTATCTAAGATTGAGGTATTAGTTCTTTTGGAATAGGATATTCAGAGACTGAAGAATGCAAAGAGATTCAGGTAATGCCATGTAACCTTTGAAGACGTTGATCTTTTACAAGATTCTCTACCTCACTACCAACACCACTTCCCTTCCACACACCCCAAAGCCCCAATGTTGTTTTTTCTTTTTACTCATAAGTATGTATTTCCAGGAACTTTATACCCATATACTCCCACCCAACCCTAAAATGATAACTCCACCCATACTTGGCATCCTCCCTGGAATGACCTGCATGTAAAATAATTAAAGTTAGGAACAGCAGCCACAACCCCTGCACCAGAAAATGGTTAAGAATTAATAATGAATCTCCATGACAGAGCAATGTAGCATTCTCTGGGCAGCTCATAGAAAGGTAAAGCCGTTTCCAAGGTACCATATCTTCAGTTTCACTCAGAACCTTTTAATTAGCTGTCAAGGATCTACTAATTACACTATATATGATTTATTATATAAACCTATGCTATTTTTGTGTACTGTTAACACATTTACAAAAATTCCATCCCTCTGTTTTTGTGTGTGCAGTTACATTCTTTCAATCAGTTGAGTTCCTTTTCATTAAAATGTCAAATCACACTGGGTATTTAACACTGCCGTTGCCCAAGTTGACAACGTAACAACAAAATGTAATAGATCTCTTCTGGCGTAAACCGAAAGCACGATTGATCTACCTGAATTGAGGTTTCGATGTGTGATATAAGCTAAATAATCCTATAATTAACGGCACTTTCCTTTACTTTAACAGAGAGTCAAACATACACAGGTGTAAATTTTGATACTAATACCCAGTTCTTTGCATCTAGCGGGGAAAAAAGTGCATCTGCATGCAGTTTGGTGAGATCTGAATAATTGAGATGTGAAGACATGATGGTGGAGGTGGAAGCTGGCCCCCTTTAGACAGATCTGGCTTCTGATGGGAGGTATGAATTGTAGATAGACACAAAATGCCTGAGTAACTCATGCAGCATCTCTGGATAGAGGAATGGGTGACGTTTTGTAGTCAGCTTTGGGAATTCTCTCATCTACCTTGTACAGTAGCTATTGAAATTAATTATTCAATTTGCTCACCGTCTCCTCACTTCCTTAGCTGAGATTAGCCAGCTCAACAGTCAGGAATAAAACAAGGTGCTATTGGATGATATGGTTAAGCACTAAATATAATCATGCATTTAACTATGGAGCTATCAGAAGGAACAGAAAATATAGGGACAAAAAAAATTTGCCCTCAAGCTTGAGAGTGTGTAACGAAGATTTATGAGCATGTTGCCAGGACTCAAGGGTCTGAACTACAAGGAAAGGTTGGGCAAACTGACTGCTCCTTGCAATTAAGAAGTTTGAGGGGTGATCGGATCGAGTTGTATAAAATCATGTGGGGAATGGATAGGGTAAATGCTCAAAGTATTAAAAAACAGAAGACATAGGTTGAGGTGAGAGGGGCAAGATAGGAATCCAAGGGACAACTAGTTTACTCAGATGGTGGGTATATCGAATGAACTGCCAGAGGAGGTAGTTGAACCAGGTACTATATCACCTTTTAAAAGCTACTTGGAGTAGTCCGAGGTTCAGAAGGATATGGGCCAAATGCATACAAATGGCACTAGATTAGATGGGGGATAGCATAGACGGCCAGCATGGACGCAATCATAAAGAGAGCCAGTCAATGCATCTACTTCCTTGGAAGATTGAGGAGATTCAGCACGTTGACAAGTCTCTTGAATCTCTGCAGATACAGAGCACATTGTCTAGTTGCATCGGCCTGGTTCAACAACTCGAACACCACAGCTTTGTAAACAAAGTATTCATTAGATAATTTAATAGGAGATTACAAAAGTGGTGAACACTTCCTGGTCCATCATGGGTGCTCACCTCCCCAAGAGATCTATAGGAGGCGCTGTCACAAAATGACAGCTAGCAACATCCAGGACCCACACCATCCTGGCCACGCTCTTATTTCATGCCTGCTATTGAGAAGAAAGTATAGGAGTTTAAAAACTGCAATGTCCAGGTTTAGGAGCAGCTTCTTTCCAATAACCATCAGCATTCTTTCAAATAACCATCAGGCTATCTCCTGGGGATCTAAGGAGAGGTAGCTGAATGAATAGAAAATTGGCTTCATGGAAGGAAGCAGTGGGTGATGGTGCAAGGCTGCTTTTAAAACTGGAGGCTTGTGACTAGTGGTGTGCCTCAGGGTTCGGTGCTAGACCCGTTACTATTTGTCATCTATATCAATAATTTGGATGAGAACATACATAGCAAGATTAGCAAGTTTGCTGATGATACAAAAGAGGGCAGTTTTGCAAATAATGATGATGGTTGTGAAAAATTGCAGCAGCATCTTGATCGATTGGCCATGTGGGCTGAGGAATGGTTGATATAATTTAATACAGAGAAATGTGAGGTGTTGTATTTTGGGAAGTCTAACAAGGGCAGGACTTACACAGTGAATGGTCGGGCTCTGGGGAGCATTGTAGATCTAGGAGTGCAGGTTCCTTGAAGGTGGAGTCAAAGGTGGATAGGGTGGTCAAAAAGGCTTTTGGCACATTGTCTTCATCAGGCAGAGTAGTGAGTAAAGCAGTCGGAAGGTCATGTTGCAGTTGTATAAGACATTGGTGAGGCCACATTTAGAGTGTTGTGTTCAGTTCTGGGCACCGTGTTATTGGAAAGATGTTGGCAAGCTGGAAAGGGTACGGAGAATATTTACGAGGATGTTGCCAGGATTAGATGATCTGAGCTATAGGGAAGAGTTGAGTAGGCTGAGACTGATATTCATTGGGGTGCAGGTAGGTGAGTGGTGATCTTATAGAGGTGTATAAAATGATGAGAGGAATAGATGGGTATATACACAGTCTCTTGCCCAGAGTAGGTGAATCGAGGACCAGAAAACATAGGTTTAAGGTGAAGGGTAAAAGATTTAATAGGAATCTGAGGGGTAACCTTTTCACACAAAGGGTGGTGGGTGTATGGAACAAGCTGCCAGAGGAGGTTGTTGAGGCTGGGACTGTCCCAACATTTAAGAAACAGTTAGACAGGTACATGTATAGGACAGGTTTGGAAGGATATGGACCAAACACGGGCAGGTGGGACTAGCGCAGCTGGGACATGTTGACCAGTGTGGGCAAATTGGGCCAAAGGGCCTGTTTCCACGCTGCCTCACTCTATTGAACACCACAAACGCCAACTGCAAATAGATTGCACTAGAGACTTTGGGCTTTGTTTTGCTTTTGCACAATATTGGTTTTATTTTATATATTGGACTTATATTTGTTTTATTAAATTATCTAATGAATACTTTGTTTACAAAGCTGTGGTGCTGTTGCAAGTAAGAATTTCTTCGTTCTCTTTCGGTACATATGACAATAAGACACTCGTCACCCTCTTCACTCTTGACGAAGTGGGCCGAAGAGCCTGTTTTCGTGCTGTGTGACTCTATGACTGCGACTCTAAAGATTGTGGCACAGGGGTAGCCAGGCAGTGATTTTGGTGCGATGGAAGATCTTTCCCAATATATTCATTGTACTTTACCATGTGGGAACCATTTAGTCTCCTACAACCAGACTGCTTCCTGGGATGTCAGGACTGTCTTATGAACAAAGACTGCATAGACTCGGTTTATACTCTCTAGGATTTAGGAGATTGAGAGGCGATCTTATAGAAACTTACAAAATTCTTAAGGGGTTGGATAGGCTAGATGCAGGAAGATTGTTCCCGATGTTGGGGAGGTCCAGGACAAGGGGTCACAGCTTAAGGATAAGGGGGAAATCCTTTAGGACCGAGATGAGAAGGACTTTTTTCACACAGAGAGTGGTGGGTCTCTGGAACTCTCTGCCACAGAGGGTAGTTGAGGCCAGTTCATTGGCTATATTTAAGAGGGAGTTAGATGTGGCCCTTGTGGCTAAGGGGATCAGAGGGTATGGAGAGAAGGCAGGTATGGGATACTGAGTTGGATGATCAGCCATGATCATATTGAATGGCGGTGCAGGCTCAAAGGGCCGAATGGCCTACTCCTGCACCTAATTTCTATGTTTCTATGTTTCTAACCTACAGTTAGGTGTATTATCATGTGACATCTCAGTTGCGCTGACAGCTGGCACTGCAATGATAATGGAAAGCCTGTTGTGATATGCAGTGGATGATACAATTTGGCAATGATACATCTTGACACTTAAACTGAGATGCATCTCTGCAAACCTTTGCAATCCACTACATTTTCAAGTGGCCGTTGATTAGAAGCTACTTTCCATAAGTATACTCATTTAATTATAATACCTTGATAAGATTAATTTTTGATTATATTACTGATTAGCTGTTAAATAGCTCTTGACTTAATTAAGCAATTGTAATATTTAAATTACCATTTAATATTGCTTCAGATTTACCGACACTTCAGTCAGCTGCTTCTAATTTCATTTCAAACCCTTAAGAGACTTGCACCCTGCTCCTTCCTAATCACTTTAGAAGTTTATGTGTTTTTAAACTGTGTGTGATCCAATGCACTTCTTTAAATATTTAATTATTTGATCTTACTAAAATGAATTGTCATGAAATGGCCACAAATTACAAAATCACAAAAGGCACTTGATAGATGCCTTGGCACGTCTCACACTCAATGGTCAGTTCTGGGAAGGGAGTTAGTACAGTAAATGCATTTTTCAATTTGTTTAACTGGAAGCAGGCAGTCTAAGCGTGGAGATCTTTTTCAATTTTAGCATCATAATCAACCTCAACCTTCCCTCCTACCTGCTCATACAATTAGTAAACAAATGCTTAAATATCAAGTTTGCCAATCAATCAAACCATTGATAAAGGAGTTAATATAGAAGGTGGCACTGAGGTAAAATATTAGCCGTGATCTTGTTGAGTGGCAGAACCTGCTCAAGGGACTACTCCTTTTATTTCTTATGTTTTTTATGAAGTAGTACATTAACGTGCACAACAGAAACAAAGTCAATAGATTGCAAGAGAAAGCTGCCAAGATCGGTGTGATGCAGGGTCATGAATTACACAGCCATTGTCATTCTGTATCTCGCCCCTTCAGGAGAATTAGCTGAACCTGCCATGTATCTCCATATATCATCTTGAATGAGTGGGAGTATAACAGTTATGGACGCATGTAAAATGTAAGCTGTGCATTCAGTCTCGACCATCTGTAACCAACGAAGATAGACACAAGAAGCTGGAGTAACTCGGCGGGTCAGACAGCATCACTGGAGAAAAGGAATAGGTGATGTTTCGGGTCGAAATCCTTCAGACTGAATAGGCGGGATACGGAAACGAGATAAATAGACGGTGATATAGAAAGATATACATATGAGTTAGCCAGGGAGTTGGGGAGGGAACGGTCTCTGCAGAAGGCGGAAAGGGGTGGAGATGGGAAGATGTGACTAGTGGTGGGATCCCATTGTAAAAAAATCAATGAAATTAGTTTAAATGTTTTACTCTTGAACAATCGAGAGCTTTTCTTTTCAGTACAACATTGTTTTTTTTTTTCTTTCTCGTAACTGTTGTGTTTTTGGAAAGAATATGACTTGCACGGGTACATGTCACCTCATATCTTGTCAGTTCATGGCCTTCAGCACCTTTTCATCAAACTAGACATGGGCTGTTTTGCAAAGAACTAATGGCATCTGTATTTAAAACAGCGTTATTGTTATGTTTGCCATTTTGTGGTTACGCCGATGAAATTGTTGAAAGGAAATAATAGGGACAAGAGTAATAATAATTCTTTTTAAACGTTTTATTTGCTCGGGAATGTTTACTCCTGGACTCGGGAAGGACGTAGATGTGAATTACATTAGTGGGGTCGAGAGTCACATACGGGCTGGACCTGGTGAGCACAAAAATATTCTGTGCCGATGGACAGAGTACGAGTCACTTGCTGTAGGGTACTTTGCTCAACTATATATGTGGTGTCCAGTCAGTAACGATTATGTTTCATCACATATTTAGCCAAGTGCCAAACAGTCACTGATGTGCTTCATAACCGTAGGCAGCAGAAGGACAGTATCTCCTAATACCACTGGAGGAGATAGTGCTCGTCATTATAGAGTCACTACATACCCACATGCAGGGGTGCATCCTTTAACTTCCAGGATGCAGTTTGTATATCGTGCATCATCTCCATACTCCATCAGGTACCTCACCCTATCCTTGCCAGCTCCCTGTAATACAACAAGAAGTGCAAACTGACCAGGAAATGGGGGTGAGAATGAGGAACCCTTGCAGTGTGGCATTCGACTAGTAACTGGGCATGGGTGGCTTACAGCCCACTCATGAGAGGCTGCAATCGTTAAATCCAAATATCATGTATCAGATTTTTGATCCACAAAAAGCCAATGGTTATGTTCATTAGATTGCCCGGGTGCACTGAGAAAGCATTTGCTGTCGAAGATTAATTTAAAACAGGGGTTTATGCAGAACTCACCCTTTGAAGTGGAACTGTTTAATTATATCTGTTCTATTGGGCAGTCGTGACTTCCATCCACAATGCAACGTATAACAGTTGAAGTCACTGATTGCTTTGTTGAGCTGACGTGTTCTCGTGCTAAGTTAACACGCAAGTTCAGTGTCAAGCCTCCCTCTCCTTTACAGCTGCAAACATCATCCTCACGCTGCTGTCCTAAGCTTGGCTGTCATGAGTTATCTCACCATTGATCTTCACTTCACTGTAAGGTCAGTGCAGGCGAGTTCACAAGCACAATGTTCCGTTCCAATGACATCTCAGCTAATAAATTGTGCTTTGCAAGATCGGCCCATGCATACGAGCATTATTTCAAAATGCCAGCGGTCTTTTCTATCATGTTTTGTTTATCAGCATTGGTTTTCGTTGCATCTCTACCATGAATGATGATTACTGGCATCGGGAGCCTTGTTGTAGCAGATATCTCGATATCTAGTAGCTACCTTTGCTGCAAAATGGTTCAACCTTACAAATACAAAGATCAAGATTCCTGCATTAGGATCATGGAGTTTAATGGCATGGAAATGGATGTTTCATCTCACAATGTCTATGCTGAAATAATGTGCTCCTTTATCCATTAGCAAAAAAAAATGCTTGATGAGCTCCGTGGATCATGCAGCATCTTTAAAGGGAATGGACAATCTAAAGAAGGGTCCCAATCTGTCCATTCCCTCCACAGATGCTGCCTGACTTGCAGAGTTCCTCCAGCACTTTGTGTGTTTTCTTAACATTGCAGCTTTTGCAGTTTCTTGTGTCTCTGTCTGTCCAAATCTCACGTTCCTGCAACTGACCCATACCCTTCTCTGTTTCAGTGACAGAGCTGCTTGTTTAGATGCTTCTAAAGTGGTGCCTGCCTCTGACTCCAGTGTTAACTTGCCTGATTTTCAATCTGTTGTCAAAAACTCTATGCACAAAGCATTGCCTTCTAGGCAGTCAAATCACAGCCACTAGATATCATCCATTTCATATTTTTGGAAAGGAAAATAAAATGGTTAACCACTTTTGAACGGGGAGTCTCATTGTCTCCTGTTTGCGATGATGCATAGACATATTTCAGTTTAGTTTAGTTTTTTTTAAGAGATACAGCATGGAAACAGGCCCTTCGGCCCACCGCCTCCGTGCTGACCAGTGATCCCAGCACGTTAACACTACCCTACACACACTAGGGACAATTTACAATTATACCAAGCCAATTAACCTACAAACCTGCACGTCTTTGGAGTGTGGGAGGAAGACGTAGCATCGGAGAACAGGTCACAGGAAGAACGTACAAACTCCGTACAGACAAGCACCTGTAATCAGGATTGAACCCGGGTCTCTGGCGCTGTAAGTCAGCAACTCTACTGCTGCGCCACCGTGCCGCACAAAATCGTAAATATCTCCAGGACTTTCCCAGATAAAGTCTGATGGATAAACGTGCCTGTCAGCAGTCATCTTGGCCCGCATAAGCAACAGGTTGTAGTGAAGACGCCTCCCCCACACACCCCTCCCCCACCACCCCCTCCCCCACACACTGCTCCCCCACCACCCCCTCCCCCACACACCCCTCCCCCACACACCCCCTCCCCCACACACTGCTCCCCCACCACCCCCTCCCCCACACACCCCTCCCCCACACCCCCTCCACTACACCCCCCTCCCCCCCACACGCCCCCATCCCCCACACCCCCCCTCCCCCACACACCCCCTCCCCCACACCTCCCCTCCCCCACCCACTCCGCCCCCACCTCCCCTCCCCCACACACCCGCTCCCCCACACCTCCCCTCCCCCACACCTCCCCTCCCCCACACCTCCCCTCCCCCACACACCCGCTCCCCCACACCTCCCCTCCCCCACACCACCCCTCCCCACGCCCCTCCCCCACACCACCCCTCCCCCACGCCCCTCCCCTCCACCACAACTCCCCCACACCTCCCCTCCCCCACAACTCCCCTCCCCCACACCTCCCCTCCCCCACAACACCCCTCCCCACACCTCACCTCCCCCACACACCCCCTCCCCCACGCCTCCCGTCCCCCTCACACCCCTCCCCCACACCTCCCCTCCCCCACAACTCCCCACCCCCACAACTCCCCTCCCCCACAACTCCCCTCCCCCACACCTCCCCTCCCCCACAACTCCCCACCCCCACAACTCCCCACCCCCACAACTCCCCTCCCCCACAACTCCCCTCCCCCACACCTCCCCTCCCCCACACCTCCCCCGTCCCCGTCTAAACATCTGAGTCTAAAGAAAGCTGAAACTTTACAGCCCTCTGCAGAAAGAACATTCTCTTCATCACAGTTCCAAATAATCCTAGTTCTCGATCATCCAACCTTATTGATCCCTCTCAAACTTATACTTTTTAGTGAAATCAACGGAAGATTTCATCTACAAATCTACTGACCTCTAGTTATCTTGCTCACACTTCTTCCCACCCTGCCCCTTTCAAAGACACTATTCACTACTCTTAATTGCTCCATCCCGGCCACATCTGCTCTCGAGATGTGGCTTTACTTCTATGACATCCAAGAAGTCCTTCTTCAGTAAATATGGTCCCCCTGCCCATCTTAGATGGATCCCTCAGCCGTGGCTATGTGTCCCTAAGTTCTACTCTTGCTTCCCCTCTCCTAGACAGTACAGGATAGAGTTTCCCCTGGTCCACACCAACGTGATCACACCACCAGTCACATCTTCCCATCTCCACTCCTTTCCATCTTCCACAGACACTGCTCCCTCTATAACTGCTTGGTTCACGCATCCCTTCCCACTCAAACCACCCCCTCCCAGGTAACCGCTCCTGCAACCGCAGAGGATGTATGATGATACTCCAGCTGTTTGTTTCTTTCTTTGATCCTTGTTTCATTATTGAAGCGTGTGGCCAGGCAGCATCTTGCGGGGAGAAAATCAGAGTTAATGTTTCAATTTGATGGCATTTCATCCGAGCTAATTAATTCAGATCTTTGCGAGGTGGATTTATTTCTTGTTCTGCTTAAGTATGTTTATTTTTAAGTCTGATATTAAAAATTCTCAGTTGAAAATTCAGAAACAAGTAGTGTTAAAATGTCCGTCATTGATAACTGAATTATTTTGTCAGTTATTTGAAAATGTGTATTTTTTTAGTACGAGGAGCTATCTCATAATAGATTTCATCTGTAGATGGTTTGTACAATATATAGCTCTATGCAATGATGGTTGCCTGGTCATGTAAGGACAGTAGGTGGAGCCTAAATACAGCATGAATAATGCATTTCCAGACGGTAGTATAATTTGTACCAATTTGTACTATCATTACAAATTTTCAATCAAAAAACAATATAGTCTTTATAAATATATAATGACATTTTCATTATTTATCACAGCCTTGGGGACAAAACATTTTTAAATAAAATGTACCATCTACATACTTATAAATAACCGTTATGAAAAGCAATAGTGCATTAACGATTGAGTACTTATCATAAACTTGTCCAGTAAAGTTTCACGACTGTCGCATTCTTACTTAACCCTTTTGGTACACATGATCCAATATGGATAGGAAAAAACAAACTGCTGGAGAAACTCAACAAGTCGGGTAGCATCCATGGAGGGAAATGACTTTTTGTTTAGCAATAGAGAGTGGAACCAGGCCTTTTGGCCCACGGAGTACGCACTGACCAGTGATCCCCATACATTAAAGGACCTGTCCAACTTGCGTGTCCTTGGCATGCAAATTACGCGACCTCATCGCCGCGTTGAGGCGCACGGGCATTGTAATCCGCGCGGGGCCGTTCCCACTGAGAAGCGTGGAGGGGTATGTAGTTGTGCGCGACATCGCACGAGGCTCCGAAATTTTTGTAGCAAACAAAATCTTTGCACGCCAACGGCCTGTCGCGTAACTGATGGCCAAAGTGGGACAGGTCAAGACCCTGGCGCGACGCAACGTCTCACCTCCAACAGCAGCAGAAGCAGGCAAACGATCGCCAAACGCGGCCTGGGGCTCACGGCCATTGCGGTCCGGATCTGCCCCCACTTCTACTCCCAGAGCGGGGCCAAGAAAATTGAAGATAGACACAAAATGCTGGAGTATCTCAGCGGGACCTGCAGCATCTCTGGAGAGAAGGAATGGGTGACGTTTTGGGTCGAGACCCTCTGACTGAAGAAGAGTCTCGACATGAAACGTCACCCATTGCTTCTCTCCAGAGATGCTGTTGGTCCCGCTGAGTTACTCCAGCATTTTGTGTCTATCTTCAAGTGACGTCACACGCTCCAGATGGCTGTGCGGGCGCATGAAATCACTCGCAACCTTCACGGGACCGTCGCGTCTCAACGCGACCATGAGGTCGCATAATTAGCATGCCAAGGACACGTAAGTGGGACAGGGGCGTAACACTACCCTGCACACACTAGGGACAATTTACATTTATACCAAGCCAATTAGCCTACAAACCTGTACGTCTTTGGAGTATGGGAGGAAACCAAAGATCTTGGAGAAAACCCACGCGGTCACGGGGAAAATGTACAAACTCCGTGCAGACAACACCCCTAGTCAGGATCGAACCTGGGCCTCTGGTGCTGAAAGCGCTGGAAGGCAGCAACTCTACCGCTGCGCCTGAGACTTGCATAGATCCTCCAACAGTATTCTGCTTTGCGCAAGATTCTAGTGTTTCTTGTGTGCAAAAATATATACCTCAGTTCCAGGAGATATTGTTTGCAGGATATTACTGGTGTATTTCTAATATTCATAGTTTGAAATTTATACACCACATACGCAAATATATACATACATATATCCATACATAAACCACATACATCTATATATATTTACTAAAACTCTCATCTTGGTTGTTCGTATATGTGCGTGCATGCGTGTGCGTGATATCCCGAAACCCTAACAAAATGGTACACGATAGCGCTACAATTTGTGGCCCACCTTACCATTGTCCTGTGATGCAAATGAAACAAGTTTTGTTCAGATTGAAGGCATATTTTACAAGTTATTGACATTTTAAACTTTACAAAAGACACTTTTCAAACCACTTTTCCACTCTCCCTGCCCGTCAGCCGCATTGCAATGACGTCACATGGGATCCCGAATCTCATTTACATTAAAAAAATCGTGATTTAAAAAAAACTTTAAATCCAATTCTTCCATTTTCATTAACAGCTAACATTGTGTTTGGGTTATTGTAAAGAAAAAAAATTGATTTACATTGACAATTTCTTTTTTTTTACATCACAATTTTCATTGAGGGGGGTGGGATAGGGGGGAGTAGGGGAACAGGGGGATAGAGGGAGAGGAGGGGGGTAGGGAGATGGAGGGGAAAGGGGGGAGGTGAAGATGGAGAGTGGGGGAGGAGGGGGATAGAGGGAGAGGAGGGGGGAGTAGGGGAGGTAGGGAGTGTGGGATGGAGGGGGGGAGGGCAGTGGGGAGATGAGGAGAGAGAGTGGGGAAGTGGGATGTGGAAGTGAGGAGTGGGGGAGTAGGGAGAGAGGGAGAGGAGGGGGTAGGAAGGGGAGAGGGATTATGGAGGAAGGGAGTGACAGGGTAGGGGAGAGGGAGGGAGAGGTAAGGGAGTGTGGGAGGGGAGGAGGAGAGGGGAAAGAAGAGGGAGGGTCAAGAGGAGGGGGAGGGATTGCTGGGGATTGGAGGAAGATAGGAGTAGGAAGAAGGATGACGAGGTAATGGAAGAGGGAGGACGGGAGGGAGTGGGTGATATTTTACAGGTTATTGCCATTTTGAACTTTAAAAACGTTGCAGTTGCATTCCCACTTGCCGGCCGCGCCTGCGCTATTGAGGGAGGGTTTGCCGTGATTCACGTCTCAACGGGGATCTCTGGCATCACAATGGGAACCCGTCCGCCGTGCCTGCGCAGTTGGGGGCTATGGGTCAGTGGTGGAATATTGCCTTGGGGGTGGGGCCCAATGGGTCCGCACCTGGTCTAGTACATACATATATACACATATATGCACGCACACATACATACATATATATAGTTTATAAACAATGATCCAAATTCTGTGTACAACGCGAATATCACACTGTATCAATAAACTAAAATTTAACCGTCATCAGAGTCCTTCCTCATTCTTATACCTCTGGAAAATTTTGCACTTCTTCTTAAACTGAGTCTTCTTCGAGTCCGTTGCAATCTCAGATGTTGTTCTGCCGGTATCTGGCGCAGGTCACAGCTGGTCGGGTCGGGTCGGTTCAGCCAGGTCCTGGGGGCTGCACTGGGGGGCGTCGTCACACTCCAGTAGGTGGGACATTGTCTGTACTGCTCCACAGCTGCATGTGTCTTCTGCCTGGTAGTTCCATGCTTTCATAAATGCTTTGCACCTCCCCTGCTCCACTCGTAATCTGTTGGGGGTCTTCCAGGTTGGCCATGGGAGGTCGTGCCCGCTGGCAACGCATTCAGTCGGAGTGATTCCTCTCTCCATCCAGTCATGGGCTCGTGTGTTGAGCTGGTTCCATTCATCTTTCCAGATGTTGGTCCTTGCTGTTTCTTTGGTTGTCTGGAGAGGTGGGACTGTCTGCAAGAAACTGGCTCTGGATTTCAGTCGGGGTGGAGGTGCTGTGTGTCCGTGCAGGGGGTGCCTGGTATCGATCTCCTGTGCTCTCCGCTCGTCTTGGGCGACGATGGATCGTCTGATATGGGGGGGGGGGGGCAATACCAGCTAGGGCGTAGAGGCACGGGTAATGTTTGTGTTTTGGTTGAGTTCCACATACAAATCATTCCACAATTTCACCCCACATATTGAAATACACTTACCCTTCATAGTTGTACGAACACAAAGTTTCTTTAAATGAAACTTTCCTCTCAAATTATAACCACCCTCCCTGTTAAAGAACATTTTTTGTACATTATCTGGTAATAAATTATTTATTGCTTTATACATTATTTGTGCTGTATTAAATTCTACTAGTTCCATAAACCTCAAGGCATTTAACTTTAAAAACAGAGAGTTGGTGTGTTCACAAAATTCTACCCCTACACAACTATCCTTATGGCTTTTTTTTGCAGTATGCATGATGGATGTAGGGTACTTTTGCAAGTGTTACCCCATACCTCCACACAGCAGTTTAGATATGGCAGTACAAGTGAACAATAAACAATGTACAATGCTTTGTGATTCAGAATGTGCCTTGTTCTTCCCAGGACTTCAATGCTCCTTGCCAGCTTTGCTCGCAAATGTTTTATATCAGGTTTCCAGCAGATTTTGTAGTTTAATATCACACCTAGAAATGTATTTTCATATACTCTTTCTATAGCAACACCATCTATCCTCACTTGTACCCGAGTGTTTATTTTATGTCAAACCACCTTTATAATATTATAATTTCTGATGTGATCACCTCCAAAAGCTACTGTAAATTCTCCCCAGAACAAAAGATATTAGTATCGTCCGCAAATAATACAAATTTCAATATTTTTGATACTCCACATATATCATTTATACACAGAACAAACAATTTCGGCCCTAATACTGACCCCCGAATGTGTTAGCTGTGAGAAGAGGTTGAACAAACCTGAGCGTCGGGGCCTGAGGGGTACGCTGATAAAAATCAGCACTGGGTAGGTTGGGTTCCGAGAGATGAGGAGGCAGGGGCATTGAGTATAATTTTGTCATGGATTGAACGGCATCAGCAATATAAGGTTGCATGTGGTCGTGAGGGATCACCTACAAAACTAACCATTTGGCAGAGGATCCACATATTTGATATCATGGCTGAGGTCCAAGTCCCTTGCTAGCTGGCTTCCCTTGCTTTAATGTGACCTGTATCTATATGAGTGGTCGGCAACATTTACAGGTCATTCAGATATTCAGAGTTTTGTGCAATGATACCTTCCATTTGGTGTCACCAAATACATCTAGATACTCTCAGGTCCATAAGTACA
Source organism: Raja brachyura (assembly GCA_963514005.1). Next base: position 14,680,372 of record OY740800.1, read on the forward strand.
TAATTTACATGGAAGGTAGACAAAAATGCTGGAGAAACTCAGAGGGCGAGGCAGCATCTATGGAGTGAAGGAAATAGGTGACATTTCTGGTCGAGATCCTTCTTCAGAAGAAGGTACTCTACCCGAAACGCCGCTTATTTCCTTCGCTCCATAGATGCTGCCCCACCCGTTGAGTTTTTCCAGCATTTTTGTCTACCATTGATTTTCCAGCATCTGCAGTTCCTTCTTAATCATTTACATGGAAGGTATAGATCAAAATCATCAACTACAATCAGCAATCATGCTTGAAGCTTTTCAAAATTAAATTCATTTGTGTAGCACATAGAATGGATGGACAATGCCAGATAATGTCTAATCCATTATGTTATTAAGCCAAAGTACCCTACTTCAAAGTATAATGTTATGATACTATTTAAACAATGTTTTAAACATAATGTAATCAGTACAGATGTATAGAGAAATGGAGGATGACATCTATTGAATGAGATTTGTAGAAGAACAAACAAAAGTTGAACACTGAAATGGTAAATCATTTGGTAACACTTCTCATTCAGTCTTGTGTGCCTGACACAGTAATTCGCAAGACACAAGGACTGCACAATAATATTTAATGAACAAGCTGTTGAATTGCCCTTGTTAATTCATGGATTATTTACACCAAGGCACATCAAGGTAAAAGCTAGGAAGATCAATTCCAACTCTTGACATATTGTTTGGAGCACAGCTTCTCATCACAACGAACATCCTGGTTCATCAGAAGGACATGCACAAGTGAGATGGCATCAAGCCCAATCCAAGTGTTAGATCTTATCATCATCCAAGCAAATGACTACAAAGATTGTGGTGTCACCTTTTACAAAACAGGCTTTGAAGTAAGCTAGACTGATCACCTGATCCACTCTGTCACCTCCATCAATCTAGCCCCAAAGCATCAAAACTGCCACAAGAAGATCAATATTGAAGCTCTCAAGGACACACTAAGACAGCTCTTCTTCAATAGCGGTCCACAACAACCAAACAACATACTATTCTCTGTTAACTGCTTGTGGGCAGCTCTGAAGATTGCCATAATTGGCTGCTGTGAAAATACTTTTGACCTATGTACCAAGAACAACCATGACTGGTTTGATAAAACTGACAAGGAGATCAAGGAGGTAATCAACTGCAAATGTAAGGTGTTCCTGGATGGCAAGAGCTACTTTAATTCAAGGGAAAAGGCACATGACAGCAGAGATGCAACAGCAAACTCATGATCTAAAGAACAGATGGTGGATGGAGAGAACACTGGAGACTTGGCAATTCTTTCATAGCCACGATATGCATGGGTTCCTCAGCAATGCCATGACTGTCTATGTCCCAAATAACTAAGGCCCCAAACGTATTGAAAGCCGAGAGACAGACAGGCAATATCTACAAGATGGAACAGAAAGATCTTCTCATTCCTTAATGTGAACATTTACATTCCATCCCACTGCAGCCTGTCCAGGCCTGTTTTGCTGCCACTCCTGACATGCCCAAAATAACAAGGTCTTGGAAGCAGATTCCATCCCAGTGAAATCCTACAAAACATGACAAAGAGCAAATCCACATTATAATCCACTCTCAGGGCAACATTCCCCAGCATTGAGGCCTTAGTTTACTCTCAGTTAGTAATATTGGACTTGTTTCACACCCGACACCAGACTCCCAGGGCAGACACTAATTCGAACTCTATTGTAGGAGAAGATTATCAGAGAAATCAAGGTAAAGATTCAAAGATGTACACAAAGCTTCCTTAAACAAATGCAACAGGCCCACTGACTCCTGAGAACCTCCAGCCCAAGACCCCTCAAAGTGGAGATGGAGCATTTGGGATGGTTTTGAGTAACGAGAGGACATGGATTTGGGAGTCTGCATACTTCCCATGTAAGTGCCTGACAAACTACCCATTTGTTCTTCCAGTCAGCTACCTCTCTCTCTGTGAAGAATCTGTATTTTTCCATGTTGACCTCATCAGCCATCTTAGAATCCACAAAGGTAGACAGAAATGCTTCTTCCTTCAATTTTCCAGCATCTGCAGTTCCTTCTTGAACAACTTAGAATCCACAAAATTGGGAGATAGCAGGTCTTTGTGATTTTGGGGGACTGCCAAAGAAGGTCACCAAAAGCAATTAATTGGAGATAGACATAAAAGAGCTGGAGTAACTCAGCGGGACAGCTGGCATCTCTATTCGGGTCGAGACCCATCTTCAGACAATTCCTTCCTACGCAATTAATTGGATATTCTTTAGTGCAGAATGAATATAGAGCAAAGGTCCCCTCAATTAAAACAATTTCAAAGCTATTGGCATCATTAATTATGCTATTCAGACACCTCTTACGGTTAATTTTTCATTTGTTGTGTGGACTTTCCATTGGGAAAAGCATTTTTGGACCTTGCGTGTGGTGTACACATGGGTTAACTGAAGAAAATAGTCCCATTTGTTTTTATTTAACGTTTAATAGCAACAGGAACTTAATTAATGTTGAATGAATCTCAGTGACACATGAAAATTCCATGGGGAAATCTCCTATTTGCACTTGTAACTATGGAGGAAACGCAAGAAATGAATGCGAATGCAGATCCTTGAAAATGAATACAGACAATATCAACAGCATTTACACAATTTTCAAGGTTTGCTAAGATTCCCGCACTAAAATTACAATAGGCAAGTCGGAGAATTTAGTTTAGTTTAGAGATGTACTGCAGAAACAGGCCCTTCAGCTCACCGAGTCTGTACTGACCAGCGACCCCTGCACATTAACACTATCTTACACACACTAGGCACAAATTTGCATTTATACCAAGCCATTTAACCTACAAACCTGTATGTCTTTGGAGTGTTGGAGGAAACCAAAGTTCTCAGAGAAACCCCACGCAGTCACGGGGAGTACATACAAACTCCGTACAGACAGCTGACCCCTAGTCAGGATTGAACCCGGGTCTCTGGCCCTGTGAGGCAGCAACACCCTGCCCTCTGTGCCACCATTTGTCGCATTTGTGTTGCATTTCATACTGACGAGCAGTTGTAATCTGTTCACTTTAATCAGGCACTTTAATGAGCTGAGTAAACATCTGCTTAACTTATCCATCCAAAACATCCAGTCCGTCAAAAAAAGTTATTGATTTTGTTCCAGTCATTGCTTTCAATTCAAATGGTATTCTGAATGGAACACTGCAAATCAGTCGTAAGTGCTGCTAAGAAGGAAGCTATCATTAGGATTCTTTGTACTTAAGCATTTAAAACTAGTTAGGCATAATTAGCTGCCTTTTCAAATTGTCATTATCCATTTGTTTCTTATATTGTACAGGCTAACCATGCAACAAGGAAAGCAATAAAAAGCTGGAAATAAATTGGCCAAGATAGGCTAACTGAACCGAATGTTGAGGGAGTTTGCAGTACCAATGTATAATGGCTTTGGAAACCCAAATTTGATCATCAAAATAAGTTGATCATGATAAAGAGTGTCCAGTATAACAAATCTCTACCATGGCTATGGTGGGGTCCCTTGTCAGGCTGTATATCTATCTGCTTTACCTGAATGTCACTGGTGCAAGCTTCCATAGGGGCCCAGTGAGGATCTTAAACAGGCATTGGATTCTGTTTGAAGAAGGGTTTTGACCCGAAATGTCACCCATTCCTTCTATCCAGAGATGCTGCCTGTCCCTCTGAGTTACTCCAGCATTTTGTGCCTAACATTGGATTCCCCATTTGCTTCAGTAGGTGTTGAATTTTGTTAACATGCCAAATGTCATTCTGGTTTACTCTCCACCCAGATAACATACAGGAATTTAAACCTGACTGCTTTTAGGCGAAACCATTATTCATACATACATTAATCACAGTGTCGCATACATGTGCTGGATGATTAAAAGTCCCCTGCCCTTGATCACACCTCATTCACTTGTGTTTAGAAACACCATATTGAAGACTTAAAGCCAGTAAAGGTTGGTCCAAATGTCTTTGACAGAGCTATTAACATTCAGACCTGCTATAGTGCTTGTCATATCACAAATTCAGCTTCTCATCCAACCAAAGGTTCTTCAAGTTATATCTGGCAGTGCCCAATGGTCCTATTAAATCTGCTTTTATGTTGTTAATTTGCTCTATCTCTAGCTCATTACAGCTTTCACATTGTAAAATATTTGATCGGCTCCATGGATGCAGATTCCTGATATTCTGCGTAAAGTCATTTCATTATTCTTTCGTGTTGATTTGTTGAAAATCCTTGCATCTCTTTTCCCTCATTTGTTCCTTCTGGAATATTTATGTCCAAGCCCATCTCATCAGGCTTTCCCTTCCAGCCATGTGGCTAATTACAGTATAGTCCCACTGAGAATTTCCCAGATGGCACATCTGACTCCACAAACTGATAGGCAGCAGATTTCTAATTTCCTTTTTGATGCTTTTCTCATTTAATCAATTACTTATTATTGTACTTCCATGACAAGGTTTCAAAGGTGCCATGATTGTGATAAGGGAGGGAGAGGGGATTGCCATTTTAATGCTTGGTCCAAAATATATATAATTTTGTTGTTTTTTTTTGTTGCGGGACTCTAATAAATTCTGAAAACATAATACTCAAGGGCCTGTCCCGCTTAGGTGACTACTTAGGCGACTGGCAGGGACTAGTTTCAATGGAATTCACCTATGACACCTGGCAACAACCTACGACAGCAAAAATTGTCGCCACTGTCGCCTAAAACCTTTCAACATGTTGCGGCAGTCGCCTGTAGTCGCCCAAAAAATCTACACAGAATTGTGGTGAAAGAGACTTCAAAATGGATCAGACATTTTTTGAAGCAAAATCTTCTAAATGATTGCATTAAGACTATGGAGCTAGAGAGGGGAGTATTCCTACTGCTTATGATTTAAATCAATGATGTGGAAATTCGAGTAAATTGGTTTGCAAAGTAGCATTTCCGTGGCAACAGTTGTATAATTAAAGACAAAAATCCTCAAATTTCAGCATTTCAACAAAACCTGTTGGGATAGCAACAAATGAAACATGACAAGAATTGTGGCAAAATACAAGTGCTGGAACAAATCAATGGGTGGAGGAAATGGACAGATGACGTTTCCAGTCGGGACCTTTTTTCAGACGTCTGTCCATTCCCTCCACTGATGCTGCCTGATCCATTGAATTCCTCCAGAACTTTGTGTTTTGCTTAAGATTACAACATATGCGGTTTCTTGTCTCCGGTAATCATGGCAAAGCAGTGCACATCAGAAGGATTTTTATTCTCCAAGTATTGACCAACACATTTATGTCACCAGTGCTGAATATAACCAATCATTGTAGAGCAGCATCAGTATGGCCAACAAACTGGAATTGTGTGGCCAGTGATGGGTGCAAGTCAGAAGAAGTTATAGAATCACAGAGCCGTACAGAAGGGACACTGGACCATCAGTCCAACTCAAACATGCCGATTAACGTCATAAGGTCATAAGGAATAGGAGTAGAATTAGACCATTCGGCCCATCAAGTCTACTCCGCCATTCAAACATGCCTGATCTATCTCTCCCACCAAACCCATTCTCCTGCCTTCTCCCCATGACCTCTGCCACCTGTAATAATCAAGAATTGGGATTGGGCATCTAATTAAGATGCCCCATCTACAGCTAGTCTCATTTGCCCCCAATATGGCCTCTATCTTTGTAATCCTTTCCGATCGATATAAATCCCTTCCTATCCATTAGTTATGCTGAGACTGAATAGTGATAGGCTATCCCCTTTAGTTTTTGATACTTCTACCATGGGGAAAACCACGTTTTGAATATCTTCGTAGTGGAGCGTACACTGTCCGGGCATACACTGGCCCTATCCCTGAAACACACCTCAGATCCATCCTATCCCACCTGGTCCAATCCCTTCCTGCGTATGCCCAAGACACCTCACACGCTCTTCGTCTCTTCAACGACTTCCGTTTTCCAGGCCCCCACTCTCTCATCTTTACCATGGATGTCCAGTCATTCTACACCTCCATATCCCACCAGGGAGATCTTAAAGCCCTCCGTTTCTTCCTCGACTTCAGAACCAGACAATTTCCATCTACTAAAATGCTCCTCCACCTAGCATAGCTGGTCCATACCCTCAACAACTTCTCCTTTGACTCCTCCCACTTCCTCCAAATCCTATGGGCACTCTTATGGGCCCCAGTAGCTGCCTGCCTCTTTGTTTGGTACATCAAACAATAATCCTCCAGCACTATTGCCACCTCCAATGGAATCCCACTACTGGCCACGTCTTCCCATCTCCACCCCTTTCTGCTTTCCGCAGAGAGTTCCCTCCGCAACTCCCTGGTCAATTCCTTCATTTCCACCCAAACCATCCCCTCCCCAGGTACTTTGCCCTGCAACCACAGGAGATGCAACACCTGTCCCTTTACCTCCCCCGTCGACTCCATCCAAGGACCCCGACAGTCTTTTCAGGTGAGGCAGAGGTTCACTCACCTCCTCCAACCTCATCTACTGCATCCGCTGTTCCAGTTGTCAACTTCTGTACATCGGCAAGACCAAGCGCAGGCTTGGCGATCGTTCAGCTGAACACGTCCGCTCAATCCACCTTAACCTACCTGATCTCCCGGGGCACTTTAAATCCCCCTCACATTCCCAATTTGACCTTTCTGTCTTGGGTCTCATCCATTGTGAGAGTGAGGCCCAGCGCAAATTAGAGGAACAGTACCTCATATTTCACTTCGGTAGCTTACACCCCAGCGGTATGAACATTGACTTCTCTAACTTAAAATAGCCCTTGCTTTCCCTCTCTCTTCATCCTCCTTCCCAGTTTTCCCACTGTCTCCGACTACATTCTATCTTTGTCCCACCCAATCCCCTGACATCAGTCTGAAGAAGGGTCTAGACCCGAAACGTCACCCAATCCTTCTCTGCAGTGATGTCCACTGAGTTACTCCAGCATTTTGTGTCGACTTTCTGAATATCTTCCTTGTCTATGCCTCATAATATTATATCCCTTTATCAGATCACCCCTCGGCCTCCTTTGCTCCATGGAAGAGAAGTCAAGTCTATCCAATCCCTCCCCATGTCTGAAATCCTCCAATCTAGGCCTCATCCTGGAGATCTTCCTCTGCAATCTTTCTGATCACATTCTTAACAGGTCCGTTCCCATTTCATTCTGGCTATTTTGTTTGTGTCATGGTGGCATTCCAGAGGGATGTTTTTTGATATACGTTAATGGTGGAATCACCAGGAAATGGAGAAACCCAAGATCCAGACATCAGGCTTGGGTCTGTGGTTGTTCTCATGGTTGCGGCCCAGAAGGTTCAGAGACCTGAGTATATAATCTAGCCTGATATTCTAAAAGAGGGCAATGTTCACTGTCTGAAATGGTAGCTTCGATAAACAACCTGGGGAGATAATGCTAAAAACACCTTGTGTAAACACAATAGACTAGTTTTGTCCTTAGCTTCCAAAATATGTTTTCATTAATCACAGCAGGACCAAACTTTGCGAGTAGAAAACTGGTTCTATGGAGAATGTCAAACAATCTGAAAAGAGGTGCAACTGCAGCCTATTACTGACTACACAATGCGGCTCTATAAATCACCATCCACATGCTGTCAGTGCTTTCCACCCAAGGTGACTTCTCTCCGTGAGGCAGTGAATGCAACAATGGACAGCAAATTGTGATGTGGCGCATCTGCTCCCTGAAGTAATCCAGAGGCTGAGGTTCAGGGGTGATGCAATCTTTACCTGAACTGCTCACGCGTATCTAATGGCCACGATTTAGGAAGGATGTTCAGCAGCAGGCTTGGACTTGAACAGAAATGGAAACAGCAAAAAACATAAATTGAGGGCCAGGTTCAAATAACATTGACAGAGAGAGAAAAAAATCAAAGTCAAAAGTTTATTGCCAAGGAGTGTAGGAAGGAACTGCAGACGCTGGTTTAAACTGAACGTGGACACAGAATGCTGAAGAAACTCAGCGGGTCAGGCAGCATCTCTGGAGAAAAGGAATAGGTGATGTTTCGGGTTGAGACCCTTCTTCAGACTGAGAATCAGAGAGGGAAATGTGAGATATAGATGGTGATATAAAGAGATATAGAACAAATGAATGAAAGATATGCAAAAAAGTAACAATGATAAAGGAAACAGCCATTGCTAGCTGTGGACTAGGTGAAAACAGCCAATAAGACTCAACGAGATGACTTTGAAGCAAGTACATTCACTAGGGTAGGGTAGTATGGAAAGAGGGAATGTTAGGGTACTTGCAATTTTTCTGTAAATATTTATCTTTAATCTAATTTGCCTTCCAGTAATAAAAGGTTAAACAATGGGGATCAGATGAACCTATCTGCTGGTTAGAATTATACCCAGCATATAGAAAGATGGTTGTGGTGGTTGGAGGTCCATCATCTCAGTCACAGGAGGACATCTCCTCAAGAGTCCCTCAGAAGAGTGTCCGAGGCCCAACCGTGTTCAACCTCCCCATCAATGAGCTTATTTTAGTTTAATTGTATGATCAGAAGTAACGGTGTTTGCTGATGTTTGCACATTGTTCAGCATTATTTGCAGCTGCTCAGGTAATGAATCTGTCAACAACCAGATGCAGCAAGATCTGAACAATATCTAGGCCTGGATTGATGGTGTGGCAAGTAAAATTCATGCTGCACAACTGTCAGGCAATGATGTTACCCAACAAGTGGAAACTATTCTTCACTCCCTGACATTCCATGGCATTACCTTCGCTGAATCCCTCGGCAACGCACCATGACTCTTCAGACAACAAGACGTACTAAACTCATGACCTCTACCAGCTTGGACAAGAACAGCCGCAGCTTGGGCACACCACCACCTGGAGGCTGCCCTCTATGCTGCGTGCATTGGAAATATATCGCTGTTCCTTCACCAAAGCTCATTCCAAATCCTGCTCCTCTTTCAAAGAGCATTGTAGGTATGCCCACTCCTCAAGTATAGCAATGGTTCAAGAAAGGAGCTCATCAGTAACTTCTCAAAAGCACTTGTATGGGTAATTAAACGTTGTCTCAGCGTGTGTAGCCCACATCCCTTGAATAAATATTTAAAACATATATAGCAACTATAGGCATAGACATATAGCCATTGTGGGGCAGCACATTGGCGCATCTGATAGAACTGCTGTCTCACAGTGCCAGAGACCCGAGTTCGATCCTGAACTCAGGTGCGGTCTGTATGGAGTTTGCTCATCCGCATGGGTTTCCTCAGAATGTTACTGTTTCCTTCCACATCACAAAGTAATGTGCGTTTTCATGTTAATTGGCTTCTGTAAACAAAATATAACAAGCGTCATGTTGGGAGTGCATGAGAAAGTGGGATAACATAGAACTAGTGTGACTATGTGATCGATGGTCGGCGTGAATTCGATGGGCCGAAGGGCCAGTTTCATTGCTGTATCTCTAAAAATATATAGATTGAACACTGTAATTAGACAATGAAACAATGCAAAAATGATTCAATTGAATACTGCATCAGACATGAGCATCAGGCAGAATATTGAGAGAATTATGATTAGATAGAGGAGGCTGGGAGTTTTTCTGTCTGTGGAATACAAAGAGGCAGATGGGGTGATGAGTCGTTGAATATTACAGTTTTTATTTCTTTTGAGATGGAGCCAAATTGCATTAGATAAAAATAACAGCGAAAGTAAGATGCAAACTGGATTCTAAAAGAGGGAGTAGAGATTTTTTTTTAGATCATCAATGTACAGATGAGACCTGTTGTTTGTAGTTCATGCACACACCAGGTGGGAACCACCTGTGAGCCTGTCCCCCTGGGAGCCACCCCTGCCCTTTCTGGCAGCTCCCTTACCATGACTTCAACACCCGGCTGCACGATGACTATCTTCTCCCCCTCTGGTTCCTTCTGACCAATAATGTAGTACTGCTGTTTAGCTCAATTCCTCAACATTTTAAGTATTTCACATACTGGGTAGCTACAAATGCTCCTGCTTCCCAATGAGTCCAGCTATCATCTGGTACCTCTTTTGCACCCCTTTTCTTCACCTCCTTCTTCACTGCCCCCACATCTCCATGTAACTCTTCCAAATTGGCTGTGGTAGCATCTTTCCCTGGACTAGCAATCTCCGTAATTTCCTCTCCTTCTGCTGCTCTTTTAGTGCTGAGATCTGCCGACTCATTCCCTCACTGGTCCTTACTTTCCCATTTCTCGTATGCCCTTGTTTATCACTGCAACCTGTGCAAGCAACTGCATTGACACCAACAATTCTTGTTTGTACCGAAGATAGACACAAATTGCTGGAGTAACTAAGCGGGGCAGGCAGCATCTCTGGGGAGAAGGAATGGGTAATGTTTTGGGTCGAGACCAGTCATTGTGTGTCTACATTTATATGTAAAACTGCACCTGCAGTTCCTTCCTACACAATTCCAGTTTGTATCCAGCCCACACCCCAGAGAACTGCTGACAAAGTAACCCATACATACCGTCCTGTCTCCAATCCCTCATGACTGACGGACTGTGGCTATGTTGACTATGTTTGAGTTTCAGTTGAGTTTATTGTCACGTGTACCGAGGTACAGTGTAAAGCTTTAGTTGCGTGCTAACCAGTCAGCGGAAAGATAATACATGATTACAATCGAGCCATTCACAGTCTACAGATACATGATAATAATATCTAGTGCAAAATAAAGTCCTTTAAAATTCGATCAAATGCCTCCCATGAGGTAGATAATAGCTCAGGACTGCTCTCTGGTTGTTGGTAGAATGAATGTGTTGCTTGATGCCTCTACCTGTGCACTCTATTAGATGTGTGTGTTATCTGTCCCTGATTTGTCCATGTTATGACTGCCCCAAGATAGTACCCTCATTGTTCGTACAGATCCAGAGATACACAGGGAGGTGCATTTCCCCAATTTCAAATATTTGTGACTTACCTCTCTGTGCCTTTATTGTTTACTCCCCCTGAACCAGTAATATAAACTCTCCATTCATTGGTAAGGGTAGGTCAGTTATCGATAATGTTGCCCCTGTGTCTACCAACATTGCTGCCCCCATCCCTTGTAAAGCTCTTGTATACGTCTGTGGGTGACCTGCACTGCAATGGGGGCTGTCGACAGCTGTTTGTCTGATCTGGATGCTGTCCTCACTAGTTCTAGGAGCACGTATTAAAACCAGAGTGAATGTACTCTATGATCCCTTCCGTCTTTGTCATGGACTTCATGACCCTGCTGTTTTCCCTTTTTTACTCTATTACCCCCTCCAGGGTCTTTTCAAAGATATTCTTAACAGACACACATTCACAAACATGTTTATTACAATACAGTCTCCTGACAGAGTCCATGCTCCCTTCTGAAGATCTGAACTGTCAATAATCACCTCTTTGCTCTGTCTCACAAACGAACCCTAATGCTCTGGTCCCTTTACTTGCACACAGACAGGCACATTTTGATATCTATCTCTTCAGTTCCTCACAGTGTTTTTGACACATTGTGATCTTGCGGTTGCTGAGCAGAACAGATCTTTGGATGGGATGCTACACTTAAAAATACTCACCCACTTAAACTGTTTAGATCGATGGCTATATAATGAGTCGTGAACATATCCCGGATCAGTCTCTAAATGTTGTGACGTGTGAATGAAACCACTCAGACGCTGAAACTAATTGATATAAAAATCTCCATTCATCATGAGAATCAGACATTCTCTTGGAGAGCCTCTTAAGTACTCCAAACTCAAAGTGTGTCCAATTATTATATATTTTTTAAAAACAAAGACAACAATAAACAATTAAGTAGAGTTTGAATTACCTACCTTGTTCTGTTTCTGTTCTTATGACATGGACTTATGAATACCTCAGGTAACGGTGCAGAATTACACATTTACAATGAGAGTGCACTGTAGCTGCCAAGGTACCTCTGAATTTTCAAACACATTTGCTGGGACTAAGTAATGCATATGGATTATCTACCAGCTTCTGAGGATAGAAACCACACTCCCAAAATATGTCTCTTTTGTTTCAGTGTTGAGGGATGGCTCCCTGAATATACGGGCAGCAGAATAGTGAAAGGCTGGAGAGAGTGGATGTGGAGAGCAAGTATAGACTGGGACAGTCTAGGACTCGGGGGCACAGATTTAGAATAAAAGGACATATCTTTAGAAAGGAGATGAGGAGGAATTTATTTCGCCAGAGGGTGGTGAATCTGTGGGGTTCATTGCCGCAGTTGGCTCTGGAGGCCATCTTTGTTTTTTTTTTAAAGTGTACAATAAATTGAAAGTTTCTTGATTAGTCAGGGTGTCAAAGGTTGTGGGGAGACGGCAGGAGAGAGGGTTGCGAGGGAAAGATAGATCAGCCATGATTGAATGGCAGAACAATCTTGATGGGCCGAATGGCATAATTCTGTTCTTATGACATGAACTTATGAATATTAAATGACCAGATAAACAGTGAATTGAATGGGATATGTAACGAAATGTTAATACATGAGATTGACCACTTAATGACTTTCGTGATCTCATCACGGAGGTTTCATCGAGACCAATTTGCATGTAGATTTACCTATTGTCCTTAATGGTACTGATTGTGATGTCCCAGACCGATGACTGATTTCAAGTATAATTGAACGTATCCTTGCAAGTTAACATATGAATGGGTATTTTTGCCATTTTGAAGATTGGTTCCTATTTTAATAAAGGTCTCCTATCCACATAATTCTATAACTCCGGAGTATTCCCCCATGAGCATGGGCATCATAAGTACAGGAGGCCCCTGCGTAACAGAATTTTTCCCTTATAGAATTCACAAATCACCGCCCAAAAATCTGAGAAAGGGAATTAAAACTTGCTCTCACAGAATTTATATGAAAAATAAATAAACAATATTCAGTCTTCTTCAACTCTGGTTTCTTGAGACATGCGCAGATGACATCGCTTCACATTGCAGAAAATTAAAATATGAACCACTTTTTTTGCAATGCAACTCTCCCCCCTCGGGTAACGTGGAGGCTCGCCAGCACAGGTACATACACAACATGAGAATATTATGCTAAAATGCTTGGTCTGCCACAACTAAGGGAATATGTCCAACTCCGGTTCGTACACCAAGAGATTGGGCAGAGGAGATTTAGCAGTAATTTAAGGAGACGGGTTATCAACTGGGAGGATAAGAGACTGCATATATTGTTATCTGGAGGAAAGAAACTAGCTGCAGATGGAACTCTAGGCCAGACAGCATCTGTGAAGGCAAAGAGATAGTCAATGTTTCAGTTCTAGACCCTGAAGCAGGATTGAATGGGAAGAAGGAAGATTGTTAGCATCTAGCAGAGTGAAGTGGGGTGGTATAGAGACTGGAAGGTGATATGTGAAAACAGATAGAGAGAGGATTATGGAATGATGCAACAAGTAAGGGGGGTGGGGGGGGGGGGGTGGTTGGAGAGGGATGGAAAACTGGGAGAAGAAACCTAGGAGGACGGGTGAGTGGAATGGCTGGAACACATCAGGGTAACTTGAAATTTGGTAAATTCAATGTTTTTACCATTGGGTTGTAAACTACTAGAGCAGATTATATGTTCTTCCAATTTGTATTTTGCCTCTCCGTTGCAATGGATAAGGCCGAGAACAGACTGGTCAGTGTGGGAGTCGGAAGAAGAGGAGCTTCAGTTAGGGTTTGGTCTCCTTGCCAAGACGGGAGATTTGATCATCACAAACAAAACATGTTTTCACTTGCTGATGTTACTCCCACAACAGAACTTAGATTTATGATTCTGGTGAAGACATTTAGGGTACATTTGAAGAGGAACCTTCTGTTTCAGTGAATGGTGAGGACCTGCTACTAGCTGCCCCTGTGGCGAGTGGAAGCATTGATTCCAAAAAAAACTAGATAGACATTAGGAGGAATGGAATGTGGAAGATAAGGGGACAGAGCAGGGGATATGACTGTCTGGTATGCTCCGTGATGAGCTGAGGTGTATCTATCTAAATGTTTTCCTCATTGACATACTTCCTTTGAAAGCCATAACAAGCAAAGGTGGAGATAGGAACATTACTGTCCTTGGCCAGAGCTGTGTCTCCCCAATTTTCTTCAGCCTTTTTCTGGACTTTTCTTCTCCTGCACATGGTGATGCTCAATGCCACAACTTGGACTTAGTTTCTCCTACACTGTAGAGTGCATTGGGCAGCAAGTTTTCACCATTCTGTCCAGTTATGTGCGACGTCTTCCACCCTCGTTTTGCGTGCGTCCCGGGCTTCCAAATCCTTCTGGAATGTTCGCCTCCATGTGGGTTTTGGTCGGCCTCTTTTCCTTCTTCCGTCAGGTTGTCATGTCATTGCTATCTTAGGTGCACGTTCTGGTGACATTCTGAGTACATGTCCTGCAAATTTCATCCTGTGTCCTGGCTGAGAGGCATTGTTGCAGTTTCACAGTAGATCTCCTCGTTTGTGATGCGGTCTTTGTAGCTGGTCTTCAGAATCTTCCTCAAGCAGCGTTGTTGGGATGCATCCAATTTCTTTTTCATCTTCACATTGATTTTCCATCTCTCACTGGGATAGAGGGCTGTAGGGAGGACTACGGACTGGAAGAGCTCGACTTTTAGCATCTTGGATATCCCGCCACTAGACCATATTAGCTGCATTCGTCTGAAGACTGATGCAGCTTTGCCAATTTGGGTACAACTAGGACACCTGTATTTCAGACCCCAATCTACATCTCAGCCTTCCCAAATTCCTCACATCATTGTTACATCCCTTGAGCTCAGTAAGTTCTCCTTTGGGTCAGATCCCAACCAATCTAAAAATAATTGAGTAGGAAGGAACTGCAGATGCTGATTTAAACCAAAGATAGACACAAAATGCTGGAGTAAATCAACGGGGCAGGCAGTATCTCTGGATAGAAGGAAAGGGTGATGTTTCGGGTCGAGACCTTTCTCCTGAGATGCTGCTTGTCCTGTTCAGTTACTCCCAGCATTTTATCTAAAAATAATCGAGGGTCTCTACAGAGTACCCGTTTACTTGTGCACGGTTCGTACGTTGCATTGTTTGCATTCTTGCTGGGCAGGCATGAAAACAGATTGATGGTCCCTCTCCCACCTCTGCAGACACTTGGTGTGCACAGAAGATGAACAGAACTATATGATTCATGTTAGCGTAAAACACCTGCTTATTCATGTTTCAATTGCAAATTCTAATCAAGCTTGCACCTAAATCGGAATCAGTAAAAAAACTGAATGAAGCAGTATGATACGATCCATTTTCAAGGATAGTAGTTGTAACATTATTCTCTCACAATTTTCACCTCATAAGTCATTTAATAAAGGTTGATCAGGTAGATTGAAATGCATGGGATCCGCAGTGACTTGGTCGTTTGGATTCAGAACAGACTTATGGAGAATGGGTGGTATTCTGGCTGGATGTCTGTGATTGTTCACTGGGGAAGACCTGTATGTTGCAGGTTTTCTAATGGATGGCTGGAATAAGCAACATGTGTGCAAGAGGTGGCACTGTTTATTTGGCTAATACATATCCATAAAGTTAAGCCACCCTTCGCATTGTTCAGTTCACCGCTGTTAGACCAGCCCTGAGATTAGTGAGGGATGTTCTTGGGTATGATGCATTATTATTTTTAACACACTGAAGGTTTGACATGAATATTGAATAATGGTGGATCAGGCAGCATCGCTACCTCACAGGTTTAGCGCTGACCATCTGAGTCACAATGAACTCAACTTTTAGATCCATTGATTTTCGTCCCTTGTCTCAAAAGATGTTTGGAGACACAAAGCGGGAAGCTGTTTCACTGGCGATGGGAAACTGGCAACAGGTGGAATGAATGGGGTACCGAGCTAGGTTATGTGCTGTATGCATGTACTCATGTATGTCACCACCTACACGTAGACTAGTGAGAGAGTGATATTCACACATGTAGACAACCAGAGGAGGGCAGTTGAGTGGACAGTTTCAGCTATATTGCATATGTTGAACTGAGTTATGTTTGTACATTTACAAGTTTCAAAAAGGGATGGCTGTAAATAAATGTATGAGTTAATGGCGATTACTTTGAGTTGCCCAAATTTTACCTGCGCAAATTAGAAGAAAACATGATTGAGCTGTATGCAATTTATCAATCTTTTTACTTTTCTTTTGATGTTCACGGTTAACAGTTTAGGAAGAAGTTTAACATCAGTATGCCAGCAACACTTATAGTAAAGGGCCTGTCCCACCAGCATGCAACTCTATGCGATGAGCACGACCTAACGTGGTCGCTTGAGCCATCCGGCGTCGCGGGGCCGGTCCAACTTCGATCGCCGGAGCCGTGCGGAATTGTGCGGAGTTCGCCACGACATCGCGCGGGGCTCCGAAAAACTGACCATGTTCAAAAATTCCGTGCGGCAACGGCTTGTCGGCTCGCAGTCGCCTCAACGCACTACACACCGTCTCGACGTCGTGCCTCCATGACCCTCTCTGTAGGTGTCTCCGTGACCCTCTATGTGTGTGGCTCCGTGGCCCTCTGTGTGTGTGCCTCTGTGTCCCTCTCTGTGTGCCCCTCTCTGTCCTGGCGAACTTACCGTTAAGACTTCGCTCCAAGTTCGCCTCACTTTGCACCGTGTTGCGTCACTCACCCGACCTCCGCGCGGCCCTCACTGCCGATTTGGTCACGCTTGCCGCATGCAGGCGCATGCTGGTGGGAACAGCCCTGTACAGGGATCACCCGAATTCCGCGCGGCCCCCGCTTCTAGTTTGATCGTGCTCATAGCATGGAGTCGGATGCTGGTAGGACAGGCCCTTAATATAACTGATCTGTGGTGGGACCATGATGAGTATGGTTCCCCAGGCCACCATGTTGAGGAATATCGCCGTAAATAAGTTAAGTATTATACATGATGACAATCTTAGAATACTTTGTTCCTTTAAATAATATTGTCAATATTTCCTTTGCAGCTCTCAGGAACACCAGTTATCATTTAATCAGAGTGCATTTTTGCAATTTCTGGTGGCTGCAGCATGAAGACATTTGAATGTACATTTTAAGAAATGTGGGCTGTGATATTAAATTTAATTTAGATTACAAAAAAAGGCAATGATAATGTAAAAAATGAAATGCCAAATAATAATGCAGTTTGTACACACTGGGCTGCAAAATTAACCTCTGATCGAAAACAATTGTGGGGCGGTGACGGTGGTGTAGCGGTAGAGTCACTGCCTGACAGTAAATGCAGCGCCGGAGACTCATGTACGATCCCGATTACGGGTGTATGGAGTTTACACGTTCTCCCCCTGATCTGCGCGGGTTTTCTCTGAGATCTACGGCTTCCTCCCACACCCCAAAGACGTACAGGTTTGTTGGTTAATTTGCTTGGTAAATGGAAAATTTGTCCCTGGTGTGTGTAGGAAAGTGTTAATATGCGGGGATCGCTGGTCGACGCGGACCCGGTGGGCCGAAGAGCCTGTTTCCGTGCTGTATCAGTATTGCATTATAACTTTGATAAAGGAAACACACCAATGTATTATATGTCGCTGTGGAGTCTGAAGAAGTGTCTTGACCCGAAACATCACCCACTCCTTCTATCCAGAGATGCTGCCTGTCCCGCTGACTTACTTGAGCATTTTGTGTCTACACCAATGTATTATTTGTTATTGGTACAATGCAGGGACAAGTTGCAACGTACTTGTGGCTTCATTAAACTGTGACTACTTTCCAACAATTTCAAAGCATTTTCTTTGCAAGTTTGGATTTTTTAAATGTTGTTATATACAGAGTTAATCAACCCTGATTAACAATTGAAAAATAGTTTTGTCTGCTAATAGTATATTTGTAACGCACCAAATCACTTGAAACTGTTGTTTCCAATGTAAATAATTGGATGTTTACTTTCTCTTTCAGTTTATTGCCTTTGCATCGTTATTTTTCATCCTCGTCTCTATCACTACCTTCTGCCTCGAGACTCATGAGGCATTTAACAAAATTGTTAACAAAACAGAGCGCGTACCAAATGGGAATTCATCTAAATTAATCCAACACCTTGAGATTGAGACAGACCCCGCACTGACGTATGTGGAAGGAGTATGTGTGGTATGGTTTACTTTTGAATTTTTAGTCCGAGTTATGTTCTGCCCTGACAAACTTGGATTCATCAAAAATCTTCTCAATATTATTGACCTTGTGGCAATTTTACCCTTTTACTTGGAGGTGGGACTCCGCGGACTCTCGTCGAAGGCGGCAAAAAATGCACTGGGCTTCCTCAGGGTGGTAAGGTTCGTCAGAATTCTGCGAATCTTTAAGCTGACTCGTCACTTTGTGGGACTAAGGGTGCTTGGACACACGCTACGTGCGAGCACCAATGAATTTCTGCTCTTGATCATTTTCCTGGCTCTGGGAGTGTTGATATTTGCTACTATGATTTACTACGCAGAGCGAATGGGAGCAAACGTAAATGACCCCACCTCCAGTAACCACACCAAGTTCAAAAACATCCCGATCGGATTCTGGTGGGCAGTCGTCACCATGACAACACTTGGATATGGAGACATGTACCCTGAGACGTGGTCGGGAATGCTGGTGGGAGCTCTCTGCGCTCTTGCAGGTGTCCTCACCATCGCAATGCCTGTGCCCGTCATTGTCAATAATTTTGGAATGTACTATTCACTGGCCATGGCAAAACAGAAACTTCCGAGAAAGAGAAAGAAGCACATCTCACAAGTTCCTCAAGCCGGGTCTCCTACGTGCTGCAAAACAGATCTGACTGCACCTTGCAACAGTACTCAGAGCGACGTATGTCCTTTTGGCAAGGATAAGTTGGAGTGCAACAGAACAGGTAAGGCACACCTGTAGTGAATGGAAAATACATAACCTGCTAAACTCTGGAGGGAGACTAGTCTGCGCACTGCACCAGAACATTGACATCTGTGTACATCCGGCAAATTAAAAAGTTATACTTTCTAACTTTTTAACTTCAATCATGAGCAAGTTAAGGTATGAGTCTGTGCAATGGGAATGCATGAATGTAAAATAAAGGAACTTAATTTCAGCCCAATGGAGACTTCCCAGTGAAAATGCACAAGCAATAAGCAATACCTATTTATCCAGTTAGATATTTTAAGCAAACATTAGAGATTTAAAGGGACTGGGCCGAATGCCACCTTTGTGTCCCATCAGATGTTCATATTCTCAAAAGGAATGAGTCAAGGACATTATCAAAAGGGGAAAGGTGAGATGCTTCGATTACCTTTATCATGCTGGAGAAAGAGAGATCCAGCAAAGCTAGAAGGCTTCAAATGTCACTTTAGTGATCAAAATGATGCAGTTTTAACCTTGTTTAATATAAAGAAACCACTTCAATATCCAATGGATGGTTTCAGTACTCAGGACCAATGGTCAATGTTTGCACAATGCACCATCGGCTCATTTATACCTCACATTGCGAGATACTGTCCCATGAGATCTTGGTGTTTTTATTAAAGCAGGGCGGCATCTGCCTTTCCTGTATCATCTCTGCACCTCACGGACCAGTTTTGACAATCCTGATCCATCATTCCACCAACGTCTTGATTAATTGAGGCAGAAAGTGGAGATGACCCATGTTTTAACTTGCACTAGGATACGTAGCTAACTTTTTAAAAGTTTCTCTTGTCATTAAAAACATTTCAGCTTCTTCAAAGCAACTCACTTCAAATTCTTCAAAGCAACTCACTCTCCAAATTTGTATTGGTACATGTGTCAGAGCCTTCACGTGACCTAAATATGTTTTAACTAATACCATGACCCTATCTATGCAAACAAATTCAACTAATAAACTATCATGGGCACTTGTTAAAGTACCCAATACTTACACAGGAAATGTTGGCAATTACATCTTTTTCTGTTTAGCCTCAGAGGTATCTAGATGGATCTGGAGTACTTTCTGTAGCATCAATGGTGATAGTGCAGACAGGGGATGCACATTGTATCTGTTTGATTTTAGTATTAATGGACAAGCTGAAAGTAAAGCTGGAAGAGCGACATGGTGGCGCAACTGTAGAGATGCTGCCTTACAGCGCCAGAGATCCGGGTTAGATGCTGACTACGCATGCTTGTCTGTACGGGGAATGTTCGTTCTCCCATGACCTGCTTGGGTTTTTCCGGGATCTCCGGTTTCCTCCCACACTCCAAAGACGTACGGGTTTGTATGTTAATTGGCTTGGTAAAATTGTAAATTGTCCTGTGCGTGTGTAGATTAGTGTTATTGTGCGGGGATCGCTGGTCGACGCGGACACGATAGGCCGAAGGGCCTGTTTCCACTCTGTATCTCTAAACTGAAAAACTAAACAGCCAATGTGACCCAATATAAAAGACGATTTAATTTATTGACTAGTGACTTGCATTGTAACTCCTTACAGAGTCTGAAAACCCGTAAGGATGTTTACTGCTTGAAAACAATGATCCACCATTTGTGAAGCTTTATCATTCAAAATGGCAACAACTGGATCTAGTCAACAATGCATAAAATGCAAGAGGTGGGTAGTTGGATGAAAAATTTATCTTGGGCGATGAAGTGTTAGCGTTGAATGGAAAAGATTGCACTTGGAAACTTTTCCACCATTTTATTCCCTCTCAAGATGAACTTACGTGAAGATTTTAGAGTAATTTAGAGAAGATTTTAGATGAACTTACGTGAAGTTTTCTTCTTTAGGATAGATTTATCACCAGAATGTAAAACATAGAAAGGATATCTGCTGGGAAGATTGCTTGTGCATTTTAACTTGTCTAACATTCCCCTTGTATAAGTAAATGAGTTTTATCAATGTTTTTTGACCTGCCCTCTATTAACATTAACCTGAGGAAGAAAATCAGCTTCTGGTTCAAGGTGAAATAAAGAGCAAGGATCGTGAATCCATGTGAAGTTTGGGTAAATGTATCACGGGTTCGTCTTCCACGAAAGAATCATGCTCACATTTGATTTAAAGTCCAATTAACAACTAAGTGAAACATACCAACAACACATACTTGGCAGAAATAATTCCACAGCACAGATTCCTTGGCTAATGCATAATATTACCTCATTCTATTTATCTGAAAGTCTTAACAGCAAAATGTCACCTTTTAATGTTTTAACTGGGTGCTTCTACGTCTAATCCTTAATGCCACTTTTTAATGTCATCTTAAAATGTACTTTCTAGGGAATTCGATAAAAGCTAGACATTAAGGTTAGTGTTGAATGGATCTTTGTTTGCTACCTACAATCCCAAATTTTAGTACAAAATGAAGCAAGTTTTAGGATTTATCCAGAGATGCTGCCTGACTTGCTGAGTTACTCCAGCACTTTGTGCCATTTTTTGTAAACCAGCATCTGCAATTCCTTGTTTATACATTTAGGAATTTGATTTCTGATTTACAAATAATGCTGTTTCCTGATGGACAGTGTTACTCTTTTTGCTCATGATGTACTCTCATATTTGAAAAGGAATGGTCTCGATATTAATAATCAGCAGCATTTGCAACACTAGTGCATGGTGGTATATTTGCTTTTGACTTTATTGAGTTAAGCTCTTTGTGGATGTGCATGTCTGTGCGATAATTGCCGGCCGTGTCGGGGATACTTCTTCCTATTGAGTGCCTGGTTTCCGTGCCTAATGTGCTTGGCATTTCCACTGCCATGACCCGCCGGTGTGCTTATTGATAAGAAAGAAATATTTTAAAACAGGAAACATCATCTCCAAACTTGCATGCGTCTGTCATGAATTCGGACTGTAGACTGTTGTTTTGAATTAGTGGTGCGTGTTCAGAGAAAAAATAAATAAATAGAATGGTGATGTGAACAGTGTTGTCAGGTGAAGAGAGTGCAGGATGTATCCAGCCATTATCACCTGAAGACAGGCTTCCAATCAGACGGTCTAGCTCCAGGGACAAAAACAGAAGAGAGGGGACGTGTTTCTTGCTGACTACCGGTGACTATGCATGCACAACAGATGGAGGGATCAGGAAAGGTACGCAATTCTCCTTAGAAAACTAACACCAAGCTCTGAAACTCACTCCATAAGCTAATTGAGATAACAGTGCATTTTTCATGCCATACTTTCCCATGCAATCATCATTCTTGTAATTCTAGTTTGCATTTTTTAAGTCTGTGTTTGTGTATTCACATTTAGATCACTCTTCCATGTATAAACCCATCAATGCTCCAGTCAGTTACCACAGATATAGTTGAACAGTTCACCATTGGTATTTGACCTGTAATTTGTATTCTGTGACATGATATCTTGAAATAGCACAGAATATCCAAAACACATTATATGTATTGTATTTACCTTTGCAGCAGTTTACTTTTTGAAAGATGTTAACTGTAAATTTGATGGTTTTATACAATGGCATAATTCAAAGTTATTACATTAAATTAATAAATTGTTGTCTGTTTCTGTATGTGTTTCTATGTTTGCCTGGTGGACAGGATTAACTACATTATGCTAAAAATTAGTACTAATAGATAGAGCCCTTATAACAGAGAAAAAAAAAATGTAATCTCCTTGTAATCTGTGTAAAACACCAGCCCCATTTTTTCCTCTGCACTATTTTGGCAGATTCATTGATGCATTTGACACAGAAAGGACTACAAACTCTAGGTCACTCTTAAAGTAATATATTTTAACCAAGCCATCTTGTAGTAAAGAAAATCATGTTTGATTGCATTGAATTTTGTAATGTTGTTTACATGGCTATTAACTGATGCAAACTGATATCTGTGCATTTTTTTTGTAAAAGGATATGAAAAATCCAGAAGCCTAAACAACATAACTGGCTTGGCTGGTAATGCTCTAAGACTGTCTCCAATAGCTTCACCCTACAGTTCACCTTGTCCCCTGAGACGTTCTCGATCTCCCATCCCATCTATACTGTAAACAAGCTTAGAGTAATTTATTCGAGTTACCTTCTATTGCATTACAGTATAATTGAGACAACAGCTTTAAGTATAGCCCTAGCAGTAATATTAAAAGCTTGCATGATATAACTGTAAATATAAAAAATATTGCATTAGTTGAAGTTTCTGACCTTTGCATTTAATCTTTGCAAAGTAATGCGTCTTGCTTATATGTTAATTTGATTGCATTACCATTGCAAACTAAGGGCATTTAGAAGATCTGCTTAGCCACTGTGTTCAATAAGTGTTTTTCAGGGAGATACTGAATACAAATATGTGCTTCCAAATGATATCACTGCATTGGAACTTCATTTCTGTGACTTTACTCCATTTCGAAGATGTCTTGACTTCTGTCTGAGTTCACGCAATGTGACTTGGGTTAAATCATTTGCATGGAACATTCTGTCTCATCTTCTGCAAGCAATGTACACTTTCTGGGACGCTGATGGCTCTCGATATTTGTGTGTATTGCACTATTTGCTGAACAAACCATTGGCCAACTGTTCTGCATGTTGGAATTTATTACTGTTCTATAGAGAAGATGAGTAATGAAGTGTGTAGAACTGAGTGTTTCCGATTGTTTACATGCAGATAACTGCAAAGATGTAAGCAGAGCCAAGCGCTTATTCTTAATGGCTTCAGGAAGGCACAAACATGAAAAGAGGTAACATATCCATCATCTGGGTTAACACTTTCAATCCAACAAGAATTGCCTAGCTGGTTTAACGGGAAACCATAATGGACCTCCATATTCATGTCAATTATTAACATATATATGTACCTGTTAACTAGATGAGTTACTATATGTGTATATAGTTCTATTCCTATAAGCATGATCCGCATGATAAATTCTTGTAAAATATGTATCAATGGAAATATACATTTCTGATATTTAGAGATGTACATTGTTAAGTTTTGTTAACATTATCAGCAAAGATATTTATTTTAAAGATTTCAGCAATGGATTCATTACTATATTGGGTGCTGCTGTTACTGGCTGCAGTGTTAAACTAGTATCAAGGATTGCAGATTTTTTGAATCGGTAAAGGGATTTTAGCCATAATGATTTTCTGGATGAATGCTGCATTTGAAGTGGTGTTAAGCAGAGCTTATCTCAGAGTGACATTTGGAAAGATTTCAATGGAGTTGAAATATCATTTTACAAATGTAAGTGTCTGGATTCAGTTATCCATGAAGTGAATATGTGGCAAGTGAATGAGCTAATTATAAATATTGTCTATACATGGTATGGGGTGCTTCAGCTGATTACTGAGGCAGGATCTAGTTATGCTGAAATCAGACATTACTGAAACTGTATATAAAACATGTATATCATTGATGAGAACAATGTTTTTTTTCTGTATTAACCCTGTTCCCTGCAATAAGTCTACACTTTAGTGCTATAGACATGTACAATCACGCAATTACAGGAAACACTGCTGGAATTAAATTTAAAAAGTCATTGGCATTTAATCATATTCATCTTGAATTATTTTCTGCTATTTTTGTGAAGTCGTTAATATAAAATATTTTTGTGCGATTTTGTTACAATCTATTGTTATTGTTCAATATTTTATGTTTGTGAACATATGAACATATTAAACATTTATTTTTTAATTTACTGTATGTTTTTGTGGTCTGTGATGTACATGATATGGATAGTTGGCAGATCTTTGAACTACGTGTACGAATTCCATGGTATTCTTAAAGGTAAACTGATGGATAACATTATGTGCTTTCTCTTCCACTTTTAATCACAATAAATTACTATGCAAGATATTATTTCGAACAGGAAGGGCAAAAAGTGTTTGATACTTTATAGCATCCGGAGACATTTGTCTTAGGAAGAACAAGTTTGTAAATGATGCTCTTTTTTTGTTAACAACACCACAATAATTTGAATGGTGTATAAAAACTTCAGAGGCTTAGAACCATATTCAGGTACCAAGACGTCTAAATGGGGTGTATATGAAATAATGTAAGAGTATCAGATTAGAAGAAAATATATATCAGTTTTCTTTAGCTTGCAACAGTGACTAAAATAGAACTTGGTTTTGTCACACCTTAAGGTAAAGTGACACAGAAGTGATATGTCACAGCAAATTAATCAATGCTGTCAATATCGCCATCACTGTATCTGGAGAAATGGTTTCAATCGGTTAGTCTAGGCGCAGTTGCTGAAAGATTGTTTTCCTGGTGCCTTGATTTTCTCCACCATGATTGAAAGTAAGATAGGCACCTGATTTATACAGTCAAGATACATAGACAATAGGTGCAGGAGTAGGCCTTTCAGCCCTTTGAGCCAGCACCACCATTCAATGTGATTATGGCTGATCATCGACAATCAGTACCCCGTTCCTGCCTTGTCCACATATCCCTTCATTCCGCTAGCCCTAAGAGCTCTATCTAACTCTCTTTTGAATGCATGCAGTGAATCGGCCTCCCCTGCCCTCCGAGGCAGGGAATTCCACAAATTCACAACTCTCTGGGTGGAAAGGTTTGTCCTCATCTCCGTTCTAAATGGCCTACCAACTATTCTTAAACTGTGGCTCCTGGTTCAGGACTCCCAGAACTGTTACCTTCATATGTGCAGCAAAATTGGTTCATGATAATGTGGGGAATATAGAACAATGTAGTACAAACCACATACTGTTGGAGGAACTCACCAAATCAGGTAGCATCTGTGGTGGGAAATGGTCCAATTACATTTTGGATTGAGGCCCTTCTTCAGTCGGAATAAAAGCATAATTTATCCATGTCCCTCCACAGATTCTGCCTGGCCTGCTGAGTTCTTCCAGCCATTTTTCTTTTTGCTCATGATTCCAGCATCTGCAGTTGCTTATGTCTTAATTTGACTAAACAATGCAGTGCAAGATTCAAGCATAAACATGTTCCATTTTCATAATATAAATACAGCAGCTTTGGGGAGGGTGCAAGTTTTAATCATTGATATTAATATAATACAGACTATGTTTGGAACACCCTCAAAATGCAACAATCCTGTTCTGTACTATCTTGGTCTTCCTCCCCTCCATAGGTTATATGTAGCAGAAGAATGCAGACCAAGAATTTGTTTAAGGAGATAGCAAGCAATTCCAGTCTTCCCTCCCACCTTCCAAAGGTTAAAGCAGGGCAGATAGTTTAATAAATTAGCCGACAGTTCGATCTTACTCTGGCTATAAGATTGGCTAAAACTGGTTTGACACAGAACCACACATCACAGGCCTTTCAACCACTGCATCCACATTACACAAATCCCATTTTATCCTTCCCATATTACCATCAACTCCCTTAGAATCTACCATAGTCAAGAGTCAAGAGTGTTTTATTGTCATGTGGCCCAGATAGAACAATGACATTCTTACTTGCAGCAACCCAACAGAACATGTACATGTAGTACACTGTAAACAATATAATAAATAAGAAACAAAGTCACTGTGTGTATATACACACATACTCACATATACACATATATACAGATCATATATATATATACACACACACACACATGCATGTACACACACACACACAAACACACACAAACACACACACAGGTACACATAAAAAATCAAATATACAATAATAGTACAATAACTAGACTAAGTGGGACCCGTTGGGTCCCAGCTTCACATGGGAGGGCTAGTCCCACAACGCAATATTCCACCCCTCCACCAATTCCAATATACACACACACACTCACGTACACACACACACACACACACACACACACACACACACACACACACACACACACACACACACACACACACACACACACACACACACACACACACACACACACACACCCAATACTAAAATGCCAAGTAACTTCAGAACATGATAAATATACAGTGTGTAAAACAAATCTTTAAAGCCTGCTGAACAGGCTGCTGCTGCTGAAGCAAAATCATGCTTTAAATAACATCCAACAAACACACTCACCATAGAGCAGTAAAATCATGAATTATTCAGCAGCGCCTGCACTTGCCGCCATCTTGACGTCACGCTTTCGCTGCTTGCCACGAACCGGAAATTACGCACTCAGTGCCAGCATACCGCTAACCGGAAATGATGTCATCGGCGCCATCTTGCAACCAAGCGGAAATCACAGAATGAGCGCCAATTTTAAAATTAAACACAGTTCTGATCTAATAAAACGTTTATTCATGTTTTATCTATCAGAAAATTGTTGCAACCATTTTAAAACACAAGAGAAACAAATTTGCAAACTCTTTATAACCAATACATTTTCAGTAAACATTTTTTTAACAGTCAAGAGAGACAAATTTGCAAACTCTTTACAACCAATACGTTCAATGTTATTCGCAGCTCAGAGAGCTGTGACCCTCTGGCTTCCTGGATCTGGCAGAGACTGACTGAGGCATGACACCTCCGGGTTTTATAGTCCCTCCTCCTGCCGCCAGCGGGGGCAGCAGAGAGAATGGGGAATTTGTTAAAAACATTAATATCTCTCTCATTTTTGGGAAAAATCCTCTGGTCCAGGAAGGCGGAGGGGGTCTGAGCGAGGTGGCCAAAAATGATGGCCATAGGTGGCGGCGTTTCCTCGGAAATCACACCACAGTTGGCCAAAAGCAGTCAAGATCAGACTTTTAGTAATATAGATAATAATAATAATAGTCTCTGTAGTTCAGAGCTTATTTGAAGTTGTAGGTAGACAAAAGTGTTGGAGAAACTCAGCGGGTGAGGCAGCATCTATGGAGTGAAGGAATAGGTGACATTTCGGGTTGAGACCCTTCTTCAGAATTTGAAATTGTAGTGTTTACGAGCCTAATGGCTGTAATCTCCAATATAGGAAGAAGAATATAAAGTTACAGAGTGAACATGCAAACACCACACAGTCCGCACCTGAGGTGAGGATTGAACCTGGGTCGCTGGGGTTCTTGGGCAACCGGTCGACTAGCTGCACCACTGCACCGCCCAAATCCAGATGAATATCTACTCTACACCGAACCCAAAAGTCAATGACAATCCTTGTCAATGAAAATTATTAAAACACTGCAGAGATGCAGTAAATTTAAAAAAAAACAGGAAATGCTTGATACACTCAGGAGGTCAGACAACAACTGTGGAAAGAGAAACACTTTCAGGTTTTGGCCCTTCATCGGTTCTGACACAGATAGTCTCTAACCTGCATAAGGAGTGTTTCGAGCAATGAGTGTTTCCTGCAATTTCCATTTTAATTTCAACCCCTCCTTGTTAAATAAATACCAAGTGATGAAAATACATCCCCAACATTTGCACTATATGTGCAAATGTACCGGCAGCTCCATTGCGGTATGCTTTTAAAGTTAAACTCCAAATCAATACAGCCAAACTTCTGAAATAAAATGAGTTCAGTCATTATGATATGTATGCGCGTAAACCTGGATCTATTTCTATCCTGAAAAAAATTACTAACGTTGTTTTCCTTGGGTCTGAAATCAATGTTGTCCATTGAATTTTTTTTAAAAGTGATATTTGGACAGGTAAGCAGACGTGTGGTCAAAAGGATAGATTTGAAGGAGCATCTTAAAGCAGAATGGTTGAAAGGCTTGGTTAGATTATAGCACATAATTCTAAAGTAACTGGGGATAATCAGTGTTTAATGACCGTCACGTGTCCTATTTAAACAATGATCGTAAGAAGCTATTCAGTCATGGAATTTTGCAAGCAAATCATTTGATGCTGTTTTTAATCTGTAAATGTTTAAGTGTAAACATGCATAGAGTGTAAAACATATCCATACATATAAATTTAAATATGTTTATAGACATCAATGACAAAATTATATACCGATTGAACATCCCTATTTTTCCTCTTTTAAGATGCTTTTTAAGATCTAGCTCAGTATATAGTGTGCTAGCAGTATATATTTGCTGTGTTAAACCTACTATGTAATTGGAAGATGGTATAAATGTTTTGAATTGATATGGGTCTTAGAAGAGAAATCTGAACAATAACATTAGATTTTAATTAATATGGGACACCTTGGGGGAAAGTAACGAGGTAGAATTAGTTTGTGATGCAAGGCTGTGGAGAGAGAATGGTGCAATGCTATTAATTTGCAATTATAGAACATCATAAATAGGTAAAGGAGTTGACCATATCCCTACCAAATCTTGTTCCACTATTTAATAAACTCAGTTTGATCTGATCTTGGGCCTGAACTTCCAGCTTAATCCCCTGAACCCCTGATTTCCATTTTAGTCCATAATCCAATCTTGAAAATATTCAATAATTCTTACCGGTCTGGAGAGAGTGGCTTGGTGGAACTGGTTTTACATTGACATGGACCTGTGAGAGCCTAGTGGGATTAGTTTAAGATTGGTTTAAGGAAGATTTGGGGTGGGATTCATAACGGAATATGGTAGAGGTTCAGTTGGAGGCATTAATTTGGGGTTGATCAGTGGTGTGTTGAGAATTCAAACGTTACTGCATTTTGAGGAGTTTTTTAAACAGACCCATGTTATACATCGGCTTTTGCCTCAATGGGTGTGAAAATAATTATTGGAAGAGGTTGTGTGTGTGGGAGGGTGGGGGGTGGGGGGGTGGGGACTGTGCTCTCACTTTGGGATTGATACAGTGCCATGGGGGAGAGAATAGAGAATGGAGCAATACCTGTAGTGGAGGATTATTTAGGACGAGGAGAAAATGGGAGTAGGAGACATATTAGTGATACATTGAGATTGGTACAGGACCCCGAGCAGTGCTCCCTATAATGTCCGTAACATAATAGTAACATAGAAAATAGGTGCAGGAGGAGGCCATTCAGCCCTTCGATTCATTGTGATCATGGCTGATCATCCCCAATCAATAACCCGTGCCTGCCTTCTCCCCATATCCCTTGATTCCACCAGCACCCTAGAGCTCTATCTAACTCTCTTAAATCCATCAAGTGACTTGGCCTCCACTGCCTTCTGTGGCAGGAAATTCTATAAATTCACAACTCTCTGGGTTTAAACGTTTTTTCTCACCTCAGTCTTAAATTGCCTCCCCTTTATTCTACGACCGTGGCCCCTGGTTCTGGACTCACCATCCTTCTAAACTCCAGTGAATACAAGCCTAGTCTTTTCAATCTTTCCTCATATGACAGTCCTGCCATCCCAGTTTGAATGTAATAGTCTGTAATAGTTTAAAGGTAACATTGATCTATGAGAAAATAGTCAGCCAGTAGATCTAAGTTTAGTTTGAATGGTAACAAATTGACATCATGGGCAAAGGGCTTCTTCTATTGTTTGTAAAAAATCTCAGTAGATTAATACTTGTGATCATGTGCATGTCAACATCGTAATGGCATGTTTGTCTTTCCAATTTTATGCTCTGGTAGGAAAGGAGAGCAGGGATAACTGATTTAGTCCAAAGACTATTTGTAGTTTTGTGTCCATTGTGATTTGATTTACACAGCATATAAAATTGTGGTCGCCTGATCTGGTTCCTATCTTCCCATAATAGATGGAGTAATGAGCCTTGTACCATATCAATTGTCAAGATGGTTTGGGGGTAAACCTGTACTGTCCATTCGCTACTGGTGGGAATATTTATACATAATATTTATTTCAACAATAAATGTATCAGTTATCCCGTAATTCAGTGGAAGGTTAATGTAACCACAGCACCATTTTCCGCAAGGGTCATGCATTTCCCAGTCCTCTTGATCTTAAAACAAAATCATCCTCACCTGGTTTGAGCATTAACAGAGGTTTACATTTAAAATAATTTAAACTTTATCTTCATCGAAATGGACACCCCCTGCTGTATAATAATGAATCTTAGAAAGTGAAATTGGAACAGACTCTGTGATATTCAGACTTGTGAATACTTCCCTCCACACATTCAATGGCTGTAGAATCTTAGAGGTTTATGTTCAATCATTGATACCATCTGATTCCATGATGTTGCTAGTGAGCAATAGCAGCACAGCTCCCCTCCAAGTCATTAAATTCTGGGTTCAAGTCCCGTTCCTTAATTGAGCACAATAATTTAAATCAGACTTTACTGGATTTTATCTTGCACTAAACGTTATTCCTTTTATCGTGGATCTGTACACGGTGAATTCCCTGATTGTATTCATGAATAGTCTTTCCGTAGTCTGATTAGCACACATCAAAAGGTTTTCACTGTACATCGGTACATGTGATAATAAACCTAAACTAAACTACCTTGATGGGCCAGTTGTGAGAACATGTGGAGTGCTGTCTTTCCAATAAGATGTTTATCTGAGGCCCCATTTGTTCACTCAAGTTGACGTTAAAAATCCCCTGGCACTGTTTTGAAAAGCAGTGGAGTTATCCCTGGTGTCTTGGCTCATATGTATTCCGCATTCTGCTTTTCTAAAACAACATGCTTATCTTGTCGTTATTACATACTCTTCGAGGGAGTGGTGGTGTGCTAATTGGCTGCCATGTTTGCAGCTAATTGGCTGCCAATACTTTATTGGCTCAAAAATGCTTTGTGACCATCCTGAAAAGGATGTGAAAGGCATCAAATAAATGCAAAGCTTTTATATCTGCACATGTTTTTAATTTTGTCCGATTAATATGCAGAACAGCACCAGTAATTTATTTATCAGTTAATTAAAATTGTAACAAAGGGAGGTATTTCCTTTGCTATTTGTCAGTTGGAGTGATATAGAACTTTACCTTCGATGAAAGTCCACAAAATTAACTGAAACTAATAGTGAGAAACATCAGTTCAGATAAAAAAGGAGAACAGTATTCCTTGCACAACAGGGAATTAAGATATAAGTACTACATGAAACTCAATGAACCATTTTGCTTCATGGTTTCTTTCATTATAAGTTATGATAATTAAATATTTAAGGAAAACATTGTATTCTCTTGCAAAGATGAGTTCTGGGTTTATTTCATTCATTTCAGTAGTAGGAGTGTTGTGTGCTGATGAACGGATGATTTATTTCTGCCACTGATTCACCAGTGGAGTTTAATACTTTGCAATTCCTAATATGTGTGATCAGCACATAGGTTGTAGGTGTCCTTAGCTACTAAGAAGTAGGAGCTGGAACATACTGGGGAGTCGTCCATTGGAGCCAAATGGCAATGAAAGCAAAGGTAAAGAATATCCCGATTTTAAGAAGTCGTACAGCCAACTGCTGGGAGAAAAGTGTTTTTCCTCATTCATGAGATCCATTTCCAAGTATTGGATATCTGCCACTTACTAATGTAATAAGGTTCTTCGAAACACTGAAAATAAAATTATTAATTATGGGTGGCTCCTCTGGAAAAAACATGAAAGTGTACTCACTGAACAAAAGGGCCTTTTTGCATCTATAATATCTAGTATTTTCTCAAAGTTATAATACATGTCTGATGGAGCCTCAGTGGAAACAGGCATTTTAATGATGGGAGGTGATGTCAGTTGGATAACCTAGTTAGATCAGCCTTTATCGTGGGAATTTTCACTCCATCAATGTGATTAAGGACATGCTTGAAAGCATGTTTTGTGGTTTCTTTGTGAGTGTTTTATTGATTCATTGCGCTGGTGAAAAGGATAGTGTGCTGTGAATTCTGGTGCAATACGAGCAGAGAGTTAATGGAAACTTAATAGAAGGGTTCAAGATTACTCAAGGGTTTAAAATTATTTCCAAGAGCAGAAATGTCTGTAATGTGAGCAGATGATTTAAAGTAATTGGCTAAAGAATTAAAGGCCACTAAAAGGAAAACTGTGACTGAAAGGTTTAACACAAATAAAATTAATACTATCTTTCAGGAAAGAATTGGGTAAATACTGCAGGAGGGAAAAAGGGAGGTAAAAAGCAGGATTCATTAAATTTATGTTATCAACGAGCCAGATCAGGCATGATGCACTAAAAGGTTTCTGATGCATTATTGTTCTGTGAGTCTATACTCTGATGGCTCCTATGAATGGTGACAAAAGGTTTGCGTATGGAATCTGCTATATTTATGTTTCCCGCAGGGAGAAGAGGAGTGGAGATGTGCAATACAGGTAAGATTGTGCAAGAAGAGAACAGCATCTAAACGCCACCGTTTCTCAAATCACGCGTACAACTGATGGTGGATTTTCCTGGATTAATCTGAAATGCTGTGTCAGAATTGGTTAAGTTTGCCAGTGGAAGCAGTGAGACATGCTGGAAGAAGCCCGCTACCGACCAATGCCAGGGGATTCGCACTACCACTGACAGGCAATATTAATAGTTCCTTTTTTTTTTTTGGCTCTGCCCCCGAGCAAAATGGATGATCTGCAGTGTAGCTAATGTGATGTCCAGTGATCTATGAACAAACATCATGCATTTATCATCTGTCTTTTTTCCTGCTGATGGGTAATACAAATGGATCATGTTTACCCAATGTTGTCTCTCCTGTATTTCCAATATAATGGCGCAGTCAATGTAAATCAAAACGTTCTTGCTACTTTTTTAAGGATATTTTTGTTTATCGCCATCCGTGAATTCTATCAACGACTGGACTACCTCCCACATAATTTGCATCCTCTGATATGTGCTTAAATGTGCTATTAATTGTTAACTTGTGAGAGATATGCAGTGTACAATAGTTGCTGTCCTTTCAAGGCCAGTGGGCATTCATGGAACAAACACCCCAGTGTAAAATGTTTGGAGCTGCCAACAGCTGTCTTCATGAAACATCTTCCATCACAGCTCTTTGTACCATACCACATTGTAATCATTGCACATATTGTGTGTTCGCCTCTATGGGATTGTAAGAAAGCGGAGAATGTCGTCGCAAGAACTTGCGGTTTATAAGTTGCCTTTCAATATTGGTAGGATTTTCCAAATAGCTTCACTGTTAATTAACTACAAATGAAACATAGACCCTGCTACATATTGACAAATATGGCAGCCAATTAGTTCATTGCAAGGGCCCGCATTCCAAGTAATAGGAGTCATGTAAGATTTACTCGTCTCATAACTCTTGTGCACAAAGGCATATTCAGTGCCCACCACAGATCACCTGGGAACAAGATGGTGTCTGGATCTTTTATTGGAGAAATCCAAATGATATTGGGTGATCCAAGAGATGGCAGATATAGGAAGCTTGAGGCACTCAATGGGCCAGGCAGTATCTGTGATTAGGATATGGACAGATGACGTTTCAGGTTGGGACCCTTCTTCAGATTAATGGAATAGAGAAGACAAAGCTGGTAGAAAGAGGTGAGGGTGGGGCAAATGCTGGTAAGTGATGGGTAGATCCAGGTGGAAGAGTAGATGAGTCAGGTGAAGGAGAAAAGAATGGAGATAATAACCAAGGTTGGAGGGAATAAGTGGAGAAGCAAAAAGGGTACAGATGGTAGAATCTGATAAGACAGGGAGGTGGGAAGAGAAATTGGAACCGAAGGGAGTGATGGTGAGAAGATTCGAATGGAGGGGGAGAAAATTGGAAGACCCAGAGCAGCAAGGGATGGGTGATGAGTGAATGTATAGGGGAGGAGAGGAGAGGAACAGGGTGATAGGGACAGCAGGAGTGAAAAGAAAGGTGTGCACGTTAGCGGAGCTGAGTTGTTGAGATTGAGGAATGGGGCTACATAAAGTTGAATAATTCAATGTTCATGCCATTAGGTTGTTGACTATCCAAGCGGAATATGAGGTGTTCTTCCAGTTTGCATGTGGCTTAACTCTGGCAGTGGAGGAGGTGGAAGGCAGAATGGTTGGTACAGGAATGGGAACGGGAAGGGGAATTGAAGTGGCTGGTAACCAGGAGCACCGGCTGTTCCTGGCGGACAGAGCACAAGTATTCAGCAAAGCGGTGATCTAGTCTATTCTTGGTCCCTCAGACAACATTGGGCATTAGTTTCTAGAATGTGGCCAGCATTAATGTAAATATGATTTTTTCATTGTTCTTGAAAACACACTGCAAACATGAAAAAGAGAATTTCACAGTATTTCTTACGTGTGCCAAACCTTTGAATTGTAAGCTATAAGCGTTGCC
The DNA here is from genome assembly GCA_963514005.1 of Raja brachyura. The sequence goes on from OY740800.1 coordinate 14,715,148, forward strand.
CCATAAGTAGCCATGGCCAGCGATAATACAATATCCAATGTGCCTTAGCATGGCCCAGCTGCAAATACCCAACTGTTTTCCAATAGATTTTAGTGCCACACATGTACACCCTAACCTAAACAAAGTAACCATGTATACCCGCATCTGCAGATCCTTCCTACAAATATGTAGATTTACTTTGTTAGTGACAGGTTGACATTCTTCTAACGTTTCCATGCTCTGCGGCACTCAAATAGCAATGGCCAGAGGTGCCTCCTCCTCTGTTCATAGTTGTTTCTTTACACAGAAGAGCAGGCTGGAGCAGCGCATAAATCAAATTACCTCATATGCATAACCAGCTGTCATATTGTTTACCTATATAAAATTGTTAATTAAATGAATGTGGAATCAGAATATGCACTAGAATTGATTCCCTATAAGCAGCACTTTAATCCTGTTAACCAAATAATTTGCTGACCTAATCAATGGAGCTATTACTGCCAGGTCAATAGCTAGGAGTTCGCCACTTTGTTGATGGAAGAATCACTCTGGCTTTGCCACTTTATCCAATTGGTCCTGTAGGATTCCTGCCTTTCTTCTACCAGCTCCACACATGGACTTGATAATTATCCTAATATTAGCAATGTTACAAAATGTTGAGATTTTAAAAATCAAATCTGCAATTTATCCCATCAGATAAAGCATTAAAAAGAAGTTTAATTTGACACCTAATTCACTTTCATATCTTCAGTATTAAAAAAGTGATGGCCATTTTCATACTCGGAAATTAGCATCTTGTTCCCCATTGCCTTTCCATTGACTTAACTCAAAAGCTGTGATCTAGAACAGTCAAAAGCCCATAGCTTTCTTAAAAATTAAGAGAACTCAATGAAATTTTCAGTTATTATAGATTGAAGCATTCTGAAACAAATATGAAACAATCTTACTTGCATGACCTGAAATTAAAGGATATAATTAGTTAGTTATCTAATTGTAGCTAATTACAAAATTCAATTACTAGATCTAAACATCTATCCATTTCTTAAGAAAAGATAAACTTTTTTAAATTGCCTAAGTGTCCAAATAACATTCACACAATAATCCACAATATAACATGATTTTTTATTTCTCATTTTCATGAATTTATAGGCCATATGGAAGGAATTTAGTGTTTAATGCCTGTAAATTAATGGCCATTTAAATCAACTAGCGAGTGGGTTTTAGTGGAATGCGGTGGATTGAAACGTTGTGGTTTGCGGTGAAGTCGGTATGAAAAATACAGCCGGTTCATTCATTTTTTTTTGGTCCCTTTTTGCAACATAAAAATGTGATTAAAGCCTTCCTAAAAAACAAGTTTTAATGTAAAAATATACTGTGCACTTTATTTTCTCCCCTACGTTAGGTCTGTTCTGCTGTCAGCGTTCACAGCTTTAGAAGATGATTTTTAAAACTACTCTAGTTAATAAATAATCTAGCGTAGTTTAAAAATACCTTCATGAATGAAATGTCGGAGCGATTTCTCTTTAGCGACGAAATCGCCCAACATGGATTGATTTGGACTGCCTAGGAAAAAACGGCATTTTAAACCCCCCCCCCCCCCCCTGAAAGGTGCCAAAGTCACGCACACGGGGAGCGGCAGAACTGCAGCGCTGCTAAAGGTAGGTATTGTAACATACTTACTAATATCCCGATTAATGTTTTTGCACCGTCATTACTGTCGATCGATTCCTAGTCAATAGACAATAGGTGCAGGAGTAGGCCCTTCAGCCCTTCGATCCAGCACCGCCATTCAACGTGATCATGGCTGATCATCCCCAATCAGAACCTCGTTCCTGCCTTCTCCCCATATCCCCTGACTCAGCTATCAAGACTGCTGGTACGCGTCAAGTGACGTTGATGTTCAACCATTTCACCCTTGAACCAGATCAAAACCCTTGTACATTTCTACCACGTTGAAGGAGGGAAGCATCTGGACCTAATAAACTGAGGCACAGCACTTTAGCATCCATATCACTTGCCATGAACAAGTTAACAATTGTTTCTTCTAGTCTATTGCAATTTCCTTCCTGAGACCCTGCCAGTTTCCTCCCTCAGTTTCACCACCACCTTCTCAAAGCCTGGAAATTCCATCTGCCACAGTTACAACCTGCAGCAAAAATTGTTTTGATCTGATTATTCCCAATATTTAGAGAGAGAGGGAGAGAGAGAGATAGAGAGAGTAATTTTCCAATGCTAGATTTTTTTAATGTGTTTCCCAATTATTTCAAGCCTGAGCAATTTGAATCTCTGGACCCTGTTCTCTTGCACAACAATTAGGGGTTGATGTGGTGGATTCTGGAAATATTCAGCATGATGTGACTGACTCAGGGTGTTTTCCCAACCAAGTGGGCCTTTTGCCCACCAAAGGCGCACATTGGAAATATGGGTGATATTGCATACTGATATGACATCATGTGCTGCCAATGGGCGGGCCTTACATCATAAATTCACAAATACGTCTTCAAATGCTAATTTAAGATGAGGCTGGAATATCCACAGGTTATTGTTCTGCGGTCCAAGTCCTCACATTGATGGCAAATGACATTTGTATCAAAGTTTCAGCCAGGACACTGTTCCTGGTCAGAAGGTTATACGTTCAAAGTGACAGAGACTTTAGCAGACAACTGGGCTCCTCACTGTCCAGTGCAATGAGAAACAGCTACATTTTGGATAGCAATAAAGAAACAGTAAGCCATTTAGACCCTCATAAAGTCTACACCATTCAATAAAAGCATGGATGATCGCTTACCTCAACATCACCTTCCTGTGCTAACCCCATGTCTTTTGATTCCCTGATATCTAATGAGATGCTATAGCAAGACTGCATTTGCTTTCTCAGGTGGTAAAAGAAGCTCATGAAGTTATATGAAGAAAATCAGCAGTAATCCCCACTGCCTCACTCATTATATTCTTCAATCATGAACTGAAAGCTGATTATTTAACACGGTCACATACTGTAACTGTTTCTGCATCTTGCTGAGTGCAATTGGCAACCATGTGTCCTACTTAGCAACGCAAACATATCTCACTGGTGATAAAGCTAATTGGAATGCCTAAAAGCTGCTTTCTAAATGTAATTTTTAATTATATGTGGAACCTTGAAAGTTGTGAAACCTCCCAAGGAGTTTCACATTTGAAAAACAGAGCAATGTGGTGCTTGAATCAAACTGATGTGCTTCTACAGCACAAGTATACACTTCCTCAGTACATCCTCATCATTCTATGATTACTTGATCTAGACTTGCAATTTTACTTAGGAGTCACGTGAGTGATTACGTGAAGAAGCCCCGCCAGGCGCATGCGCGTCCTTACGTCCGTGCACTGAACGGGCTGGAGAGCGCAGCTCCACCAGCGGTAAGTAGTAACTTTGCAGGTAAGTGAGTTTAAACTTTTTACCTGGAAATATTTAAGCCCCGTAAATCTGGCTCCTAGAGTCAGTAGGAGTCGCTGGCATGGAGCGTTCTGGTAGAAGAGTTCGGAGTAAGCGTGGATCCTGCGGGGATGCGGATTCACATATCAGATCGGGTCGGGAGATTAGACCGGTAACGCCGGTTCCGATACCGGCTGCCGGTATACCGACAACTAAACAGTCTACACCTGCTCCAGTGACTCAAGAGACTGAGGCCACTGCAACTCATAGAAAAGCAAACCGTAAAGGGCCTGTCCCACCAGCATGCAACTCTATGCGATGAGCGCGACCTAACATGGTCGCTTGAGCTGTCCGGCGTAGCGGCGCCGGTCCCACTTCGATTGCCGGAGCCGTGCGGAATTGTGCGGAGTTCATCCCGACATCGCGCGGGGCTCCGAAAAACTGACGATGTTCAAAAATTCCGCGCGGCAACGGCATGTCAGCTCGCAGTCGCCTCGACGCATTACACACCGCCTCGGCCGTGCCTCCGTGACCCTCTCTGTAGGTGCCTCCATGACCCTCTATGTGTGTGGCTCCATGGCCCTCTCTGTGTGTGCCTCTGTGCCCCTCTCTGTGTGCCTCTCTCTGTCCTGGTGAACTTACCTTTAAGACTTCGCTCCAAGTTTGCCTCACTTTGCGACGCGTTGCGCCACTCACCCAACCTCCGCGCGGCCCTCGCTGCCGGTTTGGTCGCACTTGCCACATGCAGGCGCATGCTGTTGGGAACGGTCCTGCACAGTGATCACCCGACCTCCACGTGGCCCCCGCTTCTAGTTTGATCGCGCTCATCGCATGGAGTCGGATGCTAGTAGGACGGGTCCTTAAGTCTATCAGACCCGTTTTATCAGACGGGTCTGAAAAAGAAGAAGACTCTCCTCCGGATAGAAAAAGAATGTGGGGGAGACTTCAACAAATGGAAGAAATGTTCCACACTTTGGCAAGCCAGGGGTCAAAGGCCCCATTGATTCCCCAGGCAGCTTCACAAATAGGCCCATATAAAGAAGAATATGGTGCTTATCAACAAGGGGATTTCCTTCCAGCGCCTTGTATAGGACTGGAGGATGCCTCCCTTGAGTATGACTCGGGAGAGGCAGGGCAGGAGGAAACTGACCCTGATTCTGGTGTCCCTGCTCATGTGCATACACCAGAGCACAAGAGTCACGCTCCGGGTGTCCCGGATTTGGCAATGAGTTTTGCTATTCCGGAAGGAACTGGTGAGGCAACGGAGGAATATCTAGCCACCAATGTGAACTATTTGGTGTCTCACCAGCTCCAACAAACCGTTATGGAAGAAACCACAGCAAAATATAAAACACCCGTCAATTGTGCCTCACTCAGGGTGCCCACCGTAAACCCGGCAATTTGGGCACCCATGAGTGCATCTATGAGAGGCCAAGAAGTTTGCATTCAGTGCGTCCTCCAGTTGTTGGCGGCAGGAATACCCTAGGCTGTTTACAAAATTGTTGAAACCAGTGCTGGGACTATTAAGGGCCCACAATCACATTGTAATTGCCTATTTAGGTGATATCTTAATTATCCGCAACACTCAAGGGTCAGCCGAAGAGTCGGTTTCAGCAACCAAGAATCTGTTTGAAAGATTGGGGTTTTTGGCCCATCCAAGTGCAAGTTACATCCCATAAAATTGAGTATTTGGGGTTTGTCATTGATTCAGTTGATATGACAGTAACATTACCAACAGCCAAGGCTGTGGATATTACAAATGTCTGTACTTGTCTCACGCAAAAACCTTGTCCCTCCATCTGAGAAGTAGCTAAGGTGATTGGTAAATTGGTAGCAGCTTTTCCTGCAGGATAGTTTGGACCTTTGCATTATCAAAGTCTGCAAAGAGCTAGAGAACATGCACTAAAAGAGCATGCAGGCCATTTTGATCAGTCTATGCAGTCACCAACCACAGCTCTAGCTGAATTGCAATGGTGGATTATTAATGTTAGTCAAACTACCAAGAACATTTTGGTGCAGGAACCTTCAGTGGTTTTACAGACCTATGTGAGCGCTCTCGGATGGGGAGCTAGGGACAGTGTGTCTAGCTGTGGTGGTAGATGGAGTGTACAAGAAGATTTGATTCTTCACTGACATGAGATAAATTATTTAGAGTTATTGGGGGCGTTTTATGGATTAAAAGCATAGTGCTCCACAATGAATGATTTACATGTTCAACTCCAGATTGATAACACCACAGTCGTGGCATATATTAATGACATGGGAGGAGCAAGATCAGTATCATGTGATGATTTGGCTAACCTCATGTGGCGCTGGTTAATCTCAAGGAACATCTGGGTTTCAGCCATATACCTACCGGATAGAGACAATGTGGTGGCAGACAAAATGTCACGAAAGTTCAATGACAATATAGAATGGATGTTAAATCCTGAAATTTTTCAAATGATTGTCACTCGATTTGGGTTGCCAGATATTGATCTGTTTGCATCCAGGTTGCATCACCAGTTGCCTAAATATGTTTCATGGGAGCTGGATCCAGGAGCCGTAGCGGTGGATGCATTCTCGTTACATTGGGGGAATTCATTCTTTTATGCTTTTCTTCCATTTTGTCTGATCAGGCAATGCCTCACCAACATAGAGCGCGACTCCGCCACTGGCATTTTGGTGGTTCCAGACTGGCCAACACAACCATGGTTCCCATTAGTACTTAGAATGATGACTCAGCCATTCATGATGATTCCCAGCTGCAGTAGTTTGTTGGTGCATCCAGTTACAGGTGAAAGTCGCCTGTTACATGACCATATTAATTTGTTGGTCTGCTGGTTCTGGCCAGACCGTTCCAAGGCCTTGGATTGTCGAACAGGACCATGGATGTTATAACTGCAGCTTGGAGAGATAGCACTCAGAAACAATATGTGTCTCATATACAGAAATGGGAGATGTTTTGTGTACAATCAGATATATCTTATCATACTGCAAGCATTTCTGATGTGTTGGAGTTCCTTGCTATGTTGCATTTTGATGAGCAGTTGAGTTATAGTGCCATTAACAGTGCTCGGAGTGCTTTGTCCTATTTAGGGCATTTTTCAGAACAACAACCTATTGGGTCTCATCCGTTAGTATCCCGCTTTATGAGAGGAATTTTTAACAGAAATCCTCCTAAGCCTAGATATACAGAAATCTGGGATGTCAGTATAGTTCTCACACTGCTTCAGCAATGAGCTCCAATTTCGCCATTATCTTTTCAGAGGTTAACACTTAAAGTGGTTATGCTAATGGCACTTGTTTCAGCGCAAAGGGTACAAACATTACAATTGTTACGACTAGATTGCATGCAATTGTCTGTTGATAACATTACATTTTATGTCTATGATTTAATCAAGCAAAGCAGGCCAGGAATGGCTGGAACCAAAGTGATCTTTAAAGCATATCCTGTTGACCAAATGTTATGTGTAGTCAAACACTTAGGCCAATATATTGAGCTAACTAAGAGTCTCAGAGGTTCTGAGACAAGACTGTTCATTAGTCACAAAAAAAAACAAATAAAAGGGTGTCAGTACAAACTATTTCTAGATGGTTGAAACAGGTTCTGCAATATGCTGGAGTAGACATTCATGTGTTTAAATCTCAATCCACCAGGGCGGCAGCAACATCCGCGGCGAAGGCGCAGGACGTGCCGCTAGATCAAATCCTCGGGGCCGCAGGATGGTCTAAAGAGTCAACGTTTTCAACATTTTAGGACAAACCTGTACAGACAGTGCCACGGTTTGGGCATGCTGTTTTGGGTTCCATTTAATTTCATTTGCTTTATTTCATATTATTCTTTGTAATTTCCCCCGGGACAGAGGGGTTATTACTGTTTTTGTTATTATTAAAAATAGTTATTGAATAGTTCGAAGCAATGTTCAATATATTATTTATTCACTACTGTGTCAACCAAAGCAGAGTGTCATATGGAGTGCATCTATGGCATGAAATTACAGAGCTTTGAAATCTTCATGTAGTCACTCACGTGACTCCGAAGTAAAATAGTAAGATTAAACGAGAACTTACCAGTTTGAAGTTGATCCTTATTTTATGAGGAGTTACGATGAGGGATTACGTGCCCTCCGCTCCCTGCCTCATAATCTAAAGGATCATCTGGTAGTTCTAGTCTTCTGAAAGCCTTACTATGTTACTTCGGCTATTGGTTTCTGTGTTTTCATGCCGCTGTTTTGAAGTATGACGCGCATGCGCCTGGCGGGGCTTCTTCACGTAATCCCTCATCGTAACTCCTCATAAAATAAGGATCAAACTTCAAACTGGTAAGTTCTCATTTAATCTTACTATTTTACAAGTAAATTTACCCAGGAATTAATTGGGACCAATAGAGAAGAAGGTTTTAGATGTAGGATTTTGTTCTTGCACCCAAGAAGGTCATTTCAGCCATTCCATTCTCCTTGTAGCACCAGTCATGAAGACCCAGAACAAGGGGACCTTTCAAGATGATCCCATTCTCACTTCAAAAACCTTCAACATTAATGGCCTTAGATTCATAGATTTTCACAGCTAGAATTCTATTTTGTAATTTTCTGCATTTACCCACTCTGTATTCTTGTACTGTAACTGGTCTTTCCTTGAAGTTGGTTTACTAAGCTGGAAAAATCCAAGTGGGAATGCCTTCCACCATTGGCTCTGCCAGGACCTGTGGGCTCAGCAAATTCTCCTGGCTCAATCAGGCAGAAATTGTGGCCTAACCTCCGTGAAAGGTTGTTCAAACCATTCTGAGGTAACTGCATTGTCCATTTGTCCACCTCCTGTAAAAAAGCCAATGAGGAATTATAGCTTCCCACGTCCTTAGCCCAGGCATCTTGAGCTGGCATCTACATGTCCACTATTGTAGTGATCAATCTTACTGCTATGAAGAGCAAATGGATATTCTTGACACGGAAGGGCACTTACCTCTTCTGCTGACCTTGTAGTATTAACTTTGCAAAACCTAGGCAGTGATTCCACCCTCCATTGCCTAACAGGAAATATTGAGGATGCAGTGTAACCAGGATGCTGCCAGTTCTGGAGGGTTTCATCAGATTTTCATTACATTTCCAGTGGAAGTCCTGAACTCCAGTCTCCCACACTGCCCTAAAAAAGCTGACATATAAATGCATGTTTTTAATTATATTTGGAACCTTGAAAGTTGTAAAGCCTCATAAGATGATGCACACTGGGAAATCAGAATAACAAGACAGCGCTACCTCAGACCAACTCAGCTCAGATGAGCTTCCACAGCATAACTATTCAGTTAAGGACCCAAAGTGCTGGAGTAACTCAGCGGGCGAGGCAACATCTCTGGAGAACATGATTAGGTGACGTTTCGGGTTGGGACTCTTCTTCAGACTGGAGTCGGACTGAAGAAGGGTCCCAACCCTTAACGTCACCTATTCATGTTCTCCAGAGATGCAAAGCCTGACCTGTTGAGTGACTTTGTGCAAACAAGCATTTTCAGTTCCTTGTTTGTACAAATATTAAGTTCTCCACCACATCTTTGCCATTCAACAATCTGATTCAGAAACCTGTTCTTCAGTTTCTTGCCCTTTAAAATAACAAATTAATTATTGTTGAAAGTTGCCTGAATAATTTAATGAGCCAAATTATTTAGCTCTGGGCTGCAGTGACAGCTTTCTTGTGGGTCAGTTTATCTGAGGTTTCTGATCTCCGAGATTAGCCAGTATATCACATCTTTCATTCCACCACTAGACTCACCGCTGAGTTCAGGAGAAGTTTGCTGATCATGACTGATGTAAGTAACATGATCGCAATTAAAAAGATTATTGCAGAATTATTTATTTATATTTCTTTATTTACTATATTACTATTCATCATTAATTTCAAGATCTTTGAGGCGTTTTAACTATTTTAGATGAACTATTTTTAAGTATCTTACATTATAACAGCCTTTGACACTAGCAGGCTCTATAAAGGCTATCGGAGCAACCTTGAGGCAGGGCAACACTTGTACATTTCACACAATGACGTACGTTTAGAAGCAGAAGTGAGCCACTTGGCCACTTTTTAAATAAAATTGTGGCTGATCTGAAAGTAACGTCAACTTAGTATTGCTATAGACTCTAGGTATCTTTCAACCCTTTGAAAGGTATCTTTCAACCCAGATTCTATCCATCACCGCCTTAAAAAATCCCAAAGTCTTCTATTCCTTTGCCGTGAGCTGACCTTTTCTCCTTCACTCTCCATGTTGCCTTGATTGAACACTGACAATGTTTGCTGAAATCTAACGCCTCCAGTGAATCAGAGTTTGACATTTGAATACATCCTTTATCTTTTCTTGAAGAGTTTATTTAACTTTTTCAGAGGACTTCATAAAAGTAAACCGAATCTTGTCTTGGTCTTCAACTTGGATAGCAAGCATGGCTTCACCATCCCATTTCTGAATCTGTGGCTCAAAAAGACTTCATTGTTTCGTGAAGATTTTTAGCTAGTTCTGTTCTATAGAGGAAGGAACTAGTCTTGAAGTTACGTCTCAGCTTAATGACGAGGAGCTTGCTGGCTGAAATCACAACTTTAATCTTTCACTTCATAAATTCAACTGGTCCAAAACTCCATTGCTCATATCCTGCTGCACACTAAATTTTAAGACTGCCTGACAGATGGTGGGTTGTGCAAAAGCTAACACCAAAGTAATAGATATACAGGAGACTTTGCTTTCTCTCAATATATTTTCTTCTCTGGTAAAATGCTCATGAATATACTTAATTTGTGGGTGGCAGAGTGGTGTAGTGGTAGAGTTGCTGCTTTACGGATCCAGAGACCCAGCAATGTTGACTATGCGTGCTGTCCATATAGCATTTGTATATTCTCCCTGTGACTTCTCTGGGGACTCTGGTTTCCTCCCACATTCTAAAGACATGCAGGTTTGTAGGTTAATTGGCTTCTGCGAACTATCCCTAGAACTAGTTGATGGGTGATCACTGGCCGGCAGATTTGGTGGGCCGCAGGGCCTGTTTCCATGCTGTGCCTCTATACTGAACTAAACTAAATCGAATTAGGGTCCTATTGCTCAAAAATAAATCGGAGGCTATTATTACGACATAAAACAAAAACAGATAATGATAGAAGCATTCAAAGGGAAACAGAGTTAATGTTTCAGGTTGAAAATAAAACTTTAATTCCATCTCTCTATCCACACATTTGGCTGAGTGTTTCCAACATTTCCATTTCTATTTCAGATTTGCAGCATCTGCACTTTCTCGATTTTTATTTATCTTTATTTAAGCAAACTGGGCAGAGCATCATCTATAAATACCTTGTTCAGTCGAGCAGCAAGATATTGAGGGCATCAGAATTAGTCTTAAAAAGAAGCATTTCTGTGAACCAGAGGTAGTCTGACTTGCGAAATTTATATTTATTTAATGGAAGGTGGTTATTCAGCCCATCAACATTATGCCTGCTGTCAGAGGATACACATTAATATTGTTCTCCACTTATTTATTTATAACCTATATTCCCACAACTGCCCATTTAAACCCAATGGATTCTCGTGTGATTCACAAGGAATCATTTAGAATAATCAGCCTAGTAATCATAAGAGTAATCATATCCTGATCTAAAGCCACCATATCCTTTGGACATCGGTGGACTGCAGTGCACTCATTGAATGCCCATACATTCACAGGGAGAACAAGCAAACTCCACTCAGACAGCCCTGGGAGTCGGAATCAAATGTGGGTCATTGGAGCTTTGAGATAGCCACACTATATACACTACTGCTGTGCCATCCAACAGGCCCTTCAGCCCACCAAGTCCACACCAACCAACGATCCCCGCACATTAACACTATCCTACACACACTAGGGACAATTTACACTCATACCAAACCGATTTACCAACATACCTGTACGTCTTTGGAACGTGGGAGGAAACCAAAGATCTCGGAAAAAACCCCACGTGATCACATGGAGAATGTACAAACTCCGTATAGACAGCACCCAGTCAGGATCGAACCCAGGTCACTGGTGGTGCAAGCACTGTAAGGCACCAACTCTACCGATCCGCCACCATGCCGCCCTACTTCTGCCCTGCTCTGTGAATGCTAACGATTCCCCTTTGCATTTACCTGGGTAGAAACAGTGGATGATGAACCCAGACAGGAATTTCAGTCAGCAACATTCATGAGAATCTTTCAATGGAATTGGCCTTTCTCTCCAGAGCACTATGGCTATTTTCACATCTCATTTCAGTTGTAATAGAACAATATAACCAATTGCTTTCACTATGCTTTCCATCACATTTTTTTATTTTCCGTTTTGCGGTTTGATTTTCACTCTAAATCACTATCTGAAGATTACTTTGAAATATTTTTCGGAATTAATGGTGCAGTAAAAATGTTCGATGCTTTTGTTTTACTGCAAATTCAAAACTTTATAGATGGATTTTTCTTGTAGGAAGCATAATTCCACAACTGGGTGCCAAGGTTTGACGATATGTGGTCTGACTTGCAACCTGTAAAGCTCACAGTTATCATTCACAATCTATTTTCTTGTCTTTTAGTTTAGAGATACAGCGTGGAAACAGGCCCTTCAGCCCACCAAGTCCACACCGACCAGCGATCTCCGCACACTAACACTATCTAAGTACAACTCAATACCTCACACACTAGGTTGAGGATTTCACACACACTAGGGACAATTTATATTTATAGGAAGCCAATTAGCCTACAAACCTGTACGTCTTTGGAGTGTGGGAGGAAAATAAAGATCTTAGAGAAACCTCTGCAGGTCACGGGGAGAACGTACAAACTCCGTACAGACAGCACCCGTAGTCAGGATCGAACCCGGGTCTCAGGCAGCAATTCTACCGCACTGCTGTTCCATGTTCTCGCCTCACACTGCACATATGTAGTGTAAGTGTATTCAGCTTGTGAAAGAAAACATATGTTATTTATCCTTCCGTTAAGCTCGCTGGCTTTTCCTCTTGCTCATTCCCTCCAACAGATTAAATTAAACCAAACATCAGCTGGGAGTAGACCCATTTTCTCACTCTCAGTCAACTTCACTGGTTTCACTGATCAATTGATGGTGCATGCAATTGATAACATCAGTTTGGAATTATCAATCTACATACAACAAGTTTCAAATTGGCCAAGTAAGTCTGATTAACATTTGTGTGAAAAATGAGTCCTTGCACTTCATTGAGTGAGGAATTGCGTATGTTCCATTGTGATTTAGCATTGTTTGAATCATGGCATGCAGATTATGATTTCAAAGTGATAATGTAAAGTAATATCCCCGTTCTCTGATATTATAATTCCATAATCCAACAAATCACTCCCGAGCAAAAAAAACTGGTCACAATCACATAGAAATATAAATCAATGTTCATTAAATTGTGTGTGGTGGTTACCAATGTACAAGTACTAAACTGTTATTCACCCTAGGTGATTATGAATGCAACTTGTCTCTATGGTTATTCAGAAGTCTGTTCCCAAGTTTACAGCTGATCAATCCTATCAGCACTTCCCTTACAAACTGCTGAAGTCCGTTCTGAATCTTTAATCTTTAAAAATACAAACATCACACCCATGACCATTTCATTAATACAGCCCTTCTCCCCCCTTTGATTGTACTTTCTTTACCTTAACCTGGCTTGTTTACTGTAAATCTATGAAACAATTCCTTCCTATTCTCATGTCAATGAATTAGTCTGTTGCCCTTTCAAGAGAATATTGTTTGGGATTTTGACTGTCATCATGTAAAGGTTTACTGATGTGAAAAGGTTTGGGCTTAGCTGTGTTTTAAAATGCTGCTATATGAATTTCAGCAGAAAGTATTTGGGCATTGACATTTCAAAATTCTTTGGAGACTGTAGTAAGGAACTGCACGTGCTGGTTTAAACTGAAGAAAGACACAAAATGTTGGAGTAACTCAGTGGGACAGGTAGCATCTCTGGAGAAAAGGAATGGGTGACGTTCTGGATCGATTCATTCTTCAGTCTCAAGAAGGGTCTCAACCCGAAACGTCACCCATTCCTCCTCTCCAGAGATGCTGTCTGTCCCGCTGAGTTACTCCAGCATTTTGCGTCCATCTTTGGTGACCGTATCCGGATTTAGTGGAACTGAAGAAGACAAAATGTGCTGGAGTAACTCAACAGTAACTCCAGCATCCCTGGAGAACATGGGTAGTTCACATTTTGTGTCGGGACCCTTCTTCAGATGCCTGGAGATTTCTCTGAAAGGTCCCAATCCAAAACACCACCCATCCATGCTATCCAGGGATGCTGCCTGACCCGCTGAGTTACTCCAGCATTTTGTGTCTTTTTTTGTAAACCAGCATCTGCAGTTCCTTGTTTCTACTTAGTGGAACTGAGGTTGTTACTTCTTTGTGGGTCTTCTAGGCAGTCAGACCACAGGAGCTGAGAGATGCCAAGTGGACAGTTCACTTTAAACAAATACATGTCATGGTGTGTGCTTTTATTTCCATGGGCTGGTGGGAAGCCCATTCTGTCTGAGTCTCTGTATGAGTAGTTCTTCCAGCATTTCCTTCAACTCACAGCCAACTTTAGAAGTTCATCTAAAAACCTTCATTTTTTTCCTGGCACACTGGGATATGAAGCTTGGTTAATATTTCTGAGCGAAGACCATAATACCGGCCTTATGACCATAAGACTGCTCGAGATCATTTAAGATGGTGTATTTTGAGTTAAATACATTCAAGCTGCATTTCTGGCTGCAGAATGTGTAAATAAAATACATGCTCAAAAAAGTGTGGTGAAATGTCACAAAAAAGCAGTGTGTGAAATCTACACTTCACAGCTGTTACTTCATGACTAATTAAGGAAGCTCACCATATAATGAAGAATTGATTGATGGTTATTAAAAATGGAAATTAATCAATTAGAATAAAGTGGCAGGTAATTTCATAAAAATGTTAACTTTGGCACATTGAGAATGACATCCCTACAAAATGAGTGATATGAGATAATTCCTTGTAAATACAGATGCTTAAAGGAGTTACGTTCAAAATTGGAGAAAGGTATTTAGGATTTCATTATCTGGAGCCTTTGCAGAATCTTATTGTGGAGCACAGAGCTTCCTAATCAACAGAGTGGGTTAAAACTGTAGAACATGTATGTGAATTAAATGGCATTCGGATGTTCCACCTCAATGGCACATTATCTCTTTCTATAACCTCAACATTAAGGCCAAACATTCACACTGTAAACCAGTTGGCTTTGCAAGACAAAAGTAAGATCATTAACTTTTTTTATATGGATGATTAATACAGCTCAGTTGAAGTTCTGTTTAATTGTGTGAGTGAGTGAGTGTGAGTGAGTGAGTGAGTGTGAGTGAGTGTGAGCGAGTGCGTGCGAGCGAGTGCGTGCGAGCGAGTGCGTGCGAGCGAGTGCGTGCGAGCGAGCGCGTGCGAGCGAGTGCGAGCGAGCGTGAGTGGGTGAGTGTGAATGATTGAGAGTGAGTGTGAGTGAGTGAGAGTGATTGAGTAATTGTGTGAGTGAATGAGAGTGATTGAGTCATTGTGTGAGTGAGTGAGTGTGAGTGATTGAGAGTGTAAGTGAGTGAGTGAGAGTGAAACTTGCAAACTCCACACAGACGGCACCTGAGGTTAGGATTGAACCCGGGTCTCTGGCACAATGAGATACCAGTTGTACCACTGGTAATAGATTACTAGACTAAGTGGGACCCGTTGGGTCCCATGTTCACACGAGAGGGCTGGTCTCCCAAAGCAATATTCCACTTCTCCACCAATTCCAATATTGGTGGCCAGTGGGGAGGGGGGGGGGGGGCTTTCTGGAGCGCTAGTCACTCAGGGCTGGTGGGCTGGCAGCTCAGTCACTCAGTGCTGGTGGGCTGGCAGCTCAGTAACTCAGGGCTGGTGGGCTGACAGCTCAGTCACTCAGGGCTGGTGGGCTGACAGATCAGTCATCACTCAGGGCTGGTGGGCTGGCAGTTCTCTCACAGCAATTCCTTGAGGTTCCTTTTCAAGCAGAGTGCAGGCCACCACATTCAATTTCACAGCATTTCAAACAGAGTGCAGGACACCACATTCAATTTCACAGCATTTCAAGCAGAGTGCAGGCTACCACATTCAATTTCACAGCATTTCGATCAGTGCAGGCCACCACATTCAATTTCACAGCATTTCAAGCAGAGTGCAGGCCACCAAATTGTAAAACAAATCATTTCATTGTCATTAAGGCCTAACAAATCATTTATTGCAAGTACATTGCAGATCACAGCTCAGTTGATTCACAGCTTAGAATCACAGCGGTGGACTCTCCCTCGCGATCTCCCAGAGTGACTGACTCACCTCCAGGCATCCGTGGTTTTATATCCTGCCCCCCCCCCCCCCAGGAAGGGGCGTTACCTTCATTGTGATGATTGACATGCGAGAGAACCAATCTACTAATCTCAGATATTTTAAACACTCATAACTATTTTATTTTTCATCGATCGGAAAAATCGTCGGGGCTTCCTCAGCAGAGGAGGACTGTGAGTAAGACGGCCAAAAATCATAGTGATATAGGGTAGCATTTGTTTCTAAAATCAATATACTGCGCAGACAGAAGTGATCAAGATGAGACTTTTAATTTTGTAGATGTCAAAGGCGGCTATAATCTTTTAACAGTCCTTTTCCAATTTAAAATACTCAATGGGTCATCACAATTGACTTTAAGATTCTTTTAAGGAAGTTTATTTGCAACTCTTTATGGCAAGCATTGTTTGGTCTATTCTCCATTTTGAAGCTCAAGACTTCAGCCGACACTTTCTCTTAACTTTACACAGTTGATTAAAGCGGTAGGATGGGCAACTTACTCCCTCTTACAGACCCACTTTCCTGTGGTAACCTTCACATCCTTGCTTATCAAGAATCTATCTACGTCTGCCTCAACGATATTCAAATATTTAACCTCCACCATACTTTGAGGAAGATGCCCAAAGACTTACAACCCTCTGAGAAACAATAAAATCATCTAATCTCTGCCTTAATGGGCATCCATGTATTTTTGAACAGACCTAAATTCTAGATTATTCTGCAACATGAAACAGCTTCTCCACACCCACCATGTCAACATTCCATAGAATTTGATCGTTATATATCAAGTTTGCTCTCACTCCTCACTAATCAAAGCAGGTTTGACTTGTCCAGTTTTACCTCATTAGCCAAGTGGCGCCTTGTAGATACTCGTCTAATAAATCTCTCTGTAGAAGGCTCTGACGTAAAACAATGTCTGTCAATTTTCTGCCCCAGATGCTGCTTATCCCCAGAAACCTGCTGAGCTCCTCCAGCAATTGTTTCGTTTACACAAGTCTAGTAAACTTCTGAAATTCATCTACTGCCCAATCCTTCCATAAATAAGGGGAACAATAACACACACTGAAATGCAGATGTTGCTTCAACACTGTTCTTTTTAACTGAAACATAGCCAAACCTTTACTTTCAATTCCCCCCTTGAATCAACAATGATATTATGTTTGCTTTCCCTGTCTGCTAGCATTTTTGCAAACCATGCTTTATGGTACCCAGACCCATTTGCATCTAAGAGCTCTACCATCTCTCACTATGTTTTATCTTTGCTGGCATAATGGACAATTTCATATTTTCTCCCATTTTACTTAATTTGCCAGATCCTTGGACACCTATCTTAAGTCATATTCACAACTTATTTACCGACCAGTTTTGGAGTCAAAACCAAATTTAGTAACCGGTGTCTTTGTCAAAGTTATTTATCTATATTGTAAAACCAATGGCCCCAGCACCAATGTCTGTCCATAACTTGTTACCGCTTTCAAGAGTCAAGAGTGTTTTATTGTCATATGTCCCGGATAGAACAATGAAATTCTTACTTGCTGCAGCACAACAGAATATGTAAACATAGTTCACTGTAAACAATATGATAAACGAGAGAAAAAGACCTATTAGGAAACTGTCTGTTTCCTGTTAACCTATCTTTCATCCACACCAATAGATTGCTCTGTCAAAAATCTAAAATATTTAATTGTCATATGCACCATTATGGATCTATGAAATTCTGAAGCAGGTTCCCGACCCGAAATGTCACCTAACCATGTTCTCTAGAGATGTTCCCTGACCTGCTGAGTTACTCCAGCATTTTGTGTTTTATAGTACCATTCTTACATGTTGCAGCTTGCATCGCACAGTAATACTAAGACACAGCAAATAAATATACAATAAACAATAATGTGATAAATGATCAGTAATACTAGGAAACCAAGCCTGTATTAGTACATGCTGAAATACTTAGTCTTATATAATGTCCACTGTAATTCATCGCTGAAGTCGTTTCGTAGTTAGGGATGTACAGTGTGATTCAAAGCCTGATGAGTGATGGGGCAAAGCTGTTCTTGAACATGGAGGTAACAGTTCTCCGGGTCCAGTACCTTCTTCCCAACAATAGCATCGAGATGAGAGCATGGCGTGGTCTTTGATCATATTAGCCTCAAGAAGCTCCTACACCATGGGATTTTATTCTCTGCAATAATCTATGGTGAAATAAATCATCAGCTACCAAATGGTTCATCACTACTCGATTTCCTCAGACAGTTGCTTTAATTCTGCAGGTGTTTTCTACTGATGCAAAAGTCTCCCCGCTGTGACCTGACAGGTGCTGAAAAACTCTTGACTGGTTTCAAGATTTCAACACAAACAGTAGCTCTGGGCATGGTAGGTTCCCTTCGAAACAAAGCAATCCTGGAAGAATCAAAGGAGGGCACACTGAGCAAGACACACTGCTGGAAATGGGATCAGGCAAATGTGGAGAAAGACTTTTAGCACAAAGTCATTACCATCCAGTCTGTTCAGGGAGCACTTATTTGGCCTGAGTCCCAGTAAGAAAAATGTGTGAGGCACTTTATCTTTAATAAGCTCTTCCCTGGTGAAATCTTCTTGTTGGTGACAGATACAAGTGCAACCTCATATCAGGGCAAAAGCTGCATTATCGGCAGCTAGCAAGGCAATTCCACATTTGTGTATCTGTTCACATTTGGATTTAGGAATCTTTGTAACACCCATGTAAGAGGGATCGTGTAAATAAGTGGTTCCTTCTTCCAAGGGAGCTAACAACATTTTATTTGCAGGAGGTTTTGCAGATGAACATATGGTGCAGTCTGCCTTTGACTGAATGAGTATCTCTTTTATAGGAGCTGAATGTTAAGGGATTCCTTTCCTCAGCAGAAATAGAGACATAGGCATTAGGTTTACATGTTAACACTCAATCCTCTGATAGCAGCCACCATGCCAGAATACTGATGGCACCACCGTACCAGTTGCAGAAGACACACCATGGTAAAACCAAAGAGTGGCAAGAGCCATTTGCAAATTAAATAGGGAATTATTCCAGATCAAACCTCTACATATGTCAGCAGCATGTATAGTGTGAAAGTTATGCTGCCACAGGCAGAAGACAGAGTGCAGTAATTTGGAGGAAGGGCAATAGGATCAAGTAACTTGTGCAAATGTTCTCTGTGTGGCCTGTTCACAGAGCAGTCATCTATTTGAGACACCAGTATCTCTAACACCAATGCCCCATTTCCCAGCAACACACAACTCCACGGGCCCTTGTGACCACTCAGATGCAATGCAAAAATAAACAAAATCATGGCTTTGTGCATGCCGCAGTAAACCAGTAATCTTGTGAGTCACCTGAGAGCTTGTCTCCCATTTGGCTTTGCTCAATTTACTATTCCAATAAAATCCTCTTTCAAAGATCGTGGAAGATTGCTGCCTCTCGTTGGCGGAGATTCCAGGTGATCTTGAAGGATGGACTTGCACCCCTTGGAGATAGGAGGTGTCTAACCATCTTTAACAATGGGAGGCACGAGTCTGGGTTGGTGTGCTGACGTTGGCCCAAGGGTAGGAATGTGGTGCGGGATAAAGTTAGAAAGCGTTAGGCCCGGATAGTGTGATGCCCAGAAAGTGCATCATCTGCAACCCGAGTCAAAAGAAAGTGGTTTTTAGGGGGAGGTTGGTGTGAAATGGAGGAAAAGAGGTGAGGAAATGACTTTGTTTGATGGGTTCAACCCTCGGCATCACTCAAGCATGCCTTCCACTGCCTCCCCTGGAATCTAGGTTCATTCCATCTCCTCCTGTGGAGAGAAAGCCATAAAAATGACGTGTGTGAAGTACTTAGTTCCTGATTGAATAGCTAGCAGAAGTGAGATGTGGGCGTGACGAGTTCAGTTGTGAAGGTGCAGAATGAATGCAAGGTGCAAATCCTGATTTATAGAAATGATTAGTAGATGAGTGATCTCGATGAGCTACATTGTACAACATCTGAAACACGTGGTGGAGGCAGAAATAACACATTGGAAACATTTAAGAAGGAACTGCAGAAGCTGGGAAAATCAAAGGCAGACAAAAATGCTGGAGAAACTCAGCAGGTGAGGCAGCATCTATGGAGCGAAGGAATAGGTGACTTTTCAGATCGAGACCTTTCTTCAGAAAGAAGCGTCTCGACCCGAAACAGCCTCCCCTGCTGAGTTTCTCCAGCATTTTTACGTACATTGGAAACATTTAATTACTGAGTGTGACCATGTAAGAAACTAATGTACTTTTACAGCACAGCATAAAGGATCTCATTGCTGCATCACTGGCAATAGCTTGCAGGGCTACCTGTTCCCCCTCTCCCACCTTGGCCACTCTCTCTTCTCACCTCTCCCATCGGGCAAGAGGTACAGAAATGTGAAAACGCACGCCTCCAGATTTAGAGACAGTTTCTTCCCAGCTGTTATCAGGAAACAGAACCATCCTTCCGCAACTACTATCTACCCCATTGGTGACCCTCGGTCTATCTTTGATTGGACTTTACTGGCTTTATCTTGCACTAAACGTTATTCCCTTATGTATCTGTACACTGTCAATGGATCGATTGTAATTATGTATTGTTTTTCCGCTGACTGGTTAGCACGCAACAAAACTTTTCACTGTACCTCGGTACATGTGACAATAAACTAAAATGAAACTAATTATAATTGGAGGGGCCCTCACCCCTCCCCCACCCCTTCCCAACTCAGACAGATGCAGAGCACATCAACATTTTGTTTCTCCATTGCCTCGACTACACCAAACAAAATGGTGGTGCTCACACTTTCCAATATCCCACTCTCTCCAAAGTTTCCAGTGACAGATTCAATATTTTTCAGCTCTTACTCTAACCCCAATGCACTTCCACTTTGGAAATGTAAATGCATTTCCAGTCCATCACGGGTTCTGACCTCCCTACCATCGAATGCATCTACAGGAGTTACTGCCTCAAAGAGGCAGCCAGCATCATCAGAGACCCACACCACCCTGGCCACACACTCCTGCCATTGGGAAGAAGGTATATGAACCTGAAAACTGTGACGACCAGGTTCAGGATCAGCTTCTTCCTGACAACTATCAGGATATTAAACACTACAACATCCAAATAAACTCCAACCTACATAGACTTGGGGACATTGTTTTTATCTTGCACTATCATTGTTTTTTTAATATACTGAACTTCCTTTTTGGTGTTTATTATGGTGTTCACAGCGTACAATGTTGACACACCTGTGCAAGTGTAAGTAGGAATATTATTGTTCCATTTTGGGACATATGACAATAAACCACACTTGAAACTTGACTCTAGACTCTCTTGACTAAGTAAAGCAGCCTTGTTGTAGTTCATGCTGATCTATGCTGTTATTTGCCTGTTTCTGACCCGTTTTCAACGTGCCAGAAAAATGTAGATGATGCTGAAAATACGCAGAAGGTCAGAGTGCATCTGTGAAGAGAGAAACAGAGATTAACCGGAGAGCCTACCACCAGCCCTTGACTTTCAAAGGCATTGTCTTTGTTGAATGGTCCACCATTAATGTTCTGAGCATCATGCAGCAGAAAGTGAACTGTGCCAGCCACATACTGTAACTACTGTGGCTGACAGAGAATGGATATCCCATGGCAAGTGACTCACATCTAGATACCTTAAGGTCTTTCCAACACGCCAGGATTGTGGTGAAATGCTGTCCATGTGTCTTGATCTGCTTCGCCAATAGCAATGAACAGGCTCAACACCATCCAGAGCAAAGCAGCCTGTGTCATTGGCATCCCCTCAACCATAGAGTCATACAGCATGGAAACAGGCCCATCGGCCAACTTTCTCATGGTGACCAACATGTCCTGCCTACACTAGGCCCACCTGCCTGCATTTGGCCCATATCCCTCTGAACTTATCCTGTCCATTTACCTGTCTAAAAGGTTCGTAAATATTGCGATAGTTGTATTTGAGCAGTTATTCCCTGCATCTCTAATGCACTGTGATCATTGTGTGTACCATCAACAAAATGCACTTCCCACTCACTATGACCGTAACTGCAAACCCTTCCCTAAATTACCCCTACAACCAGAAAATAGTAGAAATAACTACTGAAATTGAAATTGTTTATTATCTCAACCAGCCAGATAATGAGTGATTTTATCCAGACTACGGGTGTTGTCTGTACGGAGTTTGTACATTCTCCCTGTGGCTACGTGGGTTTTCCCCAAGTGCTTGGTTTCCTATCACAGTCTAAAGACGTACAGGTTTGGAGGTTAATTTGGCTTCAGTAAAAATTGTAAATCATCCCTAGTGTGTAGGAAAGTGCTAGGATACAGGGGTTGTTGGTCGGCGTGGGTACGATGGGCCGAAGGGCCTGTTTCCATGCCATATCTCCAAACTAAACTAAACACTTGTCCTCCATCAATGTGCTACACTTATTGAATTAAATTGAACCAAATTTTGGAAGTGAAGTGCCACACTATGAAACAATATTGTGCAATTAGTGCTTCCAAACAAGAGCACATTTCCACCCCTATGACCTCTCCCAGCACGTTCCGAACAGGTTTAATATTCCCCCCAACTGTGCCATTTGGACACACTGGATTTTCTGTGTTCTTTGATCTTCCAGTGATAAAAGACCATTTCATGTTCATGTGTGGAACAACAGGGTAGCTGATGTGGACAATTATAATAGGTGTGATTTAACTTAATAATTCATGGATGTTATTTTTGTGTTTTCCACACAAAACATAAAGCCAGGAGAAGAAGTCTGAATGCATCCAGCTGCCTTACTGGTCGAGTTGTTTGAAATCAAAAGCAATAAAATTATTTTGACAATGCCCTGCTTTCTAACTTGGAACATGCTGTAAATAAAACTGAATGGGTGTTACCCAAATGATACAAATTTATAAAACCAAATGAATATTTACAACTATCCTTCTTTCAGAACCACAACTGTTCTCTTTGTAGATTTTTGCTACACAAATATTTATATAGAATGCTTTACAGTGCATGGAACATATCAATCTCACTATGGTAAATTTATGGGAAAGCATTAATATCATGCATAAATTTGCAAATATAGGTCCAATGCACATAGTTTTTGTACTATGAATATTTATGTTCAACACATGGAAAAAGATACAATATTGTGTTGCTCATAATTAAGATTGCATCTGGTTTCAGGTTGAGCTAAGCAAGGTAGAGATTCGCTGAGTGGAGGGGGGGGGGGGTTCTGGAGTGCTAGTATGGGTGTTGTGAGCTGAAGGGACTGGTTTCCAGAAGGCTAGTATGGACATTGTGGGCAGTTGACTCACGGCTATTCCTTGAAATTCCATATCAAGCAGAGTGTAAGGACACCAAATTCAAGTGCAGTTTCTTACCACTTCAAGCAGGGTGCAAGGCCACCAAATTCAAGAGCAGTTTCATACCACTTCAAGCAGGGTGCAAGGCCACCAAATTCAAGTGCAGTTTCATACCACTTCAAGCAGGGTGCAAGGCCACAAAATTCAAGTGCAGTTTCATACCACTTCAAGCAGGGTGCAAGTCCACCAAACTCAAGTGCAGTTTCATACCACTTCAAGCAGGGTGCAAGGCCACCAAACTTAGGTGAAGTTTCCATCCAACTTCAAGCAGGGTGCAGGGCCACCAAACTCAAGTGCAGTTTCCTACCACTTCAAGCAGGTTGCAGGGCCACCAAATTCAAATGCAGTTTCCTGCCATTTCAAGCAGGGTGCAAGGCCACCAAATTCAAGTGCAGTTTCCTACCACTTCAAGCATGGTGCAAGACCATCACATTCGAGTGTTTTTTTCCTACCACTTCAAGCAGGGTGCAAGGCCACAACATTCAAGTGCAGTTTCATGCCACACCAAGCAGGGTGCAAGGTCACCAAACTCAAGTGCAGTTTTGTACCATTCCAAGCAGGGTGCAGGCTACCATATGCAAGTGCAGTTTCATACCCTTTCAAGTAGGGTGCAAGGCCACCAAATTCAAATGCTGCTTCATCCCATTTCATGCAGGGTGCAAGGCCACCAAATTCAAATGCAGTTTCATACCATTTCAAGCAGGGTGAAACCACGATAAAACCGCACAAACACCACAAAAAAACCACACTCACAGTTCAGTAGACATTCAGTGTGTTAAGTTGATTCACAGCTCAGACAGAGAGTTGTGACTTTCCCCCATCTTGCAGAGACTGAACCATGCGCACACTTCCTGGTTTTATAGTCCCTTCCCCCTCCCACCAGAAGGGGCATGGCCTTCATCGCGTGATTGACAGGAGAGAGAATTTCAACATTTTTTAAACACAAATAAATCTTTTATTTTTTATTGATGGGAAAAATCCTCTGCACCTGATGAGCGGAGGGGGGCTCTGAGTAAGGTGGCCAAAAATCACAGCAGTAAGTGATAGATTTTTTTCCAACATCAATATACAGTGCAAACAGGAAGTGGTCAAGTTTAAACTTTTAATCATTTGCATCTTCAAAGCCACCACATTTGCATTTTCAAACCAAACACCACCATTTGCCTGGCCTTTTAAAGCCAACCACCACCATTTGCTCTGCCTTCTCAAACCAACCACCGCCATTTGCTCTGCTTTCTCAAACAACCACCACCATTTGCTTTATTTTTCAAACCAACCACCACCAGTTGTTTTATTTTTCTAACCAACCACCACCATTTGCTTTTTGAAACCAACCACATTTTCATTTTCTAACCACATTAAGGGCACTCACAGGTCAGTAAAAAACATACTCACAGTTTAGTAGACATGTGTTCCGTGTTCAATTGATTCACAGCTCAGACAGAGAGCTGTGACCTCTCTCTCCCCCATCTTGCAGCAACTGAGGCACGTCCACACTTCTGGGTTTTACGGGGCGTAGCCTTCATGGTGTGATTGACAGGAGAGAGAATCTCAACATTTTTTAAACATTAATAAGTCTTGTATTTTTCATCGAAGGGAAAAATCCTAAAGATTTGAGTTTTAATTATAGAGATTACATGAACACTAAGCTGTGGCTCTTCAGATAGAATTGTCTGCAGAAATATTGTATAAATAATGTTTGCCAAATCATAGACAATTTATAACATAAACAGAGGCCATTCAATCCATTGTTTCTCTGCTGTTTATAAAAATCTCACCGGCATAATCCCACCTTCCAGCATCAGTTCAGTGACTGCAGTTTATGGCTCGTCAAGTAGAGTCATTGAGTCATAGAGTGATACAGTGTTGAAACAGGCCCTTCGGCTCAACTTGGCCACACCATGTCCCAGCCACACTAGTCCCACCTGCCCGCATTTGGTCCATCTCTCTCCAAACCTGTCCTATCTATGTGACTAGTACATAATTAATACAATCCACAAAATAAGAGAAGTAATATGATGACAGTCTGAGAAATATGAAGATGTTAGGACCTTAAAAATGTATTGAGCATATAAATCAGCATAAAGTAACTGAGCTGAATGGCTAAATTAATATCATGCATTCTTTGTAATGCAGATCCTGCTGTTAATCATCTGCATGAACATATTCTTCCAAGAAAGTTTAAAGTGTTAATCGTACAGTGTCATAGTTATTTGCGGGTGCTTCTGTTGCCATGGCAACAGCGGAGATAATCGAGAGATGAGTCAGAGGAATACACGGCTGTCCCGGTAGGTCACACTAATAAAGAGAAAGGGCTGCACCATTAATCCCCTATTGTTGAAAAGCGAGGAAAAGAACAGAAGGAAAAATCGAGTAGGATTTGCTCTGAGTGAAAATAATGGGGGTGAAAAAAACAAGAGGATTTAATTGTGGAATTAACCAAGTCTTTGCCATGGAAAATGTTCATTGGAAAAGTTAACTCAATCACTTGAGAAAGGTTTGTTTTGATTACTGGTCAGAATTTCCTGAAATATTTTTTAATCTATAACAGCCCCGATGGACATAATGGAACATTTATGAAATGCAAACACAATTTTTTGGCCTTCATTACAAAACAAATAGAAGATGCAGTTCAGGAGACAGTCAGGTTACCTTTTATGTAGGAACTGCAGACCACAAAAGTGCTCTGGGCTACCTGAACGTGGAGTAGTCTGCACTCACGTCTTACACCAGCCTCCACAAGTGAACCAAGAGCACTTGAACAACAAAGATCATTAACTGTTGAATGTGTAGAGAATTATGTAATCAGACTAATCATAAATTAAAACCTCACATTTAGCACCGAATCTTGCACCATGCATTTATCCAGTCAGTTCACCCGACCCATCACACATCAGGGTGCTGTACAAACAAATGCTTGGCCCTTAGTCAACATCAGCTATTCTCTCTGTCCTTCCCCGCCCACTTCATTCTGTCCCCTTGAATGTGGTGTAAACGTCAGCTGTAGGCGTGAAGTCTTGGGATGCAGTGTGAAGAGTCCTCCTCCTGACCCATGTTAAAAGCCATGCGAGGCTTAACCCAACCTATCAACCTCATGGCCCTAGTCAGCAATTTCAACCCTTCTCCACCCAAGTCAATGATTTTCAAGGCTCCCTGCACTTTCAGACTTGCCTGAGGGTAACACTGAGCTCATGCAGCCTAAAGCAATGCTCTGGTGGGTGAACCTGGCCCTTATTCTGCCTTCTTCCAGTAAATAAAACCTGAATTTCTGGCCTGTCATCCATTTTCCATGCATAAATTATAATCTGTTTGTTTTTCACTCTCTTTTTCTTTGCCAACCCACCTTAGCTATTTATCAATCTTGATAAATGTTCATCTTTGAGCAGTCGTTCCACATTCCTCTGTATCAAAATGCATTTCCTACCCTCTGCCTTATACCTTTCATATTTAATCTTATATTCACATCTCCTTATTTCGGACCTTTCAAAAAGTGGATACAGCGTATTCATGTCTGCCATTGCTTTATATTTAAATCATCTTGAACTAAATAATTATTGTCCCGGAAAATCAAATAACGCTATGTCGGTAACTTTATACTGGAGATGGTTCCTTGGAACCAAAGGTCTCATCCACCTTCCCCCTGTTTCTACACTTCCTTCCCCTGCTGTTTCCAATCCTTCAAGATCTCCACACTAAGTAGCATGCAGCCTGGGACCCTTTCTGAAGTTTATTGCAGGTTGCATCCAGTGGGTTGGTGAGTAGCAGAACCTGGGAGGAGTTGATAGGAATGTGGGGAGACTAGAATGAGATTATTGTTGGATTAAATGGGTGCTTAATGGTTTGCATGGACATGGTAAACTGAAGGGAAGAAAGGTCTTGACCCGAAATGTCACCCATTCCTTTGCTCCACCGATGCTGCCTCACCCACTAAGTTTCCCCAGCATTTTTGTCAGTCTGTGTGACTCTATGACTCTTTATCAAGTGCAATTGGGAAACATGTTATTCTATACCAGTGACATGCACTTACACAGACCCATCATACTCCAGTAGAAGGATGTAAGGTTGGTGCATAAAATCACTAGTTAGAGAAATCAACACTAGCATTAGAACTGCACCCGTTCTTTCAGTCCCTTACTCCTTAAAGAACATTAGTATTGCCAATTATCAATATGACTTCAATTCTAAAGTTAACATATTCATTATCCATTGGGAAAAAAAAAACAAGTTTTGAGGAATGATTTGTTGTCATTGAACTTTGATGATGAAATCGCCTATGCCTTTGATTCCTGTGCATTCACTCGTAGTCCAAAGACCTTCACCAAAACCGGTCATAGATCTGAGGGTTACTGTTTGAGTTCAGCAAAGAGTATGAAAGTCTGCACACCACAGATTGTTAATTTTAATTCTGCCCACATAAATGTAATGTGAATTTCTTTTTAGGTTAGCTCGTAATTCATTCTAAATATAGATGGAACAACCAGACTGATAACAAGCCATGTTATCACATGCCTTGATTAATTGTAACGAGGGGGGGAAATGACTTGCAACACCTCACCTGCTCATTTTGTGATTTGTCAGATGATGGTTTGATGGCCACAATACACATACTGCTTTCAAACAATTAATAATCTTGCTTGCATGCACAATGGGACTCATGACATTAGACTTCTTGCACTCTACATGCTTCCAATGTTAGAGGAATGACCAAGCTGGTTTATACAAATGCTATATCGATTGCACATTATATGTGGGATGTGGAAACTCACAAACTTGCATCTTGTGCACAGATAAACATGGGATTCTGATATAATTTGGGATGTAATTAGATATTGCAATAATGTGGAGAAAATGGCAAGAAAATCATTGAAGGCGGCACAGTGGCGCAGCAGTAGAGTTGTTGCCTTACAGCGCTTGCAGCGCCTGAGACCCGGGACCGATCCCGACTACAGGTGCTGTCTGCACGGAATTTGTATGTTCTCCCCATGACCGCATGGGTTTTCTCAGTGATCTTCGATTTGCTCCCACACTCCAAAGATCTACATGTCTGTCAGTTAATTGGCTTGGTATAAGTGTAAATTGTCCCTAAAGTGTAGGATAGTAGTAATTTGCGGAGATCGCTGGTCGGTGCGGACTCAATGGGCTGCCGGGCCACTGAGTCCGCACTGTATCTCTAAACTAAACTAAACTAAAGTCATTTTTATCATCACATTAGAGAGAGCAGTCTTAATAATACTCGGCGTAGCCTGTTTGAAAATGGATGCACAATTGGGTTAATATAATAAATAGTTGAACGATAGAGAGGGGAATCAATAATGGCCATTTAGATGAGGAATAATAGGCACACAGGAAGCTGGGCAGTAAATTGTCATGAAGATGATTGAAGAACATATTGGGTCTCAGCAGGACATACCTGATTCCTTTCGAATTAATTTTATACATGATGTATGTGAGAAAATTCTATCAAATTGGTAGCTAGGCTTCAGGATGAATACTGACTTAAATATGAATAATAAAAGTACACCTGAGCACTGGCAAAGAGGAGCTAGGAACACAAATTTTAAAAATTACTCGATGAAGATTTTCAATGGGCAGTAGCTGTGTTCAGCTGACAGTGATTAATTCAAAAGCTTTTGAAGCAAATGTAAAATTGTTCTGCGACTGATAAATGATTCATTTAAATGGCTGTAACACATTAATAAAATATTGTCAATTGCATAACAGATGTGCAGCTGTTTTATTTATTTTAAATGAATTTTTGTTCACTTTGGAGCTGGAATCGTTATTGGTCACAAACCCTTCCTGGTTCCCTAAACCCCCGCCCCCACAGCATCAACCTTTGGAAACAGCAAAAATAAATTTAGTTTTATCATCAATTTTATTTGGGAGTAAAGAAATGACAGCACTCAGAGGCGGTAGTTTCGATTCATTTTAGGCTATGGTTGGACCCCTCCTCCACCGACACTTTTCAAAACAAATCTATTTTTGTTTATTTAAATGTTTGATTTTAAAGTGTGAAGTGTCCCCAATCAAAACGTCACCCATTCTTTTTCTCCTGAGATGCTGCTTGTCCAGCTGAGTTACTCCAGCGCTTTGTGTCTTTCTTTGGTACATACCAGTATCTGCAGTTCTTTGTTTCCGCAGATTTCACCATACGCCTTGTCCTTTAAACATTTAAATGTTTAACCTCTATCCCTGTGTGCCCACTGATGCATGGATCCGTTGTCAGACACCATTTCAGTATTTCATGAGGGCGGGTTGCAGATTGATCTACAAATATTTAGCGGGTAGCTACAGCAGGTTTTGAACCTGCTGAGTTCAGATTCCATCCTCCAGTTATCTCCAACAGTCAATCTATGTCTGAAGAAGGGTCTTGACCCAAAACGTCACCCATTCCTTCTCTCCAGAGATGCTGCCTGTCCCACTGAGTTACTCCAGCTTTTTGAGTCAATCTATGTCCAAGGATTTAAATCTTCCCAAATACAGGTAAAATCGATGGTACATCAGGGATTCAATTACCAATATTTTGAGGTGTATAGTATAAAAAAAGAAGAGTTTTGGCCCAAAACGTTGCCTATTTCCTTCGCTCCATAGATGCTGCCGCACCCGCTGAGTTTCTCCAGCACTTTTGTCTACCTTCTGAAAAGGAAGCTGATTCATATCAAACTGCACAACTTCAGATTTAACAGAGGTAGTGAGCAACTCAAAGGAAGCTATTTGATTATTTATGTTTACAATGAAACTGCCTGCATTAATTTCAGCAAGTTTCAGCAAACACTTCAATTAAAAAAGGAGAAGAATGGGTCTGAGTCCATTGGGGAAATGCCTATGTACTCATGACCTAGGAATCATTATTCATGACCTAGGAAGAGCCGGATTGCATCCCCAAGCCCCTATCTTTACACCAATATCTACTCACACCTCCAAACCCACAGAAGAGACCATTATTACTCAATCCAGTCTGATGAAGGGTCCTGACTTGAAACATCGCCTATCCACATCCTCCAGAGGTTCAGTCTGACCTGCTGAGTTACTCCAGCACTTTGTATTCTATACAAGATTCCAGCATCTGCAGTTCCTTGGGTCTCC
Source organism: Raja brachyura (assembly GCA_963514005.1). The sequence goes on from OY740800.1 coordinate 14,745,295, forward strand.
ATCATCCAACCCGCCATAGTCACCCAGCCCCTGAAAAATGTCTGCTCTCCTTGGTTTCTCTTTGGTTTCATCCGTGAAGTAGTTTTTTTCTCAAAACTGATTTAATTTATTCCTTTACTTCTTTAAGCAAAACTTTCTTGCAATACAGCATTGTGCATGGATTTGATGGTTATCACATGTATATATGAGCACTTATCTTATCCATGGGACCTCAACACTATTTGTAATCTCTTTTGAAATTGCAAAGCTGCAGAGGTCTTATAATTAACTGGTAGGTTAATTCACTACTGTAATTCTTCTCTAGTGTCGGAGAATCAATGGGAAGTTTGTGGGCATGTGAATGAAAATAGTTTGAAGGAGAACTGAGCGGAGGATTGGGATTGATGAGATTCATTGTTCTTGTAGCTGGCAGAGGCTCAATGGATAGAATGGCCTCCTTTATTAGAAGAAAATATGAGAAGGCAACCATGGAAGTAAAAACAATGGGATCGGAGGTAGTCATGGGTGTGCGAGCGAGTCCCACGTGACCTTCCTTGACTGAGACCCTTTCTGTGAGTGGCTTCACATTGCTGTAAGGATGGGTGGATCAGAAAGGCAGGGAATGCAATGTGTGGCACTGGTTACACACAGGCTGCAGTTAGTGATGGAGCTTCAAGTATCCTGAGCACTGGAGCCTGAGACTGGCAGTTGCTATGTGCAAGGGTGGAAACACTATCGCTGAGTTTCATTGCTGAGCTCCAAGGTTGTTTCTGATTGTTGAAGGAAGGACACATGTTGCATCAAAAAGCTCCAATTGGTTTTATAAATGGAGGAATCTACAATGTGCGACGTGTGAATTCACTGTTTGCAGGGTCTGTGCCAGGCCCTGGTAAATTCCCTGCTGTTGTCTTGAAATAATGGTTCCCATCCAACCTGAGTGAAATTATGGTTTATGCACAAATAGCAGATGAAAAAGGAATGTGCATGACTTGGAATTATTTTTAATGGTCTTGGAATTATTTTTATTAATCTCAACATTATGCTTATTAGTCTTAGAATTATCTCCTCTGTAAGATAATATTTTTTCATTAAAATATTATAAATTATGTAAATAGTTTATGGTTTACATTCTGTCTGTTAAGCCTGTGCCCCGAAACATTACTGGACCAGACAGTATATCCGTCTGTTAATGTAAGAATTCTGTTAATGTTTCTGTCAGAATAAATCAAGGAAGATCATTGATCGAGTGGCGTAAAATGAGATTTAATGTATTCATTTATTAATTTATACAACAACTTGGTTTTAGATATGGTAATTAAATATTGCAATTACCTTTAATCCTCAGGGTTTCACTTAAACTTAAAAAAGCTTATGTGATCCTAATCAAAAAAAAAATTTTAAGATTATTTTACAAAATGTGAATTGCATAAACCAAAATTATTGCTGCATATTGCTGAATATTCCATTCATTTAGATCACTTTTGCATGTACAAGAGCCATTACATGAAGATAGAAACTATCAAATTTAATTTTCCTGCATCCGTCACTACATCAGATGTTGAAAATAACCTCCATGTTTTGACTCTTTAGAACAAGGGTGGGGAACCTGCGGCCTTAAGGCTTTTGAATAATCCAAATTTTGTAAAATTTGAATGAATCCAAATTTTGTCCTTTTATTTTCATTAATATGTTTTTGTTCATCTTTTATTATTTTTATTTTAATCTTAAAATGAACGTACTGTAAGTACCAAAGAGTAAAAGAAGATTCAACAAAATTAGCATTTTTTAGCATTCAAATTAGCATTTCAACCTCACCTAGTTGATGTCTCCAAGGCTCCTAAAGAACTAGAGGGGAATTGATTGAGCTCTCAGAAGATGACATTTTAAAGTCCTTATTTGACGCGAAGAAAGATTCGATTGAAATATGGAAAAATTCAATAGAATACCCACGTCTTCGGCAACATGCACGAGAAATGCTATCTTGTTTTTCAACCACTTATTGCTGCGAAAATTTACGTTCTCCTACCTAACCCAAATCAAGACGCCCTTAAGGTCACAAATGATGGATACCCACCTAGATCCGCTGAAACTGCGTACCTCCATGTTGCAACCAAATATTCAAATGCTTTCCCACAAAAAGCAATCACAACCAAGTAATTAAAAGGTTAGTTAACATTAGAATTAACAATTTATTTTCATTTTCTTGAAGTTTGTACATAGTAGTCAGATTTTTACAAAATAATGTACATTTTGAAGTATATCTAATTGAAGTTTCTTGGATGCGGCCTTATTAGATTACAGCTAACAATGCGGGAATCCAACATGAAAAGGTTCCCCACCCGTGCTTTAAAATCAAATGGTTCATCAATGACCCACTTTATGAGTCATTTGTTTCACATTTAGAGATAAGCTGATGAATCATTCTTATCACATTAGAAAGGTTAGAAATTGAAGAGAAATCAGAATTCATGTCTTCAAATATATATTTCTGCCAGGAACTATTATGTACACTTTAAGCTGACAACTGGAATGTATTTTATTTTTAATGCCACATTGATAATACTGATCATAAAAGCTCACATTGACAACAATTGTAAATAGGATGTTATTATCACAACTGTGCACAGATGGAGAAATGTCCTACTGTGCTGAATAACTGCATAAGCTGCATTTCCTCAAATAATTGCACAACTAGCCGTATATATTACATCCTTGAAGTCGTCCCTTTGCACAGAAAACAATGGGAAACATTTTTGTCCTCATCGTCCAAACAAGATTGCTTGTCCGTGAAGAAAGCTGTCTGATTTCTTTTGCATCTCGTTCAAAAAAGGATGAAAATCATACAATGTCTGCCTGATACAAGTGGCACATTTTTCCTGATCAATTCCCAGGGAGCAAAGGTAAAGATTTCACCAACATCTCAGACATGTGAATTTGAAGCTTGTTTTATAAAATGTTTTATTTTAAATATATAATTTATGAATTGTTGATATATTTATAGATACAATATATTAGTCATAGAGGCATAGAGTCATACAGCGTGGAAACGGTCCCTACTGCCCAACTTGCCGATACTGACCAACATGTCCCATTGTAGTGGGACTTGCAGGAGTCCAGACAGAAACCAGTCAGACACGCGCTGTGTGCACTAGACGTGTTCATTCTCTCCAATACAGTTACCTACTCCTCGCAGGACACGGGCATTGCCTGGCCTTAAATACCAACTCAGGTAACGACCCCGTGACTAGCGCCTCCCACACCAAGATGACGCCCTCTAGAGCCGATGGTTCGTTGTGCCCTTGGGTTGCCAGCAGGTGCCGCCACATGACCCCCCCCTCCCTCCCCCAGAACCAGAGGACCGAACCGGACGGGACGCTGAACGAGGCGGCCAGAACCCGAGGGCTTGCTTGGTTCGGAAGAATCTTGGGGAGCCCGGGATGGCGGCTGAGCCACAGACTAGACAAGTGGCACAGGAGAGGAGGATGGCTGAGCAGGACCCAGGAGATCCAAGGAGAAGAATGTGGTATTTTTACCACCAGCACTGGGGTTCAGCAGCCGGCCAATGCCGCCAGCCATGTTTGTTTCTGGGAAACGACTGTGCCGGCCGCCGATAGTCACCGCGGTGACCGGCAGGACCCATCGACTGTATGTCTGGGGCCGGCGCACAGGGCTCAGGTTCTTGGTGGACACCGGGGCGGAGGTCAGTCTATTGCCCCCATCTGGACTCGACCTTCGTGCTGGTAAGAGGGAGCCCCCGTTAACTGCTGTGAATGGCAGTTCTTTCCACACACATGTGTTGTTTTCGGCGCATGTCATTTCACCTGGCCAGTCATCATCGTGGAATTGGCCCAGCCACTGCTGGGCACAGATTTCCTGTGGGCGCAGTCGCTCCTCATGGACGTGAGGGGCCAACGTCTCATCCACGCGTGAACTTTTGAGAAAATCTCCTTGTGCTCCACTGCAATGGTGGACAATGTCTACGCCCAGATACTGGCTGAGTTCCGGGACATTGTCACCCCCAAGTTCAGCTCGGCCAGCCTGAGGCACGGTGTCATGCACCATATTCTGACATCGGGTCCACCGCTCCACGCCCGCACCCATAGTCTCGCTCCTGACAAGCTCCTCATAGCAAGGGTGGAGTTTCGGAGTATGGAGGCCATGGGCATCGTCCAATGCTCCAACAGCCCATGGGCCTCTCCACTGCACATGGTGCCGAAGGTGTCCGGCGGCTGGAGGCCATGTGGGGACTACCGCCGCCTTAACAAGCACATCTGGCCGGGGCTAGGTTCTTCACAAAGATCGGCCTAGTCCGGGGATATCACCAGATCCCTGTGCGACCAGAGGATGTACCCAAGACAGCAATTATCACCCCGTTCGGGTTGATCAAGTTACTGCGGATGCCCTTCGGCCTTAAGAACGCCGCACAGGCCTTTCAATGCCTGATGGTCACCGTGGTGCGCGGGCTCGACTTCCCGTTTGTCAACTTAGACGACATCCATAGAAACATAGAACATAGAAATTAGGTGCAGGAGTAGGCCATTCGGCCCTTCGAGCCTGCACCGCCATTCAATATGATCATGGCTGATCATCCAACTCAGTATCCCGTACCTGCCTTCTCTCCATACCCTCTGATCCCCTTAGCCACAAGGGCCACATCTAACTCCCTCTTAAATATAGCCAATGAACTGGCCTCAACTACCCTCTGTGGCAGAGAGTTCCAGAGACCCACCACTCTCTGTGTGAAAAAATTCCTTCTCATCTCGGTCCTAAAGGATTTCCCCCTTATCCTTAAGCTGTGACCCCTTGTCCTGGACCTCCCCAACATCGGGAACAATCTTCCTACATCTAGCCTGTCCAACCCCTTAAGAATCGTGTAAGTTTCTATAAGATCCCCTCTCAATCTCCTAAATTCTAGAGATTATAAACGGAGTCTATGCAGTCTTTGTTCATAAGACATTCCTGACATCCCAGGAATCAGTCTGGTGAACCTTCGCTGCACTCCCTCTATGGCAATAATGTCCTTCCTCAGATTTGGAGACCAGAATTGTACGCAATACTCCAGGTGTGGCCTCACCAAGACCCTATACAACTGAAGTAGAACCTCCCTGCTCCTATACTCAAATCCTTTTGCTATGAAAGCTAACATACCATTGGCTTTCTTCACTGCCTGCTGTACCTGCATGCCTACTTTCAATGACTGGTATACCATGACACCCAGGTCGCGCTGCATCTCCCCTTTTCCTAATCGGCCTCCATTTAGATAATAGTCTATTTTCCTATTTTTGCCACCAAAGTGGATAACCTCACATTTATCCACATTATACTGCATCTGCCAAACATTTGCCCACTCACCCAGCCTATCCAAGTCACCTTGCAGTCTCCTAGCATCCTCCTCACAGCTAACACTGCCCCCCAGCTTAGTGTCATCCGCAAACTTGGAGATATTGCCTTCAATTCCCTCATCCAGATCATTTATGTATATTGTAAATAGCTGGGGTCCCAGCACTGAGCCTTGCGGTACCCCACTAGTCACTGCCTGCCATTGTGAAAACGACCCGTTTACTCCTACTCTTTGCTTCCTGTTTGCCAGCCAGTTCTCTATCCACATCAATACTGAACCCCCAATGCCATATGCTTTAAGTTTATATACTAATCTCTTATGTGGGACCTTGTCGAAAGCCTTCTGGAAGTCCAGATACACCACATCCACTGGTTCTCCCCCATCCACGCTACTAGTTACATCCTCGAAAAATTCCACAAGATTCGTCAGACATGATTTACCTTTCGTAAATCCATGCTGACTTTGTCCAATGATTTCACCACTTTCCAAATGTGCTGCTATCCCATCTTTAATAACTGACTCTAGCAGTTTCCCCACGACCGATGTTAGACTAACTGGTCTGTAATTCCCCGTTTTCTCTCTCCCCCCCTTCTTAAAAAGAGGGGTTACATTTGCTACCCCCCAATCCTCAGGAACTACTCCAGAATCTAAAGAGTTTTGAAAGATTATCAATAATGCATCCACTATTTCCGGAGCTGCTTCCTTAAGTACTCTGGGATGCAGCCTATCTGGCCCTGGGGATTTATCGGCCTTTAATCCATTCAATTTACCCAACACCACTTCCCGACTAACCTGGATTTCACTCAAGTCCTCCTTTGACCCGCGGTCCCCTGCTATTTCCGGCAGATTATTTATGTCTTCCTTAGTGAAGACGGAACCAAAGTAGTTATTCAATTGGTCCGCCATATCCTTGTTCCCCATGATCAACTCACCTGTTTCTGACTGCAAGGGACCTACATTTGTTTTAACTAATCTATTTCTCTTCACATATCTATAAAAACTTTTGCAGTCAGTTTTTATGTTCCCTGCCAGTTTTCTTTCATAATCTATTTTTCCCTTCCTAATCAAGCCCTTTGTCCTTCTCTGCTGGTCTCTGAATTTCTCCCAGTCCTCTGGTATGCTGCTTTTTGTGGCTACTTTGTACGCATCATCCTTTGCTTTGATACTATCCCTGATTTTCCTTGTTATCCATGGATGCACTACCTTCCCTGATCTATTCTTTTGCCAAATTGGGATGAACAATTTTTGTAGTTCAACCATGCAGTCTTTAAATGTCTTCCATTGCGTATCCACCGTCAACCCTTTTAGAATTGATTGCCAGTCAATCTTGGCCAATTCACGTCTCATACCCTCAAAGTTACCTTTCCTTAAGTTCAGAACCATTGTTTCTGAATTAACAATGTCACTCTCCATCCTAATGAAGAACTCGACCATATTATGGTCACTCTTGCCCAAGGGGGCACGCACAATAAGACTGCTAACTAACCCTTCCTCATTACTCAATACCCAGTCTAAAATAGCCTGCTCTCTCGTTGGTTCCTCTACATGTTGATTTAGATAACTATCCCTCATACTTTCCAAAAAATCCTCTTCCTCAGCGCCCCTGCCAATTTGATTCACCCAATCTATATGTAGATTGAAGTCACCCATTATAACTGTTTTGCCTTTGTCGCACGCATTTCTCATTTCCTGTTTTATACCATCCCCAACTTCACTACTACTGTTAGGTGGCCTGTACACAACTCCCACTTGCGTTTTCTGCCCCGTAGTGTTTCGCAGCTCTACCCATACCGATTCCACATGCTCCAAGCTAATGTCCTTCCTTTCCATTGCGTTAATCTCCTCTCTAACCAGCAACGCTACCCCACCTCCTTTTCCTTTCTCTCTATCCTTCCTGAATATTGAATATCCCTGGATGTTCAGCTCCCAGCCTTGGTCATCCTGGAGCCATGTCTCCGTGATCCCAACTATATCATACTCATTAATAGCTATCTGCACGTTCAACTCATCCACCTTATTACGAATACTCCTTGCATTGAGACACAAAGCCTTCAGGCTTGTTTTTACAACGCTCTTACCCCTTATACAATTTTGTTGAGAAGTGGCCCTTTTTGATTTTTGCCCTGGTTTTGTCTGCCTGCCACTTTTACTTTTCACCTTGCTCCCTATTGGTTCCACCCTCGTTTTACACCCACCTGCCTCTCTGCTCTTGTACCCATCCCCCTGCCACATTAGTTTAAATCCTCCCCGACAGCACTAGCAAACACTCCCCCAAGGACATTGGTTCCATTCCAACCCAGGTGCAGACCGTCCTGTTTGTACTGGTGGCAAGTCGCTCTCGAGAGGAACACTACGCCCACCTGCATCTACTCTTCTAGCGCCTCAGTGACTATGGCCTCGTAATTAACCCTGGAAAGTGCCAATTCGGCCTTCGACATCAACTTCCTGGGGCATCGGGTGATACGGCACAGAAAAATGACTCTGCCAGACAGGGTTGAGGCAATCCGCCGGTTCCCACGGCCTGATATGGTACATGGCTTCCGTGAGTTCATAGGGATGGTCACATTTTAGCACCGGTTCGTTCCGGTGACGGCCAAACTTTTGCGGCCGCTTTTCCATTTGCTGACGGGCAAGCAACGGGAGATGCAGTGGGACGCTGTCCCCATGGCGGCGTTTGAAGGGACGAAGGAGGCCTTGGCTCGGCCGACTATGCTCGTGCATCCGTAGACCGACGCCCCCAATGCCCTTACCGTGCATTCCTTGGACTCTGCGGTCGACGTCATTTAGGAACAGTCAGTTAACGGCCGTTGGTGGCCTCTCGCCTTCTTTAGCTGTCACCTGAGCACTACAGCGCTTTCGACCAGGAGTTACATCTCGCAGTGTACAGTGGCAGAATGCTTTTTTTTTCAAATTTCCTCTCCAGCATTACACTACTGGGCGTCGGGGTCACCAGCGTAGCGGTGACTCACAGGAGTCCTGCAAGAACTAGTCGGACACGAGTTGCGTGCACTAGACGTGTTTATTCTCTCCAATACAGCTCCCTAGTCCTCGCAGGACACAGGCGTTGCCTGGCCTTAAGTACCAACTCAGGTACCGACCCCGTGACTAGCGCCTCCCACACCAAGACGCCGCCTTCTAGAGCCGATGGTTCGTTGTGCCCTTAGGTTGCCACCAAGTGTCACCACACCATCTACATTAGTTTCACTTGCCTACATTTGGCCATATCCCTCTAAACCGGTCCTATCCATGTATCTGTCTAATTACTTTTTAAACATTCCCATAGTCCCTGCTTCAGATACCTCCTCGTTCCATGCATCCACCACCCTTAGCATGAAAATGTTACCCCTTAGATTCCTGTAAAAAAAAATTCCCATCACCTTAAACCTGTGCCCTCAGACTCTCGATTCCCCCACTCTGGAAAAGAGTGCATCCATCCAATCTATTCCTCTCATGATTTTACACACCTCTATAAGATCATCCCTCATCTTCCTGCACTAAGGGGATATTGATATTTTCATTAAAAGGCTTTGCAGGTGCTGATAGCTTCCAAATAGGAACATACCATTCAAGTTTTGCTATCTCACTTTTGCATGATCCTTGGTACATTGTGGGATTCATCTGACAAACACCAAAAGTTGCTTGGCTGGCAAAGACAGAAGGTGATGAGAGAACTAGAAAGGTATCTACAATAATAGCATCTGATGATTTGTAAAAAGCAACAATCTACAATTCAGAGGATGAAGTGAGACTAGGTAGAAGTATATAAAATTATGAGAGACATGGACAGGGTAGACAGTTGGAAAGTTTTTCCCAGGGTGGAAATGGTCAACACCAGAGAGCATAGCTATAAGGTAAGAGGGGGAACATTTAATGGAGAATGCGGGGTAACATTTTTACAGAGGGTGGTGGGAACCAGGATCGCATTGCCAGGGGTGGTGGTGGAGGCAGATGCAATATGATAGTATTATTTTAGAGGCTTTTGGATAGGCACGTGGAAGTGGAGGAAAAGAGGGATATGGATCATGTACAGGCAGGTGAGATCAGTTTAACTTGGCATCATGTTCGCCACAAGCATTGTGGGTTGAAGGGCCCGTTCCTGTGCTGTACAGTTCTATGTGATTCAAGAGTAGGGTTTAATTAACTCAGCACCATGCCATGGATTGTGAGAAATAAATCAAATGTAAACCAAAAGTAAAAAGACAAAACCAGTAGGAGGAAGATCATTCTATGGGCTACTTAGAGATTTGTCTGAGCCCTACTTAAATTATAAGGCAATTATATACTTATATTTTTGAAGCTTCACAGTGTTGGGCATAATCAGGCCATGCAAAGAGTGGATAGAGGGTGGGCAAACAGATTTAATGCCTCAAAGCTATTTTCTACAATATTAACTGATTATTTTTGTATTCACCATCTGGATAGTAATCTAGGTAAGCAGATTGCTTGTCAATGAGAGGACTTGGCACTGGAAAAATGGGGTCACAATGGATTAACTTTCAGGAAGGTAAGAAGTACAGATGATTTGTACCTCAGATGCAAGTTGATGAAGTTAGGAAAAGGCCAAGTCAAATGGCCAGTTTTGGTTAAATTTTATCTCTTAAAAATTGGTAACTTGAAGATCGCACCAGACATTAAATGGCTGTATGATGTTATGATGTATCTGGTGCAGCAGTGTACTCCGCTTCAAACCTTCTGCTTTTCCCCAGAAATACTGCCTGACCCGCTGAGTTACTCCTGCATTTTGTGTCTATCAAACCTACTCAATTTGGGATTAGAAGGAGGTGTGACAATGGGTAAGGTGATCAATCTACTTGTTAAAAATGGATTGTCATTTAATTATTATAACAATGCTGCCTTCCAACAATTTATGATCTCATTGCAGTATTGTTTTCACAGGCCTAGACCACATTGGCTAGAAGGACTGATTCCAGAATGCAAAGCCTTCAAATAGTGCATTCATTTCAGGCCCAGAACTGCAGCAAGTACCCGAAACATCATCTATTCCTTTTCTCCAGAGATGCTGCCTGACCCACTGAGTTACTTCAGCTTTTTGTCTCTACCTTATGTAAACGTTCATGTCCTCAGAACATGCCCCTGACTGGTCTACCCTCATGATTAGGACCCCAACATTGAACATATGTATGCTCCCCAAAATATCTCTGGACTAAATATAGGAGCTCACAGCAAAATACAAAGTTCAACAGAGCCCGTGCAGTTAAAAACCTAAGAACCTTTGAGAAGTCAGTTCCTCTGGGTTTTGTAACATTATGACAATACGTGCTTTCCTTTCTGACCTCTTTGCTGAGCTTAAGTCAGGGACTGGAATTTGATGACTTTTTATAGGTGGTGTAGAATCAATTAAAGGGGCACCTCAAGACGCAAAGAAGGTGCTTATAGTTCACAAATTAAAAGGTGAAAAAACGATTGCATGTTTTACAAAAATATATTGTTGCAGTCTAGAGCCTTTGAAGCAGCCAAACAGATCTCAATGATCTTATCCAATCTTAAGATTTTGGAATAGGACATGCAACTCCACTGTGATTTCAGCAAACGAAAGTCAACAAATAGGATATACTTACGTTGCAAAATTGCTATGTTGCACTATTCCCTTAAACTGTAGGGGAAGCAATTGAAACAGAAATAAAAATAAATGCGTAACCGACAATGGATAAAAGAATGAGAAATTATTAATGCATGGCAAATAAAGCATCAGAAATTAGCTGATATTGCAAACCCCAATCAACAGCCCCATTTTTAGTAAATTACTGGCAAACAATAAAAACTGTGGCAGAGCTGCAAATATAATCCATGGCAATTTATGACAATTCATACTTAAAATATAATTGCAACTTGAATTATTATTTTAACTGCTTCCCTCTTATTTATGACTGTTTAGTTTGTGAAATCATTTTTTAGACGACTAAATCTCTTTTCTGTGAAAATATTATAACAGCTGGTCTCATTTATTTTTTATTCATAATACGAAAGTTTGTTTAAATACCATTAAGAGAGAAAAATGGAAGGAGCGACAGACACAGGAGAGATATCTCTTTGAAACTCCTTGAGTACCTCAGTGAGGGAACTGAATTGTTGGACTGTCGAGGAAGTTTGCTGTATCTCTATGTTGAAGCAGATGACTTTGTTTAGAAGGCTGTAACACCAAACAAGATAATGCCACATAGAACATAGCACAGTACGGCACAGGAATGGGCCCTTCAGTCCACAATGCTGGTGCCAGACATGATGCCCAGCTGAATTAAGCTGCCTATCAGTGATCCATATTCCTCCATTCTCTGGAAGTCCATGATCCAAGCTTAAAGCTTTCTAAATACCACCATTTGTATCTGCTTCCACCACCACCCTTGCAAATGTGTTCCAGACCCCACCACCCTCTGTGTGAAAAAAGACTTGTCCTGCCCATCTCCATTATATACCCCCCCCCCCCCCCCCCCCCCCTTACCTTATTGCTGTGGCCTCTAGTGCAACATTTCACCTTGGGACAAAAGTTCTGTGTGTATCTGTCATATAATTTTATATACTTAATAGAAGTATATAGTCCCCCCTCAACCTCCGATGTTTCAGAGAAAACAATCCAAGTCTATCCAACCAGTCCCTGTAGCTGAAAACCTCTAATCCAGGCAGCATTCTGGTAAACCTCCTTTGCACCATCTCCAAAGCTTCCTCGCCTTTCCTGTATTGGAGCGACCGGAACTGCATGCATACCCCAAGTGCGGTCTAGCCAAAGTCATATAGAGCTGCAGACTCTATGCCCTTAGCAATGAAGACAAGCACTTTGGGAGGTTGAATGAAAGGAGAGAGTATACAGTTCATGGCAAGACCCTTCACAGCATTGATGTGCAGAGGTATGCGGAGAGTCTAAGTTCATAGTTCACTAAAGGTGGCAGCAAAAGTAGCCAAAGTGCAACACTTCACACTTGTTCGGGTTAAACTGCTATTTTTCTGCACATTTCTGCAACTGATCTATATCCCACTGGTTCTTCTGATAGCCTTCCTCAATGACTAGAACTCCTCCAATTTTGGTTTTGTCAGCAAACTTACTCACCAAACCATCTGTGCTTATGCCTAGGTCATTTATATATGTTACAAACAGCAGATATCCCAGCACAGATTCCTGCAGAATTACACTGGTCACAGGCCTCCAGCCAGAATATTTACCTTCCACCACAACCTTCTGACTTCTATGAATAAGCCAGGTCCGAATCTATATGGCCCAGTAATCATGAATCCTGTACATCGTAATGTTATGGATCAGCCTACCATGAGGGACCTTATCAACGCCTTACTAAAATCCCTGTATACAACATCCACCACCCTACCTTCATCAATCTTCTTCATCACCTCCTCAACAAACTCAATTAAGTTAGTGAGACACAACCTACCACGTACAAACTGTGCTGGCCATCCCTACTTGGCTCATTCTCTTCTAAATGGGTAGATTCCCTCTATCTTTGAGCGGTCCTACGTTCTCCCTCGTCACCCTCTTATTTTTAACATATGTATAAAAATATTTGGGATTTTTATTAATTCGTCTTCGAAATGACATTTCATGGCTCCGTCTGGCCCTTTTCATTGCCTACTTGAGCTCTTTCCTACTCATTTTATATTAGCTCTGCTTGATACCAGCTTCCTAAACCTGACACGCTTCTTTTTATCTTCCTGCCCAATGTCACAATCTCCTTGGCCATCCACGGCTTCCTTAGCTTGCCATCCTTCGCCCTCCTCCTTACTGGAACATGCCAAACCTACAATTTGATCAGCTGTCGGAAATCAGAAATAAAGTGGAAAAGACAGAAATAGTCAGCATGTTAAAAACCCTTTTGCCAAATATTACCAGCAGCTGATTTCAGATACAGAATTTCGTGATGAAAGAATATATGATCTCAGTGAATGGAAATAAAGTGTAGTTTGTGGTACAAGGAATAAAATAATTTTGGTGATCATCTTTTCAGAAGTATGGTGCTTTATTTGTCGCATGTACCGAGGTACAGTGAAATTTGTTTTTGTATACAGTTCAGTACGCAGCACTATACAGAAGCACTCAGATACATATTAGATAAACATCTCACATACAATGCAAGTTTTATCAGTAGTTCACTGAGACAGTATACAGAGTTGGCAGTTTGGCACAATTTTAACTTATTTTCATCACCTCATGCTTGGGTATAATGGAGGGGTAAGGGAAGCAATTCCATTTTACTTTATTAAAACAGCAAAGAAAAATATTATTATATCTTTTGTTTTCCATGTGTTGTGGTCGTCCCATTAGGGTGGAGAGGATGTTTACCAGAATAATGCCTAGATTAGGGGGTATTTACTACAGGGAGAGGTTGGACAGACTTGGATTGTTCTCGCCAGAGGTTAAGCGAAAACCTGATAGAGGTAAATGAAATTATGAGAGGCATAGACAGGGTAGACAGTCATAATCTTTGGTCCAGGATCAAATGAAATACCAGAGGGCATAGTTTTCAGGTGAGAGGGGCAAGGTTTAAAGAATATGTGCAGTTTAAGTTTTTCCGTGAATTAGTGACTGGAACATACTGCTGCCGGTAGTTTAGTTTAGTTTAGTTCAGTTTAGTGCAGTTTAGAGATACAGCGTGGAAACAGTCCCTTCGGCCCACTGAGTTCACGCCGACCTGCGATCCCTGTACAGAACACTATCCTCTCCACTAGGATCAATTTACAATTTTTTACACCAAAGCCAATTAACCTAAAAACCCAAAGCCAATTAACCTACACAGGGAGAATATGCAAACTCTGTGCAGTCAGTACCCTTAGTCAGGATCGAACCCGTGTCTCTGGCGCTGTATGGCAGCAACTCTACCACTGCACCACCATGCTGCACCAGTGGTGATTGAAGCAGTTTTGATACTGGCCTTTAAGAGACTTTTGGATAGGGATATGGATGCAGAGAATGGAGGGATATGGATTCTGTGCAGTCCGCTAAGAGTTGGGCTTGTCATTATGTTCAATACAGACATTGTGGGCCAAAGTGCCTTTTCTTGTGCACTACGTTCTATGTTCCATGTTCATTACCATGAAAACAGTACTAATTTAATGAATTACTGCTTTGTGGGCTGTTATATCTGGAGTAGCATTATAGTTTATAGGGTTATTCAGTTTTTATCTTGTTCAAATGCAGTACTGCTCATTACATTCTTCAGCCTAGAGTCACTGGCTTCTCAAAAAAAAGTATAAAGGCACTTACAGCATTCATATGATGACAGCAGTGAATTAACAAACAGAATAAATCAGGATCACTGTGTTATTTTCCATGTCTGAGTTTACTTTTCAAAAGTATTTTTCACCTTGCATTGAACTATGAAGCCCCTCAGGATATTCTCCTTTTTTAAGGATGCTGAATAAATGTTAATTATTAACGTCATCCACATTTTGTTGTACTTGTACATTTTTCACACAATGGAGATTGGAACAAAATTAATAAGACTTGCTTTGACAACTTCAGCATGTCCAAACAACATAGAAAATAAGGGCGGCACAGTTGCACAGCTGCTGCCTCACACGCCAGAGACCTAAGTTTAATCCTGACTATGGGTGCTGTTTGTATGGAGTTTGTATTTCTCCCTGTGACCATAGGGATTCTCTCCGGGTGCTCCATTTCCTCCCACATTCCAACGTCAAGCAGGTTTGTAGGTTAATTGGTTCCTGTAAATTGCCCCTAATGTGTAGGATGCAAAACTGGGATAATATATAACCAGTGTACAGGTGAACATTGATCAGCTTGGACTTGTTGGGCCCAAAGGCCTGTTTCCATGTTGCACCTCTAAACTAAACCAAAGAGCATGAGGTGGCTAAATGCCCAACTCGTACCTACTCTCCACCCAATATTGTGGATGATCTACAACCATTACCCCTTTCATGAACAATATTTATGCAAGGAATTATTGCAATGAAACTTTACTGCATGCGTTTCAGGCAAGTATATCTTTGGTAAGTAATGCTAACACTCATTGGAGATGTGTTTGAGGTATTCTCACCTTACCTTTATATAATTGTAGCAAAATCCCTTGATGTTTTATTTCAGACCCATTGCATTAACAGTTAACATATCATTTGTCATCCAAAGCTTATCATGCAAACTTGCTGTGATTCACATCTGAGGGCACCCTTTGAGAAAACACTCACTCAATCCCATTAGTCATAGTTTGCATATCGGTAACATGCTACGAGCTCTCTGAAATGAGTCAACAAATTCTCATTGGTTTTCCAGATTGCTTTTAGAAGGATGAGTGGAAGAACTGGGGAAGGAGGCGATATTGTTCCTGTACCGACAGCTAGGTCCGAGTGGGAGTGAGATAAATGGGAGATTCGGGGAAGGATCATTGTCCCCATTATCCGTTCAACTTCAACCAATGACTTCACCAGAGCAGCAGAGATGAATGGATTTGGTTCATGGCTCACTCTCAACTATCATCTGCAGCCACCACAAACTTTAAGGAACCCACTTTGTCAAGAACTTTCCACCTTGACAACGAAAACTGGAAGATAATGATTGCCATCTGCAGAAAGTATTGACTACACCATTGCAGCTTCCTAAGACTCTTAGCACAATGAACTCAGCAAAGTTATATCTGAGCCTGTTGATCATCTGTAAAGATTTGGTGAATAAACGTGGGAACATTCAGAAGTTTTGAGACTCTCAGGGTTTGCCTTTTTCTGTTGTACATTGATTACATTTGTCTTATCAGGAACTATGTCATGGAGTCTTCAAAAGACAACGGTGCCTATGAGTGGCAAGGTGATTAATGGGGCCCAAAGGAGAAGTGGTGGACAACTTGTTGCAAGTTCCACAAAATGGCAATGGCATTTGTGGGTGGAATGGACAGGCGACGTGTTGGATGGGGACCCTTCTTCAGACTGAGTCAGCCCGAAATGTCCCAACCCAAAATGTCACCTATCCATTCCCTCCACAGATGTTGCCTGGCCCACTGAGTTAATCCGGCACCTTGTGTTTTACTCAAGATTCCAGCATGTTTACAGGGCTTTGGTTGACACATCTGGAGTACTGCATGCAGTTCTGGCCACCACAAGGCAGGAAGGATATGAAGCCTTTTTGAAAGGGTGCAGAGGAGGTTTACCAGAATTATGCCTGGATTAGGGGTAGCAGCTACAAGGATGGGTTGGACAAACTTGAATGAATGAATGAATGAATGAATGAATGAATGAATGAATGCTTTATTGTCACATGTGACAAGGCTCGGTGAAATTCTTTGCTTACATACCCAAGGTATGCAAAAGTTGCCACATGAGGGTGCTGATCAAGTTACAAAGTATACACTGTATCTGCGCCAGGTCCCTCCTTATTCTCGCCCTCCCCAATTGGAATTTTTTCTCTGGAACACCAACAGTGGAGCAGAGACCTGATAGAAGTATATAACGTTATGAGAGGCATAGATAGGAACCTTTACCCAGGATGGAAAGATCAAATACTAGAGGTCGTAGCTTTAAAATAAGTGGCGGTAAAGTTTAAACAAGATGTGCACACAGAGGTTGGTGAGTTCTTGGAATGTGCTCCCGGGGGTGAGGGTGGAGGCAGATAGGTTAGTGGCATTGAAGAGACTTTTCGTAGACATATACTGGGTATGGAGGGATATGGGTTATATGCAGGCAGATAAGAGTTTGTTTCGGCATCGTGTTCAGCACAGACATTGTGGGCTGAAACAGTTATACCGTACTGTTCTTTGTTCTATGTTCTTTCTGCAGTTCCTTGCGTCTCCACGCATATTTCAGTTTAGTTTAGTTTAGAGATACAGCACAGAAACAGGCCCTTCGGCCCACCGAATCCGCACCAACCAGCGATCCCCACACATTAACACTATCTTACACACACTGGTGATAATTTGCACATACACCAAGCCAATTAACCTACAAACCTGTACGTCTTTGGAGTGTGGGAGGATATCAAAGATCTCGGAGAAACCTCACGCAGTCACGGGGAGAATGTACAAACTCCGCACAGACAGCATCCATATTCTGGATCGAACCTGGGTCTCCGGTGCTGTAAGGCAGCAACTCTGCCACTGTGCCACCGTGGCCACCCGTTTATTATTAAAGTGGGTTATTGAAGCCAGATTGCTGTGAATCAAATCTTACCACTGGCATCCATTTCATAGATGTTGCTTAATTGGGAATGTTGTCCATGAGGGACAGCTACTTTTCTGATCCTGGCAAAAACACAGAGGTCAGACTCAAGTGCAGGCTGCGTTTGAGTTCCATCCAAACTAAATACACTTCTTCGGTTACCACGTGATAAATGGTCAATCCATTAAGTTGCTCCACTTTAAGGAACGTTTGCAGTGAATGATTTCTTCAGTTGCTTGGTTCTGATGTGCAGCCAGCTCCCTCAGAGGATGTGCCTGAATGTTGCTCTGTGAGAGAACACACGACCGAGGATCTTGACCAAAGGATTTTTTAATTCATGAGTTTCATTCTTCTTTTAACTTGAAGAAAAAGCTGCTCAGGTGGTTCTTAGCTTTCTGGAAATGTGACAAAACAGGTTGTGTCATGACATAAACCAATTTAAATAAAGAATTAAATGTCTGCTAGTATTTTATTCAAATGTCACTATTTTGACATAATTGCTCAGTAAATAAACCTGCAGAAACTGGAACTAATAACATACCTGAACATTTATTTACTCCGTTTTCAGCAGAACAAAGCATTGCAATTGCTTTGCTGATTATTCCGCAGCCTTGGTAATATAGTAGGATTATTTACATCCACACGAGAGAACAAGAGGGCAGTGGAGCGGTGGTACAGCAGCACAGTGGTAGAGTTGCTGCCTTATGGCGCCAGAGACATGGGTTTGATCCATACTATGGGTGCTGTCTGTACAGAGTTTGTATGTTCTCTCTGTGACCGCCTGGGTTTCATCAGGGTGCTCCAGTTTCCTCCCACATTCCAAAGGCGTGCAGGTTTGTAGGTAAATTGTCCCTTGTGTATATTTAAAACTAGTGTATGTGTTTCACTATTTGTATCCATACATCCCTTCGTTAGCACCTCTTCCACAGCCATTGTGGGCTGCACATTTCCTTGGTCATTGGTGCCGGCTCATTTGGCAGACACATTTGGACAGACACATGGATAGGACAGGTTTAGAGGGATATGGGCCAAACGCAGGCCGGTTGGACGTGAAGATGGGACGTGTTGGTTGGTGTGGGCAAGTTGGGCAGAAGGGCCTGTTTCCATGCTGTATGACTATGACTCTAAGGGCATGACATAGAATGAAACATGACGTAGGAACATGACAAAAAAAAAACACTTCTTGGAAATCTTTCCCAAGATAATATACAAAACAAAATCCATATACATTGCTTAGAAATTTTCTTCGGGGCCTTATGTTTAACAGTCAGTTAATTAATAATAAGTGTCAGAATACCATCCAAGGGGGTAGAAGTGAGGCCAAATAGTATGAGAAATGATCAATGGGAACAACTCTGACAGCACCACTGAAGGAGTGGAAGATTGCAACCATCAAGTGGTCCGCCCTGTTTCGACTAATGCAATCAACTTGACGTGCACAAACGGAAGATCAAATAGAACAAGTTGTCCCACAATTTTAGGCTGTGCACGCCACACGAAAGAAGACGAAGAGCACCACTGAAGTGAAACCATTGTTTGCTTTGGAAAGATTTGAAAGCATGTCAGATTGGGAGTTGATTCCAGCTCTACACTGTTCTTTAATCATCTTTTTGGTATAAAGCTCCTCTTGGCATGGTACCTTTCAATGGGCACTGTGCTACAGGTTTCTCAGCATGTTTGCTATGGAAATTAATCTCACCTTTCGAAATATCTTTCCCAAAATAACATGCAAAGCAGATATGAAGATCCACAAACTTTGCCTATATATTTTCATCAGGGCTTTGATAAGGTGCCACATGTGAGGCTGCTAAATAAGGATTCAATGATTCAATGACACTTTATTGTCACATGTACCTTGGTGCAGTGAAATGCTTTTTGCATACATCCCGGTAAAACCATGCAGCAGACCTCACCTTGGTAATACACAAGTGTTGCAAGTTCTGCCACAGACAGTTGCAAAAGTTCAATGGAGATTCCTATTTACTACCTGCTGCCACACTTGGTTTGGGCATTGAAACATCACCACCATGATGGAGTTTATTTTTAGTTTAGTTTAGAGATACAATGTAGTAACAGGCTCTTCGGCCCACCGGTTCCATGGCGACCAGCGATCCCCGATATACCCCCGGTAGGATATTAACACTATCCTACACACACTCGGGATAATTTAACACACACACCAACAGACAACAGACAATAGGTGCAGGAGTAGGCCATTCAGCCCTTCGAGCCAGCACCGCCATTCAATGTGATCATGGCTGACCATTCCCAATCAGTACCCCGTTCCTGCCTTCTCCCCATATCCCCTGCCCTCTATCTTAAAGAGCCCTATCTAGCTCTCTCTTGAAAGTATCCAGAGAACCGGCCTCCACCACCCTCTGAGGCAGATAATTCCACACTCACAACCCTCCGTGAGAAAAAGTGTTTCCTCGTCTCCGTTCTAAATGGCTTCTTCTTGAACTGTGAAACATAATCTTATATGTTTCAATAAGATCCCATCTCAACTTCTAAACTCCAGAGTATACAAGCCCAGCCGCTTCATTCTCTCAGCATATGACAGTCCCGCCATCCGGGGAATTAACCTTGTAAACCTACGCTGCACTCCCTCAATAGCAACAATATCCTTCCTCAAATTAGGGGACCAAAATTGCACACAATATTCCAGGTGTGGTCTCACTAGGGCCCTGTAAAACTGCAGATGGACCTCTTTGCTCCTGTACTCAACTCCTCTTGTTATAAAGGCCAACATGCCATTCACTTTCTTCTCTGCCTGCTGTACCTGATGACTGATGAACAAGGACACCTAGATCACGTTGTACTTCCCCTTTTCCCAACTTGACACCATTTAGATAGTTCAAGTTCAAGTGTTCAAGTTAAAGTGAGTTTATTGTCATGTGTCCCTGATAGGACAATGAAATTCTTGCTTTGCTTCATCACACAAAACACAGTAGGCATTGACTACAAAACAGATCAGTGTGTCCATATATCATTATATAAATACATACACACATGAATAAATAAACTGATAAAGTGCAAATAACAGATAATGGGTTATTAATGATCATAGTTTTACCAAGCCAGGTTTAATAGTCTGATGGCTGTGGGGAGGTAGCTATTCCTGAACCTGGTCGTTGCAGTCTTCAGGCTCCTGTACCTTCTACCTGAAGGTAGCAGGGAGATGAGTGTGTGGCCAGGATGGTGTGGGTCCTTGATGATGCTGCCAGCCTTTTTGAGGCAGCGACTGCGATAAATCCCATCGATGGAAGGAAGGTCAGAGCCGATGATTGACTGGGCAGTGTCTACTACTTTTTGAAGTCTTTTCCTCTCCAGGGCGCTCAAGTTGCTGAGCCAAGCCACGAAGCAACTGGTCAGCATGCTCTCTATTGTGCACCTGTAGAAGTTAGAGAGAGTCCTTGACAAACTGACTCTCCATAATCTGCTCAGGAAGTAGAGGCGCTGATGTGCTTTCTTGATAATTGCATTAGTGTTCTTGGACCAGGAACGATCTTCAGAGATGTGCACTCCCAGGAATTTGAAGCTCTTGACCCTTTCAACCATCGACCCGTTGATATAAACAGGACTGTGGGTCCCCATCCTACTCCTTCCAAAGTCCACAATCAGTTTCTTGGTTTTGCTGGTGTTGAGGGCCAGGTTATTGTGCTGGCACCATATGGACAGTTGCTCGATCCCTCTTCTATACGCTGACTCATCCGCATCTGTGATAAGTCCCACAACAGTGGTGTCGTCAGCAAACTTGATGATGGATTTCGCACTGTGACCGGCTACGCAGTCATGAGTATAGAGTGAGTACAGTAGGGGACTGAGCACGCAACCGTGAGGTGCTCCCGTGCTGATTGTTATCGAGGCTGACACATTTCCACCAATATGAACGGACTGTGGTCTGTGATTGAGGATCCAATTGTAGAGGGATGCGCAGAGACCTAGTACTGAGAGTTTGGTAACCAGCTTGGAGGGGATGATTGTGTTAAATGCCGAGCTGTAATCGATAAATAACAGCCTGTAATATGAGTGTTTGTTGTCCAAGTGGCAGTAATCCGCCTTCCTGTTTTTATACCAAAGTGGATAACCTCACACTTATCCACATTAAACTGCATCTGCCATGCATCTGCCCACTCACCCAACCTGTCCAAGTCACCCTGCATTCTCATAGCATCCTCCTCACAGTTCACACTGCCACCCAGTTTTGTGTCATCTAGAAATTTGCTAATGTTACTTTGAATCCCTTCATCTAAATCATTGTAAACACTGTATATTGTAAATAGCTGCGGTCCCAGCACTGAGCCTTGTGGTATCCCACTAGTTACTGCCTGCCATTCTGAAAGGGACCCGTTAATCCCTACTCTTTGTTTCCTGTCTGCCAACCAATTTTCTATCTGTGTCTGCACTCTACCCCCAATACCATGTGCCCTAATTTTGCCCACTAATTTCCTATGTGGGTCCTTATCAAATTATTTCTGAAAGTCCAGGTACACTACATCCACGGGCTCTCCCTTGTCAATTTTCCTAGTTACATCCTCAAAAAATTCCAGAAGATTAGTCAAGCATGATTTCACCTTCATAAATCCATGCTGACCTGGACCGATCCTGCTACTGCTATCCAAATGTGCTGCTATTTCATCTTTTATAGTTGCCTCCAACATCTTCCCCACCACCGATGTCAGGCTAACTGGTCTATATTTCCCTATTTTCTCTCTCCCGCATTTCTTAAAAAGTGGGATAACATTAGCTACCCTCCAATCCACAGGAACTGATCCTGAATCTATAGAACATTGGAAAATTATCACCAATGCATCCACAATTTCTAGAGCCACTTCCTTAAGTACCCTGGGATGCAGACCATCAGGTCCTGGGGATTTAGCAGCCTTCAGTCCCATCATTCTACTAAACACCATTTCCTGCCTAATGTGGATTTCCTTCAGATCCTCCGTCACCCCAGATCCTCTGGCCACTAGTACACCAGGAAGATTGTTTGTGTCCTCCTTAGTGAAGACGGATCCAAAGTATCTGTTCAACTCATCTGCCATTCCCTTGTTCCCCATAATAAATTCACTTTTTTCAGTCTTCAAGGGTCCAACTTTGGTCTTAACTAATTTTTTTCCTCTTCACATACCTAAAGATGCTTTTACTATCCTCCTTTATATTCTAGGCTAGCTTACCTTCATGGTACGCAGACATGGCGTTGAAGGACGGGAAGCCAAAGCAAAGAAGCCAAATAACGGAACGGAAACAAAGACGAAAAGCACACTAGGGCAGGACGCGTAAAAGCAAACTCACCGAAAGACTGCTCTGCCGAAAAGTCAAATAACGGACATGGCGTCGCCGGGGTGGGGGGGGGGGGGGGGCGGAACTTGTCTGTGATTGGTCCGGATCCCCACGTCCGTCTCATCACTGGCCGGTGGAGATGGGAGGGTGGGGGTCATTTTCCCACACAAGCCATAGGTGACTGGGCACTCTGACCTCGATCACCAAGTTGTAAGAGGCCGAAGGAGCGCATCCCTCAGGACAGCCCCCACTCTCCCACGGCCACGGCCGCCCTACGCCTCGTCTCCTCCATGCGGCCCCACTGTGACGGGCTGTGTGCTGGGAGTGCACACACACACACGGAGCCGAGTGGAACAGAGGTGTGGGACCAGCCTGTTCTCCTAGCCCGCCCACGCAAAGTCACTGACCGCAATGCACCGCCATCGGACCCCAACCCCCACACCAGGGTGATTCACCACCCCGACCTCCGGATCCGGCCCACACAAGGAGTGATTCACCCCACAGACACACACACCGGGTAATTCACCCTCACCCCGGCTGTGGGGACAGACGGCTCAGGGCATTAGCAGCCATAGTAAATCACTTTTAAAACATGGGGGCGGGGGAACACAAATTCCCTGGTGGCCTAAAGACAAGTGTGCATGACAACGAACAAATTCTATCTCCTCTGTACTCACCTCCGATCTTGCACCGCTCGCAATTGGCAATGACCTTACTCTCTTATCCCTTCTCGAACTTTCCTTCCCATTAATTCGAGAATCTTTTGTAACTTTTCCTATACGCACTTCCCCTTCAACTCCATGTTATACTCCCAATTTGTCAATCCTTCCCCCTCACCAAGGCAATTAACCTACAAACCTGTACGTCTTTGGAGTGTGGGAGGAAACCAAAGATCTTGGAGAAAAGCCACGCAGTCACGGGGAGAACAAACAAACTCCCTACAGACAGCACCCGTAGTTGGGATTGAACCCGCGTCTCCAGCCTGCAAGCACTGTGAGGCAGCAACACTATCGCCGTACCACCCTAATGGCTAAATAATGTCTAATGATGATGGTGGAGGGATTAATATTTGCCAGGACACAATGATTAATGAGGTCACTTTTTTGTCTAAATTTACAACAGCATCTTTACGTCCAGCTAGGAGAACAAACCCTGCAACTGTTCTGTGCACAAGTCTCAAGAGAGACATTTGAACACAGAATCTTTCCACGCGGATAAGTCAAGTCAAGTCAAGTCATATTTATTTATATAGCACATTTAAAAAACAACTCTCGTTGGCCAAAGTGCTTTATATTTGTAAAAGCATAGTATAACAAACAAACTATATTCATATAGCCCTCACTCAGCGGACGTCAAGAAAGGCTTGGGGGTACAGATGGGTTTTTAGTCTCGACTTAAAGGAGTCGATGGAGGGGGCAGTTCTGATGGGAAGAGGGATGCTGTTCCACAGTCTAGGAGCTGCAACCGCAAAGGCGTGGTCGCCCCTGAGCTTATGCCTAGACCGCGGGATGTTCAGTAACCCCAAGTCGGCCGATCTGAGGGACCTGGAGGTGGTGTGGTGGGTAAGCAGACTTTTAATGTAGGTGGGGGCAAGCCCATTAAGGGCTTTGTAGACTGAAAGAAGGATCTTGATATTTATTCGGAACCGCACAGGGAGCCAGTGGAGAGAGGCCAGGATCGGGGTGATGTGGTCCCTTTTTCGGGTGCTCATCAGGGGTCTCGCTGCGGCGTTTTGCACCAGTTGCAGGCGGGACAGGGAAGATTGGCTGATGCCAGTGTAAAGGGAGTTGCAGTAATCTAGGCGGGAGCAGATAAATGTGTGGATGATCTTTTCGAGGTCATCAAATTGGAGGAATTGTTTTATTTTACCTCTTGTCCGAAGCTGGAAGAAGCTAGCTATTACCACGGCATCGACTTGTTTGTCAAATTTCATTGCCGAGTCAAATATCACGCCAAGGTTTTTGACGTGAGGTTTGAGTAGTGGGGTAAGGCTTCCAAGGCTGCCTGCTTTGGTGGCTCTGGGCCTGTACACATTGCAGTTTAGAAGGGTGAGGTGGGGGCGGGGGGGGGGAACTCAATGAAACCTATTGAATAATAAAAGGCCTACATAGAGTGGACATGGAAAGAGTGTTTCCAGTAATGGGAGTGCCCAGAACCAATAGCACAGCCTCAGAATAAAAGGATACACCTTTGGAATGGAGATGAGAGGGGATTCCTTTCCCAGAAGGTGGTGAATCTGTGGAATTCATTGCAACAAACGGCTGTGGGAGGCAAGACATTCGATATTTTGAGAGCAGAGATTGATAGGTTTTAGCTTCGTAAGGACATCAAGTGTGATGGGGAGAAAGCATGAGAATGGTATTGAGAAGGAAAAATAGATGAGCCAGGATTGAATAACGGAGTAAACTCGATGGAATGAATGGCTTAATTTTGCTCCTACATCTCACAGTCATACGGGCTTAATATCTTATGGTCTTGTTTATGTACTTCTGAGTATGTGCTTTTTGTATAAAAAGGATAGCAGAACAATTATATAAAATGTATGAATTTCTATTCAAGACTTCTGTAAAATCAGTTCATGAAGTTATACAGAAACATGTGATGTGGAATGTGATGCTATGCAATTTTATTTAATAAGGATGCGGATTTCAACAATCTGGTTAATAATAATATTATCTTAGTTTATATAAGGTGAAAAAAGCAATCAGACAAGTTGCCAAGTCTATTTATAGCATCAGACTGACTGGCATTGCACAGTGTGTGCAGTCATTTTGATTTATAGCTCCTCGATATGGAAAGCATGCCCCCATATTTGACGCACAATACATCCAGCATGAAGTGAGTCCAAGAGAGCTGTCAAGGATGAAAAAACATATTTCAGGACACAGACCAAGCAGGTTAATCTGCCCCATGATGACATATAATCATATTTGAACAACCCCAGTGCTAACACTTTTAGCTCTTGTAACTAAGTCCTGCAGATATTTCCAAATGTTATTGTTTTACATTGAAACATAAAAACATAGAAAATAGGTGCAGTCGTAGGCCATTCGGCCCTTCGAGCCAGCACCACCATTCAATATGATCATGGTCGATCATCCAAAATCAGTACCCCGTTCCTGCTTTCTCCCTATGTCCCTTGATTCCCAAGAGCTATATTTAACCCAAATAGCTATATCTAACTCTCTCTTGAATATATCCAGTGAATTAGCCTCCACTGCCTTCTGTGGCAGATAATTCCACAGATTCACAACTCTCTGTGTGAAAAGGCTTTTCTTCAACTCATTCCTATATGGCCTACCTCTTATTCTTAAACTGTGACCCTGGTTCTGGACTTTTCCAAAATCGGGAACATTTTTCCTGCATCTATCCTGTTCAATCCCTTAAGAACTTTATATGTTTCTATAAGATACCTTCTCATCTTTATAAATTCCAGTGAATACAAGCCTAGTCAATCCATTCTTTCATCATGTCAGTCCTGCCATCCCATCTCCATAACCTGGAGAACCTACACTGCACTCTCTCAATGGCAAATTTTAACTAAATAGTCTCACTTAAAGTAACATAATTTGCATTGTACTACTGCTGGAGTGAATATATGCAAAATCCTTCCCTGTCTTTGAATGTTAAAAGCGTTCAACATTGTAATGTGGAATAACCCACTTTACATTTTGTCTTGCTATTGCTGAAATAATTTACTGTTGTCTTATTTCTGAATATTTAAAACAAACAAAACATTAACTAGTCGTCTGTGGTGCTGTTCTTTTTTAATTGTTGCAAATTGAAAGCAGCTCAATGATCTATTTAGCAACCATGTATATGACAAATTAATTGTAAGCCATCATAATGCACCTGGTTGACATCAATAAATAACCTTTGTCACGGTTTAAGAGAATTGGGCAAAATAACAGGAGAATAAATAAATATATATTGGAGAAGGTCAGTACATCTTGCAAAGTTAACATCCATTAAAAAATACTTTCTTGCTAGATTTCCATACCTGCATTCTTGATTTTCAAAATGGAAGCAAAAGGCTCCATAAAGAAAAGTGAATTATCAGTTAGGAATATTCAAGTAAAGAATCAACTGATCACCAGTTAAACTGGTATAAACGTTAAAAATCCATACTTGGGGGCACAAGATATGGGAGATGCTGGAACCTGGAGCAACAAACAAGCTACTGGAGAAAGAAACAAAATGCTGGAATAACTCAGCGGGACTGGCAGCATCTCTGGAGGTAAGGAATGGGTGACGTTTCTGGTCAAGACCCTTCTTCAGATTGAGAACTCAGCAGATCCGGCAGCGAGGGATGAGAAACCTGCATGTCTTTGGAATGTGGGAGGTAACCGGAGTACCCGCAGAAAACCCACGGGGTCATGGGAAGATTGTGCAAACTCCATATGGGCAGCATCCGTAGTCAGGATCAAATCCGGGTCACCAGTGCTGTAAGGCAGCAACTCTTCCACTGCGCCACTGTCCTGCTGAAGAAGAGGGCTGAGCTTTAAGTCCCAGAGGACTATAATGCAATATAAGGCTGAATTTGTATTGTGGTTCCAGCCGGACTGTAAACTGTAAGAGGAAAATGTTGCAATCTGATAGAGTGGAGATTCAGCATCTCTCCAGCTGCCCTGAGGCTGCCCATTTACAAATAATTTCTATATTTCACTAACTTGCAAATGGAATCTGGATAGTCTGGATCGGAAGGCTTGACATATCTGGAGCTATACAACATCAGCACTTCAATCACGCCAGCTTAGATACGGTGGAGCAAGCTGTGAAGCTCTTAAGAATTCAATGTTAATCATGAATTCAGCAGAAAAACAAGGGCTTTCTATTAGCAGTAGCTGTCTGCCTGCTTCTTGCCTCCAGTTCAGTTTTTCTGTTCGCATCACTGCATCTCAGCCCTGTTTACAGTGTGGTCATTACCCGACTGCGTTTCATCCGTTCAAAGTGATCGGCTCATCGTCTATTCACGCCAATACCCAGTACTAACCGTGAAAGCAGCAATTAATTGAGGATCTTCTGTCCATAAACCAAAAACATCCAAAATGCAACGGCCTGAGCTGTGCGTAATGTACCCTGGCACACAATCTTCAATGCGACTGCCTTTCTTAATCTGAGTTACTCCTGTAGGCAGCTGAGGCAAATCATTTGCAATAAATAAGATAAAAAATACTTCTAAAATATTTCTACAGCATCTATCCGTATGTACATCACTAAATTGCATACAAATAGCATTTAAAAATCAGATCAGGTGCAAAAGTACCATTGTTAAAGATTAATTGAAACTGGTACCCAATCATAATTTCACTTTGAACATAGTAATAGATAGAAAAAGCCCCCAAAACAGGCCCTTCTGCTCATCAGAGCCACCCCAATCACAAACCGCACATTTTAACATGAATCCTCTCCGATCCAATGTTATTCCTCAAACATTTCCATCAATTCCACCCAGATTCTGCCTCTTGCCTACACAGTGACCAATTAATATACCAGTTTGTAACTTCTTGGAATGTAGGAGGATCCCAGAGCAGAAAGAGGAAAGCCGTGCAGTCACGGGGAGAATGTGAAACCTCCTCACAGACAGTGCTGGAAGCCAGGATCAAGCTTAGGGCAGTGGAGCTGCGACACACTACTCAGTTCCAGGAAATTTGGATCAGGAATCTTGCACTCTGACTCCTAATGTATTTTAGCATATTTATTCTGTAATCTGAAACAACATTATAGCCAAATTGTGCACAAGAATGAAAATTAGTTTTGTGCAAGACTCTATCTATGCATTCACTGGACGAGATATTTAATGCATGGGGAGATGGTGGTGTTAGTAGAATAGTAGTTAGCAGAGAAATATCAGGTGATAATTTATGAGGTAAAAACAAATAAGGATCTGTCAAATTTCCCACCACAGAAATAAATTAACAAGTAGTAATTACATTGGACCCAGGAATCTTCAACACTTTTGGTTCCGAAAATAAATGTAATTCTTGTAGGATATATGAAGTGCTGAAAGTTGCATTAACTGCATTTGGCCTCTATATCAATCTGAGGGTGGCTTCTAAACATGGGAATTGTGAGGTGTGGGGTGTGTTAATGTGTGGGCGAAAGTTGAGACAACGGCCCGCAATCTGTGATCGCTACTGATCTGAAGCGATACATGTTGACTCCTGAGTTCCGCTCCTCCATGCTGCACTGAAGCAGACACACATAAGGTGCACACAGTTTGATGCAGTGCTTGCTTTGTGATGGAATGTGCCGGTACTGCCATTTTAAAAAAGTTAAATGTCATTGTTTAGTTTATGATCTTTTTGCCAGGGAAACTGAGGCATCAATTTTGAAGAGGTTTTTTTTATTCAAGTGGAAAACTCACATGTGGCTGTAAACCCCCGAACTGAGGCCTGGTCTCACCTTAGTTTCACCGGTCACGTTCCTGAACTCTGGAAAATCTGCACAGGCACCAGTACATTTAAAGGATTAAAATTCAACTTAAGACCTCATCCTAAGGATGATAGTTGGTGCGATAAATACCCACTTGCCTGCTCTTAATTGCCAACCTCACTTCAGCATTATAGGCATAGAAATACACTCCCACTGAAAGTAAATCTGTGTTGCAGAACAGATTGTGGTGGCATTGGGAGTTAATTTATTTTAACCTGTCAGTCTTGAGTTCAAAATCCTGAAATTTCTGCTGTTTATTGATTCTTTGCAATTAAACTATGCTTGTTTGCAACTGGCAGAATAAGAATAAGATTTCCATTTAAAACATGAGTTGAAACTATCAGGCTACGCACATTAGGTTAGATTATAGACACTTGTAGAGGCTTTGGGGAGAAAAGTTGTGGTTGTGTCTGCCAGGTTTAATGTGTGATGTGCTTATAAAATTATTTGATATAATCTTAATTTAATTTCTAAAGGCGACGTTTTGTCATTGAAATTTCAACAGTAAAAACAGATGGCAGTATCAATGTTTAAAAAAAAATTATTATTACCTCGTATGCACTGTGCATTGAAATTATTTTTGTATAGCTCACACATACACGAGTCACCATATTTTGGCACCATTTATAAAAGTCCAAAGTCCGGTCTACATGCTTGATATACTGGAGTGGTTTCCGATCCAGGTAAGGCCCAGACTGCTGCAGGTCCTCCTCCCTCACCCTCGACAGGCTCGGCCAGGGAAACAAAGTACCTCTACTCGCCCAACCACCTCTGATCAATTTAGAGTTAACATTTAGAAATCCTCAATTGCCTCCTGCAAACAACAAAGTTCTGGAGGAAATCAACGGGTCAGGCAGCATCTGTGGAAGGAATGGAAAGGCAACATTTCGGGTCGGGAACCTTCTTCAGACTTCAGAACCAAAATGCTACCTGTCCATTCCCTCCACAGAGAGTCTGAAGAAGGATCCCAACCCTAAACAACGCCTGTCTATTCCCTCCACGGATGCTGCCTGACCCACGGAGTTCCTCCAATACTTTTTCTCAAGATAGAAACATCTGCAGATTCTTGTGTCTCCAGTTGATCTCCAGTTAACTGTCTCCCTCCTACCCATTCCAGGTGTACTCTATCAGATTTCTCTAACTTCAAGTAACCCCTGCATCCCCTCTCTCTCCATCCCTCCCCCATCTTAGTTGTTGCACTATCGTCCAGTTGAGTTTCACTGTCTGTATATCTTATTATCACCTAGCTCACTGCCAACAATGGACCATTGTGGTCTCCACTGTTCCTTGATCATTGTTACTTTTTTGCCTATCTTTCATTCATTTGTGCTTTTATCGCTCTATATCACCATCTATAGCTCTCATTTCCCGCTCCCCTGATTCTCAGTCTGAGCAAGGGTCTCGACCAGAAACTTCACTTGTTCCTTTTCGCCCGAGATGCTGCCTGACCTGCTGAGTTACTCCAGCTTTTTGCGTCTATCCAGGTTTATCAGAGTTGGGACAAGGAGGATTCAGTTGGTATCATTCTACAGAATGAGTTAGGAATAGTTAAAATATTTTAATCAAGTTGGCACCTTTGGATTTCACATTTTGCAGGTTTAATTCCAGTCAACCATATTTCCCAAGGCTTGGGAACACTTCCATCTGAAAGGAAGCACAGACGGCTCTGGATTGGTAAACGGCCCAAGGGCAAGGCTTTTGGACCATAATGAGAAAGGTTACTTGCCCCAACCCATCCCACCTAGATCGCCCCAGCCACTCCATGCTTGTGTCTCAAGCGAATCCTCATGGACCTACTACCCCTGTGTCATCCTCCCACAACTGAAAACCTAGCCTGGTAGTCAGTCTTTACAGATGGGGGAGATTGTCAAGGGGAAAAAATGCAGCATTGAGTTAAATCTCTTCAGTTATGTTGCATATTTCCTGCTTAAAAATCAATATCCTTTGTGTATACCACCTTCCTGTGTCAATATTCAAGTCCAGGAGATCTTGCATGGACAATGTTAGAATAACTGAGCAACAGTGTGATGCCTATGCATACTGTCCTTTGCTACTGGCTCATGCAGTTTAGTTTCACAAGAGGATGATAGCAAGGACGATAGGTAGTTTTCATTTGTATGCTTTTCTGCAGAGCTTCCAAAAAGGAGATTTTTCACTTTTTTTTTCCCCTCTGAACGTTTCACAGTGAGTACTGAGAATTTCCAACCAGCCAATTGCAATGATGGCCAGACTCCCTGTCACTCTTCCCCATGCCCAGGGAAGGCGATTAAATATCAATAGGAGAGTTAGCTCCACTAAACGGCTGTGAGGCTGCACGATCAGGTTTATTCACACAACCCCAGTTTTATTTTGACGCAATAAACCAGTGGTACAATCACGAAGGGAAATGAACCACTGGGGCTTGACATTGGTGCATTAAACCCTTGGCCATTACCATTTTAAATGGATTCCTTAATGTTAGACGTGGAGTGAATTGTGAACTATAATATAAACTTGGTTGATGTGACAATCTGCATGACTCTCATTCCATATTAAGCTCTGTGCTTGAAGAAAAAAATGAAGCTCGCAGATCTTTCTCCACTACCCTCAAACAATTAGCATTTTTTTCATTATCAGGGGACACCGACAGTGTGAACATATTCTTCTCATATTTGTCATTGTTTAAATATTTCACGGTAATATCATGTGATCTTGGGTCACCAAAGTCATTAGATTCTCCGCCAATTTCTTTTTCCCATCCTCTTGTACTTCCTCAAATTTAGCCTGGTCCCTTTGTCTCTTCTCTGGTTAATGACCTGCAGCAGTGGGAAGATGACCTCCGTTTCCATGTTCACTCTTCCAGGTCAGCTTCTGTAACTGGAAAATTCTCCTCTCTCTTCAGCTGTTTGTTTAAACTTTGCGCGTTCCAGGGTTCAACACATGAAATGTTTTTGTTTATATAAACTGAGTGATGATTTAAATAATTTTAAATTGTAAAGGAAGAATTATTCCTGAGTGATTGATTGATGTCCAATTGTCACATTTTAGTTGACTTCTACATTGGAGTTATTTCTCAGTCAAAACAAAATACTTCATGAAATGTTCAATTAGTATTACAAATGGTTTAACATTACATATGCTAAATGTCTGCCAGGAATAATGACAATATTAACTGGAATAGCTGGAACATGGATGCAAAATTGACTTTGGAACCATTAAGCATCAGACAGATGGTTAACACAGATCTAATACAGAATTCCAATATTCCTTCTCATCATTATTTCAGCAAGATTACGAGACATTTTCATGATCAAAAGCAGTTGCTTTAATTTTGTGATTGATGGGTGTTTTCATGTGAAGTTTCTTTTTTATGCCATGTGCCTTCTTGATTGATTCATATTTTAATGCTTTTAAATCAACTCGGTGTGTTGCCTGATAGATGCTCGTGAACAAGACGACGCTAGCATCGACAAATAAAAAATGCAACTGGAATGTCAGAAGCATTTGTTAATGAATTCTGTCCCTCTCTGACACCAGAGACTGAGAGGATGGAGCCAGTAATGTCTGGGCGGGGAGTGAGTATGGGGGGAGAGGAGAGGGGAGGAGAGGAGGTGAGAGGAGAGGAGAAGAGAGGGGAGAAGAGAGGAGAGGAGAGGAGGGGAGAAGAGAGGAGGGGAGGGGAGAAGAGAGGAGGGAAGAAGAGAGGAGAGGTGGAGAGAGGAGAGGGGAGGTGGGGAGAGGAGAGAGGAGAGTCTGGCCTACCGCGCACTCATGGTTGGCTGCGAGAGGCACCCTAGGAAACAAAGGACGGGTGAGGAGAGCGACGTGGTGTCCATGTAAGGAGATGGCTGGAGGCGTCAACTCGAAACATCACCCATTTCCTCTCTCGGAGATGCTGCCTGTCCCGTTGAGTTACTCCAGCATTTAGTGTCTATCTTCGGTTTAAACCAGCATCTGCAGTTGCTTCCTACACAACAGACTGGGACTTGCCTGGTACAGGCACCGCTCATAAGAATGAGAGTGTGGACTTTGAAAATTGGTGCCTAAACATGGTACATGGCTCAGTACACTTCCTGAACACTTGCTAATCAAGGATCAGTAGTATGGTGATACCCTACTGGATTGTTTGTCAGGAAAGGATTTTTTTCTGGATTAACAATTCACAATGTTTCTGTATTTACAATTAACAATAAAAACACTTTTTATTATTGAAATTGCTCCCGTTTATCTTAATCATAAGAACATTAAGAGGAGATAGTAGCCATTGAAACCTCCTACCAACGTTGCCATTCAATTAGATCATGGCTGATCAGCTCAACTTTTCCAATGTTTGGTTCAAATCTCTTGACATACTTGCTCATGGAAGCTGATTTGCCTCAGTCTTGAAATCTCAAATTGTTCCTTTATCTTAAGTCTCTTGGAAGATTCAACTATTCAAAATTCAACTGTTAAAATACACATTTACTTAACAGCCCATATTGAATGGCGGTGAAGGCTCGAAGGGCCGAATGGCCTACTCCTGCACCTAATTTCTATGTTTTTATGTTTCTATGTTTATTATGGCCAGGCTTTAATTTTATGTTTGACTCTTATATTTTTAATTCCTAATTCTTGATTTCCACCTTAAACTGGAACAAACATTTTCATACCCATCCTCTTGAATTAGTTTGAATGTTTTTTAATTAAATCATTACATACAGGGGCATTTAAGAGGCTTTAAATAGTTAAATGGACAGGAAATGAATCATGTCCAAGCAAATGAGATTAGTTTATCTGAACATCATGTTCCACACAGACATTGTGGCCAAGTTCCTGTGCTGTACTGTTCTACCAAAGATGGACACAAAATGCTGGAGAAACTCTGCGGGACAGACAGCGTCTCTGGAGAGATAGAATGGGTGACGTTTCAGGTTGAGACTCTTCCTCAGACTGATGTCAGGGGAGAGGGAGACATAGATAAGGAAGCGTAAGGTGTGAAAATAGGACAAAGGGAATGAGCTCAAGGAAAACATAGAATATATCATTGTTAGCTGGGAGAAGATAACAAAGCAAATAGAGATAAAATGTAGTCGGAGACAGTAAGATTGGTCGGAGAACTGGGAAGGGGGTGTGATGGTGAGAGAGGAAAAGCAAGGGTTACTTGAAGTTAGAGAAGTCAATGTTCATCCAGCTGTGGTGTAAGCTGCCCAAGAGAATTATGAGGTGCTGCTCCTCCAATTTGCTCTGGGCCTCACTCTGACAATGGAGTTGGCCCAGGACAGAAAGGTCAGTGTAGGAATGGGAGTGGGAGTTAAAGTGTTTAGCAACCGGGTGATCAGATCTTGCCTGGTGGTGTGGCAAGTTTGAAAATCATCCCTTGTGTGTCGAATAGAAAGATCTGGAATGCAGCACAAAAACAAGGAGTATGGTCCCAGTGGAAGAGGCATCTCTCGAGCACTAGGATACAAATTACACAATCTAGATGTTGGCCATGCTCGAGGAAAGCAGCAGTCTGAGTTAAAAGATTAAATTAGCAGCTCACACTCCAACACAAAAGATGATTATCGGAGACTATTACCTGTGTTCATTGGACTGGAAAGGAACTCTACAGAGAAACAAAAACTGCTTTTGAAACATCAGACGCATAGCTATTTCATTAAAGTTACTCTTGTTTAGGTTATAGCGGGCTGACAGCATTTCAATGGAAATATTTCACAATTTAAAAGACATAATGTTCCAAAAGAGCTGTTCTTTGTCTAATATCATTCAATTGTATTCCCATTTAAAAGCCAGTTTAGTTTTTTGTGTTCTTTTTTCTTTGGTAAGACTTGGAGTGGGGGATTGCAACCTTCACGTGGTCCTTCCTTTTTCTATGAATGCAATCAACCTGGCGTGCACAAACAGAAGGTCAAACAGAACAAGTTGTCTTACAACTTTAGGCTGTGCACGCCATATGCAAGAACAGGCACTCGCAATCAAAACATGGAGGGGACTGGGGGACAGGGGGACACACACAACATTTTGGCGGCCGAGGCTCAATCCAGTGCTAAATGCAGCTCAACTCTGCCTGTCTTGCCGGGTTAACCTACAGCCCTGACAGGACACCAGCGCTGCTTCTCCGCGCTGGCCATATTTCCCGCAAGCCCAGGCCGGTTAACCTGGCGGGACAGGCAGAGTGAGCTGGGTTTAGCGCTGCTTCTCTGTGCTGGCTGTGGGCCTGGGGGCGCCGCGCACGTCTGACTCATGATCTCTCTGGCCACCCGCGGGGGGGGGGGGGGTCGGGATCGATCCTGGCTGTGGATGAGGCGCAGGTCTGTGCCACGTCTCCCTCCTCCAATCATTACACTCTATCCTCAGTCCCACCACCCCCCCCCCACTCCTCCCTCCCCCAATCATCACGCTGAATCATCATGTCCCATCCGCATTGCCTGCTGACCGACATCTCTCTCGTCCAATCGGCGCCCTCGATCAGCAGTCCCACCTCCACTGTCTTGCGGAAAACGGAGATTTTAAAATCCGGATGTCCCCCACCTCTCAAAACATGGGGGGGATGTGCCACCTCTGCCCCCTCCCCCACCCCCCCCCCCCCGGGTTTTCCGGCCCTGCGCAAGAAGAAGAAGAAGGTAAGACTTGAACTCCCAACCTTGCTAAGAGATGATAGGGTTACCAATCCATACATAATTACTTTCTTCCTAATTATACACACGCAATAAAAAATAGTCATGGCTTGTTTTCACTTTTGTTATCGCAATCACAGAGGCTATTTTGACTCCACGAATAAGCAATGGGACTATGGCCAGAAGGAATGGGTGACGTTTCGGGTCGAGATGTGAAACATCACCCATTCCTTCTATCTAGAGATGCTGTCTGGCCCGTTGAGTTACTCCCTCATTTTGTACCTATCTTCAGCGTAAACTAGCATCTGCAGTTCCTTCCTATTCAAGATAGAGTGGGATTTGAATTCACAATTTCCTGATATGGAGTGAGATTGCTACCAGCTGAACTACAGCCCATGTAGGTAGTTTAGTTTAGTTTATTGTCACGTGTGCCGTGGTGCAGTGAAAAGTGTTTGTTGCGTGTTAACCAGTCAGTGGAAAGACAACACGTGATTACAATCGACCCATCCACAGTGTACAGAATCATGATAAAGGGAATATAATGAATAATGTTTAGTACAAGATAAAATCTAGTAAAGTCTGATCAAAGATTACCTGAGGTTCTCCAATGAGGCAGATAATGACTGGCTGCTCTCTGGTTAACACAGAAAAGCACAAAGTGCTGGAGTAACACAGCAGGTTGACAGTATTTCTGGAGAACATTTTGGGTTGAGACCTTTTCTCAGACTGATGCTGCCTGTCCTGCTGAGTTACTCCAGCATTTTGTGTCTATCTTCTCTGCAAACCATTATCTGAAGTTCTTTCCTATACCCCCAATCTTCATTACTCCCCAGTAATTTTGACTCAACCCTGAGATATTCCCCTCCCAAGATGTTGCCGCACCTCCTATGATATTCAACTCCCCACCTCGTAGAGTTATACAGTGTGGAAACAGGTCCTTCGGTCCAACTTTCCCATGCCGGCTAACATGCCCCACCTGCCCGCATTTGGCCAATATCTTAACAAGGGATAACAAGGGATAAAATTGGTCCATTGGAGAGACCGAGTGGACAGCTATCTGCAGAGCCAAAAGAGATGGGGGAGATATTGAACAATTTATTTTCTTCGGTATTCACCAAGGAGAAGGATATTGAATTATGTGAGGTAAGGGAAACTAGTAGTGTAGCTATGGATGCTATGAGTTTCAAAGTAAAAGAAGTACTGACACTTTTGAAAAATATAAAAGTGGATAAGTCTCCAGGTCCTGACAGGATATTCCCTAGGACATTGAGGGAAGTTAGTGTAGAAATAGCCGGGGCTATGACAGAAATATTTTTTAAATGTCATTAGAAACGGGAATAGTCCCCGAGGATTGGCGTACTGCGCATGTTGTTCCATTGTTTAAAAAGGGTTCTAAAAGTAAACCTAGCAATTAGGTTAGTTTGACTTCAGTGGTGGGCAAATTAATGGAAAAGATAGTTAGAGATAATATATATAAGTATCTGGATAAAGAGGGTCTAATTAGGAACAGTCAACATGGATTTATGCCTGGAAGGTCATGTTTGACTAATCTTCTTGAATTTTTTGAAGAGGTTACTAGGGAAATTGACGAGGGTAAAGCAGTGGATGTTGTCTATATGGACTTCAGTAAGGCCTTTGACAAGGTTCCTCATGGAAGGTTGGTTAAGAAGGTTCAACTGTTGGGTATAAATGCAGGAATAGCAAGATGGATTCAACAGTGGCTGAATGGGAGAAGCCAGAGGATAATGGTGGATGGCTGTTTGTCGGGTTGGAGGCAGGTGACTAGTGGGGTGCCTCAGGGATCTGTGTTGGGTCCTTTGTTGTTTGTCATGTACATCAATGATCTGGATGAAGGGGTGGTAAATTGGATTAGTAAGTATGCAGATGATACCAAGATAGGGGGTGTTGTGGATAATGAAGAGGATTTCCAAAGTCTACAGAGTGATTTAGGCCAGTTGGAAAAATGGGCTGAAAGATGGCAGATGGAGTGTAATGCTGATAAATGTGAGGTGCTACACCTTGGCAGGACAAATCAAAATAGGACGTACATGGTAAGTGGTAGGGAATTGAAGAATACAGTTGAACAGAGGGATCTGGGAATAACCGTGCATAGTTCCTTGAAGGTGGAATCTCATATAGATAAGGTGGTAAAGAAAGCTTTTGGTATGCTAGCCTTTATAAATCAGAGCATTGAGTATAGAAGCTGGGATGTAATGTTAAAATTGTACAAGGCACTGGTGAGACCAAATCTGGAGTATGGTGTATAATTTTGGTCGCCCAATTATAGGAAGGATGTCAACAAAATAGAGAGGGTACAGAGGAGATTTACTAGAATGTTGCCTGGGTTTCAACAGCTAAGTTACAGAGATAGGTTGAATAAGTTAGGTCTTTATTCTCTGGAGCGCAGAAGGTTAAGGGGGGACTTGATAGAGGTCTTTAAAATGATGAGAGGGATAGACAGAGTTGATGTGGACAAGCTTTTCCCTTTGAGAATACGGAAGATTCAAACAAGAGGACATGACTTTAGAATTAAGGGACAGAGGTTTAGGGGTAACATGAGGGGGAACTTCTTTACTCAGAGAGTGGTAGCGGTGTGGAATGAGCTTCCAGTGGAAGTGGTGGCGGCAGGTTCGTTGGTATCATTTAAAAATAAATTGGATAGGCATATGGATGAGAAGGGTATGGAGGGTTATGGTATGAGTGCAGGCAGGTGGGACTAAGGGAAAAAAGTTGTTCGGCACGGACTGGAAGGGCCGAGATGGCTTGTTTCCGTGCTGTAATTGTTATATGGTTATATGGTTATCTCTATAAACCTATACAATCCATGTACCTGTCTAATTGTTTCTTAAACGTTGAGATAGTGCTTGTCAAAACTACCTGGCAGCTCATTCCATACACCTCCCACCCTTTGTGAGAAAAAGTTACCTCTCGGATTCCTATTAAATCTTTCCCCCTTCACCTTAAACTTGCAGTATCATTGTCCGTTGCACTGATATGTTGCTGGCTAAACATCAATCTAACTGCCTGCAGACAGGAAACCTCCTGAAATGAATTATTAACAGCAGAACCGGTAGGCCTCGACTACAGAGTTCCTAGCTATAAAATCCACTCCTCATATCCCACTCCCGCCTCTCCCCTCCTACCCGCTCAGCTGCTGTTACTGTCAGGAACAATGTGGCTCTTTTCTGATGTGCCTAGACCGCATCCAAGCAAAGTCCTCAGCTAACAATTCCTTAATCTTCGTTATCTTTGATGTCTCGTTTTCACACCTTACCCTTCAATATCTCTGTGTCTCCCTCTCCCCTGACTCTCGGTCTGAAGAAGGGTCTCGACCCGAAACGTCACCTATTACTTCTATTCAGAGATGCTGTCTGTCCCGCTGAGTTACTCCAGCATTTTGTGCCTATCTCCGATGTAAACCACCATCTGTAGTTACTTCCTACACACACAAAGTCTCCAGACTCGATAAATGTTTATTGCTCGAATTCAGGCTTCCTGTACTCCGCCTTATTTTTTCAGAATTATTCTGAAGCTTCTCGATAATGTCCTTGAAACATCATCCTTTCCAAAATGTCATGTTGATCTTTTAGACAAGTTGAGCGTTTATTCGCAGGAAATGGCCTTGTCTTTTGTAAGTGACACAGCCATTGTTCTCATAAAAACAAATTTCCTTTTCAACACCATTCATCCTG
The DNA here is from genome assembly GCA_963514005.1 of Raja brachyura. Next base: position 14,784,720 of record OY740800.1, read on the forward strand.
CAGTTCTTTTGAATCTCTGTTGCCTCCCCGGTTTCCCAGATGATTTAATTTCAGGCAAGTTTATTGTTGTACGTTATGGGATTTAAAAGACATAATACTAAGTTTGGATAAATTCCTTTTTAAGGTCCACATCAATTTAGAGAAGTCTTTTTATGTTATGCCTGGACCTTAACTCATTGATGTGGAGCAGGGAGAGATGCCGTATTGTAAAGGCACACAATGTTATAAGTACAAGTACGAGGTTAAGAACGGCACAATGGCGCAGCAGTAGAGTTGCTGCCTTACAGCGCCAGAGACCCGGTTTCGATCCTGACTACGGGTGCTGTCTGCACAGAGTTTGTACATTCTCCCCATGACCTGCGTGGGTTTTCTCTGGGATCTCCAGTTTCCTCCCACATTCCAAAGATTTGTAGGTTAATTGGCTTGGTACAAAATAAATTGTAAATTGTCCCTAGTGTGGGTAGGATAGTGTTAGTGGGCAGGGATCACTGGTCGGCTTGGCTCTACGGCCTGTTTGCGCGCTATAATCTTTAACTAAACTAAACTGCGGTCCCACTGAGATCTTATATGGTGCAGTGAGACATCTTCTACTCAAATTTGTTTTTTAATTTAGTTTAATTTAGGAATACAGCGCGGAAACATGCCCTTCAGCCCACGGAGCCCGTACAGCCAATGATCCCCGCACGTTAATCCTATCTTATGCACACTAAGAACAATTTACACTTATACCGAGCCAATTAACCTACAAATCTGTACGTCTTTGGAGTGTGTAAGGAAATCGAAGATTTCGGAAAAAACCCAAGCAATCACTGGGAGAACGCACAAACTCCGTACAGAATCAGGTACAGGATACTGAGTTGGATGATCAGCCAAGATCATATTGAATGGCGGTGCAGGCTCGAAGGGCCGAATTTCTATTTTCTATGTTTCTATGTTTCTATGACACAACCCATAGTTGGGATCGAACCTGGGTCTCCGGCACTGCAAGGGCTGCAAGGCAGCAATTCTACAGCTGCGCCATTGTGCCGCCATCATGCTGCCATGCTGTGCCTCAATGTTAACTTTCGGCGATTCATGTTTACTAGCATGTTTCAGTCTCATACTATTTTTGGAATTTTCTGCTACCATATTGGAGAACCTCACATTTGTTCACATTATATTCCACCTGCCGTATACTTAGCTCTTCACTTAGCCTTTTTATATCCACTTGAAGCTTCTTTGTATCCCCTTCAGAACCCACCTTGGCACCCAACTTTGTCTCATCAGCAAATCAAGATATATTACACTTGGTGTCCATGTTCAATGTGAAGTTTAAGATACCAGCGCCAGTCTGGCAGAACCTCACTTCGCAAAACACCAACTTTAAAATGGCCTCTCCGTTCCTGTTTTCTGTCCTTTAATCAATTTTCAATCCACACCAATCTCATCTACTTGAATTCTATTTAATATTATTCCATGGCACCTTAACAAAGGCCTTCAAAAAAGCCAAATATACCACATCTACTTGCACTCCCTTATCTATTCTGCTCATGTATACAACATGCAAAATGGGTAGGTTGTTGGAGAGGAGCATAAGACCATGTTTTTGAGGAGTGGGTGAGAGTTGTGCAGACACTCTGTGGATTGAAGGAAGGGGTAGCAATGGTGGTGAGTAAGGGGTCCTGCAACTGCAGAGGCCAGGAATTCTGAAGAAGGATCCTGACCCAAAACATCACTTATCCATGTCCTCCAGAGATATTGTCTGACCCACTGAGTTACTCTGGCATTTTGTGTCACTTTAGGTTAGTGGGAAGGTTGGGTGAGGGAAGCAGTATTGTGGAGAGCGGAGAGAGATTAGAAATCAGGAGCAATGAGGCTGAAAATCTTCCTTTGGGGAGTCTAAGTGAATTGGTCCTGGCCTTCCCAACTCGCGATGTCAGCTGTTTACTGACTGCCAGCTTTCTTTAGAAAAACCTTGGAAAATCACTGAATGAGATGCTGATTTGCATATGTGAATTAGATGTATCATGTGTCATGGCAGGTAACCGATGTGGAGATATCAAGCAGAAGAGAAGCCTTTAAAATGGCGATGAATAAATACATATAAGTTGTAAGCAACCTGCATTCAAACTACTCCCATCTATCCTGGTAGGCCGGGGCTTTCAGATAGTTTTAAGGCCTTATTTCATCAAAGTCCTAATGGGTTTAACCATTTTATTCAGAGTCTTTTGCTTCAACCGTTAGCAGATGCATTTCCAAATTAAATTTGAAGAAGGATCCAAACCCGAAACGTCATCTATCCATTTTCTCCCGAGATGCTACCTGAACCGCTGAGTTACTCTAGCATTTTGTGTCTATCATTTCTATATTAGATGGTTGTCAGTTCAAGTTCTCAGGTCGAAGCTGAATCACAAAAAAACTAGATGGACAACGTGGATATGCTGTCTTTGGATGAGTTAATAAAACAAAGCTGCCCTTATAGTTTAGTTTAGTTTAAAGATATAGCGTGGAACCAGGCTCTTTGGCCCACCGAGTCAGCACTGACCAACAATCACCCCATGCTCTAGTTCTATCCTGCACTCTTGGGATACTTTACGGAAGCCAATTGACCTACAAACCAGCACGACTTTGGAATGTGGGAGGAAACCGGTGCACCCGGAGAAAACCCATGCTGTCAAAGGGAGGACATGCAAACTCTGTACAGACAGCACCCATAGTCTGGATCAAACCCATGTCTTTGGAGCTATAAGGCAGCAACTCCACTGCCCTCTTGTTCTCTCATGTGGATGTAAATAATCGTACTACATTACCAAGGCTGCGGAATAATCAGCAAAGCAATTGCAATGCTTTGTTCTGCTGAAAACTGAGTAAATAAATGTTCAGGTATGTTATTAGTTCCAGTTTCTGCAGGTTTATTTACTGAGCAATTATGTCAACAATAGTGCCATTTGAATAAAATACTAGCAGAGATTTAATTATTTATTTAAATTGGTTTATGTCATGACACAACCTGTTTTGTCACATTTCCAGAAAGCTAAGAACCACCTGAGCAGCTTTTTTGTCAAGTTAAAAGAAAAATGAAACTCATGAATTAAAAAATCCTTTGGTCAAGATCCTCGGTCTTGTGTTCTCTCACAGAGCAACATTCAGGCACATCCTCTGAGAGAGCTGGCTGCACATCAAAACCAAGCAACTGAAGAAATCATTCACTGCAAACGTTCCTTAAAGTGGAGCAACTTAATGGATTGGCCATTTATCACGCGGTAACTGAAGAAGTGTATTTAGTTTGGATGGAACTTAAATGCAGCCTGCACTTGAGTCTGACCTCTGTGTTTTTGCCAGCATCAGAAAAGTAGCTGTCCCTCATGCACAACCATGTAATGGACGCCAGTGGTGACATTTGATTCACAGCAATCTGGCTTCAATAACCCACTTTAATAATAGGAGTGGAGATGCAAGGAACTGCAGATATAACATACTGGAGAACAAAGAACAATATGGTATCGGAACAGGCGTGTCGGCCCACAATGTTTGTGCTGAACATGCTGCCAAAAGCAACTCTTATCTGCCTACATATAATCCATATCTCTCCATTCCCAGTATATCTATATATCTATCCAATAGTCTCTTAAATGCCACTAACCTATCTGCCTCCACCACCACTCCCGGCAGCGTATTCCAAGAACTCACCACCCTCTGTCTAAAATACTTGCTCTGCACATATTCTTTAACGTTTGCTCCACTTTGTTAAAGCTATGATCTCTAGCATTTGATATTTCCATCCTGGGGAAAAGGTTCTGATTGTCATTTCTGTCTATGCATCTCATAACGTTATATACTTCTGTTAGGTCACCGTTCTACTGCTGGTGTTCCAGAGAAAACATTTCAAGTCTGCCCAGGCCCTCCTTGTAGCTGATACTCCTAATCTACTCCTAATCCAGGCATCATTCTGGTAAACCATCATCTCCATCCTTTCAAAAAGGCTTCATATCCTTCCTGCACTGTGGTGACCAGAACTGCATGCAGTACTCCAGATGTGTCTTAAACAAAACCCTGTAAACATGCTGGAATCTTGAGTAAAACACAAGGTGCTGGATTAACTCAGTGGGTGAGGCAGCATCTGTGGAGGGAATGGATAGGTGACATATTGGGTTGCGACATTTCATAGAAACATAGAAACATTGAAAATAGGTGCAGGAGTAGGCCATTCAGCCCATTGAGCCAGCACCACCATTCAATATGATCATGGCTGATTATCCAAAATCAGTAGCCCGTTCCTGCTTTCTCCCCACATCCCTTGATTCCGTTAGCCCTAAAAGCTATATCGAACTCTCTCTTGAATGCACCCGGTGAATTGGCCTCCACTGCCTTCTGTGGTCAAAGATTCCACAGACTCACAACTTTCCTAATCTCAGACATAAATGACCTACCCTTTATTCTTAAACTGTGAACCCTGGTTCTGGACTCCCCCAACATTGGGAACAATTTTCCTGCATCTAGCCTGTGCAATCCCTTAAAAATGTTATATGTTTCTATATGATCCCCTCTCTTCCTTCTAAATTACAGTGACTATAAGCCCAGTCGATCCATTCTTTCATCATATGTCTGTCCCGCCATCCAAGGAATTAACCTGGTGAACCTAAGCTGCACTCCCTCAATAGCAAGAATATCCTTCCTCAAATTAGGAGACCAAAACTGCACACAATACTCCAGCTGTGGTCTCACCAGGGCCCTGTACAACTGCATTAGACCTCCTTGCTTCCATACTCAAATCATCTTGCTATGAAGGTCAACATACCATTGGCTTTCTGCACTGCCTGCTGTACCTGCACTGTTATGTTTTCAATGAATGATGTTCAAGAACACCAAGGTCTCATTGCACTATCCCTTCGGGCTGAAGAAGGGTCTCCATCCAACATGTCATCTGTTCATTCCACCCCCAGATGCTGCCTGACCTGCTGATTTACTCCAGCATTTTGTGTTTATGAGGTGTGGCCACTAAGAACTAAATGAGAATATTTCACTGCAAAGTTAACCATTCTTATTGAACCAATGATTACACACATTGTATAAGGCTAGCCAAGCAATCTGAGTTTCATTGCGGAGAAAAACAGTACAATTAGTATTATAATCGATTTCCAACCACCCCCATTAATGTTACGTTAAATTTAGCTGTTTAGTTTTGAGATTCAGCATGGAAACTGGCCCATCAGCCCATCATGTCCGCGCCAACCAGTGTTCCTCGCACACTAACACTATCCCACACATTGGGCACAATTTACAATTTTACTGCAGCCAATTAGCCAATTGTGGGAGGAAACCGGAGCTCTCGGAGAAAACCCATGAAGGTCACTGGGAGAACGAACAAACTCTGTACAGACAGCACCCATAATCAGGATCGAACCCGGGTCTCTGGCGCTGTAAGGCAGCAACTCTACCACTGCGCCACAGTGCCACCTACAAGTCCTGACAATTATGGTACTGGTTAGGTAGCAACATGCTTCCTGAATAGTAAAATGCATACAATGTGTTCGTACACAACTGATTATTAATTGACAGACCTCACACAAGTGTCACCACAACTAATCTTGAATGATCATGAAAATCTTCAGCTTGTTCCATTGACAACCTTTATGGACACTTGTTAACTGATTCTTTGAATCTCCTAACAGTTTTACCCATTGTCAACTAAAACACCTTCCCAAAGCACTAAATAGATGAATAAACCATTTAAGTACATATATCAAAATCACAGATGAATAAAGAAAATATGAAAACACCAGGCACGATTAACATTGTGGACCAGTCAAGGTGACAGTCTGGTGAGACTATATCAATTCTCCTATGATGGATGTTAAACATTTTGCATTAAAATTTATAAGAGTGACGTTATAATCACAGGACTAATTTTTCTCAAATGAAAGGCGAAACTCATTGAACAAGTGGCACCTTGCACTGATATGATATGGAGAGATGATTAAATTGAAATATGAATAAATTGGATTCTCATTTCCTTTGAGTTAGTTAAAAAAAATTCTGAAAATTGGGGTAGATGAACAGGCTAAACTGATTATTTTGCACTTAAACCAATGCATATTTCAATGAGATCACAACTTTGGTGAAACTGGAAAAGGTTCCATTTTACCAGCTGTGGATAATTGTGCGAATTGGTTTCTAGTGCTTTCAGGAAGTTAAATAAAAAGGAATATACTGGTTTAATCAATCCACTGTTAATATCCGTGTCCTCAATTGCTAAAGCCTTGTGATTGTGAATTTCTTACATGCCTCTCTCCTCCTCCTCCCTCCTTTTTGATCATCAAGATTGTGGTTATCTATCATAATATATTTTTCTGTAGCATGGCATCTAATTTTGTTACTTAACATTCTGTGAAATATTCTGGAATAATCCAAAATTTGATAGACCTGTATCCTTAGACTTTAGATTTACTTTAAACTTTAGAGATACAGCTCGGAAACAGGCCCTTTGGCCTACGGAGTTTGCGCCGACCAGTGATCCCCCCCTACACTAGCACCATCCTACTATCCTATGCTAGCGACATTTTACGGTTTACAGAAGACAATTAACCTACAAACCTGTACGTCTTTGGAGTGTAGGAGAAAACCAGAGCGCCCAGGAAAAACCCATGCCATAACAGGAGGATCGTACAAACTCTGTAGAGACAGCACCTATAGTCAGGATTGAACCCATGGCTCCAAGGCAGCAACTCCACCAGTGCCGTCAATGCTCCATCATATGTTGTTGATTCTGGAAATATTGCTCAAGAATTTAACCCCTTGATGTTCTCCTGATACCTAACTTTAGACTTTTTCTCATTGAACGCTGAGTATGTGCCCAGACCAGATGAGATTCTGGCTAATGGTAACACCCAGAATGTTAAATGTGGGGACCTTATTCATGGCAATGACAATAAGTATTAACCGCTGATGATTAGACTCTTTTTTTGCTGCAGCCATTGCCTGGCACTGTAGTGATGCAACTTTACTTGTCATTTATCAGATCATGCCTAAAAATTGTCTACTTCTTGCTACATACAGGAATGGATTGCCTTACTTGCTGAAGAGTGTAATTATAAACAAATATCTGTTATGATGAAAAGAAGGGCACTGGTGAATCCATTGAAGATAGTTGGACCCAGGACTCTGCCCTAATGAACTCCTACTGTGGCGTCTTGGGTTCGGATGAATAGCAACTCTCATTGTGTGAATGGGAAGGCTCGAAGGATTGTGGCTGAACAGAGAAATCTAGGGGTACAAGTTCACCGTTCCCTCACAGTGGTGACACTAGTGAATAGAATGGTGAAGAAGGCATATGGTATACTTGCCTTCACCCGATAGTACATGGAATATAAAATTGCAATGTTACGTTATAACTTTACAAACTTAATTTTTTAAGTCCTGGTGTCACTACACTCTAGGAAGGAGGTGATTGCATTGGAGATGGAGCAGGTAATATCCATCAGGAGGGTTTTATAAGGAAAGATTGGTAAGAGTCATAGAATCATACAGCATGGAAACTGATCCTTCAGCCCAACTTGTCCACACTGACCAACATGATCCATCAACACTAGTCCCACATTCCTGTGTTTGGATCGTATCCTTCTAAATCGTTCCTATCCATCCACCTGTCCAAAAGCATTTTGAATCTTGAGGTAGTATTTGCCTCAACTACCTCCCCTGGCAGCTTGTACCACATATCCACCATCTATTGGCCTCTGGTTTTCGATTGCCCTACTCTTGGTAAAATACCCTGTACATTTCCCTATCTATTCCCCTCATGATCTTATACACCTCGATAAGATCACCCTTCATCCCTGATGCGTTCAAAGAATACATTTCCAGCCTGAACCTCTCCTTTTAGCAGCCCTTGAATCCTGGCAATATCCTCGTAAATCACCTCTGCACCCTTTCCAGCTTACCGTGGATAGTGGATTTGTTTCCCCACTTAGATGGAGTCAGATGTAAGCCCTGATAATGTGATATAAAATGATGGGATGCATAAATAGAGTGGATAATAAGATTTTACTTCAGAGTCACGTGAGTGACTATGTAAAGAAGACCGTCCAGCCGCACATGCGTCATTATTCCAGACGCTTTTGTGCAGGCGACCGGTGGAGCAGCGGAGCTCCTCCAATGGTAAGTCTAAACTTCAGGTAAGTACTATTCCCTTCCTGTTGTAGGTCTCCTGCAGGAACCTCAGAGTTTTTTGTGGGATGTTCGCGACGGCCGATGAGGGAACCAGCCTAGGGCTTTGGGGAAACCCTGGTCCGACCGCGGAGGTGGGGAGCTGGCGAATGTCGGGTTTCGCGATCAGAGTCACTGATAACGCATTGGGTTCCCGGGGAGGGGAAGCTCCGCTCCCAACCCTCATAAATATAATCTAGTAGTTATAGTCTTTTGTTTCTTACTATTATACTTCAGTCACTATTTCCTGTGATTTCACACCGTTGCTTTGAATATTGATGCACGTGCGGCTGTACGGGATTCTTCATGTAATCCCTCATCGTAACTCCTCATAAAATAAATATCAAACTTCAAACTGGTAAGTTCTCGTTTAATCTTACTATTTTACTTCGGAGTCACGTGAATGATTCCGTGAAGAACCCCGTCCAGTCCGCATGCGCATCATTACGTCAGCCGCACTGGCGCAAGCACCAGACTGGCAGGACAGAGCTGCTGCCAGCTGTAAATTAAATCTAGAAGGTAAGTTCGTTTTTACTTAGCAGGGTTTTTTTCAAGCAGGAGCCTCTCTTCATAGAGGTTTTCCTGCCAGTTTCACAGCCTGACGAGTGAACCGGTCATGGACTGTGGGGAAACCCCAGTCCGACTGCGGAAACGGATAACCGGCAAAAAGATTGGGTTGTGAGATAAGGAGCCGCTGACATGGCAACCTGCAGGGATGCCGAGGAACGGCAAGGAAATAACACCAGAGTCGCTGACTGTGCAGTCAGCGACTCACTGACGTCGGTCCCCAGGCAGGGAATAAAATTGGTGAGAAAAGACTAGTTCAGCCCTATTTGGATTCAGGTGAGTCGGGCTACAAGGGTTTTCTCTTAAAAATAAAGTTTAATGTATGTTATGGTGTTTTTCTTAAAGTTAAAAGTTAAAAGCAAAGTTTAAGTCATAAAAAGTTATTGTCATATGTCCCTGACAATGAAATTCTTGTTGTTTAGCACAAGTTGCTGTGAAGGGTTACAAATTGTTTTGACCCTCCACAGGTAAACCTGTACACTAAAAATTTTGATTTAGTGAGCCTACACTGTAATAGCGCGGGCCTAAGGGACAGGCCATGCCAGCAGCTCCTGGGATAGGGCTGCTTCATGTGTAATAGTGCGGGCCTATTGGACAGGCCATGCCAGCAGCAACTGACAGGGCTGCTTCATGTATGAAAGCACCGACCTACGGGAGAGCCGCACCAGCAGCGCCTGGTACAGGGATGTTTCATGTCAAATAGTGCTGGCCTCCATGAGAGGCGGTGCTAGCAACGCCTGGGAGAGGGTTGCTCAAGTTCACACATAAGTCTGCTACACCCACAGAGTCCGGAGATGATTCTCCACCGGGGCTGGATAGCAAGGTCCATGGAGTCGGGGGATGATTCCTCACCGGGGCTGGATAGTGCGTTTGAAACGACTGTCCCAAATGCAGCAACTGTTGCATACAGTGCTACAGCAGGGCACACGCCAACAGGAGGAGTGTCAGCGCCACCCTGAACAAAAAAGGCACCAGCAGTATCTAGTAGAGAACTGTTTGATAGCACCTTCATAGATGAGGCACCAGCAGCTCCAGTTGACAGAGTTGCTACAGATCTCCCTCTTGGAGGCAGAGACCAAGACGGGTCAGTATCCTGCTGACACTGAGTCTCAGGGTATGGCCATTGGGCATACCTCAAGGGATGAAGGGCACATGTCAAATGTACGTATTTTCCTGACAACAAAGTTGCCATCCCAGCAGAATATTCTATATGGGTATAGGTCCAATTGGTTCATATCAATATAGGTATCCTGTGGCCTGCTGCAGCACCTATTTAGGGCTGCCTATGAATCGCCCTCTCTGAGGAGGGAAGAGCAAAAGGTCAAGATATAACTGACTCCAGGCTCTAAAAAAGTCAATAGAACATACTGAAGCACAGCAGGGGGATGTGAGAGCCAGCCGCTGAATCTGTTATTCAGGTAGGCCTATTCAACAGGGGAAGAAAACCTGGCAGACGAATCAATTTAGGGCAACGGTGGGCAAAGGTCATCGTTTCAGAACGCACCCCAGGCGCTCATCGGCAGTAGGCGGTTCACTGGAGCTGGGGGCGGCATGATAGCTCAGTAATTCCATGCACCTTACCAACCCTACTCAACAAAGTGGGTCTAGCACTTCAAAAATATGGGTAAGTGGATCATTCACAAGTTGTAATATTTACATTTGTTTGTACAACACAAAGGATAAAAACATCTGGTTGCGGCACAGTAGTAGCATTCCAACAAGTTTGGATGATGGCCAGGATTATTTTTAAAGTTAAGGTTTGGAAATTGGGCCAAAGTTCTAATGCAAACCACCCATGGAATAAGGCAGGAGTGGCATGTTTATTATGAAAAATGGAGAGTGACATATGAACTTTCCGAATATGGAAACTTATTTTCCTGACTAACAACAGATTCATAAGGGTCTCAAAGATCCATGCTATGCAATTCCCATTACAGAGCTTATCAAAGATAATATAACTGTACTAATAACAGTAAAACCTTGTGAAATGGGATAAACTGTTCGTTGGTCGTTGGGAATTATCTTAATTATTAATTAGCCTATGACTCCGTCCTGTGGCAAGAGATTGGAGTTAATAGCAACCTGTTATAAAACTGACTTTATTTCATCAAGAGTAATTGGCAATATAGTAGCTGTGTTTCAGCTGAGCAAATCAAGGAACTGATATGGTGCAAAGTAGCAACCTCTCAAAGGACATGTAGACCATTGTTAACATCCTTATGCTATTGTCAGCTGAAGTTACCTCAGTTACAATGATGAACAAACAGTATTCAGCATTGCTGAACATGACAATAAACTCATTTGAACTTGAACTTGAAATCGCTCCAGTAGTTTGGTCGGTTGAATTCAGTTATTACAAACTGATGCTAAGGACTCTAAGGTGAGAAGTTCCAAATACCATCTCTAGTTGGAGGTATTGGAGATTTGCATGAGTTACCAATTCTTCCATTTTTGGTATCAACTAAATATACACACTAGATGCACCCCATGGGTAAGGGGCTATTGAGCGAATATACATATTCTCAATTTCAATTTCAAGTTGCTACTCTATGATGGTGACATATGTTAGTCACATGGCAATCAAGTAAAAGTATCCTGTAATAAATTACCTAATCTCCTTTGCCACTGGTGTATCATCCAGTTCAATTCGATGACAAAACAGAATAGGTATTGGATCGAAAGTATTATGAAAGTATTGTTCAATGCTACATCGAATATGCACATGTTGGTTCATGTTTATTCACTGATTGTAAAAATATGTGGCACAACAGTGTGGAGAAATACATTCTCGCTACAAAAGGAGGAATGTTCTTTTATGTCTTCCTCCATTTTGCCTCATTAGCCAGGTCTTAAAACAGTCAGCAAGACCTCGCTTGGGTTCGTACTGTCGCACTGGCTAAGCAGCCATGTTGCCTGCTTCATCAGGCATAATAATACAACGGTATACGGTTATTCCAAAAATCAAAAACTTGCTTGTTCAAACTGTGGTTCAGGAGATCAGCCTTTGCATAATAAAACAATTATTGACCTACACATTTTGAATGGATTGACTTATGGCTCAGGCTGTCACATCAAGCCATGAATGTGCTCACTGCAGAGTGCAGGGATAGCACCCGAAATAGCAGTACATTCTTATTGAGGGAATCGGAAGTGATTTTATTTAAATGTTAATATTACTTTTTATATGGTACAGATTACTGACATCTTCCAGTTCATTCTTAAATGGTATTTGACAATAATTCAGTTATAGAGACACTACAGCTGCAACAAACAGGAACTACTCTGTCGGGTTCAACCCGGATATCGAGTTGTTAAAGAGATCTCGACACAAGTTCTCCCACTACAAGAATATGCAGTTGGTTATTGAAAATGTGTGAACATTGCTTCACCAGCTACATCCTTAGTTATGACACAAATATCAGCACAACAACGGCAAACATTGCAAATGCTGTGGCTAGAAAGGATGGAGTTGGCTGCAGGTTCCATTACATTTTACATTCTGATCTACACAAGCAGAGCAGACCAGGGGTGGCATGATTTAAGATCATTTTTGGATACCCCACGGTCTCACGTATATGTGGGCGGGCAAGCTTGCTATATTATATCAAGGCCACCAGAATCCTAAGAAGTGTGGAATCAGCATTGTTTATTAATCAACAAACAACTACACAAAGGAAGGTCGGTTCAGACTATTTCAAGATGGCTGCAGCAGGTTCTGGGTTATGCAGGTATTAACACTGACGAGTGTATATCTCATTCCACCAGGTCAGCATCAACGTCAGCAGCTAGGGCAATGGACATGCCCATCGACCATACATTCACGACCGCAGGATGGTCAACTAAATTGATTTTTTTTTTAATTCCATAAGCCGGTTACTGACCCGGGGTTTTGCCCATTCTGTTTTGCGTCCACTTTAGCCTCCCCTGAGTTACAGGGGTTGCTATGGATTTATTTATTAACGTAAACCATTAATACATTTGAATCAGAATCGTGCTTAATGCATTTTGATTATTCACTCATCCTGAGTCAATCGGGTGAGTGAGACGTACAAGATTTCCATCTGCGGCATTAAATCACAAAGCTTCGAACTTTTCACGGAATAACTCACATGACTCGGAAGTAAAATAGTAAGATTAAATGAGAACTTACCAGTTTGAAGTTTAATCTTGATTTTATGAGGAGTTACGCTGGTGATTACGTGCCCTCCAAGCCCAACCCTCTCTCGTAAAGATCATCTGGTAGTTCTCAAGTCACGCGCCTTAATATGTCACTTTGGTGATTGTTATTTGTGATTTCATGCCGCTGAGTTGAAGATTAACGAGCATGCGGCCTGGCCAGGGTTCTTCACGTAATCACCAACGTAACTCCTCATAAAATCAAGATCAAACTTCAAACTGGTAAGTTCTCGTTTAATCTTACTATTTTCTTCCCATTGTGTGGCTGTGCAGCACAAGAGTGAATAAGTTAAAGGTAACATGGAGGAGATTTATATTGGACCAGAGGGAATGTTTTTTGCTCATGTGGAGTGTGGATATCTTGAATGCGATGACAGTGAAGGAGGGGGGTGGGTAAAATCACAACAGTTAAGGGAATTCTAGACGGGGATTTGAATAGAAGGCTAACCCAATGCGGGAAAATGGGATTGGTATAAATAGATAAACAGTTGGCATGAATGTGGTGGGTCTAAGTGCTTGTTTCTGTGTTGTACAAGTCTGGAAAATTGTTATTTTGAGGCCCATTAACTTTAGCTCTCCCAGGACATCTTGAGGCCACACTTAGTAAAATGTAGCATTCACTCTCACCTCACCTTGGGAATTTAGGTAATTGGTTCATGTTTTGGACCAAGACAATGAATAGGTCCGGAGTATGTTCTGAGCCCTTGCTACATTCATTGCTCCTTCTGAATATTGTTCAACACCATGAAAATGTATTGATCTGAGGGTGGCCCAAGTTAGGTATGATGCGATGGGACTTTGTGGTCTGGAGTCAATCATCTCAACTCCCAGGGCTTCTCCCTCCCCCTCCCACCTCTGTGCCATTTCTTTTGGTGGGTGGGTGCTGCCAGTGAGACAAAGTCTACCCAAGCATTGTGAAGATGGAATCTTGTACATTATTTGTGGAGAACGTCAGTTTGTTGCTTAATTAGCTCTTCCAATTTAATAAGTAATCTCTTGACGTTTGTGAAGAGGGATTGACAGGTGAATTGGACTGAAAGTAGTGTTGCGAAGTCAGTGCTAGAAAAGATAAGGGAAGAGATTAGGGTGGCATGGTGGCACAGCGGTAGTATTGTTGCCTTACAGTGCCAGAGACCCGGGTTCGATCCTGACTACGGGTGCTGTCTGTACGGAGTTTGTACGTTCTCCATTTGACCATATTGGATTTTCCCCCATTGCTACGGGTTTCCTCCCACACTCCAAAGAAATAGAGATTTGTAGGTTAATTGGCTTTGTAAAAATTGTAAATTGTCCCTAGTGTGTAGGATTGCACTAGTGTACGGGGATCGCTGGTCTGCGCGGATTTGGTGGCCGAAGGGCATGTTTCCACGCTGTTTTATTATTTTTCTGCTTTGCTTTAGCATTTATGGGATTGCCAGTGTAAGTCAGTCACAGTGCTGCAGATCTAGATCCATCTGCAGGTTAATGGTGGCGCACATACTCTCATGGAGGGCATTAGCTAAACAAATGAGTAAAATCCATCATTTGGTCTTCAATATTTAATGTAAATTCTAGAAATTTGGCTGAAGTTGTAATAATCATCATTAATCAGGATTGTCTATGTATGCAGTGAGGAAAAAACCCAAACATGTGAACACATTGACCCACTAAGATCTACCAGAACCTTGTTTGTTCTTCAAAAAATCTTGTAGCAAAGTGATCTTGGGCTTAGGGTTGACTAAGGAGTACAGAATTATTTTCCTTTTCTGAAGGTGATATAATACTTCCTCGCATCATCCATGTAAGCTTTACTGAGCAAATCCGGTTGTTGCGTGCATTTGCAGTTATGTTAGATGTGTTTGGACAGCTATTGTGAAACAATCCTTGCAAAACAGGTCCTTCCAAATTTTTCTGTTTGTCATGCTTCATTTTGCATCAACAACTGCTACAAAATCCATGTCCATACTCTCAAGATGTACAGAATATGTGCAAATTATAAAAAAAATATATATTAACTGTGTATCCTAAATGATGCATGCAAGGACACACCTTCCTTGTGCTATCTGCTGCCAACAGAGTGCATCGAAGCTTCTTCATAGCGGAGTAAAAAGACAAATGGTGCCGAATATTAACTCCGCAAGTAGAGGTTTGCACTCAGAGAAAGAGTGAACTTTTAAAAGCATGAGAACTAATGCCAAGCTGTTTCTAATCTGCCCATTTCAAGTTTTATTAGAGGCTGACAACCAAGCCATTAGCCAAGAATGGTTTTGGCAACTAACTCTTTAATAAGGCAACCAGCAAAACTTTACATCAAACTGGTGTAGTTCCAGGTGCCGGGATATTGTTAAAATACCGACTGTAGGTTAGTAGGAAGAGGTGTGCTTTTATCCCCCCCGATTCTGTAGTCAAAAATGTCCATAGATTCCCCAGTTCATACCCCATCTTACCAAACTATCAAAAACAAGAGGGTACAGGGTTAAGGTGAAAGGAAGCAGTTTTAAACGGGCTCTGTGTGGTAAGTTTATTTTCACACAGGGAGTGGTTGGTATCTAGAGCAAGCTGCAGCGGAGGTGCTGGAGTCAGATACAATCAGTACAACTGAGAGGCATTAATACAGACTGAAATAGTCAGGACATGGAAGGATATTGGCCTAATACAGGCTAATGGGAGTGGAATAGATGGACAAAGAGGTCAACACGGATGTGGTTGGCCAAATAACCTGTTTCCCTGCTGTGCAATTCTACAAACTCCGACAGAAATGTTTCCAGGTGAGGGACTTTACTTCGGCCGAGGATCAAACTCCCACTCCCCTGGGTAGTGAATTAGAATTGTGTCGGAAGGAACTGCAGATGCTGGTTCACACTGAAGATGGATACAAAATGCTGGAGTAACTCAGCGGGTCAGGCAGCATCTCTGGAGAAGATGAATAGGTGACGTTTTGAGTCGAGACCCTTTTTCAGACTGAGAGTCGGGAGAGTGAAACTAGAGGTATGAAAAGGTACAGAACAAATCGAACCTGGCACCGATGGCCAAGGAGTCCACAATGTTTTGTACATTTTCATACCTCCAATTTGCCTCCCTTCTGACTCTCAGTCTGAAGAAGGGTCCTGACCCAAAACATCACCTACTCCTTTCCTCCAAAGATGCTGCCTGACCCGCTGAGTTAGTCTCTGTTGTTTGTTTCTGTGACTTACTCTGTAGCTTTTCCACGCTAATCATCGTGACTTGCAAGTGGACTTTCAGAGTTCCAAGTTTTCAAATTCCTTGCACCGAACACAGACCACACTCCCATCAATCCCACCCTGGTTAATACTCAGGCCTTGAGAGGTATAACAGAGCATGTTTCACATTTGCCATTACAGAAGCAATTTAAATGAAAACACCAAAGTAAGGAGGAACTGAAAGCTTGAACTGTATTCACAGTAATGTGGTCTCCAAGCAACCTGTCAAGGTGCAGTTCAAATTACTAGCAACGCTGTCAGAAAGAAAATCTAATTTAAAAATACCTAATTTGTAAGCAGAATGAAGAGAATTGTTTCCTCTGAGTTCCCACATTATAGGCCCTGTCCCACTTTCCTGAGTTACTCACGAATTCTATCGAGTTTTCACCTTGATTCAAACTCGGAGAATGTCTGTAGCGAGTCCGTAGGAGGCCGTAGGAGTCCGTAGATTTTTCGTAGCAGCTCGTAATGCCAGCCGTAGGTACTCGGAGCATCAGGTAAGACGGGACATATTTTCAGCATGATGAAAAATGTCCATGAGTAAAAAAAAACAGCCCCGAGTACCTGCGGCTGGCTATTACCGCAATTCTCCGAGTTTGAATCAAGGGGAAAAATCGGGGGAATTCGTGAGTAACTTGGACAAGTGGGACAGGCCCTTAACACTGCTGGGCACTTACCCTACATAAAAGATCCTATTGAAGAAGATCAAAGACATTGTCGCAGGAGGCTGATATTTGCTGCTCAGTGAACATCAGTGGTAGCTCATTTGGTCATTATCCCATTGGTGTTTAGTGGAGCTTCCAGTGTGTGCTGTAGGAAGGAACTGCAGACGCTGGTTTAAACCAAAGATAGACACAAAAAGCTGGAGAAACTCAGCGGGAAAGGCAGCATCTCTGGAGAGAAGGAATGGGTGACATTTCTTCAGACTGAAGAAAGGTCTCGACCCGAAATGTCACCCATTCCTTCTCCCCAGAAATGCTGCCTGTCCCGCTGAGTTACTCCAGCTCTTTGAGTCTATTTCCAGTGTGTGCTACTGGATGCTATCTTCTTCCATTATTACAGTAGCTGAACTTCAAAAGTACTTAATTGGCTGTAAGATTTTTTTCAGAATGATGCAAGGTTATGTATAAATATAGATATTTATTTTAATTTTCCCTGGATTTCTGAAGAGGGTGAAAGCGTCAGCAAAGCACTAATTGTTGCAAATAAAAATGTACTAAAGAAAATCACAATTTCAAAAAAAACCAAAAGATATTTAATCTTGTTAGCCAGATAAGGAAAAAAAGGTATATTTTATAGGTTTTATTGATGCCAAAACATTATTTGAAGGCAGCTTAACACTGTGTTGTCTGTTTAAACAAGAACAATATTCAAAAGTGGTCATTGAATATATGCTAAAAATGCTGAGGGTTTTTGAAGATAATTAAAGAGACATTTAATGATTAAATGTAATTACAGTATAAACACAATGTGTAGCCTTGTGTTGTCATAGAGATGAGCTAAGGTTTTGTTCGAACCTAATTACACAACTAGTTCTTTTATTATGACAGATGGAATTTGATAATGAAAATTTTGCGGTTCATATGCAGTACCTGTAGCAATTTCTGGTAAGTTGCCCAGACCACTGATTAAAGGAGAAGTGTGCAAGAAGGTGCTGCAGATGGTGGTTTAAACCGAAGGTAGACACAAAACACTGGAGTTATGCCCCTGTCCCACTTAGGAAACCTGAACGCAAACCTCTGGAGACTTTGCGCCCCACCCAAGGTTTCCATGCGGTTCCTGGAGGTTCACTGAGGTTTTTGTCAGTCTCCCTAATGGTCGAAAGTGGTTTCCGCTTCTTCTATGTTCCGGCGATTATTTAAAAAAATTCAAAACCAGCCACGAGTAAAAATAGGTTGCCGTTTTAAAAATAGGTAATTTTTTAGTTGAAGCCGGTTGCGATACTAGTTGAAGGTGGTTGCCGGAGGTTGCAGGTAGTGGAAGGTAAGACCTTTTTTTCACCCAGTTTTATTCCACCAGAGAGGTCTCTGGAGAGAAGGAATGGGTGACGTTTCGGGTCGAGACCCTCGAATATTGTCATATAATAAGATGCAAGAAGGTATTCACATGTACGAAGTTACTAAACATGGGAATAATGGCTGATTTTGTCGCACATAGCCTAAGTAGTTAATCAGATACAATTTAAAGGTTTTGAATAGATTAAATGAAAGATTTGGTGTGTTACTTTCATTTAATTCATTTTGTTATATTTTTATAGTTCTAATATGTTACAATATTACATTCATGAAATATCACAAATATTTGAAGAGGCTTGGAGCCAAATTAGATTAAAGTGCTGGAGAAACTCAGCATGTGCAGCAGCATCTATGGAGCGAAGGAAATAGGCAACGTTTCGGCCCGCAACGTTGCCTATTTATTTTGCTCCATAGATGCTGCTGCACCCGCTGAGTTTTTCCAGCACTTTTGTCTACCTTCGATTTTCCAGCATCTGCAGTTCCTTCTTAAGCAGCCAAATTAGATTTGCTGAAAACTGTATTAATTAGGCAATGCCAGCCTTCAAATGTGCTTGATAGATTTAAATTGTGGAAACAAGGAACTGCAGATGCTGGTTTACCAAGGAAGACACAAAATGCTGCAGCAACTCGGTGGGTCAGGCAGCATCCTTCGAGAACATGCAAAGATGATGTGTCGGGTCCAGACGCTTCTTCAGACTATGTTTAGGGCACTATGTTACAGGAAAGATGTTGTCAAGATGTCTGAAGAAGGGGTCTGACCCAAATTATCATCAACCTGTCCTCTCCAGAGATGGTGCATGACCAGCTGAGTTAATCCAGCATTTTGTGTCCATCTTCATGTGCATTGGGAGTGGCAGACGTTTTCGTATTAATACTGTATAAAGTGGGTATAACATCGTTCTTCATCTTCTTATCGAGTCCATTGATTCCATAAAAGGTGGACAACTGCCTGAAGTAAAACAATACAACCAGTAAATATCATGCTTTATCTTTAAACTGGCGTCTGAAAACTGTACTGTATGAAATATTTACCATATTTGTCTAAAGGTAGCTCCACAGTAAGACCGCTTACATTAAGAAACCGGAAAAAAGGCTCAGGCACCAAATTACTGTTTATCCCTGATTTTCCCATCCTCTCCCCACATGGATTGATCTTGTGGAAAATGTTTTGTCCCATTATCAACTTGAAGAGGACTGTCATAGAGACATAGAGTCGTACAGCGTGGAAATGCGCCCATCAATCTAACTTGCCCACACCGACCAACATGGCCTATCCCCCCCCCCCCTCGACCTCCTTCGACTATGTTGAAGACTAGCTTCGACTAGCTTCAGGAAAATTGGACACCGAATAGTGGAGGGTGAAGACGACCTCCTTCGATCTCCTTTGACCTCCAGATGATTCTGCTGTTAGCAAAATGGAAAATAGTGTTTTATTGGAATCCAATCCCTCAGCCAGTCTTGCATTTGTCCCTTTAATCCATTCCCAATAATTTGACTAAGAAGCCTGTTTATGTTCCTCTATCCAATGCCTTTTAGTAGTCCATATCACAAATGTTCACATTGATTTCATCACTCTTTACATCAAAAATCTTTATTTGATCTTGAGTCTGTCAAGCATAATTAGCTTCTTGCCAGTGTTCTTTTATTAACCCAAGTGTGTCCAAGAGCACATTATATTCTCCTAGGTTCTGAAAGCCTCCTCACCGCTGACGTTATGGGGCTGTTCCACTGCGGCGAGCTAATTGGCGAGTTCAGAAGAGTTTTCCCTCAACTCATACCCACAGCATTGTCGACACATGGTCCTAGGAGGTCTTTGTAACTCTCCTTCATGCTCGAGAGCAATCCTGCGTACTTTATGGTTCAATGATTACCATTGTCCTAACATGCTCTATAAAACGTCAGGAACAAGATTAAATCTACAAAATTCAAACTCCTTCCCCACCATCTCATGCACCACGACTCTTAGATTAGTGTGCTTCAGTTCAGTTCAGTTTATTTTATTATCATGTGTACCAAGGTACAGTGCAAAGCTTTTGTTGCTGAAGTATAATTTAACAAGTTTACCTTCAACTAGACTGTGATTAAATTAAACAAGTGTGGCTTGAGATCACGCTGCCAGGAGAAATACTAATTGGTATTTTTCTTCAGACACTGGCTTTGATACTCATACAGCATAACTAATAACTCTGAGGCTTTGTAATGCTCTGACAGTGAGTATTGGGGTAAAGAGAGCTAATATTCAATGACACAATTGATTTAGACTATTTAATTTGTTTTGATCTTCATTGTGTAGGTTATTAATGGTGACTCATTAATGATTCAAGGTCTATTAGCAATAAGAACTAGTGTTCACACCATATGGTGGGATGTGTTTCAAGGAACGATGATTATGTTTGTTAAACAATCTGGTGGATAATCCTATTGTAATAGATTATTTTTATTAGAAGAATATAGCTGCATATTGTTCTGGTCAAGGTTAATTTCTGATTGAGGTTATTTTATTGTTTTAATTCACTGCTAACAGATCTAATTGTGTGACCACGGACACATCTGTTGTATACTGTTGATTCAACAGCCACAGGTAGATGGGTGGAAATCTTCCTTTATATATCTACAACATGGTTAAAATAATAGAGATTAGTTGATATAAATCAATGTCATACTATTGAGGTTATTTTTGAATGCAAGTCATATTTTTAATCTTAAAATCAGTTGCTGGCAAAAGAAAGCTAACTAAATGGCCAACTGTGAACTTAAAATGAAGTAATCAGATTTGGTGTTGGAATTGGAAACCACTTCTCCTGCAGGGTATTTTTAAAGTGGAGATCGGTAGGTTCTTGATGAGTAAGGGCGTCAAAGGTTACGGAGAGAAGGCAGGAGAAAGAGGTTGAGAGGGAAAAATAGATCAGTCTTGATTGAATATCTGGGCAGACTCGATGGGCTGAATGGCCTAATTCTGCACCTATGTTTCATGGTCTGAAGTAGGGTGCAGGCCGCTGAGAGTGCCCCCAAGGCAAGGTCAAGCCAACATGACCAACAACACTCTGGATGTCAAAGTCTGATCTTTGCCATTGGCACCTTTCAGGATCTGCACTTAGGACAGTGAGTGATATCGAGCTGCAGAGGTTTCCAGAGGCCCTGGGGCATTCTGCATTTCAGCCAAAAGCGGGCATCTAGCAGTGAAGACCCAACATTTCCTGTAAAAACAATTGTTGCTGTCTCTTCCCTCACAGTTCCACTAAGATTTTCTGTTCTCACTTCAAACACTCCAGTCTAAGTTGAGGTTAGTGCAGAAGATCGCGTATACTGGACGTCCCTGTTTGGGCATCTGCCCAACACCTGTGAACAAACAGGTAAAATATCTCTACGTCTTCTCACTTCAAATTTGAAGTCTTGTGTCTACTCCACTCACCAGCACCCTGCCCCTGGCACATGAAGATCTCCAGATGCAAAGAATGTTCCTCAGGCCCAGGGAAAGGATATCTCATATATTTTGTCCATGGACCATGAATGTATAGTTCATAGAGCAAAATAGCACAGAAATAGACTCTTCAGCCCACTGCTACTTCATCAACCATCATGCACCCATCTTCACTGATCCCAATGAATTGCTTGTATTGTCATCCACTCTCACTTGCCCCATCCCCAATTCTCCCGCTATGTTATATCTTTGACCTTGATTATATCCATGCATAGTCTTTTTTGCACTGGATAGCACGCAAATAAAGTTTTCTACTGTACCTCAGTACACGTGGTAATAATAAATTAAACTAAGCTAAACTAAACCTACCTACTCTGGAGGCGATTCACACTGGCCAATGAACCTATCTAACAGTACAATTTTGGGGTTTTAAATTAAAAATGGTTGTATACACAATTTAGTTCATGCAGAGCATTTGGTAAATAACATTATCCAAAGGTTCTAATCTATTTTCCTAAATGTAGCATTCTAAATTACCAATCCTAATCAGGGGGTTGTAATAAAATTAATGACCAAAATTGTCACTACACAGAAATAGGACTTATAGCATTTGGAGGTTGAGTGACCATGTTTTTTTTCTGTGCTCAATACAAGCAAAGTGCTCATTTCACTCAGGGCCCAGGAGAGTCGAATACCCAAGTACGTGTACTGAGGTCCACTGACTTCCCAAACCGTATTGGCTGTCATTAAATACCTGACATGGTATTCCAAGGCAATACTTTCTTTTGCAGGAGATTTGAAAAGCCTCTCAAAACGTCACTATCGTACCTGTTTCCTCACCACCCCTGGGGCAGTGTACAAGGCACCCACCACTCTCTGTGTTAACAAACCATGCCCCCCACATTTCCTTTAAACCTCCCTACTCTCACCACAAAGCTATGCCCCTTAGACATTGAACCTTCCATCCTGGGAAAAAGAAACAACATGACAGGCTTATCACCTTCCAGCAGTTGTCTCCACTTCATCCATTCCTCCTCTCACATGGCTAAATCTTTTACTCATTTTTATTATTGTCCTTTTATCCTCCTTTCTCCCTTCATCCCTCATGTAACTGCCTCTGCCTCCTCACTCCACCCCTCCACCAATCTAACTGGTTCCAACGATATAGACAAAGGAATTAAATGTAACATCAATTTGCAGATGACACAAAGCTGGGTGGCAGTGTAAGCTGTGGGGAGGATGCTATGAGGCTGCTGAGTTACTTGGATAGGTTGGGTGAGTGGGCAGATGCATGGCATAATGTGGATAAATGTGAGATTATCCACTGTGGTAGCAAGAACAAGAAGGCAGATTATTATCTGAATGGCGTCAGATAGGAAAAGGGGAGGTGCAAGGAGACCTGGGGTGTCCTTGTATATCAGTCACTGGAAGCAAGCATGCAGGTACAGCAGGCAGTGAAGAAAGTTAATGGCATGTTAGTCTTCATAGCGAGAGGATTTGAGTAAAGATGCAAGGAGGTCCTACTGCAGTTGTATAGGGCCCTGGTGCGACTACAGCACCAGGAGTATCGTGTGCAGTTTTGGTCTCTTAATTTGAGGAAGGACATTGTTGCTATTGAGGGAGTGCAGCGTAGTTCACCAGGTTAATTCCTGGGATGGCATTTCCCGATGTTGGGGGAGTCCTGAACCAGGGGTCAAAGTTTAAGAATAAGAGGTAGGCCATTTTGGACTGAGATGCCGAAAAACGTTTTCACTCAGAATGTTGTGAATCTGTGAAATTCTCTGCCACAGAAGACAGTGGAGGCCAATTCACTGGATGTTTTCAAAAGGGAGTTAGATATAGCTCTTAGGGTTAATGGAATCAAAAGATATGGGGAGAAAGCAGGATACTGATTAGGATGATGAGTCATGATCATAGTGAATGATGGTGCTGGCTCGAAGGGCTGAATGGCCTTCAGCTGCCTCTATTGTCCATGTTTCATATGCCAAATGGAATTAAACTATATTCCATTCTTTCCCCATCCTTGGATCCAACTATCTCCTCTTGCTTCAGTCACACCTCTGCCACCCTCTGCCCTGTATACTGGCTTTCTTCCTCCTCCACCCTCAATCCTATTGCAGAGTTTCAGCCGAAACGCAGTGACCATTCCATTCGATCCAGAGATACTGCGTGACCTGGTTAGTTCCTCCAGCAGATAATCTGTGGCTCCAGTACCTATCTCATTTTGCGGCCCAAACACATTAAAAGTGGCCATTGAAGTATCACGATGCATTATGACCTTTTCACAAACTTTCCATATGGGAAGAGTAAAAAATGATGGTAGCTCCTTGACTTCTTTCAAAGAATAGCTAAGAGGATCAGAAGGTTATGGTGATCATAGCTTTGCACAGCTGTGGGCTCCTTTAGGATATTATTCAATGGAGACCATGTGTTCAGAATTCTGTCAGTCCTCCCATTAAGAATTCATGTTGTGGAACTAATTGCAATGTGAACCATTTGACTTTATTCCACAAGGTTATTTATTAATTAGACAATATGTTCAAATACAAAGTTTCACTTCGTCAAAACTAAAATCAGCCAAACCAACTCCATTATGGGCTCAACGCTTCCTTGGTCATCTGTTGCCAGCCCTGTTTTGTTCTCGTCTATTCTTACCTCCAGTACCCTCCCCTCTACTTTCAGTCTGAAGAAGGGTTCCGACCCGAAACGTTGCCCATCCTTTTTCTCCCGAGATGCTGCCTGACCTGCTGAGTTACTCCAGCTCTGTGTATCTATCTTCTGTTGCACTTGAGCAGAGTAGCCAAAATGGGAGTTATGGAGTTGGGTTAGGGAATGAAAAAACAATGCCTACCTGCATCAAACCCATCCACTAAAACGGCAACACCTTCAAGAGGTAGAGTGGCACAGTAATAGAGTTGCTGCCTTACAGCACAAGAGACGCAGGTTCGATCCTGACTATGATGCTGCCTGTACAGAGTTTGAACGTTCTCCATGGGTTTTCTCCGGGTGATCTGGAATCATCCACACTCCAAGGACATACAGGTTTCTAGGTTAATCGGTGTCGGTAAAATTGTAAATTGTCCGTAGCGGGTAGGATAATGTCAGTCTACAGGGCGATCGCTGGTTGGCGCAGACTCAGTGGGCCGAAGGGCCTGTTTCAGCGCTGTATCTCTAAAGTCTAAAGCGACAATTTGTAAGTTAAGTATAGTAATTAGGCTGGCTCAATATGGCATCAAACTGTTAACTAGTTTGATTGGGAAGGAAGTAATTGAAGGCTTGGGCAGAAATAAATTAATTTCCATCTTTAATTTGCGGGGGCTATTTATACAAACCTTGGTAGTGTGAAGTGAACAGATGGGCTTGAAGGGCAGATAAGGTTGACTGGTATGATTAGTGATTGGAGAACTAGTTCATTTGAAACATGGGCCCCAAACTGTGGACAGCAAACATAGTTATATATATTTTTTAAAGTGGGTTTTGATGGCTTTTCTTTCTAGCAGCAAATCACTGAAGTTCCTCATCAGCATAAGATTGGAGCAGTTAATGTGCATTGTCATCTGAAAGCTCCATCTTACTTTAATCGGCAGCTTGATTGCTTGACATGAAAGGCACTGGTGAATATTGCATTGACAAGAAACCATCATACTTGGTGTACTGATCTGGTGTAAAATCTGGTGGCCTTCATATTCCACCTGCACTTCACGCTGCCTCAGCATGGCCGCCATCATAATCAAGGACCAGTCTCACCGTGGCCACTCCCTCTTCTCCCCTCTCCCAACAGGCAAGAGGTAGCGATGTGTGAAAATGCGTACAGATTCAGGGACAGTTTCTTCCAGCTGTTATCAGGCAATTGAACCAGCTAGAGTGTGGTCCTGACCTCCCATCTACCTCATGGGAGATGTTTGAACTATCTTTAATTGGACTTTATCGGACTTTAATGTTATATCTTCGCACTAAATGTAATATCCTTTATCCTTTATCTGTTCGCTGTGGACGGCTTATAGTCTTTTCTTCATGTAGTCTTTTCTCTGACTGGATAGTATGCAAACAATAGCTTTTCACTGGACCCTGGTACATGTGACAATAATAATATAAACTTAATTTTGATCAGTGTGTTAAAATAAGTGGGACAACTCTTCAGCCAAGAAATCAGAAAATTGTTCAAGATTTGTTCAATTGCAGATGCTAGTTAATACATAAAAGGGTCCAAAGTGCTGGAGTAACTCAACAGGTAGCGCGGCAACCCTGGCGAACTTAGATATGCAACATTTCGGGTCAAAACCCTTCTTCAGTCTTAACAATGACGAGAATGCTTCCAATTCTTTTGCACGTTGTGAAAATCACGAGTGCACCCTTAATGACGAGTCTAGGGAAGGAATATGAGCTCAAGCCTCCGGCTAATCTCTCCTCAGATCCTCTACAGACCATTAGCTGCCATTCAACTCAATTCACTCCAAAGTAATTAAAAATAATAAATTGAATATTGATGATATACTGAGCTTAGACTGACGAATGACTAGATAAGAAATACTGATACTACCACCCTGTTACAAATATCAATAGATTTATAGGGACAAGCAAATTCCCAATCTTCCAATCTACCTAATTATGGTGTTTGCACTTATTTTTTTCTGCTCTTTCACTGTAGCTATAACACTATATTCTACACTCTGATCATTTTCTCTTCTGCACTACCTGATGTATTCATGTATGGTCTGATTTGCTGGATAGCATGTAAAAAAATATTTTTTTAATTGTATCTCAGCACAAGTGACAATAATAAACCAATTCCACTTCAAATACCATTAGGGTGATCATGGCTAGGCCTTGGGCCAAGCTTAACCTTTGTCGCTTAAGACTTCCAAGGGCTTTTGTCTCTAATTTTGTTTTGGCACGAAGTCAGCCCTTCAATAAATAAATGGCCAGACTGAAATTCAGTGGCAATGATAGAGTACAGGTGGGGATTGAGTGTGGGTGTTTCACAGTGCCACAGAGGCGAACACTGTTGCTGGAAGAGAGTCTGGCAATGGCCATGTTAGTAGAAAGAGATGAGTGCCCCATAATACCTGCAGCATGGGAGGTAAGTTCTGATTTAATGGAATTGATTGTGTTTATCAACACAGGCACGTAGTTTGCTGTCTAAACTCAGTGGAGCCTGTTCTTCTGTAGAAGCTACATTTTGATGCCTGATTCAACTCAGGTTTTCAATTATACAATAATCTGTTGCCATAATTAATAAAGAACATTGAGCACTGCTTTAAATTATAAATTCATTATGCATTTCTTCATGCTTTATTTGATGTCTGCATTATTTAGAAAAACGTGCAAATGTAAATCTTGGCCAAAATAGAGCCAGAATAGAGACAAAATAAAAGCAGAGGATTCATGCATTACAAGGCCTTTTTGGCTAATTCTGTATTTCTGTATAAGAAGCCACAGGCTGCTGGCTGGTGCCGGGAAATCTAGATCCCAGATCAGTGTTTCAGATAAGGAAGGACTAAGTATCTGTGCAATTGTATGTATGAGAGTCTTGCAGAGGACCTCCAAAGGATTGTAAATGCATGTTTGATTGGATTGCTGCAAAGGAATTGTAAATAATGTAAATAATGTTGTAATGTGGCTTAAAGACAGTAAAAGGGAAAAAATATATAGAAAAAAATATTTGGCAGTATGGAAATAGCGAAGGAGCAAAGGAACCTGATAGGATTATGGAGAACTTATTATACGACGAGGAAATTGAATAAAGAGGTTATTAGACTGACGAATTGGATAAAGGCAACCTCAAGGCTTGGGATAGAGCTTAAGGAAACTGAAGCTAATCCACCTCTGGGTATTGTTAAAGAGGAACAGAAATATACTAAAGAGCAGGAGCAGGGAAAGGAGGAATCTTTTAAAGGGGAATTGGTTCCAGCGACATTTAAATTTAAGAATCCATTGCTTAGCATGGACCTTGAAGGGGAGGAAGCCAATTATTTGAAAAGATGGATGGGCTTTTTAGATAAAGACTCACAGCCTTCCCTTCGTTCTTCTCCCGTTCCTAGTTCTAATATACCCTGTTTGGCTTGTGAGCATGGCACTCAAATGGATTCGACAGCACCTTTAACTCCACCCACTAACTTCAACCCGTAGTGGAGACATTAGCAATGGAACTACTTAGGGGTGGTCCCCTTATAATCCAATCAAACATATCAATTACATCAATACATTATTGACAGTTCCCCAATCCAATTACAGAGAGTCTAAAACAATGTGGGCTTTTCTTGATTTAGTAATCCTGATTCGATACAATTAAAGCAGTTTCTTAGGATTGCTACCTTTCCTTTATAATTTCCTTCCAGGTTTTATGGGGCGTTCTGCAGTGTTCTTGATTCTTAATATTTGTTCTTATTATTCTCCCTGTATCATTTCAGTGCTATGAGGAGGCTATGCTCCATTCGCTCAGATTTTTTAACATCATGGGTTCTGAGGCAGGGTTAGGTTAATCCGTCCACATATTTTGGATTTGTTGGTGGATCAGGATTACAGGAATGCATTGGATTGCGAGAAAGATGTTTGTTTTCTCACTCCCTGATCCTCTGGCCAGCTTCCTCTCGGTTCCTTTTGATCTTTAGGATCCCGAGTGTCCCTATAACCCCCAGGGATCCAAAGGCTCCTTCGACCTCGTGACCCTCTCCTTCGACTCCTTCCTCCTCTTCATTCGCTCATGGGGCAAGCTGTACTCCAATGCCCTATTTCCCCACAAATATAGCATTGGTCTGATCTCGCTGTCCTATAACTCGTCCAAAGTAACTGTGGGGAAATGGGCTTCCAGGCAGGTATATCATTGAAATAATCTGGTGGGATCCAGATCTCAGATTCTTCTTCTTTCACCTTTTTAGGATCTACTTTGTTTATCTTCTCCCAAGTCATCTCACTATCCTAAGTATTCTCCTAAGTATCTCACTGCCCGAGCCGACTGATACTCTTGTTGGACCGGTCAGTGTTGTCATTTTTAATTAACTCAGCTACATTGAAGCAGGAAGACAGCTCAATAAAAGAACTAAATCTCAAGAAATTAGAAGAAGAACAGAAAGCCTCTAAAGACCATTGAGGCAAGCTCCAACTTAAAAAGAACCATCACTGAAATACTTTATCTGGATGGGCAATTTCAAATTAAAATATCGAAACCTAAGAATGAATGTGGCTCAGGGACACCCACTTTGCACCTAAATTCTAGCTGCTATGAATAATTTGACCAGTTCTAAATTAGATCCTTTAAAGTGTGAGATATGATCCATGACCATAGTAGTGTATAAAAAGAATTAAAATCTGGTATTTGAAGATGGCTTATGGGATCTGGTTAGAAAAGAATTGGAAATTTGATTATTGACTGGTATCTTTTCTTGTCTCGCCCTTAGCAAGACAGCTAGAGGTGGGACAAGATTATTTAGCGATTATCAAGAAAGGGGCAGAACCTGACAGATGTCCAGTACTGCAGTACTGACATGTATGGAAGAATACCCAGGGAACGTGAAGTATAATATATGATAATAAAAGGAATAAGAAAGGCCGAGTGACAAGACTCCCTTCAGGAAGTCAGTGTTAACCACCTAAGAAAGAGAAATTACTTTGAGTTACAGGAAGTACCAGGGGAATGGGTACTTGTTGTCAGAGTCGATGCATTTGACCGGTGGATCAAAATCTATCCAACCGTTGATAATAAAGCGGTTACTATTATCAAGGAGTTAAAAGAAAATTGTTCATAGATTTGGCATTCCTATCTGATTTAATCTAAATAATGATCCACTACATATTAAACCAAATTGATGAAAATTATATAAAAAGCTGGGAATTCCGCAGCAATTGAACTGTGAATATCGTCCGCAAGCTATTGGTTTGTGAAAGGGGTAAGACAGACCCTGAAACCTAAATTAGTTAAATTAAAGGCCAAGACTGAATTTGGCTGGATTAAAGTATTCCCCATGGTATTTTAAATAAGAGTCACGCCTGTAGGGAAATCTGGACTGAACCCAGCTGAAATTCCTATGAGAAACCTTCATTAAAAGTACAATCACTTTTCACCACCTGACTGCGGAGACAACTGGCCACATTCTAGCTTTGATCTTAGTGTTAGAAGAATTATATTATAGAGTAGGAGCAGTGTACAGTGAGAGGCCTTCTGATGAGAGTAGAAGGAAAGAATATGTGGGTACATCTCCACCACTGTAGGAATATCAGTGGAAGTGTGGACTGCTAACTTACTTTATCCCAGGTTCTTTTAGGAACTTCATACTCTACTACAGATCAAGCACAGATGAATTAGCAACATGGATGGAGGGGATTCGCACCCACGAAAATTCGGGAGGTGAAGACTCATCAGACAGGAATCATGTAGCTATGCCCACGAAACTCGGGAAGCTTGATGAAGTTCTGGGAAAATACATCAGCATCTTGTTCTTAAAATGTTTGTTGGAATGGAACAGTCACCATTGTACACTAGTTATCATTGATGATAGGTTATCATATGATAAAAGGGGGGAATATAAATCCTGGCCAAAATAGAGCCAGAATGGAGCCAAAATAAAGCAGAGGATTCATGCATTCATTACAAGGCCTTTTTATCCAATTCTTTATTTCTGTATAAGAAGACACAGGCTGCTGGATAATGCCGGGAAGTCTAGGTCCCATATCAGTGTTTCAGACAGGAAGGCCGAAGTATCTCTGCAATTGTAAGTATGTATGAGAGTCTTGCAGAGGACCTCCAAAGTATTGTAAATGTATGACATTGATTGGATTGCAGTAAAGGAATTGTAAATAATGTTACTAGACAGTTACCCTGCTGTTTGTTGATTGACCAAAGTGCTAAGCCCTAGCAGAATGTTTTGTGTTCCAGGATAAATGTTGCATTATTCAGTTGACTAGCTTCTTTCCAGAAGCTTCTGTAAGAAACATTGTTTTAGACTCTTTGTAATTCGATTGGGGAACTGTCAATATTGTATTGATGTAATTGATATGTTTGATTGGATTGTAAGGGGACCACCCCTATGTAGTTCTGCCTCTCAAGGTTCATGGACCTATAAAAGATAGCCCCATTTTAGATTGGTGTCAATCTTCTGGAAGGGCGCTTGGGACTGCGTGACCTTTTGGGCAGTGTCTGCTTGCACAAGGCTGAAGGGCTTGGCAAGGCAGAGACAAGGATCATATAGGGGAATTTGCAGTTCATTCTAAAAATAAAATTAGTTGGTCCGGAGCTTGAGTCAGTGTTTTTAACTGAACTAGACAAGGGGGGGTAAGCATTAGGAGCGTACTTACACAACCTCTTGATATCCAATCTCTTGATAATCGTTTTTTTAATATAAATTCTCAAGAAACAGAAACAAGGGGTAGGCCATACATAATCTTGACCCTGCTCTGCTCTTCACTTACAAACCGTAGCCATTCATTTCCCTTAGTTCCACTCTGCTACTTGATTCCTAAATCCACCTATTTCCTTTAAACAAAAACAGAAATGCTGGAAGATCTCAGCCAGTCAAGCAGCATCTGTGGAAAAAGAAAACAGTTAACTTAACAAGTCAGAGACCCTTTATCAGAAAACTTGGTGAGCAAAATCGGCATGGGTTACAGCAGTAGAGTTGCTGCCTTACAGCACCAGGGACCCGAATTTGATCCTGTTTGTACATTCTCCCTGTGAACCCGTGGGTTTTCTCCAGGAACTCTGGTTTCCTCCCACACTCCAAAGACATACAGGTTTGTAGGTTAAGTGCTTGGGTAAAATTGTAAATGATCCCTAGTGTGTAGGATAGTGCTAGTGTACGGATGATCGCTGGTCAGCACAGACTTGGTTTCTGTGCTGTATTGCTAAACTAAACTCAAACTTCAATATACTGAACAACTGCATCCATGTGGTTCTGAAATAGAGAATGATAACCCTGTGTGCAAATGCATTTCTCTTCATTTGTTCATTATCCTGAGATAACGGCTGTTTGTTCTTGGTTCTCCAGCTAAGCGACCTTGCAGCATCGATGATATAAATCCACCCCAATCCTTTTTGTTTCACAATAAAGTATTCGTATTACACAAAGTTAATTTTCACTGCCGAGCTGGTCATTTTCTCTACACTTTATTCAACCACACTATGAGGGTCACCTGCCTGTAACAAAGCCTACCCGATTCAGCTGCATTGGCATTTGTTTCTCATTCAGCAGTGAAAGAACATTGAATGAAGTTAATTTGCAAGTCGAATCATTAGTAAAGAAAGCAAATGCAATGCTAGCATTTATTTTGAGAGGACTAGAATATAAAATCAGGGATGTAATGCTGAGGCTTTATACCTACAGACTGCATTATACTGGCACTGGTCAGACTGCATTTGGAGCATCGTGAGCAGTTTCTGGCCCAAAAAGGATGTGGTGGTGTTGAAAAATGTCCAGAGAAGATTAGATTTATAAGAATGATCCCAGGAATGATTGGGTTCACATATGATAAGTGTTTGATGGCACTGGGTATGTACTCGCTGGAGTTTAGGATAAGGGGAGGTCCTCATTAAAACATTTCAGGATTGATCTAGAACCTCAAGACAAAGCAGTCTATGATTTGCCTTCTAGATGTCTAAATCTCCAGTATAAGCTAGATCTGAAGGCTTCACTAGCTTTCCACTGCCTATATTGGCACATTGCAGTTCAAGCATAGAAATATAAACTATTAAACATCTCATGAGTGCCCAAGTAGCTATTGATGGTCACATTGCAGACAGGAAACACTTAATGCTACAGTTAGAATGACTTTACTTATTAATGCGCACTTACTGTACATCCCAGATCCACTGAAAATGCAAGTCCCATTGGAAATGCAGGCTAACAGTGAGATTGAAGTCAAAGAGTGAGATAGATCATTTAAACAAACAGCAATTAAGAATCATAGCCTCATTCAAAGGTAAAAGAAAAAAATGATTTTTGCACTTCAGATGAAGACTACTGTGTTCTGTGAAAAAAGGACACAGAATGCTGGAGTAACACAACCCTCAGAGTTTTTACGTTCTCCCTGCGACCATGTGAGATTTTTCCGAGTGCTCCGGTTTCTTCCCATATTCTTAAGACGTACAGGTTTGTATGTTAATTGGCTTCTGTAACTTTTTCCTATTCTCTAGGACATAGAACTAGTGCACGGGTGATCACTGGGCGGCATGGACTTGGTGGGCCGAAGGGCTTGTTTCCATGCTGTATCTCTAAATTAAACTGAACTAAAACTCAGGGGGTCAAGCAGTATCTCTGAACATTGATAGTTGAGCGTACGGGTTGCGACCCTTCTTCAGACTGGTTTTAGGTGAGGGAGTGGGGTGAAAGCTCGAAGAGAGCAGAGGCAACAAAGCATGGCAGATAGTAGGTGGGCAATCTTTGTTTTGTATATTGGGTTGGTCAACATTGAAATAAGGAGACTAATTATCTACAAAACCAACATACCCTAACATTGAATTTCAATAGGGTTTTTGTGATCTTAAAATAATCATAGCATTGGATTTATGCAGCGTTTTTGTGACCTAAAAACAATGCAGATTGGTTTCTCCCTATGTATTGGAGAGGGGCAATACTTGGTGTATTGGGAATTGTTATCTTCATAAGTTACTAGTCCACAGTGGAAAAGTTTGCTCTTCAAAGAGGTTCAATCTTAAAAGTCCTTAGGTTATTCTCTATTACTAGTGAAAAATATCCATGTAATATTTACTAGGAAGTGCTCATTTAAAGATTTCTGAGTGCATTAATTTTCAACCAAATTGTCTTCTCGGTTTACCACAGCAATCCAAACACTAACCGCTAAAAGATTTAACTGAAATTTCTGATTTATATTGCTATATCAATAATAGTGTTCCAAGTACACATTTGGTATTGTGTCATCAGTCTGGGCACAAAACAAATGAAAATGAATTTATGTATAAACCATTAGGGAGACATGAAATATGATTAATAAAGTTCAGGGTTTCACATTCTTGAAGACTTAATGGGCCTGTCCCACTTGGACGACCTAATCCACGAGTTTAGAAGACCCTAGACAAATTGAAAAAAATGTCAAGGTCGTGTTGACTCGCCAAAGTAAAAGACCTCCTACGACCTCCTACGATTATGTCTACAACCTCCTACGACTCCCCTCAACATCAGTCTTCCACACCTAACACCAACTACGACTAGCTATGAATGGAAAATGATCATATGATAAAATTATGTCATGTTTGCATTTTGTTTCTCGGGCCAGTTACCAACCTACGACTACCTACGACTCCCTACGACCACCTACGACTACCATCACGACCTATCTACGACCTACCTACGGGTAAAAAGTATAAATTTTTTACATGCCGACCTTTTGTTTACTCGTGGAGATTTTATATCAGGCTGGCAAAAAACGCCGCGACCTACTTGATGCCACGAGTACGTGACCACTCACGAGCATGAAGGGCCTGTACCAATTGGGCGACCTAATCCGCGAGTCCAGAAGAGTGCCTTCGACCTTCAAGCTCGAGGGCACTCTCCTACAGAGCCTCGAGCTCGATCGACCGGTCGCATTGAAAATGCGAGCTGGATCGACTAACTGCGAGCTGCATCAACCGACCGCACACACACACACACACACACACATTGCAAAGGTGTGAGCCAGGGACAGCGCTGTCCGCGCGATGGAGAGGAAGGTAAACGGCTGCCACAAAGTACCGTAAATCCATTAGAGAGTGTGGCTGGTGGGGGTGGGGTGGAGAAGGGGAGAGAAGGGGAGAGAGAGGGGAGAGAGAAGGAGAGAGAAGGAGAGAGAAGGGAGACAGAAGGGGACAGAAGGGTGAGAGAAGAGGGAGGGAAGGGGGGGAGAAGGGGAGAGAAGGGGGGGGGAGAAGGAATGGAGACACTTTTAGGAAATATTGTAATAAAGTTAGCAGGAAGTTTAGGTCTTCCTAGGTCGTGAAACTCCAATGAGCCAATCAAAATGGCTGGTCAGCGAAGGAGATTGCCTATGGCTGCCTTCAAGTGCCTGTAAGTAAATAGCGACCCCACCCCACTGGCCTACGAGTGAAATAGACCCATGCCAACCAAATTTTACTCGCGGAAAATGTTTCAATATGCTGGCCGAGAGTAGGTGGGAACCTCCCTCGAGCATGAAGGAGAGTTCCAGCCATGGCATACGACCTCCTAGGACCTTGTGCCGACCATGCTGTGAGTTTGTGTCCAGGGCAAACTCTTCTAAACTCGCAGCTTGTGTCGCCCAAGCGGGACAGGCCCTTGAGGAAGAGTTACGAAAACCTCCTTCGACCTCGTGGCGACCATGCTGCGAGTATGAGTCAAGGGCAAACTCGGCAGAGCTCACCAATTAGGTCGTGAAAGTAGGACAGGGGCTTAAGCCTCCAATAATTAGTCTCACACACATGATATGTAGTCATTGTAA
Source organism: Raja brachyura (assembly GCA_963514005.1). The sequence continues at coordinate 14,819,681 of OY740800.1, forward strand.
TTAGATTTGAAGGAACTCAAAGCAGAGGCTAAGTAAACTCTCTGCACAGATCTGCGATCTTTAATTGGACCGCTTTCTTTATTCAGACTTTATTTCTTTCTTTAATCCCACTTTACCTTACACTAAGCATTATACCCTTTATCCTGTATCTGTACACTGCGGATGGCTTGATCGTATTCCGGTATAGACTTTTCGCAAAAAAACAGTCGTAGTAGGTCATAGTAGGTCGGTCGGCATGTTAGTTGTAGGTAATCGAGGGTAGTCAAAGGTAGTCGTAGATAGTCTTCATCATAGTCGAAGGGAGGTCAAAGGGAGGTCGAAGGGAGATCGAATGGGCTGTCTTCATTCTCCACTATTCGGTGCCCAATTTTCCCAAAGTTAGTCGTAGCTGGTCTTCAACATAGTCGAAGGAGGTTGAAGGAGGTCTTCTACATAGTTGAAGGAATGCCATAGTGTCATCTTCAACATGACATTTTTTCAAACTCTCCTAAACTTTTCTAAACTCGCCAATTAGGTCGCCCAAGTGGGACAGCCTCTCTGTGGGGAGAAGGCAGGAGAATGGGGTTGAGAGGGAAAGATAGATCAGCCACGATTGAATGTTGCAGTAGACTCGATGGGCCAAATGGCCTAATTCTACTCCTATGACTTATAAACATGAACTTATGAAAAGCTTTTCACTTTACCTCAGTACACATGACAATAATAATCTAAACTAAACTAAATAATAAACTAAACCTTTCGTGAAATTTTAAGTATTTAATTTTATGGTGCATTTGGCTGCATATATTCAAGGGACTATTTTCTGCTACCATTGAAGTAATGTTTAAATCTAATCAATTTGCAATGTTTAAATCTAATGTAATAATGTGATTAGTCTCCTCTGGTTTTTAATGGCCCCTTCAAAGGATGTTGTAAAAGTTTTTTGTAATTGGTACCTATTAAAAACTTCATTAACTCCCAGAATCAAACGTCAGTTTTCCACATAGAGTGAAATAAAACAACCAGAAATTGATCACTGCAATTAATTGGAATTGTCCCACAGGTGTACGGGATTAACGGTTGATTTAGTTTAGTTTGGTTTAGAGATACAGAGTGGATACGGGCCCTTTGGCCCACCAACTCTTCACGGCCTATCGATCACTCGTTCACACTAGTTCTATCATACACACTAGGGGTAATTTACAGAAGCCAATTAACCTACAAACCTGTACGTCTTTGGAATGGGGGAGGAACCCAGAGCACTTGGAGAAAATCCACCCAGTGATAGGGAGAATGTACGAACTCCATACAGACAGCACCCGTAGTCAGGATCAAACTCGGGTCTCTGACGCTGTAAGGCAGCAACTCTACCATTGGGCGTTGCCGCCCCATTCATATTTTAATTAATTGTAAACTAATGATAGCCATTAATGATAAGTAGAAATAAGAATAATCACACCAATTCAGATATACCCTCATTGTTGCCTTATGCCCCTGTCCTACTTGGGAAGCATGAACGGAAACCTCTGGTGACCTTGCGACCACCCAAGTTTCCGTGAGGTTCCCGGAGGTTTTGGTCAATCTCCCTAATAGTCTTCAATGTTCCTGCGATTATTTAAACAAATTCAAAACCGGCCTTGACTGAAAATAGGTTGCCGTTTGGTCGAAGCCAGTCGAATGGGGTTGCTATTTACTTACAGGCAGTCAAAGGCAATCTCCTTCACTGACCGGCCATTTTGATTGGCTCATTGGAGTTTTCGGCAAAGATCCGATAGGATCATTGGTTTTCAGGACCTAGAAGATCCGCCGGAAGGTAAAATGCCTGCTAACTTTATTAAACTTCTTAAAACTTTCTCCACTCCTTCTCCCCACCTTCTCTCCCCTTCTTGCCCCCTTCTCGCCCCCTTCTCCTCCCCTTCTCTCCCCCCTTCTCTCCCCTTCTTTCCCCTTCTCTCCCTCTCTAAAGGACTTACTGTGCTCTGTGGCAGCCGTTTACCTTCCTCTTCATCGCGCAGACAGCGCTCCTCCGCTGTCCCTGGCCATCACCTTCGCGATGTGTTTGTGTGTGTGTGTGTGGGGTCGATAGCAAAGATCCTGTAGGATCTTTGGTCAGTAGATGCAGCTCACGCTTCCAGGTGAGTCTTTCCAGGCGAGTGACCAAAACCTCTGGCGACTCATGGAAACCTTGGGTGGGGCGCAAGGTCACCAGAGGTTTCTGTTCAGGTTTCCTAAGTGTGACAGGGGCTTTAAACACTAAGACTTAGTGTTAGGACAACTACCTCTCCCTCAACTCCAGCAAGACAAAGGATTTAGATCTTGACTTCAGGAAGCATGGTGCACTTCAGGAAACATTCCCCGATCAGGTTGCATCACAGCTTGGTTTGGGGGACTGCAAGGAAGCATAGAAAATTGTAGATGTAGCCTAGTTCACACGGAGCGGATTCACCACCAATTATTCTATCTACATTTCATACTGCGTCGGAAAAGCAGCCAACATAATCAAAGACTTCTTCCACCCCGATCATAGCTTCTTCTCCCTGTTCCCGTTGGGTAGTAGAGACAGCCCAGGTTCATTAGTTGTGAATTGCTTGTGATTATTTAGGGCACTCAGTCAGTTATATTAGGACCTACTAAAACATCAAATATATTAAAACATTGTTTTACATTCATATAGCAGCTGAAATAAATAATTCCAAAAAATATATATTTTGGGCTATTTTTCCCAACATTATATGCATCTCACTCATTTAATTGGGATTGCCATGCCTACACCAAGTTTTATCAGGTCAAGACCTAACAGGTGGGCTTCCCAGTCTGTGTATATGTATTGGGGAATTGGTACCTCCCCATTAACCACCATGCAGTCTACTGGAGTGGATAATTGCAGTTGCAGTCAGCTGAGGCTGTAAGGTGCAGGCACTAGCTGATCATCATCATGACAAACCTGGAAGCGGAGACAGGGGGGGCACTGTGGCACGACGGTAGAGTTGCTGCCTTACAGCACCAGGGAACTGGGTTCGATCCTGACTACAGGAGCTGTCTGCAGTTTTGGTGAGCGGCAACTCACCCTCCGCACAACAACCAGGGAATTAGGACGGCTTCTACCTGGCAAATGCAAACATAATTAAAACCCAGCAGTAATCACTCGTTACCTGCACCACCGCCATTTTGATGCTCTTTTCTTAGCATAGCGGGTGGCCTGTTCTTATAAGGTGAGCTTCAAAAAGAGCAATCTAACAATGTATATTTATTATATTGTCCCTGTTTTCAGAACTGTTTTCAGAACCTGACAAGAATACCCATTTTTAGTATCTGATCGATGCTAATCTCATTTCCTTTGAGACATCGGGAAATTAAATGGCTCTTAGTCATGTTCCTTTTGGCTAAATTAATTCTTTAAAATACAACACTAATTTCTCTCCCAATGAGAATTACTGGTTCCCAAGTTCCAGTTAATTGGAATAGGAGCTGCCGCTCACCAAAACTGCAAACACTAGTCAGAAATCAATCAGGATCAAGGCCACAGAATATTCTCCTTGTATTCTTTCCATTTTACCTCTTCTTATCACATTTGATGGTTTCCATCATACCTCACATTAATATGAAGCAAAGAAAGGCCTTTCACCCAATCTGGTTTGTTAATGTTTTCATAAACTATGTTTACCTCCAAAAACATTGACCTTGGTGATCAGTAGATTTTTGCTTCTTAATGGAAGCAGGAGATATGAGGTTAGTATAAGCGTAAAGGGCTGAGTGGACTTCTCTTGATTCAATTTCTGATGTTCTCCTACCAGAACACTCAGTGGCACAGTGGTAGAGTTGCTGGCTTACAGTGCTTGCAGTGTCAGAGACCCAGGTTCGATCCTGGCAAAGGGTGCTTGTCTATATGGAGTTTGTACGTTCTACCTGTGGCCTGCATGGGTTTTCTCAGAGAACTTCGGTTTCCTCCCACACTCCAAAAACGTGCAGGTTTGGAGGTTAATTGGCTTGGTATAAATGTAAAAATTGTCCCTAATGTAGGATAGCGTTAATGTGCGGGGATCGCTGGTCGGTGCAGACTCAATGGGCTGAAGGGCCTGTTTCCGAGCTGTATCTCTAAACTAAACTAAAATAAACTAAACACAGGAATACAAAGGTAGGTGTAGACTACTCATCCCATCAAACCTATCCTACTATTCCATATGTTCACTGTTGATCTGCTCAGTCTTCCCTAGTTCCGCATTGTCCTCAATTTTCTGATATTTCAAAAATGTATCGATATTCATTTTAAATACCTCCACGATCGTGCCATCACAACCCTTCAGCTAGAGAATTCCAGAGAATTACCATCTTCTGCAATAAGAAACTACTCCCTCAGTTTCAAATGGGTTCCACCTCATCTTGTATTTTGCTCCCCTCATTGAAGATCCTCCTAGTAGTGGAAACACCTCAACAAATACCCTGTCATATCAGGGTGGCACTGTGGTTCAGTGGTAGAGTCTCTGCCTTACAGTGCCAGAGATCTGGGTTCGATCCTGACCTTTGGTGCTGTCTGTACAGAGTTTGTACGTTCTCCCTGTGACCATATGGGTTTGTAGGTTAATTGTAAAATGGGCCCTAGTGTGAAGGATAGTGTTAGTATCCAGGGATCGTTGGTCAGTGCAGACCCGGTGGGCCGAATGGCCTGTTTCTATGCTGTATCTCTCAAGTCTAAATTCTAAATCCTCTTATGAATTTATACATTTCGGTAAGATCATCCTCATTCTTGTAAAGCAATGAATAAAGTCTGTTTTTTTTATTATAATATAAGACTATTCTCAACCTAGCAGTTAGGCTAGTGAATCTGTACTGAACTGCCTCTGACACGAGTTTTATATCCTTTCCTTATAAAGGGGATCATAAAACTTGAAAATTGTTGACAACTATTTTTCCCTCAAACATGTATTTTGTCTCTTAAAGCTTATCCATTTCCATAGGACAATATATCCCTGTCTCTGGAAACTAAAGCATTACCATGTTCTAATACTCTTAGAGCTATCCAAAGGAAAATATAGAATGAAAATGAGATCCTTTCAAAATGCAGATCTATAGCAGTTTATTGTTGCACCAAACCATTTTATTTTCAATGTTCTCCTCTCAGCTGTAAAGTCAACACAGCATGTCAGCCACGACAAGCAAAGCAGCTTGTTTCAGTTGGCCCTGCAGCAGTCAAAGCCGTGACAAATAAACTCATTAAAGTTTGGAGCCGTGTACATGGAGCCAGGGGTAACATGTTCAATAAGTTCCAAGTTATTGCCTGAACATCCTTAAGGCAACAGAAATGAAATTTCTTCTTTCTTTCTTGTATTCATTTCTGCAGAACTGTCAATCGAATAATAAACAAATGAGAATAATGCTTTACATGCCAAATATCCCGGGACTTCTGCAAATCCCAAGTGGATTCAGCAACACATTCGCCTCCTTTATCACTTCTTTTTAGAATGGGCCAAGGAACTTTCTACTGAAACCTACCAAAAACCCCCGTGCCAGGTAATGTGTCCATGATCAAGTGGACTGCTCTATTCCACTTCCAAAATTGAATTAAATTGAACTCATCGGAAATAAGTTTGGAAGCAGAATTGAATGCATTTCTGCCCCTATTAACTTTGTATATGTAGATGTGTTGGTTAAGAGAGTCAAGAGAGTTGATTGTCATGTATCCCAGATAGGACAATGAAATTCGTGCTTGCTGCAGCACAACAGAAGCATAAATACAGAACAGTTCAGTGTGTCAATATAGCAAAGACCATATATATATACACAGTTTGCAGACAACACTAAAATTTGTGGAGTTACAGATAATGCGGAAGGTTGTCAAAATATACAGCAAGATTTAGATCAGCTACGGAAATGGGCAGAGAAAGGGCAGATGAAGTTTAACCTGAGCAAGTTTGAGGTATTGCACTTTAGGAGATCGAATGCAAGGGGAAAGCATTCAGGTAACGGCAAGCAAACAGGTGGTGGCAAGACCCTTAAAGCATTAAGGTAAAGAGGGATCTTGGAATTCAAGTTAATGGCTAGGGTTAAAGTGTCAACAGAATAATCAGAGTGGTAAAGAAGGCATGTGGTGTGATTGCTTCCACCCTTAAAGCATTAACATACAGAGGGATCTTGGAGTCCAAGTCAATAGCTAGGGTTAACATCTTAACACAAGTATACAGAGTGCTAAAGAAGACATATAGTGTGACTACCTCCATCAGTTGGGGCATTGAGTATAAGAGTCAGGAAGACATTTTACTTCGGAGTCTCGTGAGTGACTTCGTGAAGACCCCGCCAGCACACATGCGCGACATATCGTCGCTCGCATTTGCAGACGACAGCTGGAGGGGGGAGTGCGCTTCCCCAACGGAACCTTCAAAAGAGGCCTCAAGGTAAGTTTAAACTAACCTTGAGCTGGTTAGTCCCTGTGAGGAAATTCTTTACTTACAGGAATGATGGAGTCGAAGAAAGGGAAGGCGAAACATGCCTCCAAGGGCCGTGGGACTTCGGATGGGAGTCAGCGGCCGCAATCCCCGGAGCTGCCCGCAACACCGGCAGCACCCGCTCCGCGGGCCGGGAAAAAATCGCGGAAGTCGGGGAGCCCTGTGCAGTTGGCAGGGCCCGACTCTCCACCACAGCAGGCCAGGGAGCTGCACGTTGGTCGGAGCACCGTGCGGGAGCAGGGCAGGCAAGACCCTGACTCCCTGCCGCTATCGCCGAAACAACAAAGGGCTAGTGGCAAACAGGTGCGTAAAACCATGCCACGGTCAGCGGCACGTTCTGTTCCCCTGTGTTACAGGTCTCCAGAGGGTGGACCAGGGGGAAAGCCGCATCCAGGTCGAGCCCCGCTGCAGCAGCCGGCATCGACATGCCACCGGAGAAGCCTGCCAGATTGCGGACTGGTGATGGACCTGCTGGGAAGTCAGGGAGCCCCGCAGGAGCGGCAGGTACAGGCTCACCACTGGGACAAGCTGCCAGAGTGCAGGCCGGTGGCAGTACGTTTCGGGCGTGTGGCCCCGCTGAGGCGGCTGGCAGCGACTATGCGCCGTCTCAGTCCTTGTGAGATAAATTATCTCACAACACACCAGCTGCAGGAACAGGTGTTGACAGAGGCTATGGACAAATACAAAGCCCACGGTAATTGTGTATCGCTTAATGTCCCAACGGTCAACACGCCCATCTGGGGGAACATTAGTCCCAGGATCAGGGCCCAGGAGCTAAAAATTCAAAAGATCCTCAAACTATTGACGTCAAGCATCACGGCTTTTGCCAGAACCCTGAACGGAACAGAGATGACGGAGGAGCAACAGGATGCTCTGGCTCTATTGTGTAACACACAATACGAGATCAACTGTTTCAGGAAAAGCTCCATCCGGCCCACACTTAACCCAAAATTTCCGGGGTTGTGCAAAGCCTCTGCTACTCCGCTGCCAAGACAGTTGTTTGGGGAAGACCTGCCTAAACAGTTCAAAGACCTGGATGAGGAGGCTAAAGCAGTAGGCTTAATGAAACCACCGTCATCAGCCAGGCCACAGGCGTATTGGAAGCACCATCCATACGTAAATACCAGGCCTCGGGGACAACCCGACAGGGCACTGAGAGCATATCCACCGGCCACACCCTATCAGCAGAAGCCTTTTTTAGGGCAGGGCCAACAGCGGCCAGCATGGAAGATGCACCAACCCCCCACCCCAGCAACACAATGTGTCACGAAAGCCCAGAACATCAAGCCCCGCCGATAACCATGGAGGTCAGGGGGTCTGGTTCTCTTGAGAGTGCTGCATGCATAACCTCACAAGTAGGAGGGAGGTTGCGTGCATTCTGGGATGCATGCGGGGACTATAACTTCAGATACCTTTATTTTACAAACTATTCAGGGTTATGAGATTGAATTCATAAATGGGCATCTTCCCCCAACTCAACATGTACCTGACTGGAAATTTGCACTTTTTCAAAAAGAGAAAGAGGAAGGACATGTAGAAATATTAAGGCTATATGCCAAGGGGGTAATAGAAAAAAACGACACATGAACCTCTTGAGTTTGTGTCTAACATCTTTACCAAAACCAAAAAAGATGGTGGATGTCGAATTATCATTGATTTAACCCACTTGAATACCTTCGTACAATATACCCATTTCAAAATGGAGAAATTTGAAATGGCTAAACAGCTGATTTCACGAGGGTGCTTCATGGCCTGCATCGATTTAAAAGATGCATACTTATCAGTACCTATAAAGGAACATCACCGGAAATTCTTAAAATTTGTCTGGATGGGGCAACTGTGGCAATACAAAGCCCTACCCAATGGACTTACCACAGCCCCTAGGTTATTTACAAAAATGTTAAAACCAATACTGGCATCTCTTAGACAACAAGATCACATAGTCATGGCATATTTAGATGACATCTTAATTGTGGGGAAAACTCTTGAAATAGTGGAACTAGCAGTAACAGCTACCAAAACATTATTCGAGACACTAGGGTTTGTTATCCATCCAGACAAATCTAAGTTCAACCCATCTGTGGTTGTGGACTATCTGGGATTCACGATTAACACCAATCCCAGCCAGCAAAGCAATAGACATAATAGAGGCCTTGCTTACGCCTGAAAACCGACTATTAGACATGCTGCTAAGGTAATTGGAAAGCTTGTAGCTACATTTCCAGCTGTGCAATTTGGCCCATCACATTATCAAAACTTGTAAAGAGCAAAAATCTCAGCATTAAAAGCAAATGCTGGACATTTTGACAGGCCTATGTAGCTGCCCGATCAAGGCAACAATTGAGCTACAATGGTGGGTTAGCAATATTAGTGATTGTTTTAATCCCATCATTATATCCAACCCATCAGTGGTATTACAAAACGACGCAAGTGCCCAAGGCCAGGGAGCTACCAACACCACTTCAAGTTGTGGCGGCAGATGGGATTCGCACGAGTCTACACTTCTTCAGTCATAAGGTATAAACGATTTGGAAATGCTGGGAGCATTTCACGGGCTGCGGGCTTACAGCACAAATTTACATCATATGCATGTCCGTCTTCAAATAGATAATACCACTGTGGTGGCATATTTAAACCATATGGGTGGTATCAAGTCAATATCTTGTGATGAATTGGCAAATACAATTTGGCTCTGATGTATTGAAATAAATATTTGGATATCAGCTACTTACCTTCCGGGTAAGCTCAATACAGTGGCGAACACCAGGTCACGAGTATTCAATGACAACATCGAGTGGATGTTGAACCCCCAAATATTTGATAAAATTATAGCTAAATTTGTAACACCAGATATCGACCTTTTTGCGTCCAGGTTGAACCATGAGATACCAACATATGTATCTTGGGAACGAGATCCTGGGGCAGTGGCGATGGATGCATTCTCGCTCCATTGGGGGAAATGGTTTTTCTATGCATTTCCCCCATTCTGCCTCATCAGTCGGGTATTGCAGAAAATTCAACTGGATTCTGCAACAGGCATTCTGATAATACCTGACTGGCCTACACAACCATAGTACCCGGAGGTCCACAATATGTTAAAAGCTCCATGGGCACAAATTACCAAATGCCCAAATTTGGTCACCAACCCCATCACTGTGGAGTGTCATCCGTGCCATGGTCATCTGAACCTGTTGGCTTGCAGGTTCTGAAGAGGCCACTGCTGGAGTTCAGACTGTCATCCAGGACCATGGACATCATAACGGCGTTGTGCAGAGAATCCACTAGGAAGGAGTACCTAACCCACATCAGAAAATGGGAAGCCTGCTGCAGTCGGACCAAGACTACCAACAACTCTGCCACGTGAACCCTAACGTGTTGGAATTCCTCGCGGGCCTTCATTTTGATGAGGGACTCAGCTACAGTGCCATAAATAGTGCCAGGAGTGCACTATCGTCCTACCTCAATATAGGATTGGGATCGCACCAGCTGGTGTCAAAACTAATGAGGAGTATTTTCAATACTCCGGATGAGAAGAGCTCATCTCCCCCATCCCATCCTCACTACTTTCTACAGGGGCACCATAGAGAGTATTCTGTGCAGCTGTATCTCTGTCTGGTTTGGGGACTGTAGAGCCTCCGACTGGAAGTCTGTGCAGAGAGTGGTGAGGACAGCGGAAAAAATCATCGGGACCTCTCTCCCCTCAATCGGGGATATTGCGACCAAAAGCTGCATGTCTAAGGCCAGCAGTATTATAGAAGACTCCACACATCTCCATCACGGACTGTTCACTCTGCTGCCCTCGGGAAAAAGATATCGCAGCATAAGGAGCAGAACATCAAGGTTCTGCAACAGCTTCTTCCCACGAGCCATCAGACTCCTGAATGCCATGTAATGGGCTACCACCATTGTCTATTTATCCTTTTCATCCATTCCTATCCTTCGGTTAATTTATTGTGTTGCACAGGGAGCCAAATGCAACGTAATTTCGTTTGGAACTGCATGTATCAATGTATTTCTAAATTACAATAAAGTTTGTTTGACTTGACTTGACTTGACAATACTAACCCTCCACGACCAAGATACGGCATTACCTGGGATGTAGGGGTGGTGTTGACCCTGCTCAGGAGCTGGTCGCCCATGATGAGGTTACCGCTGGACAAACTCACCTACAAAGTGGTGATGTTGATGGCACTGACATCTGCACAACGGGTCTAGACTTTGCAGAAACTGAGATTGGACAGTATGATCTCGCCCCCTGACAAAGTAACCTTCTTTTTAGAGGAGTTGCTTAAGCAGCACAGACCTGGATCTACAGGGCTGCAATTGGAATTCCGAGCGTACCCCTTTGACGCTACACTCTGCATAGCCACCCATCTTCGGTATTATATCAAAGTCACACACACCATCAGGAAGATGGAGCAGGGTCTGTTCATCAGCCACAAGAACCCACATCACCGGGTGACGGTGCAGACTATCTCCAAGTGGCTCAGGGTGGTGTTGGGTGCAGCAGGTATCGATACTAACGTTTTAAAATCTCAATCTTTTTCCTAGAGTAAAAATAGCAAACACTAGAGGGCACAGATTTAAGGTGAGAGGGGCAAAATTGAAAAGAGATGCGCAGGGCAAATTTTCTACAGGGAGAGTGGTGGGCACTTGGAATGCAATGCCAGGGATGGTAGTGGAGGCAGATACATTAGTGCATTTAAGAGGCAAAGAAATGAGGAATATGGATTATATGCACACAGAGGTGATTAGTTTAACCTGGCACCATGAGGGTTGAAGGGCCTGGTCCTGCATTATACTGTTCCATGCTATATGTTCTAATGTTAATGACCCTGATGGGCTGAATTTCTAAGTACCAGGAGTTAATGAGTTAATCATTTGTGAAAATGATGCCAGGTGTATCCATGCCAGTTTCAGGACCGTCTGCATACAATATTTGTTTGTGGTTTGCTTTGTGGTTTTGTCGTAACATTGCCTTGTTGTTGGAGAGTGTCACAAAGGTCATTGCACAAGAATGAAGGAAGTCATGAGACTGGCAAGAGACTGATGCTGGATTCACCCGTTAGTAAATGTGCCAATGTCCATTCTGCCAGATTTAAGATAGTTATAATCCCACTGACACAGCATGTGGTAAATGCATTACCAGGTGACCAGAAATGCCAGACCTGGTTTTCTACCTTGTGGTATGCCTTGAACACCATGCTGGAGGATATAGCATTGAAAACCAGTTGGGTTTTTGAGGCAACTGCAAGAAAAACAATGGAAAGGAATATTCCCCCTCTGCTGAGTTGGCAATAGCCAAGGGAAAACCATAAGACCATACGAGTAGAATTAGGCCATTAAGCCCATTGAGTCTACTCCGCCATTCAATCATGGCTGATCTATCTTTCTGTCACAACCCCATTCTCCTCCATCCTCTCTGTACGCTTAGACACCTTACAGTAACTAATCAAGAATCTGTCAATCTCTGCTATACAAATATGTATTGACTTGGCCGTCTGTGACAATGTATTCCACAGATTCACCACCCTCTGACTAAAGAAATCCCTCCCGCGTCTCCATTTTGTGGTACGTCCTTTTATGCTGGGGCTGTGCCCTCTGGTTCTAGACTCTCCCATTACTTTAAACATCCTTTCCGCATCCACTCCACCTCGGCCTTCATTGAAAGAAGGAAGTCAAGCTGAAGGTGCTGTTTGGTTTAGTTGGTCACTGAGACAGAGACGTTTACTATGCTATTAAACATTTTAATGGGATTTTCAAACTATTTGAATATCTTCAAGTAGCAATGTTACAAAATTTTGCGATTTTAAAAATCAAGTCTGCAATTTATCCAATCAGATAAAGCATAAAAATAAGTTTAATTTGACACCTAATTCACTTTCATATCTTCAGTATTAAGAAAGTTATGGCCATTTTCATACTCGGAAATTAGCATCTTGTTCCCCATTGCCTTTCAATTGACTCAAAAGCTGTGATCTGGAACAGTTAAAAGACCATAACTTTCTTAAAAATTAAGAGCTCAATTCAATGAAATTTTCAGTTATTATAGATTGAAGCATTCTGAAACAAATATGAAACAATCTTACTTGGATGACCTGAAATTAAAGCATATAATTAGTTAGTTATCCAATTGTAGCTAATTACAAAATTCAATGAGTAGATCTAAACATCTATTCATTTCTTAAGAAAAGATAAACTTTTTTTAAATTGCCTAAGTGTCCAAATAACATTCACACAATAATCCACAATATAACATAATTTTTAAATCTCATTTTCATGAATTTCTGGGCCAAATGGAAGGAATTTAGTGTTTGATTCCTGTAAATTAATGGCCATTTAAATCAACTAGCGAGTGGGTTTTAGTGGAATGCGGTGAATTGGAACGTTGCGGTTAACGATGAAGTCGGGAGGAAAAATACTGTTCATACATTTTTTTGGACCCCATTTCGCAACATGAAAATATTATTAAAGCCTCCCGAAAAACCAACTTTTAATATAAAATTAAACTATTTACCTTTTTTTCTCCCCGACTCTAAATCCTTCCGGTTGTCGGCGCTCACGGCTTTTGAAGGTGATTTTTAAATTACTCTAGTTAATAAATAAATTAGAGTAATTTAAAAATACCTTCATTCATGAAATGTCGGAGCGATTTTTCTTCCGCAACGAAATCGCCCGACATGGATCGATTTTCCCTGCCTGTGGAAAAACGGCACTTTAAACCCGCCCCCCTCTGAAAGGCGCCAGTCACGCACACGGGGAGCGGCAGAACTGCAGCGCTGCTCAAGGTAAGTTTTGTAACATACCTACTTCAAGATGCAAGATACATTTATTTGTCACTTGTACCAGTTGGCACAGTGAAATGTGATCACCATACAGCCATACAATAAAATAAAGAAGACAACACACGAGAGAGTTCAACACACAATGGAGAGATTTAAGTTTCTTGGAGATGTCAAAAATATCGAGGGAACTTTGATTGATTATGAGGTTGCTGGCTGCAATTTGTTACTTCAGTTGTGTGGAATATTCATTGATCCATGACATGGGATTGTACGTGGTATTTGAGATGCAAGGTGGGGGTGTGTCCATTGAGAGGAACAGATTTGGACCTGGAAAAGTGAGACAAATGATTAGGGGCTCAGAAGGGTCCTAAACCAGAGCTCATGAAATGGACAACGGGCATTTCTGTTTGTGGAACCAAACACAAGCATGAAAGGATAGGTCAGCACCTGTTTGAAGTAAGCATACATTGTGACAAACAGCATGAACAGCAGCAGGTGAAATGGCCTGACCTATGAGAAGCAATGGGACAGATACAAAGAGATGTTTACTTCTCATCCCAGTGCAGAAAGTAGAAATATACTTGTAGAGGGTCATGGGCACAATGTCACGCAAGCTGACTACAGATGCTGTGAGACTTCTGGGGAAGAGTCAGACAAAAACAGTTATTATCCTGAACCCAGGGAGGGAGGGAATGGGATGAGGTGAGCAGAAAGCCAAAATCATACCCAGGAACCAGCAGAGTATATATATTTAGTGAGCTGAAAATATATTGACATTTCACACGGAAATTGTAGCATTCTGTGTTCAGAGGTTGTCCTACTTTGCATTGTCAATGCATGTACATTTACCAGAGAATGGCTTCTGTTGTGTTGAACGTTGAAATCCGAACACTGTTGAACACTGTTGAACAAACATAAAATAAATTGATATAAGAGTTGCGTGACATTCAGCATGGGGGTATAATAATTGTAAGCATCAATGCTCAGAGATTGGATGGTATCCAGTTTCAATGCATAACATGTGTGCAGCATTTAACTCAATTGGAGGCTCTGCAACAGTCCCTACATTGATAAGTTTATCTTAAAGAATTAATTGGACTGTTTTCCCCCACTTCATGTGATGTGCGTGATTCTCAACCACTAATGTTTAAGGAACTGCAGATGCTGGTTTACACAAAAGATAGACACAAAATGCTAAAGAAACTCAGTGGATCAGGCAGCATCTGATAGAAACATCGAAAATAGATGCAGGAGCAGGCCATTCGGCCCTTCCAGCCTGCACCACCATTCAATATAATCATGGCTGATCATCCAACTCAGTATCCCTTACCTGCCTTCTCTCCATACCCCCTGATCCTTTCAGCCACATCTAACTCCCTCTTAAATATAGCCAATGAACTGGCCTCAACTACCTTCTGTGTGGGGAAGAGAAGGTTCAGAACAAAGTAGAGTCTGCATCGATGACTCAGGAAAGGTGGAGCCCACAACAGTCCATTGTTGGCTGGGGATAGAGTAATATTGAAGGGTACAAATGATGAAATTAGCAAGAGGGCTATGGTGGAGGAGGGATGGAGAGAGAGGGAATGCAAGGGTTACTTGAAGTTAGGGAAAACAATATCCGTGCCGTTGGGTTGGAAGCTGCCCAAGCAAAATATGAGGTGCTGTTCCTACAATTTGCATGTGGCCTCATTCTGACAGTGGAGGAGGCCCAGGACAGAAATGAATGCATGGGAGAGGGAAGGGTAATTAAAGTGTTAGGCAACTTGGAGATCGTGTAGGCCATGTTGGACTGAGCGTAGGCCAACAGACTTAAAATTTGCAGCTGCTATCTCATTGCTTTCTCCATGTCAGCCACTGCAACTATACAGAAATTAAAAATAAAAAATAGGGAGCCTTGATTTTGCCTTCATTGTGTCTACACATGGATCCATCCCTCACTCAAGATCCTACCTATACGTGCTTTCCTGGGCTCTAGGTGGCCCATAATGCACAAGCACAAAATGATATAGGCAGGGATCGGACCCATGGATTCTACACAGGGACACTGCTGCAGCTGCCTAAACTCACAGAACCGATCTGATGCCCCCAGCAGTTCATTGATCAGTCACTCAGTCACACTGTGGACACAACATGTCACTTTAATTCATGTCTCTTGCCCAGAGTGGGTGAATCGAGGACCAGAGGACATAGGTTTAAGGTGAACGGGGAAAGATTTAATAGGAAACTGATGGGCTACTTTTTCAGACAAAGGGTGGTGGGTGCATGGAACGAGTGTATGGAACAAGCTCTCTGGTAATTGAGGCAGGGACTATTCCAACATTTAAGAAACAGTTGGATAGGCACGTGGATATGACAGGTTTGGAGGGAAATGGACCAAACCCAGGCAGTGTAGCTGGGACTGGCCAGTGTGGGCAAGTTGTGCCGAAGGGCCTGTTTCCACACTGTATCATTCTATGACTCTATGACCCTACGTATGTTTGTTGTGGAGGTTAGCTCTTTATTTGACAGTGAGAGCAAAATGTAGGTGCACACTGTGGGATCAACTTGAGCTATCAATGAGGCAATGAGATTTGTGCATTTTAATGACATCTTCACCAGTGTGAGTGATGCAGTGGCCTTTGCATTTGTGTCAATTGTTCATAAGCATAGAAACTCCCTTTCCAATTCCCAAAGCTGCTTTTCTGTCCTTGGCTTCCTCTACAGCGAGAGTGAGGCCACACGTAAACTGGAGATACAACACCTTATATTTTATGTTAAAGAAGGAACTGCAGATGCTGGAAAATTGAGGGTACACAAAATGCTGGAGAAACTCAGCGGGTGCAGCAGCATCTATGGAGCAAAGGAGATAGGTAACGTTGCGGGCTGAAACCTTATATTTTATATTGTTTTAAAACCTAAAGGTATCAACATTTAATTTTCCAGTTTCAAGTAATAACTCCCTACCCCCTCAATCTTTCTTGTGCTCCCCCCCCCTTCATAACTCTGGTGAGCAACCACTTCACCCACAATATCCCAACCCCCCCGCCTATCCTCCCCTACACTCATCCACCCACGCAGCCACACCCCTCACCCACAGCCCCACTCCATACCCACACTCCCCACCCACACCCCAACCCCCAAATCTCACCATCACTCCCCCACATCCCCCCACCCACACCCCCCACCCAACCCCCACCCCACACCGCCAACACTGCCCCACAACCCCTGTTCCCTTCCATCTATACCCTTCCGATTTTATATTTTACTCTTGGTCACTCTTTATTTGACCAACTTGTGTCTCCTTTTCACCACTAGCCTCTGTCACTTATTCCACCCATCTGCTAATCAACCCACCCACACCTGCATTCACCAATCACTTACCAGGCATTGTCCAGCCTCCACCTCTGTTTTCCAGTTTCCGCTCTCCTACTACAGCAAGTCTGAAGAAAGGTCCTGACCGAAACTATCGCCCGTGATCTCCCTCAGATGCTGCCTGACCCGTTGAGTTCCACCAACACTTTGTGTTTTGCTCAACGTTCCAGCACCTGCCGTTCCTTGTTACTCCCTTTGCAGTTCCCTTTGCCTTGAGAAATTCCCAGCCCGACTTTCCAAAGGGGCATGTCCTCAACCAAAAATGTCTGCAATCACCCAGAAAGCACAAGAAAATTATTTTCTTAACACGTTTATTTTCTTAACACATACGAAGAGACACAAATTGTTCAAATGTCTTGGTGCATGGTTTCCCAGGTCAGAGAGCATTAGCGAGGGCATGGCCACAAGTGGTCTTGTAAGCGGCTCAGAAGTAGTCTTATAATATGACTCACAAAGATCCCATGGAATTTGTTAAGGAGAATTTTTTTTCAAAATGAAAACAGCTACTGGATACAAAATCACTAGCTAATTTGACATCATAGACATGCCCAGGGGCTCATGTGCACCATGAGCAACAAGGATGTGAAATACATTTTGGAAACTGTGCACAAGGGACCCGAATGGATTTTAGTTTTCTTTTAAGCTATAGAACAAAAATGATGCTCTGCCCAAAAAGATTTCACGATCATTAATTATTCTCAGTGAAATAATGTTTTTTTTAATTTATGTGATTGGTCGTATATTCACCTTACCTTATAGGTTGCTCAGAATAGGCAAATACATAATGCCTATGCACAAAGTACAACATTTGTTCAATATGTGTCAAACAGTGGCTTAACTAAGATTATACAACATAATTTAAAAATAAATCAAACGGCAGTACACTCACTGCCAGCATCAGTGTGTTCTAGCTGTATCCATGGAAACTTCCTTAGCTTAACTGCCCCCAAGCATTCTGGAGCAGCTGTACTACAATATGAAGAGAACGCACTGGCTTTAAAGCACAAGAGCCTGACTCAACCCGCAGAAAGCACATTAGCAATGCTACATAAATATGTGAACATTTTTTCTTCAACATTGCAGATAACCCATAAATATAGTGCATATGACTGAAACCCATTGGAAATCAAATACAAACTATAATCAAATACAAAATATCAATACAATTACAATTGATATTGATCTATATTTAATTTAGCTTATGTATATAAGCAATATACATATATATAATTATATTTGTTATTTGATCAGTCTGAAGAAGGGTCTCGACCCATGATACGTCACCCATTCCTTCTATCCAGAGATGCTGCCTGACCCGCTGAGTTACTCCAGCATTTTGTGTCCTCCTCTGATTTAAACCAGCATCTGCAGTTCTTTCCTATATATACTATATATAATTTTGCTTATTTAGAATTTTGTTTATATATATATATATTGCTTATGTAGCTTAGAACCAGCACCTCATATTCCGCTTGGTTAGTTCACAACCAGCACCTCATATTCCACCTGCATGGGCATCCATTCCTCTCTTTCCCTTTCATCTTTCCCTTTCCTCCGTTCCCTCCCATCTATAATCCTTCCTCTTACTTCACCATTAACACAGCTCCTCTCCTTATTTTACAGTTTGGCTTTTCACATTGGTCAATGTCCAACCATCCGCTAATCAACCCCCACTCCCCCCCCCCCCCCCCTCTCTCACTTGTATTTATTTATCACTTGCCAGACTTTGCCCTGGCCCCACCTCCTATACAGTTTTCTTTTCCTGCCATCAGTCCCACCCCCAACCGCACCTGCACCTGCACCCACACCCACCACAATCAATCTGAAAAAGGTTCCTGACCAAAAACATCACCTACATATCTATGTTCTCCAGAATTACTGCCTGATCCACTGCATTACTCCAGCACTTACTGCATTTTTCCCACTAATATAGCACTTTAGTCATCGCATAGTGTTTCTTTAGGAGAATAATCACATAAAAAGCTGCGGGGTCATTGAAATATATGCAGGCAGCCAGAAGCTTATTTTAACAGCTGGATTATGAGGGTTGCCTTCGCAGAGGAGAGAGATGTTGGGAGGGAACTCAAGAACCTGGGGCTAGATAACAAGGCCACAATTACTCCAACTAAAGCATGTGACATGTGATTCAATTTTCAGCCACTAAACCTATTAAATGAATAAAATCTAGCGAAAAAGGACCAGAGACACTTAAAATCCTCAGGGATAGATGGAAAAAATATTTAAAAGGACTAATGAAATATTAAATTTGAAATCGGAAGGACCAGAAGGTCATTGCAGAAACAACAATAGAAAATGCTGAAAACATGTCAGTCAGGTAGCATTTGTGACGTCAAAAACTGAGCTAATATTTCAGATTGAGGACCTTTTAACAAAACTCAAATCTAAGTTACAGTGCAGTTGCTCAGAAACCATGCTTTAATACCGTGGCGGAAATAAAAGCTATTCTGGGCAATATATTTTGGAAGGTTTTGCTTATTGGAGCAGGGATTTATCAGGAAGATCATTGGATCATCAGGATTAAATTGTGTAGAGGAATTATACAAGCAATTATTGTATTTACTGGTATTTAGAAAATAAATACTGAACTAATTAAACGTTTTACTAAGGGGAAATGCTGCACAGGGAATTTCACCCTTGGTTGGTTTTGCCACGTGTGCTAAGTAATAGCAACAGGGTTTTGTCCTCTGCTTCCAAAGTTAAATCTGTAAGAGTTATTGGAATTAACTTTAGAGGCATGGTACACCCCCTGGTTGTATTGCATAGCCCAATTCATGTTTAGTTTAGTTTAGTTTAGTATTGTCATGTGTACAGAGGTACAGTGAAAAGCTTTTTTGTTGCATGCTATCCAGTTAGCAAAAAGACTATGCTTGATTACAATCAAGTCGTGTACAGATATAGGTACACATCACAGTCTACAGATTATAGGATAAGGGAATAAAGTTTAGTGCAAGATAAAATTCAGTAAAGTCCAATTGAAGATAGTTCGAGGTTCTCCAATGAGGTAGATGGTAGGTCAGGACTGCTCTACAGTTGGGGATAGGATGATTCAGTTGCCTAATAGGAGCTGGGAAGAAACTGTTCCTGAATCTAGAGGTATGCATTCTCACACTTAGGTACATCTTTCAATGTTTTCAAGAGAGAGTTGGATTTAGCTCTTAGGGCTAAGGGAATCAAGGGATATAGGGAAAAAGCCAGAACGGGATACTGATTTTGGATGATCAACCATGATCATATTGAATGATGGTGCTGGCTCGAAGGGCAGAATGGCCTACTCCTGCACCTATTTTCTGTGTTTCTATGTTTCTATCTTGCCTGATGGGAGAGGGTAGTAGAGCGAGTGACCAGGATGAGACTTATCCTTGATTATGCTGGTGACCTTGCTGAGGCATGGTGGTGAAGATGGAAGGGAGGTTGCTTTGCATGATGGTTTGGGCTAGGCACACAACTCTCTGCAATTTCTTGCAGTCTTGGATGGACCTTTTCCCAAACCATGAGATGGTGCATCCCAATAAAATGCTTTCTATGGCACATCTGTAGAAGTTGGTGAGAAGTTGGTGAGGACCTGCCAAACTTCCTAACATTTTTAAGGAAGTAGAGGCGTTGGTGTGCTTTCTTGGCCATTGTTTCGATATAGCTGATTCAGAACAAGTTCTGGTGATATTTACTCCTAACAACCTGAAGCTTTCAACCATCTCTACTTTGGCACCATCAATGTATAGCTGGGTGTGTGTACCGCTTTGCTTCTTGAAGTAAATCACAATCTCCTTTGTCTTGCTGACATTGAGGGAAAGGTTGTTGTCTGGCACCAGGTTAGGAGGTTCTCAATCTCCTTCCTATACACCTTCTCATTATTATTTGATATCTTTCCTATTACGGCAGTGTCGTCTGCAAATTTGTAAATTGAGTTGGGTTTGAATTTGGCTTCACAGACGTGTGTACAAGGAGTAAAGAAGGGGGCTGAGATTGCATCTTTGCAGGACACCAGTGTTGAAGATTATTGTAGAGGATGATTTGCCTTTGCCTAGTCTTTCTGTCCTCGCTGCTCCTAACGTTGCATCACATGTCCCTCAGTGTACCAGTCTGCACGTTGCTTTCTGACTTTCACTAGATGCTGTCATCACAGAGTCAAGCTGTACGGCCAAACGCAGCCAAAAGATTTATTCCTACTGGGTGTATACTGTAGAACTCCTCGGCTGGGCACCATGGTGGCGCAGTGGTAGAATTGCTTCCTTACAGCGCCAGAGATCCTGGATTAATCCTGACTATGGGTGCTGTCTGTACGGAGTTAGTTTGTTCTTCCTGTGACTGGCTGGGTTTTCTCCGGATGATCCAGTTTCCACCCACACTCCAAAGACGCACAAGTTTGTAGGTTAATTGGCTTTGGTAAAATTGTAAATTGGTGAAATATAGCGCAGTGGTCTCCATTGTACTGTGAACCATTCCACATTAGTTTATTAGTTGAGATTATCAGTTGTTTTTCTGAAAAAGGGTCCCATCCCGAAACATCGCCTATCCATGTTCTCCAGAGATCCTGCCTGACCCGTTAAGTTGCTCCAGCATTTTGTGTCTGTTATTGGTTGAAACCATGAGCTTCAATCAAGCAATGAAGTAAATATACGGTGTGCGATTGGTGATTTAATTCACTGCGCAGAGGGGGTCGGTAAATCCTCAGCTGTGACCATAGACGTGCCTGCGTCATTTTCCTTCAGGCCAATATTTCAACCAAAAAATGATGACTAAGGCATCTGAACCGGTACAATCACTTCATGTAATTTCAAGGAAAAATTCTTCGGGGATTTGATGAAGTCGTTTCCATGTGAATAGAACATTTGAAGTAGATCGAATGAGAGAGCTGCTAAAGAAGACATTGCATGATCAAAGAGCTTGATGAGAAGCTTTACAAAGAATCAACATACAGGACAAGGGGCGGCACGGTGGCATAGCGGTCGAGTTGCTGCCTTACAGCGCCAGACACCCGGGTTCGATCTTGCGTACAGATGCTGTCTGTACGGAGTTTGTGCATCCTCCCCCAGACTATGTTGGTTTCTCAGGGAGCTCCTGTTTCCTCCCATACTCCAAAGGCATACAGGTGTGTAGGTTAATTGGCTATGGTGAAAATTGTATTTAGCGTGTGTAGGATAGTGTTAGTGTACAGGGATTGCTGGTCATCATAGACTCGGTGGTCTGCACTCTATCTCAAAACTAAGCTAAAGTTGTGCAGGAAATGTTCCTCTGCTGGAAGTGTGCAATAGGATGCAGGATATTTAACTAACTTTGGCAGGCACCCAAATTAAGTGTTCCCTTGGCTAATTAAATGGAACAAATTATTTTTTTGTTCAATATTCATTGGCGGGCAGGTCTGTTCCCTCTGACTAAACTGATTTCTGCCCTTCCTGCTTGAAACAATGTCTGATTCCCTCTCCCATATCTTTACCTTTCATGTGATCTCTTGAGTTAGTCTGGCAGTAAAAGCTTGTAATAACATTACTAAACTCTCATGTGAGCTATAATTAAGCAGCCGATATCAAGCCATTTATGCGACTATAATCAAGAACTTCCTTGACCAGATTAGCTTGCTGTCATGATGGACATGTGCAATGATTCAGGAGAATGTAAAAAAGGGTGCTTGAATGCAAGGTCACGAGGAGCAAATGATGGAGGCCAATTAATTAGTTTAGTTTAGTTTAGAGATACAGCACGGAAACAGGCCCTTCAGCCCAACGCGTCCGCGCTGACCAGCGATCCCCGCACACTAACACTATCCTACACACACTAGGGAAAATTTACATTTATACCAAGCCAATTAACCTGTAAACATGTACGTCTTTGGAGTGTAGGAGGAAACCGAAGACCTCGGAGAAAGCCCACGCAGGTCATTGAGAGAACGTACAAACTCTGTGCAGACTAGCACCCATAGTCAGGATCGAACCCGGGTCCCTGGCGCTGAAAGACAGACGCTCTACCGCTATGTTACTGTGTTGCCCTTTAATCTATTAAGGTTTCTGTTAATACCCTTGTATTCTGGTGTGTTACTTTAGACAGCTGCAAATGAATAACGTTCTCCCACTGAAAAGCAGGCACAATGCTGAGTAGAAACTCAGGACACCTCAGCATGGGCCAAAGGGCAGTCTTCTGCTGCTGTTCAGTCTCACTCCCTTGACAACTTTAGTTTCACGGGCAGATTCCCATAGGAGTCAAAAGCAGCAGAACATACATTAGGTCATAAGCGATAGGAGCAGAATTAGGCTATTTTGTCCATCAAGTCCACCACCTTTCAATCATGGCTGATCTCCCTCCTAACCCCATTCTCCTGCCTTCTCCCCATAACCCCTAACACCTGTACTGATCAAGAATCGATCTATCTCTGCTTTAAAAATATCCATTGACTTGGCCTCCACTGCCTACTGTGGTAAAGAATTTCCCAGATTCACCAGCTTCTGGCTGAATAAATTTCTCATCTCCATCCTAAAGGAAAATCCTTTAATCCTGGACTCTCCCACTATTGGAAACATCCTCTCCAGATCCACTCTATCCAAGCCTTTCACTATTCATGAGAACAGCTGGCCCATTGAGGTGGATAGGAAGTGAGGGATTTATTTTACTCGCATGAGTGGCATTTAGTATTTATTTTAATCTTAACTTTTTCAACATTAGTTTTATTTTTTAACAAATCTGATTGCTTTTGAAAGTTTGTAAATGTAATTGAATTTCAGTGGCTGATTTGATATCTGATCAACCTGCCAGTCCATGTGGATTAAATGGATTAAACCAGTAGTGGCAGCTTCACTCTGATATCTCTGCTGCCTGATGTCCGTGTACGACTGCACGAGGCCGCCGACGGCAACAAGATTAACAAGCGCATCAGGAAGGCTGGCTCCATCCTAGGCGTGGAGTTGGATTCATGGCAGGTGGCCAGGGAGGGGAGGATGCCCCTCTGTGGAGTGTCTTGGGCAATGCAACTCACCCCCTCCATGATACACTGGTCAACCTGAGGAGCACCTTCAGCCGCAGACTGGTTCCACCAAGATGCAGGACAGAATGCCACAGGAGATCCTTCTTCCCTGTTGCTATCAAACAGTGCAACTCCTCTCCCTTCTGTCATGGGCTAGACTGACCAGCTCCCCCCCCCCCCCCCCCCCGCCCCCACCACCACCAACCCCAATCTCTGCACACCCCCAATCCTTTCCACTTCTATTTCATGTTTCATGCATCTTGTGTTTTATGACTTTCCCTCCTGGGATAAATAAAATTCTATCGGATCTAATCGTATCGTATCGGATTGGATCGTATTGGACCGGATCATATCGGATTGTGTCGTATCGACACTCCATTGAGTGTGTAGAGATGGATATCTCCAAGTGGGTGACTCCATTCTGCACCTTTCGACCAGGCAAAAAAAAAAGTATTTTACAGGCCTCAAGGTAGATGTGCTATTGGAAAAGGCGACAGGTTTGTGGGTCATTAGGAGATCAGCATTGAAAAGCATTAGCCCAGGAGTGTGCAGCCTAACACTGCAGAGCCTGATAAGTTGTGACACCAATTTAATTTATACCAATTTATATCATTGGATCTACCATTATGACTGAAGACCTATTCCGACAATAAGTTGGGCCAAAGAGCTCGTTTCCATGCTGTATGACTCTTTCCTTGCTCCATAACTCAAACCTCACGTCAAAAACCTTGGTGTGATATTTGACTCGGCATTGAAATTTGACAAACAAGTCGATGCCGTGGTAAAAGCTAGCTTCTTCCAGCTTCAGACGATAGCTAAAATAAAACAATTCCTCCAGTTTGATGACCTTGAAAAGATCATCCACACATTTATCTCCTCCCGCCTCGATTACTGCAACTCCCTTTAAACTGGCATCAGCCAATCTTCCCTGTCCCACCTGCAACTGGTCCAAAACGCCGCAGCGAGACTCCTGATGAGCACCCGAAAAAGGAAAAAGGGAAAATACTTCATCAGTGATTTTCTTGTACTTCAGCTGCCTTTCGAAGAAAATCCCAGGGCTTGTAATAAAAACATAAATTAGAATTTACTTTGAGGTGTTTACTTTGAGGAGCACCTGAAAAAGGGACCACATCACCCCGATCCTGGCCTCTCTCCACTGGCTCCCTGTGCGGTTCTGAATAAATTTCAAGATCCTCCTTTATGTCTACAAAGCCCTTAACAGGCTTGCCCACACCTACATCAAAAGTCTGCTTACCCACCACACCACCTCCAGGTCCCGCAGATCGGCCGACTTGGGGTTATTGAACATCCCGCGGTCTAGGCATAAGCTCAGGGACGACCGCACTTTTGCGGTTGCAGCTCCTAGACTGTGGAACAGCATCCCTCTTCCCATCAGAACTGCCCCCTCCATCGACTCCTTTAAGTCAAAACTAAAGACCCATCTGTACTCCCAAGCCTTTTTAGACGTCCTCTGAGGGAGGGCTATATGTATGTAGTTATGTATGTAATTAATCTATGAACCACTGTTGTATAACGTTAGCACCTCCACCAATGTAAAGCACATTGGCCAACGAAAGTTGTTTTGTAAATGTGCTATAGAAATAAAAGTGACTTGACTATGACTATGACTCTATAATGGCATATAGGACATTATATGCTCGATTAACTGAAACAAAGTACTTCACAAGAAATGATTGGGGAAAGTATTGATTGCTATACCCATTTTATTACATGTTATTATTACATGCATGCCAACATTTGTTGAGTCCAGGATAGGCTTAATAGATAGAATGGCCTCTTTCTATGTTGTAACAATTCTATGATTCTTTTTTACATCATTGCCGGGTAGTATTCCAGCAAAATAGATCATCCACGCCAATATGATTTCAATGTGTTCTGTGAAAGATTGGGTGAACCAGCCACTCAACTTTCAGGCAGTGGAAAGGAAACCTTCAATCCTCTTTTTTTTTATTACTCAATTTTAAAAATAAGCAAAGAAATATAAAATTGTTTGGTTAAATTGAATTTGACACTTTCAGATTTAATCAATTTGCTCCCATCGGTTTATATTCATTTCTCATCTGACAGGTCATTACTCAGTTACATAATTTTCGATTGGAGCAGACTAAATTAATTGGGCCTTGACAGCTAAGTGCAAATGCTTCATATTTGTTCAGCACCAGGCAAAGGTTTTTCTAAGCTCTTTACAAATCACACTTCATTGCTTGATAAAGAATTTAATATTTATTACAAATACATACAAAATGTTATGATCCAATAAAAATACCTGGAAAATTTTGTTGAAATACGAACAAAAATTAAATATGATTCATTTTGACTCGGAGACTTTTAAGCATGAGATGTAGATTAGAGTGTGAGAATCAAATAATTATATATAAATAGGCCATATAAATGGAGGCCATTGTGTCAAAATACTTACATGGTTTGACAGTATATCTGAACAAGTAGCACTATGTAAAAGATGCAACACGGCAATTTCTTTCAGCTGAATGAATCATTGAGCACCAACAACAGAATTGGGCATATTAACATCATATATTCTCCTCTGAAAGGCATCCAACCAGCTCAGTATTTATTTTTCAATGATATTTTCTGATAGCCATGGTCATTAGGAAATGTTCATGTTATTCTCCCTTCTTCCGCTCACCCCTCTGATTAAAGATATTGGCATGAAATGACCCATTATTGGGGATATATCCATGTAAGACATTTGAGTGCTTCCAAAACTGAAGTGAGCTCAAAACAAACGTTAAAGCTTCAGAATCATATTTACCATCACGTGTTGACTCCAGTCATGACTTAGTTTTAATTGTAAAAAGTCACAAAGTGCTGGAGTAACTCAGCAGGTGAGCAGCATCTCTGGGGAACATGGATAGGTGATGTATCGGGGCAAGACCCTTCTTCTGACCAAAAACAAATGTGAAGAAGGGTCCGATCCGAAACTTCACTCACGCACGTTCTCTGCAGATGCTGCCTGACTCAATGAGTTACTCCAGCATTTTGAAAATGTTTTACAAAATGCTGCCTGGATTAGAGGGTATTAATTATTAGGGGAGCTTTTCAGACTTGGATTGCTTTCTCTGGAATGCCGGAGGTTGAGAGGAGATGTGGTAGAAGTATATGAAATTATGAGAGGCATCGATAGGTTAGACAAACAGAACCTTTTTCCCAGGATGGAACTATCCAAGACTAGAGGGCATAGCTTTAAGGTGAAAGGGGCAAAGATTAAAGGAGATGTGTAGGGCAAGTTTTTTGGGTGCCTTGAACACGCCATCAGGATTGGTGATGGAGGCAGATACAATAATGGCTCTTAAGGAGCTTTTAGATAGGCATATGAAAATGCAGAGAATGAAGCAAAGTGGATTATGTTCAGGCAGATGAGCTTCTTTTCTTCTGCAATCATGTTCAGCAAAAATATTGTGGGGCGCATATCACTGTTCCTGCGATATACTTTAGTATGTTCTATGTTTTTTGTCTATGTATGATAATGACTAATGATGATGGAAGCAGGCAACATAATCATGATAACCACAGCAGATTTTAAAGTCTACTTGACCAAGGGGGACCCGTTGTGCATCACACACACACACACACACACACACACACACTAACCACCCCCCACATACATGGGGGGAGGGGGAGGGGGAAGGGGAGGGGGAGGGGGGAGGGGATGGGGCAAATGGCGGAGGGAGGTGGGGAGAGAGAGGGGAGAGAGGAGGGGGAGATAGGAGGGGAGAGAGAAGAGTGGGTAGAGAGGAGCGGGGTAGAGAGGAGCGGGGTAGAGAGGAGGGAGGTAGAGAGGAGGGAGGTACAGAGGAGGGGAATAGAGAGGAGGGGGTGGTTGGGGGGGAAATGGAGGGGGTGGAGGGGAGAGGGGAGGGGGGAGGGGCATGGAGGGGGAGTGGGTCAGACTGGAGGAAGGGGAGAGGGGGAGGCAGGGGGAGAGAGAGTAGAGGGCTTTCTGGAGTGCTAATATGGGTCTTCTGGTGTGAGGGGGGGGAAGACTGGTTTCCAGAGGGCCAGTATGGACATGGCGGGCCGAATGGATTCTTGGGCTGGTGGCTCAGTCACTGAAGTATGTTGTGCTGGCAGCTCACTCACACACAGCTGGTGGGCTTGCAGTATTCCTTGAAATTCCATATCAAGCCGGGTGCAAGGGCAGCAAATTCAAGTGCAGTTTCATACCATTTCAAGCAGGGTTCAAGGCCACTAAAGACAGCGAGTCGTGACCTCTCCCTCCCCCATCTTGCGGAGAATAAGCCACGCCCATATTTCTAGATTTCATAGTCCTCCCCCACCCCCACCAGAAGGGGCGTGGCCTTCATGGCGTGATTGACAGGAGAGAGAATCTCAACATTGTTTAAACACGAATAACTCATCGATGGGAAAAATCCTCTGCACCAGATGAGCAGAGAGGGACCCTGAGTAAGATGGCCAAAAATCACAGCCGTACGTGGTAGAGTTATTTCTAAAATCAATATAAAGCACAAACAGGAAGTGGTCAAGATTAGACTTTTAATTATATAGAAGGCAAGGCAGCTCTAATTAGGCAAGGCAGCTCTAATTAGGCAAGGCAGCTCCCTTCAGCACTTTCAAAACCAAAGGGAAAAATCCTCTTATCCTGCGCAGCGGAGGGGGACTCTGAGTAAGATGGCCGATAATCACAGCCGTAAGTGGCAGCGTTTTTTCTAAAATCAGTATACAGAACAACAGGGAGTGGTCAAGATCAGACTTTTAGTAATATAGATAGATAGATACTACCAAGAGGAAATGTGATTGGAATTAGCTACTATTTTCTTCCTCGTTTATTAATCCATTCAATCATCAAACATAACCATGGAGGACAGTTTTTTTTTAAATTACGGAACAAGAGGGTTTTCTACAGTGACATTTTCTCACTTTCTAGACCTGCTTCACTCAGAGCAATGAGGATTTTAAATAGAATTAAAGGTTCTGGCATTTGCTACCCTTCAGTTATATCCCACCGGGGCAACCTGGCCTTGTCTATTAGCTGATGGGCAGATGACAGGGAACTGTCAGCAAACATCTTTCACAGAGTTAATGCACAATGCTGCATTTGCATTAGAAATTGTGTGTAGTTATGTTACATTTCAACCATCCAATATAGTTGATATTTGATAAATACTTTGGTGGATTGAGGGCATGTAATCTGTTACTTTATAAAAAGGTATTCCTCCGACAAAATAATATAATTTAATACATTTGACACGAATGCTACCGACCATGATTGTGAAATTGGGAAAATTGAAAATTAGAATAGTAAATGTCAAAAGTCTGCTTTTGAAGTGACAGTGTTGCTAACTGATCCAAAGATTCATCACCCTCTGAAAGTAAGAATTTCTCCTTTCCACCCAAAATGGGTGACCCATTATATGAAAATATATCTCCTCGTTTAAAATATCTTCTATAGGATAAACATCTTCTCAGCATTTACCGTTCAGCCTCTTCAGAATCTTTTATGTTTCCTCCTTCAATATTCCAATGAGTATAAACGTATCAACTGTCACACAATAAGACACTCAGTTATTAAATGTAAACTTATATATACTAAAGGACACCTAGATGCCAATATTATGTGGGTACCATGTGTTAAGATGAATGTTACAAAATAAACAGATTCCTAAGACGTTCCCTAGAAAATCTGCAGTGAATTAAAAAGACCTAATAAGTTTTTTGCAACAAGGATCCAACTGACAATAATATTTGTGGAATGGTATGTGGTCCCCAGCTTTGTATGCATGTGCAGGAGAAGGTTAAATAATCTATAATCCACAACAGACATGATGCATTAAGAATGCATATTCAATGTAAATACTTTGAAATTGTTAAACCTAATATGATTTGTGTTAAACCTAGAATTCAAAAAAGAATAAACATAGACATTAAGAAACATCTTAACATATGTTAAGAGAATATTAAGAATAAACCTAGCGAGTCTGAGGCATCACCTATCCATGTTCTCCATGGATGCTGCCTGACCCACTTAGTTACCTTAGCATTTTGTGCCTTTCCTTAGTAAACAAACATCCACAGTTATTTCTTTCTAAAACATAAATGCAGTTCATTTTCACAAATAGGGTCCAAACATTCTTCACATTCAATGAATTGTGTCTTTTCCATTATCTTTAATCAACCAAGGAAATACAGTGATAATTTCTGCAAAGTGATGAGGCTGGTAGGGCAGATGACTCATGGGATTATCGAGCCACATTCAATTCTGATCTCTGCTGCTCTCTGTGTGGAGTTTGCACATTCTCCCTGTGACCATAAAAGTTTCTTCTGGGTGCACCAGTTTTATCCCACATTACAAAATTAATTGCTCATGTTTGGTTACCCCTATTGTACAGGAGAGTCTGGAGGGAGTTGATGGGCTTAGTGTAGGAGTGGGAAAATAGGTCTTAATGATCAGGATTAGCTTGATGGGCCAAATAACCTGTTTATGTGCTCTATCATTCCTTCACCATGACTCTGCGACTCAATTTCTGTATTCTGCAAAAGACTTCTTAATCACACGGAGCGTTCGTTTCCGAAGGATAAATTGTGTCCTGAATACTGATAATTTTCTTTCAATGTCACCACAAAGTACTTAATGACCAGGAGGGTTGAGTCATTTCCTGAAACTCAAAATATTCCTCTGTAATGTACTGAAAAATCACCGTACATATATTCCGCTAATCCCAGAATCTGATTGGGGTCAATGGCCTTCTGACTCTCGATTCTACTGACGCAATCTGTAGCAACAAACATTTAGCTCTATTGGGAAATTTGTCCGACCTCTAATTAAACTGCATCTTTTTCCTCATAGTTGATTGAATTGTCAAATGCTAGCACTGCATGCAAAGTACACCCACTTCACACTAATTAGCAAAAATCTCTTTCAAAGTAAGCAAACAAAATCCCTCTTGATGGATATTAGAAAATATTTAATTTACAAGTTAAAATATGCCCATCACTCATGCTAAGATTTTTATTCCCGTTATCTTTATCTTTAACTTGTTAATTGATATTGTGTTCTTCTGCTTCTTAGGCAGTCCTTCAGGAATGAGAAAGTTGTAGATATTGATGGGCAGTTTAGTTTACAGATACAGTGCATAAACAGGCAATTCGGCCTATGGAGTCTGAGCCAACCAGCAATCCCCGCACATTAACACTATGCTTCACACACTGGGGACAATTTTTTACATTTATACCAAGCCAATCAACCTACAAACCTGTACGTCTTTGGAGTGTGGGAGGAAACCGAAACCATGGGAGGAACGTGCAAACGCTGCACAGACAGCACCCGTAGTCAGGATCGAACCCGAGTCTCTTGTACTGTAGGGCAGTAGCTCTACCATTATGCCACCATACCACCAGTGGCAAGATAAAAATGAAAGGCTGTGGTCTTGAAGCAGCAAGGCACCCGTGATGCCAGATTAAATGATGATGGGACGAAGGACAAAAAATGTTTTCTTCCAGGAGTCATTATAACAAAATCCTTCAATGCAAATTCCCAAACCTGTTATCTGTCAAAGAGTAAAGAATACACATTCAAAGACGATATTTTGTGTTCCTTTTGTGTTCTCCTTTGTAAAGCATGTCAGAGAACACAGGCAGTTCCCAGGGCCGAGGTTGCGGAGGAGAAGAGAGGGGCCAGAGGACGGAGGTCCAAGGGGAATAGCAGGTTGGAGTAAAGTTAGATCAAAACTTCATGGGGGTGGGGGAGGGGATGGGGGAGGATTGCTTTTGGCTGCTGGAAAGTGGCAGGAAGCTGGGGGCGGCAGACGCTCCCAGGTGGCTGCAGAGAATCGGGTGGCAGGTCCCCGGGCACGGACTCAGGGTCGGCGCCACGGAACCATCATGGTGGTCGAAGAAGGGGCCGGTGGATGAGGTCAAGAGTGGGCATGGCAGTCGAGGAAGGGGTCGGCAGAGGGAGCCGGAGGGCGGACATGGTCACGTGGATTCCGGAGGTCGGATGCGCCACTGGGAACAAATGGGGACCCATTTGTTAAATAAATAAATAAATAAATACTTAAATAAGTATTAAATGGAATACTTTGTAACTTTGGCTGCACCCTACGACTCTTTGCATACCTTGTGTCTGCTAAACAAAGAATCTCACTGTGACATGTTACATGTGATAATAAACAAGCTTCAAGGAATTAATGGTAGAAGAGGGATGGGAGGTTGAGGAAGGGAGCGTATGGTCAGAGATCTTGGGAGTGAGCATTGGGCAGTAGATCAGTGGTGGAAGTTATGGTAATCATGATGCTGGTGTCCCTGGATATACTAAATCCATTCACATGCCCCTTCCCTCCCCCCCACCCCCCCCCCCCCCCCCCCCCGATGTAGAATGCAGCAGACACATAGAGAACCCGAGTATAAAAACGGACTATTTGTGGAATTTTTAGTATTTGTATGATTTTACTGTGTAATAGCTTATTTTTTATATTGAAATGCACAGTACAAAAAGGACCATGGGATGACATCCCCCAATTTATCTTACAAACAATTAATGTTATTGGTGATTTGGCGGTGTCTTGAGCTCATAGAGAGCAATGCAAGTAAATCAACATTTCTGCTGTTGCAGCCCAGCCCATTGTTGGCCGTCCCACACTGTTAGCCATCCTACTCTGCCGCAAAGTCCTTTGTGGGT
This sequence comes from Raja brachyura, assembly GCA_963514005.1. Next base: position 14,851,886 of record OY740800.1, read on the forward strand.
CATTTCCCCAGTTATCATGTAAACATTCAAGTTCATAAATTTATCATAGTTTTTATCCTTGCTGACATCGTGAAAGGACAGTCACGAAATGAGGAACATAATTACCAGGAGGGAAAACAATGATCTTGTTAATGAATATTGTACATAATTTCCATTTTCTACAAAATCATTATCTCGCCAATGTTACTTTGAACTTAATTTGACTTACTGAAATTTCATCAGCAATAGACTTGAATTTCAAAAGGATGTATAGGTATATTTGCATATCATGCATTGAAAATGTTTCTTTATATTTTGAATGCAAAGTAATGTATTGATCATATACATGTGTTGTGCTGAGGTTTAATTAAACGTAGCCTAACCTGGTGCTCTGTCATTGTGGAAGTATCTGAATATTGAAGATATGAAAGTGAATTAGGTGTCAAATTAAACTTCTTTTAGTGCTTTATCTGATGGGATAAATTGCAGACTTGATTTTTTAAATCTCAAAATTTTGTAACATTGCTACAATATTGCGCCCCAATTTCTTTCTTTTTTTTTTTGACTGGATTTTTTTAAACTCTGGAAAAAAAGGGGGGGGGGGGGTGCGACCACAGCCTTTCTAAATGTGCCGAATATGAAGCAATAATTCCCTCCTGACAGCATTAGCTATTTGTTTTCTTCCCAATACAAGATGAGAATTAATCTATACACCAAACGAATGAGCGGAGAAATAGGGGAATAGTGTCACAAGCTGACTGGGCATATGATTATATTCATTCCATTAAGCCAAATGTATCTGTATATTCTGTTTTACCAATTAGGCAATTTTGTGCAAACACGTGAATATACCTTATAAATAGACCCTTAAAATTGAGAAGAAGCTGGATTTTTCCATTAGTGGAACATCAGATGTGCCCTGACGAACCAGGGTGACATTGAGTGGGCCCGGGAGCCCAGCCTGGTAGCGGCACAGTGGCGCAACTTGTAGAGTTGCTGCCTCACAGCGCCGGAGACCCCATTCGATCCTGACCTCGGGTGCTGTCTGCCTGGAGTTTGCACGTTCTGCCTGTGACCACATGGGCTTCCTCTGGGTGCTGAAGTTTCCTCCCACATCCCAAAGGCATACAGATTTGTAGGTTGATTGGCCTCTTTAAATTGCCCTGTGTGTGTAGAGAGTGGATGCAAATGTGGAATAACATAGAACTAGTGTGAATGGGTGATCGATGACCAGTGGGCTGAAGGACCTGCTCCCATGCTGTATCTTTCAACCAATGTAATCAATTCTATCGTCAATGGATGCTCAGGACAAGATTATACAATGTGAAGGATCCTTGTCTTTACCTTGAGTATTCAATGATAACCCCTAACCATACTGGGGCAGAACTCTGGGTAATCTGGAACATTATGTGACTCGTCACTCCCCATGAGAAATTGTCCAGAGGATTATTAACTCTACCTCCACGGCCTCTTGATTTTACAGGCATATTCAATCCCCGTATTAATTCCATTCAGGATAGTATACTTTCCTTTCAGATGTAGGACATTTGTGCTTTGCAGGACTGTTGGTTACCCAAATTCACCCTCACAATACATGGCCGTCCAAAGGAGGGGTGCGATGGCTGTGGTCGCACTCCCCCCTTTTTTTCCAGAGTTTAAAAAAATCCAGAGTCAAAAAAAAAAGAAAAAAATTGGGGCGCAATATTTTTTTATTCTACACCAGGATAGAGGGAGCCTTGCCTTTGCTCCTTGGCCCTCTTGTAGCCGTACAGCCACTGGATGATCGTGGTGTTGTGCTCGATGACCGAGAGGACAGAGGTTTGTTCTTCCCCTAGAGTGGCTCGTTGCCACTATCGCTGCTGCTGAGCCGGGACGGCGCACTCTCCGAGTCTGGGCACAAGCTGCAAAACATGAGGGCAAGGCTTTCGACAGCAGGGTCAGCAGCAAACTTCTCCCTGACCAGGTGCTCTATCACCTCAGGCTTGAGTCCGTAGTGCTCAAAGAAACTGTCCAAGCCCGAGCAGGCTCTGGAGAAGTGGCAGCTGAGTTTGGAGTGCGAGCGTCGCAATCTGCCTTCAGCCTTCACCAACCTGCCTCTTGAGCGGCTTCTTGAGCCAACTTGCTGCTGCTGCTTCTCGGGGCGCTGCTGGCGTTGTTACTTGTGCACCCTGGGATGCTGCTGGCATGGCAACTGGGGGGGGGGGGGGGAGGAGTGAGAGAGGAGGGGGGAGAGGAGCAGCAGGCAGCAGACAGCAGGGAGTGGGGAGCGGCAGGAGGGAGCGGGCGTCAACCAAAGGAGGAGGGAGGGGTGGATTGGATATGACGACACTCGCAGCACGAGCAAGACAGCACAGTCAAAGTTTGTCAGATACGTGAAGATTTGCATTAATACCTCGAGAAATAAAGCATGAAATTTCAGATAATGCAATTTTGGACTCCACGGGAAAAATCTCTCCCGTAATATGTAAAATATTTACCGTTAGCGCGTTATTTTTTCGAGACGATGTGATTATACACAAACAATCACACACATGGACAAACACACACATCCAAGATCAGAATTTTAATGGTTATATGAAACATTTACATTTTTGAAATTTTGATTCAACATCAAGAATTATAAATTCACATTTCAAAAATGGTTTCACAATTCAGTAGTACTGATTTTCAGTATTCCATACTGATATTTGAGAATACATGATGTTGCATGCAAAATACTGATTTTTAAAAATCCAGTTTTTGTGTAGTACGTTCTATTGCATTTATGTGAGAAATACTGTTCCCCAACAAAATACTGATTTTCAGCCATCAGAATACGGAAATCGGTGAAACTTGGCAGCTCTGCAATTATTCACAATCACACTGAAAATTCAAAATGCGATTTGCGATTTGTTTTTATGCGTCATCATGGAACTATAATTTTTTCTGATAGTATGACAGTAAAATAAGTTAGTTTGAAAGTGATCATAGTAATGTAAATGCACCATTTAGTTTGACTTCAATTTTCATGATGGAAAATGAAGTCAAAATAAATGATGTCCTCACATTGTTGTTGAAATTCATGTGATGTGAAGTTGTTAGGTCAGGAGGACTTTTAAAGATGCACTGCACACACTAACACAGTCGAGCAGTAACAGGCAATCAAATCAACATACAAATAATTTTCTAAAAAAAAGTTTTCTTTCCTGTAAAAACTTTATTTGCAGTTTTTACATGCTCCTTTATAACATTTTACATAACATTTTACAAAAGTACAACTTGATTATTAAAACAAGGACAACTTCAATTCTTTGATTAAAAAAAATGTATATAGCAATGACCCCAATCACCCCATTCCACCGATTACTCTTGACTCAACCAAAATTATTTCTGAAATATTGGTCATAAATTTGGTGCAGAAATGCTCCAAAATAAGGCTCAGAATGCACCAGAGAGCATCTAAAACCCCAGAGCTTCCAGGGGCCTTAAGTGGGCCCTAGTTCCCGGCCGCGAGGGACCTCAAGCTTCGTGCTCGTGTGGTGCGCTGTGCGCACATTATTCCACTTAAAATTTTTGTAATCCTTGCATGCCACTCCCCTTTTTGAAAAGCTTCATACGGGCCTGCAATACTGTTCTATGTTCTATGTGTAAGGAGTGCGTGTGGCATACACCTTCCTTACACATGGAACATAGAACAGTGCAGATCAAGAGCAGGCCCTTTGGCCTACAAGAACACAATGCCAAGACCATCATTTAACTCCTATACATAACCCATATCAAAAGTCAAGAGAGTCAAGAGTGTTTATTGTCATATGCCCCAGATACAACAATGACATTCTTACTTGTTCCTCCATCTCCTTCCATTATCCATCCATTTCCTGCATATCCATAAGGCCACTAACATATCTGCTTCAACCACTACCCCCATCAGCATGTTCCAGGCACTCACTGCCCTCTGTGTACAAAACTTGCCCTGTATATCTTCCTTAAACTTTATTCACACCTTAAACCTATGGCCTCTGGTATTTGATTTTTTTCACCCTGGATTCTGACTGTCTACCCTATTTATGCCTTGCAGTTGCTTTACCTGCTGTACCTAGAGTTCTAACTTGCCTTTCTGTAAAGGTTGGGAATTTATAAGGTGCAATACCCACGGCCTTAAACGTTTCCACTTACAACTGTGGCTAATTTTGTTTTTGCACGCTGCATGTTTTTCTACCTCTCTTTATTTGATCACTTCAATTAAGCAATCTATTATAACCAGATCTCTGGACATTTAGAGCTGCTTTAAAGCAATTACACAGATTTTCTAACAGAGTAACAATGGACATCCACAATTAGCCTTCGCGAATTGGAGAGGAAACCAAAACTTTCCCCTATTAGCTTTTAAAGCTGTTGCCTTTTAACAATATCTGAACAATTTAATGAAGTTGTTATGTGGTATTCAACACACTGTACTGCAGATAGCATTGAAATATAAATATGAGCAAGAGTTAAAAAGTCACAGTAGTCTTCGCAATATGGTGTGATATGAACATTGCCCTGTTGATCTTATGTTGATCTTAACAAAAGTAGAAGCTGGCGTGCTATGCAACTTAGTCTGTGCCGTAGGTGGCTGCTATTTGTATACATTGGGTATCCAGGCAAAGAATTACACTGTGCCTAGGCACATGTGACAATAAAGTATTCCATTCCATTATTCCTGCATATGCTTAGCAAGAGCTCTTATCCAGAGCTTACGCCTGGGCTACTGGCAAAACAGCAAACTTGTTTTGCACATTTTATTCAAGGACCTGGCTATAGGGTATGGTGATGATATGTAATGCCTCTCAGCTGCGCCTGACTCACATGAACACACACAAGCACGAATCCCCATTGGGATAATCATCAAAGACGATAACAAGTCATTATGTATCTCTCTTATTCTTTACTGAGTTCTTTTCTGAGTACTGATTAGCTCCAAGGGTGTGACCTGGTAGGGCCTGGTGTAAACCGATTCTCACGAGAGATAATACAAATGTTCTGATTTAGCAAAGGAAAAATACTTCATCAGTGATTTTCTTGTACTTCAGCTGCCTTTCGAAGAAAATCCCAGGGCTTGTAATAAAAACATAAATTAGAATTTACTTTGAGGTGTTTACTTTGAGGAGCACCTGAAAAAGGGACCACATCACCCCGATCCTGGCCTCTCTCCACTGGCTCCCTGTGCGGTTCTGAATAAATTTCAAGATCCTTCTTTATGTTTACAAAGCCCTTAACGGGCTCGCCCCCACCTACATTAAAAGTCTGCTTACCCACCACACCACCTCCAGGTCCCTCAGATCGGCCGACTTGGGGTTACTGAACATCCCGCGGTCTAGGCATAAGCTCAGGGGCGACCGCGCCTTTGCAGTTGCAGCTTCTAGACTGTGGAACAGCATCCCTCTTCCCATCAGAACTGCCCCCTCCTTCGACTCCTTTAAGTCAAGACTCTAAACTCATCTTTACTCTCAAGCCTTTCTTGACATCCTCTGAGGGAGGGCTATATGTATGTAGTCATGTATGTACTTAATCTATGAACCAATGTTGTATAACGTTAGTACCTCCACCAATGTCAAACACTTTGGTCAACAAGAGTTATTTTTTAAATGTGCTATAGAAATAAAAGTGACTTGACTTGACATCAGATTATCTTGTCCAGTTAATTTTATCTTGATGTGCGAATCATGTTTTACCTTAACATTGTATCGTGCGTATGCACTTCTGCTGCCTTTCCTACTGGATGGAACACAATCTAGTCTGCATAGATGAACAAGATACTTGTGATCAATTATTCCCAAACAGAGAAAGCTGTTTACCTTAGTACTGAACTAGTGAAAATGCTGCCCTGTATCAATTCCATTCCGTCAAATTGATTTTTTATATTGATAACATTTTTAATGCAGAATGGAAAAGGAGCGTTACAATTCATGTGGCACCGCAACAAAACCCAATTCATAAAATATCTACCACTTGTAAGTCTCAGTCTCTCCATTAAACAGTCAACATCTTCTGATAATAAAACTAGTGTACAGTCAATGGTCCCTGTCCTGGGAATGAGTCAACTCTCCTGGCACACCATATTAAAAATTCTAAATTGCATATTTGAAAACTCAGTGCAACAAAGCGGAGACTTTGGACGGCATTTTGAAAAACATATTTTACTCATATGTTTTTCAGTAAAACCTAATCTCATCCTGTCAAGCAGAACTCTCCATTCAATTCAGGGACAATATTTTAAAAAATGATTGGCTATTACAGAATTAATCACACCACTCAATTTCCCCTCAAAAAGCCATTTGCCAGAATCATTCTCACAGAAATTAAATAACTTCATAGATTTTCAAAGTATGAAAGTCAGAGATATCATCTGTTCAATGGGTCTCTGAAACTCAGAGGGGCATCATTTCTGTCTTTTACCAGGACCTTTTGAAATTCATCTTTTCTAATACTCCTCCCTTGAAAGTTATTATGGATTCTGCTTCTCCCATAGTTTTTGTAACGCAACAACTGATAACAATCCCGTAGAATTAAGAAAATGCCTTTTAACTACACATTATTCTTTCCTGCATAAGATTTCAAATTTCCTTTCATTACCTATAGACATACCTCTTCTCTATTTACTGCCTAAAAACCATAGATAATGTTAAACAACCCAACTGATCTCCCCATAGATAGACACAAAATGCTGGAGCAACTCAGCAGCTGGGCAAGGCAGCATCTCTGGAGGAAAAGAACAGGCGACATATCAGGTTGAGACCCTTCCTCCCTTTCATTCTTCTAATGAAAATAGTTCAGGTTTTTCAGCGTAGGAAGAAACTGCAGATGCTGGTTTACACCGAAGATAGCCACAAAATGCAGGAGTAACTCAGCGGGTTGGGCAGTAAGTCTGGAGAAATGGAATAGGTGACATTTTGATCTGAAGAAAATCCCAGGAATTGCGATGAAAATATAAATCAGAATTTACTGTGAGGGATTTTTTCAGATTATCCTGTCCAGTCAACATTATCTTGATGTGAGATTAATGGCTAGATCTCCTAATTCACCCATTTTTTCGGGTTAAATGGTTGCTATGTTTTAGCTCAACATTGCATTGGAAATCACAGAAAGGTCGCGAAAGTGGGACAACTGATTTTTTTAAATTATGATTGTGATCCATTCTCTTTAAAACCAATTTACTCATTCTTAGGCCTAGGATCGCAGCCGCCATCCATTGTTCGCTGGAAAGTGGTTCATTGCTGCTGAAGTGACCTCCCTGTGAAAGCCACATTGGCAACCATGGTGATAAGAGTCAAGAGGTTGGAGAACCCACCAGAAGATGCAGCAGGAGATGGACAATGGCCTACATGTCTTCAAATGGCCACTGACCTGGGTCGCAGATCAAGGCTTCCATGATCCGTTTTTTTTATCTTTGTGCACCATTACTAGAAATTATATTTTAAATACATTAAAATGACTGAGGAGATTCTTAAAATATAATAATGCAATCCCAGCATGGACACATTAAGCTGTACAAAATTCATTGCTTTCAGAATAATGTATTTTTGATTAGCTTCAAAGGTTATTTATTGGTCACATACACTATATGTGTAGTGAAATGCTTGCTGCCAATGTAGCACATACAAAAAAGAATACAGACATAGGAATAATAGAGAGATTTATACATAAAAAACATCCCCCCACAATGGTTCCCATTATGTGGGAAGGCACAATGTCCAGTCCCCATCCCATGTCCACCCATAGTTGGGCCTATAGAGGCCTCCGCAGTCGCCTTTACGGAGGTCCGATGTTCCAGGCCCTTCTCGCCGGATGATGGTGTTCCAGCGTCGGGAGAATCCTCACAGCGGCTTGGGATACCTGGAACGGCTGCTTCTTTACCGGAGACCGTGGCTTCCGAAATCGATAGGCCGCGTTGGATGGAGCGATCTCGGCGAGAGATCCCAGGTTCCCGATGTTAAAGTCAGTGATATATCACTGTTTAAGATGATTAAACAGTAATATATCAATAAAAGTTGTGTTGTGACTCTGATTCAATTTCTGTTGGCAATTAGTTAGTGGGCACTGTGCATGATAATCACATGCACATGATAATCACAAATGATCATAACATTATGTAGAAAGTAGGGTGAATATAGACAGAAAGTGACCAATTCACCATCTCACTTGACAGGATATGTGCAGAGACTTCAAAGCATGTTGAAAAGCATTTTAAAAAAGCATTTTAAATGAACAATTAAAGGATAAACATTGATTTTAATAAAGCTAATTTCTTGGAATTAATTTTCAAATTCACCCTAAATGCTGAACTATGGAATAGCATTGAATTAAATCTGGATTAGTTTCATGACCTCTTATAGTTGTTTCAATTTCTATCTGAATTAACATGGAAAATAATTGATTATGTGACAGCTTAATTACTTTACTTTGTCTAATAGAATAGTATGATTAATTAGAAAGCAATACTTTAAAGATGCATTTCGAAATAAATTTATACTTTAGGTTCCCACATTTTACTTCAGAGAAGTAAGTCAAAAGGTTCCTTGAGTGTCCCATCTTTCAAAAACAACATGGCTTCATATGATCTTTGTCCTCAATTCTACTTTGACTTTGAGCAGGGGTCGGCAACTGGGTTGTTTTTGCGTTATGGGCCACATTTGGCCCGTGGGCCGTAGGTTGCCGACCCCTGACTTAGAGTCTTACTTTGACTCAAGTAGCTGAAAAGACTAATCACTCTCAGCCCTAAGTAAGCTTAATGATTCAGTGGGTTATTTGGCTTGGTATAAGTGTAAATTGTCCCTAGTGTGTGTAGGATAGTGTTAATGTGTGGGGATTGCTGGTTGGTGCAATGAATTTGACAGGATTGTGATAATGCGAACAATTAGTTTAAATTGTTGTAAAAATTATGTTTGTTGGTTTGCTGAATCTGTTCAGATCTTGTAAAAACAGATATTATTCTTCTCATGTATACAAATGCACATTGCAGTTTTTCTGTCATGCGTTTATTCTATAATAAAAATTCATACATTTTCGAAAGTAATGTAATAATTGAGATTGCTAATTATTGGGTAAAATACTACATAATTCAGAATAACTCCAACTAACCTGGATTTTAAATAATAAAAAGAATAACTCCAGGCTAGGAGGAATCTCAAGTGAACAGTCAAGAAGAGACCTGACCTGAAACACCGCCCATCCATGTTCTCCAGTGATGCAGCTTGACCCACTGAGTTACTCCAGCATCTTGTGTCTTTTGTTGTAAACCAGCATCTGCGGTTACTTGTAGAAGAAACTTCACGATCTGCAACTCTTCAAACCGTATGTCTCAAACTTCCTGCTTCTATCTCTGGCTTTTGTTCCAAACATCTGCCTACCTAAATAAAAATCCTTGCCTCTGTCCATCCATTACCTGCCATGCTTTGTCTTGCCTCTTCTCTTAGTTTAGTTTAGTTTAAAAATACAGCGCAGAAACAGGCCGTTCGGCCCACCGAGTCTGTGCCGACTAGCGATCGTCGTGCACTAACACTATCCTACACACACTAGAAGAGTAAGAGGCAACCGTGAATGACAAGGGAAGTCAAGGACAGTAAAAAAATTCAAGAGAAGAAGTATAACATTGCAAAGATGGTTTTTTAAAAATGTATTTATTATATTTTTTTAAATTAGAAGTAAATGTACAAAAATTGAACCAACGGCATATAAAATTATACAGTTATTGTACATCTTCAATTTTAACTTTTTCGCTTTGAGTTAGAGGAAAAGAAAGGTGAAAAAGCAAGAAAGAGAAAAAGTGAAATGTGCAAAGATAGAACCCCTGGACTACCAAAGTAGTGTAGCCAAAGAGTGAATAAAAGAAAGAAAGAAGAGAGGAATAGAAAAAAATAAATAAATGGACAAAAAGAAAAAAACGAGAAAGAAGTGGTGACATACCTGCCTCTCATCCCTCCCCACCCACCTCACCCAACCTGGAATTAGATTTAAATCCAAAGTTGTGTTGTGCCATACTATTCTTGTAATAAACCAATGAATGGTGTCCATGTCTTGGAAAAATGATCTGGTTTTTCTGCCAAGACAGGTCTAATATTATCAAGATGTAGTATCTCGGACATGTTTATAATCCACATCTTAAGAGTAGGGACTGATGTATTTTTCCAAAATTTAAGTATTCGTTTTTTTTGCTGTTATCAGGACATAATTAAGGAAACGTCTTTGAAATAGTGATAGCTCAGAACAGGCTTCTGAAGTACCTAGAGTGATCAGTTCCGTGTCGGGATCCAGTTTTATTTTTTGTGTTTTTGAAAAAATTTCAAAAATTCCTCTCCAGAAATTATGTAACTTTATACAAGAGGCAAAGGAGTGGGTTAAAGTTGCTTCCTGAAGAAGACATTTATTGCAAATAGGGGATACATTTGGAAATATGTTATTCAGTTTATACTTTGAATAATAGACTCTGTAATATTTTAAATTGAATTAACGAATGCCTAACATTAAGCAAACAGTTGTATATATATAGAAGGTTTTCCACCCATCTGTCCTTTAAAATTTTTAGGCCAAGCTCTTCTTCCCAGGCTCTTCTCATTACTTCTGATGATGGGGTTCTGTATTTAAAACTATATTTAAAAGGGTATATTTAAAAGGTTTCTATATTTAAAACATAGCAAAGATAAGTGGGAAGCCAGAGGATTGGGAAACGTGTAAAGAGCAACAGAAGATAACTAAAAAGATAATATGGGGAGAAAAGTTGAAGTACGAAAGGAAGCTAGCCAAGAATATAAAGGAGGATAGTAAAAGCTTATTTCGATATGTGAAGAGGAGAAAATTAGTCAAGGCAAATGTGGGTCCCTTGAAGACAGAAACAGGTGAATTTATTACGGGGAACAAGGAAATGGCAGACAAGTTGAACAGTTACTTTGGATCTGTCTTCACTAAGGAAGGCACAAACAATCTTCCTGATATACTAGTGGCCAGAGGACCTCGGGTGACTGAGGAACTGAAGGAAATTCACATTAGGCAGGAAATGGTGTTGGATATACTGATGGGACTGAAGGGTAATAAATCCCCAGTGCCTGATGGTCTGCATCCTAGGGTACTTAAGGAGGTGGCTCTAGAAATTGTGGACGCATTGGTGATTATTTTCTAATTATAAGGGTGATTATTATAAGCTAATTAGCCTACAAACCTGTACGTCTTTTTCGAGTGTGTGAGGAGACCGGAGCACCCGGAGAAAACCCTCGCAGATCATGTGAAGAACGTACAAACTCCATACAGACAGCACCCATAGTCAGGATCGAACCCGGATCTCCGGCGCTGTAAGGCTGCAATTTTACCACTGCTTCACCGTCCCGCCCTCTTTTCCAGTTTTCTTAACCCCCCCTCCACCCCCACAACAAATCAGTCCCGACCCAAAACATCACCTATCCATGCGCTTGAGAGATGCAGCCAAATTCATTGTTTTACTCCAGCTTTGTGCTTTTCCTGCAATTCTTTGTGACTGGATTTTAGGCAGGTCTGTTTTAAAGAATTTGGAGTTTATTGACAAAGACATTTGCATTGGACTAAATAATTAGTCAATGAATACCATTCAAGCAGTAACTAGATATGTCTCTTTTTAATTGACGTAACTTTGGTTTCAAGATTTGCTGTATGCCCTATCTTCTGTTTAAGGCAAATCAAGTTTGAATAATCATACTACATTTTAGTAACATACCACCACACCAGTTCCATAAAGAACAACATCTTTCATGTTGTGATGTTGTTTGAATACTGATTTTCTTTCAAAGATTTACAGAATAACAATCTTCCACCAAAAACCTTATCTTCATATTTCCATGTAAATTCAATTACAATTTATTGGAGTATTGAAAGTGTTGCCTTACAGGTGTTCTTGATTTATAATGGATAATTTTATAAATTGGTAAAGATGTGTTCTGTTATAACCGTGAATGTTACTACAAGTACATACTATGTAAATAAACTAGGCTCAGGTATCTCCCTTGGGAGGGAATAACAGGTTTATTGCCTCTGGTACTAAGGCTACACTTCACTTAATTTGCCCATTTCTTTTTTTGGAGAGGTTTTAATACACAATTAACTGTTCACCATTTGCTTCAGTTATGGTGGCAGCCGTTTCTGTCTTTTTAATTAAAAAGAACATATTGGACATTTGAACTGAGGCACAACTTGGTTAAAAAAGTATGATGTTGTCATTTTCACGGAGTAAAAGATTATTTTGTTATATTTCAACCCCTTTCACCTTCACCATTGACAATTTTATGATTATTTTACAACTTTGTAATCCCTGCTCCCCTCCAACTTAAACCCTCAGCATTGCTCCTTCTGAAAAACAGATTCCTTCAATGAAACGGAGATTGCACTATTGGTGCAGGAAGAAACTGCAAATGCTGGTTTAAATCGAAGATAGACACAAAATGCTGGAGTAACTCGACGGGCAGACCGCATCTCAGGAGAGAAGGAAAAGGTGACGTTTCGGGTCGAGACCCTTCTTCAGACTGTTGGACTGGTCAGTTGGAATGCAGTTCAGCATTCAACACCATTATCCCCCAGCACCTGATAAGCAAACTGGTTCCATTAGGCCTCGGCACCCCCATGTGTAACTGGCTACTGGACTTCCTCACTGACAGACCCCAGTCTGTGAGGGTTGGAAATAACACCTCCAACACCATCTCTCTGAGCACCGGCTCCCCTCAGGGCTGTGTCCTGAATCCACTGCTGTTCACCCTGATGACTCACGACTGTTGTGCCAGGTTTAGTACAAACCACATCATGAAGTACGCAGATGACACAACAGTGGTGGGCCTCATCAGGGACAACAATGAGCTGGCTTACAGGGAGGAGGTGAAACAACTGGTGGACTGGTGCAATACGAACAACCTGATCTGAATGTCGAAAAAACAAAGGAGGTTATCGTCGACTTCAGAAAAACCCAGCACAGTCCCACACCACTTCACATCAATGACAGCGATGTGGAGGTGGTCAGTAGCACAAAGTTCCTGGGGGTGCAGATCACTAACAGTCTGACCTGGTCGAATAACATCTCATCAACTGTTAAGAGAGCACAGCAGCGGTTGCACTTTCTGCGCCGGATGAGAAGAGCTCACCTCCCCCATCCCATCCTCACTACTTTCTACAGGGGCACCATAGAGAGTATTCTGACCAGCTGTATCTCTGTCTGGTTTGGGGACTGTAGAGCCTCCGACTGGAAGTCTGTGCAGAGAGTGGTGAGGACAGCGGAAAAAATCATCGGGACCTCTCTCCCCTCAATCGGGGATATTGCGACCAAACGCTGCATGTCTAAGGCCAGCAGTATTATAAAAGACCCCACACATCTCCATCACGGACTGCTCACTCTGCTGCCCTCGGGAAAAAGATATCGCAGCATAAGGAGCAGAACATCAAGGTTCTGCAACAGCTTCTTCCCACGAGCCATCAGACTCCTGAATGCCATGTAATGGGCTACCACCATTGTCTATTTATCCTTTTCATTCATTCCTATCCTTCGGTTAATTTATTGTGTTGCACAGGGAGCTAAATGCAACGTAATTTAGTTTGGAACTGCATATATCAATGTATTTCTAAATGACAATAAAGTTTGTTTGACTTGACTTGACTTTGGTCGAGCAAATGTATAGGTGACTGATCTGATTCATTTTTTCACCACTGCAGCTGGGGAATCTAAACTAAATTAATTAATTTCTTAATAATTAATATAGAATACAAATACAGATTATATGCAATTATAGTGGCAATTAATCAACGAGATTGCTGTAAAACCCATCTGTTTCATCTAAAGCTCTTTTCAATCCATTGCCTCAAACAGTCTGGTCGTGTCCCTCCACACCGAAAGCAATGTGATTGTTTCAATCATGAAGTAATTGTAAACTACCCAGTTAAAGGAAATTCAGTGTAGGAAGGAACTGCAGATGCCCGTTTATACTGTAGGTAAACAAAAAATGCTGGAGTAACTCGGCGGGACAGGCAGCATCTCTGAACAGAGGAATGGGTGAAGTTTCGTGTCGAGACCTTTCTTCAGTCTGAAGATTAAAAGTAATTAAGGACTAGTATCAAATGTTGGTCTTTCCAGTGACTCACATGGAAGGAATGATTGAAAATTGTTGCAGGCAATGTAGATGGGACTCAAGATTTGTGTCTGGAGTTTATTGCTTTCAAGTCAAATTGCCATCTTGCCTACATAAATATAACCTTAATGCACTAACAATGATTTGAGTTATCTTGGAGGCATTGGGACTTGGCATGAAACATTATGTCTATTGCCTGTAAAACTAATGACTATTGATTTACAGGTGAAACATTAGCAGCATACGTCAATCATCATTGTAAAAACTACCAATAAAATAATTCTCAGGATTAAATCTGATGGCCAGTTCGCACATCTGATCTAACAGAATTGCAGCAATAATGTAATATGGCAACATGAATGCTGGCTTTACATATTCAGGGATTACAAGACATTTACAGTAGAACCATGCAATAATAAACCAGGCTGGGGAGGATGGGAGGGATTGGAGAAACCCATTATTGTCCATTATCCGTTATAACCAATAAGGCGGCACTGTGACGCAGCAGTAGAATTGCTGCCTTACAGCGCTTGGGGGTGTGATTGGTGGTTTGCAGGGAGATAAGTGGTTGGTGGTTGTCAATATATTAAATGGTTGCAGATAGCTAGTCAGGTCGACTGCCATGGGCAGGCTACTTTCAATCTGTTGAAGTAACCTTCACGTCTTCTGTGGAAGTTACCTTTGCAGGAGCATCCAAAGGCCAGTGAGATCCATGCATGCCCTGTCAATATTCTGGAAGTAGTCTCCTGTTGTGTGCTGCACACTGTTAGATGTCACTGTTTTTGTCCATTAAATCCAGAAACTTATGCAATATGCGTTGTGCCTGATTTGCAGCCACATCTTGTATTGTACAGAAATTGGTTCACAAATTACACAATAAATATGGATCACACAATCCATTTCTAAGCTTTTAGTTTAGTTCAATTTAGAGATACAGAGTGGGAACAGGCCCTGCAACCCACCCAGTCCGGACCCACCAACACTCCCCTTACATTAGCACTATTCTACACACGAAAAATGGTGCAAGGGGGAGGGATTCAAATTTTTAGGGCACTGGAACCAGTTCTGGGGGAGATGGGACCAGTACAAACAGGACGGTCTGCACCTGGGCTGGAATGGAACAAATGTCCATGGGGGAGTGTTTGCTAGTGCTGTCGGGGAGGATTTAAACTAATGTGGCAGGGGGATGGGTACAAGACCAGAGAGGCAGGTGAGTGTAAAATGAGGGTAGAAGCAATAGGTAGCAAGGTGAAAAGTAAAAGTGGCAGGTAGACAAAACCAGGGCAAAAATCAAAAAGGGCCACTTTTCAACATAATTGTATAAGGGGTAAGAGCGTTGTAAAAACAAGCTTGAAGGCTTTGTGCCTCAATGCAAGGAGTATTCGTAATAAGGTGGATGAGTTGAACGTGCAGATAGCTATTCATGATTATGATATAGTTGGGATCACGGAGACATGGCTCCAGGGTGACCAAGGCTGGGAGCTGAACATCCAGAGATATTCAATATTCAGGAGGGATAGAGAGAAAGGAAAAGGATGTGGGGTAGCGTTGCTGGTTAGAGAGGAGATTAATGCAATGGAAAGGAAGGACATTAGCTTGGAGGATGTGGAATCGGTATGGGTAGAGCTGCGAAACACTAAGGGGCAGAAAACGCTGGTGGTTGTTGTGTACAGGCCACCTAACAGTAGTAGTGGAGTTGGGGATGGTATCAAACAGGAAATTAGAAATGCGTGCGACAAAGGCAAATCAGTTATAATGGGTGACTTCAATCTACATATAGATTGGGTGAATCAAATTAGCAGGGGTGCTGAGGAAGAGGATTTTTTGGAATGTATGCGGGATAGTTATCTAAATCAACAAGTAGAGGAACCAACAAGAAAGCAGGCTATTTTAGACTGGGTGTTGAGAAATGAGGAAGGGGTAGTTGGCAGTCTTGTTCTACATGCCCCCCTGGGCAAGAGTAACCATAATATGGTTGAGTTCTTCATTAGGATGGAGAGTGACATTGTTAATTCGGAAACAATGGTTCTGAACTTAAAGAAAGGTAACTTTGAGGGTATGAGACGTGAATTGGCCAAGATTGACTGGCAATTAATTCTAAGAGGGTTGACGGTGGATATGCAATGGAAGACATTTAAAGGCTGCATGGATGAACTACAAAAAATGTTCATCCCAGTTTGGCAATAGAATAAATCAGGGAAGGTAGTGCATCCATAGATAACAAGGGAAATCAGGGATAGTATCAAAGCAAAGGATGATGCGTACAAAGTAGCCAGAAAAAGCAGCATACCAGAGGATTGGGAGAAATTCAGAGACCAGCAGAGGAGGACAAAGGGCTTAATTAGGAAAGGAAAAATAGATTATGAAAGAAAACTGGCAGGGAACATAAAAAACTGACTGCAAAAGTTTTAATAGATATGTGAAGAGAAAGAGATCAGTTAAAACAAATGTAGGTCCCTTGCAGTCAGAAACTGGTGAGTTGATCATGGGGAACAAGGATATGGCGGACCGATTGAATAATTAATTTGGTTCTGTCTTCACTAAGGAAGACATAAATAATCTGCCGGAAATAGCAGGGGACCGCGGGTCAAAGGCGTAATTGAGTGAAATCCAGGTTAGTCGGTAAGTGGTGTTGGGTAAATTGAATGGATTAAAGGCCGATAAATCCCCAGGGCCAGATGGCCGCATCCCAGAGTACTTAAGGAAGTAGCTCTGGAAATAGTGGATGCATTAGTGATAATCTTTCATAACTCTTTAGATTCTGGAGTAGTTCCTGAAGATTGGCGGGTAGCAAATGTAACCCCTCTTTTTAAGAAGGGAGGGAGAGAGAAAACGGGGAATTACAGACCAGTTAGTCTAACATCGGTAGTGGGGAAACTGCTAGAGTCAGTTATTAAAGATGGGATAGCAGCACATTTGGAAAGTGGTGAAATCATTGGACAAAGTCAGCATGGATTTACAAAAGGTAAATCATGTCTGACAAATCTTGTGGAATTTTTCAAGGATGTAACTAGTAGCGTGGATAGGGGAGAACCAGTGGATGTAGTGTATCTGGACTTCCAGAAGGCTTTCGACAAGGTCCCACATAAGAAATTAGTATACAAACTTAAAGCATATGGCATTGGGGGTTCAGTATTGATGTGGATAGAGAACTGGCTGGCAAACAGGAAGCAAAGAGTAGGAGTAAACGGGTCCTTTTCACAATGGCAGGCAGTGACTAGTGGGGTACCGCAAGGCTCACTGCTGGGATCCCAGCTATTTACAATGTATATTAATGATCCGGATGAGAGAATTGAAGGCAATATCTCCAAGTTTGCGGATGACACTAAGCTGGGGGGCAGTGTTAGCTGTGAGGAGGATGCTAGGAGACTGCAAGGTGACTTGGATAGGCTGGGTGAGTGGGCAAATGTTTGGCAGATGCAGTATAATGTGGATAAATGTGCGGTTATCCACTTTGGTGGCAAAAACAGGAAAGCAGACTATTATCTAAATGGTGGCCAATTAGGAAAAGGGGAGATGCAGCGAGACATGGGTGGCATGGTACACCAGTCATTGAAAGTAGGCATGCAGGTGCAGCAGGCAGTGAAGAAAGTGAATGGTATGTTTGCTTTCATAGCAAAAGGATTTGAGTATAGGAGCAGGGAGGTTCTACTTCAGTTGTACAGGGTCTTGGTGAGACCACACCTGGAGTATTGCGTACAGTTTTGGTCTCCAAATCTGAGGAAGGACATTATTGCCATAGAGGGAATGCAGAGAAGGTTCACCAGACTGATTCCTGGGATGCCAGGACTGTCTTATGAAGAAAGACTGGATAGACTTGGTTTATACTCTCTAGAATTTAGGAGATTGAGAGGGGATCTTATAGAAACTTACAAGATTCTTAAGGGGTTGGACAGGCTAGATGCAGGAAGATTGTTCCCGATGTTGGCGAAGCCCAGGACAAGGGGTCACAACTTAAGGATAAGGGGGAAATCCTTTAAGACCAAGATGAGAAAGACTTTTTTCACACAGAGAGTGGTGAGTCTCTGGAACTCTCTGCGACAGAGGGTAGTTGAGGCCAGTTAATTGGCTATATTTAAGAGAGAGTTAGATGTGGCCCTTGTGGCTAAGGGGATCAGAGGGTATGGAGAGAAGGCAGATACGGGATACTGAGTTGGATGATCAGCCATGATCATATTGAATGGCGGTGCAGGCTCGAGAGGCCGAATGGCCTACTCCTGCACCTAATTTCTATGTTTCTATGTTTCTAATAATTTTACCAACGGGAATTAACCTACAAGCCTTTACGCCTTTGGAGCATGGGAGGAATCCGGAGAATTTGGAACGTGGTCACAGGGAGAACGTACAAACTCCATACAAGCAACACGCATAATCAGGATCAAACCTAGGTCTCTCGCGCTGTAAGGCAGCAAATCCACCACTGTGCCGCTACGTGATGAGGGTCATTGCAGAGCTTTGAACTGTAATCATTTAAGTGGGATCAATTTATCAATCAATTTAATATATATTTGATTAAAATATAATCAATTTATATATATTTTTTATATTCGTATGGTGAATTATAAAAATACAATACAATATTAAAGCCTACACTATCAATTTTCCAGTCTTGCAAAAATACTCCCATCAGTTTTCCGTGGTTGATTTCACCCACCTTAATTACAGAATGTCAAATATGTAAACCAGGAGAGATGGATGTGAAAATTTCAAGGCCTATGCTGCCCATGTGACATAACTGCAGCTCGGTTTGTACATTAGTCTGGTGTTCTGACTCTTTTGGCAGATGTCAGCATGATTCTAGCTTGTTAGATCTTAAGCGCAAAATATTCACATTGGTGCTAGTTTTTAATAACATTTTACCTGGTGCAAGTCCTGCTTTGGAGATGCCCCTTGTCCCCAGGATCAATCCATCATTACGCTCCTTTGCAGGCCTTTAAGAAGGCTCTGAAAATTAAAGTGGGTCTTTTGGGTCTAAGGACACAAATAGGAATAGACTAGAAATGTAATGTTTTGTATGAATTCTCTGACTGTGATCCTTCTGGGATAATATTCTACACATTCCATCAAAGTAATTTAAAATAGTTTAAATTCAAGATAGTCCCACATGACAGATTGAATTTGATGCTTTTGTTCCCCCAATATGTATGTTTCTAGTTTTATTAATCATCCTTCCCGAGTTACCACTCTTAAATGCATCATGTTATTGCAGATAGGAGTATCATTTAGGGTCATAGAAACATAGTCATACGGCATGGAAACAGGCCCTTTGGCCCAACTTGCCCATGTGGACCAACATGCCCCATCTACACTAGTCTCACCTGCCTACATTCAACTCATATCCTTCTAAACCTTTCCTATCTGTGTGCCTGTCCAAATGCCATTTAAATTTTGTGTTAGTATCTGCCTCAACTACCTTCTCCAGCAGCTCGATCCATAACCCATGTGTAAAAAAGGGTGCCCCACAGGTTGTTCCCCTTCACCATGAACCCATGTTTTCTGGTTCTTGATTCCCCTTCGCTCTGGGTAAAATACTCTGGGTAAAAGCATTTACCCTGGCTAATCCCCTTGTGATCTTATACCCATAGAGGTGAAGATCACCCCTCATCCTCCTGCTCTCCGAGGAATAAAGTCCTAGCCTGCTCAACCTCTCCCTTGAAATTAGGCCCGCGAGTCCTGGCAACAACCTTGGAAATCTTCTCTACAGCCTCTCCAGCTTAATAACATCTTTCTTTTAACAGGGTGACCAAAACTGAATACAATACTCCAAATCACTTGCACAAAGTATTCGTCATCAGAATCATTTCTATTATACTCAAAATTCATAATTTCAAGTTATAGGAGGAGAATTAGGTCCATCATTTCTACTCTGCTACTCAATCACAGCTGATCTATCATCTTTCCCTCTCAATTATTTTGTTTCCCCTGCCTTCTCCCCATAACCGCCTGACACCCTTACTAATCAAATAATTAAGTGAACAATGGCGACCTTCCTGTTATTTTACTAATTCACAAGCATTGCTCCTTCTCCTTCAGTGCCTTTAGTTGACTTTGTAGCAATATGCTTTAGGGTTCTTTATGTTTATTACCATTGCCGATCCTAAGGGCAATGGCCTTTTCACATAGAATTTAGAAACTACAATCTCCCCATCAAAGTGACACGAGAAATGGGAATGCGACATGTAGGGTTTTCTGATGATACTGCAACAAAAGGAATAGCTCGGGGAAGTGAGAGTCAGCCAAATGCCATTTGTTTAAGAGAATCGGAACATGACACGCTTTCATATTTCACATTATCATAGATGCATTATTAGTTTTTGTTAGACAAGCATTTACCTTATTGTTGAAAGAAGAATTAAGTTTAATTACAGCTATTAATTTTTTAGAAGGTTATAATTGTTTTGGGAAAATAAATTAGAGAAGTTCATCTCTCATGTGAAATGTATTTAATCAGGAACCTGAAATCTTGAAATTAGTCAATCCAAATTAGGTTGATCTGTGCCTTTCTAAATAATGGATAGACACAAAATGCTGGAATAACTCAGCAGGTTAGGCAGCATCTCTGGCGAGAAGGAGAGGGTGATGTTTCAGGTCGAGACCTTCTTCAGACGTCTGAAGAAGGGTCTCACCCTAAATGTCACCCATTCCTTTTCTACAGGGATGCTGCCTATCTCGCTGAGTTACTCCAACATTTTGTGTCTATCTTTGGTGTAAACCAGCACCTACAGTTCCTTCCTAAACATTTCTAAATGATGTGTTCTTCAGTCTTTGATCATTTTTTCCCAATAAGTTGTCCACTGTCAGTATTGAGATTTAATGGATCTTGTTCCAATAGGCTTACAATTCCATGGCAACATGTCTGTGCTTTGAAAGAATGGAGGTGATGGTTAAAAAAAAGACACAATGCACTGAATTAACTCAATTGGTCAGGCAGTATCTCTGCAGAACATGGAAAGGAGATTTTCGCCGAGACCATTCTTCAGACTGATTGTAGTAGTGGGGGAGAAAGCCAGACGAGAGGTGGGTGTGGGGCAAAGACTGTTTAGTGATAGGTGGATACAGGTGTTGGGGCATTGATAGAGAGATGTTTGGACAAAGGACAGAGATGAAAAGACAAGAGGTGTGAGATAAGATGAAAAAGGATAGAAGAGGAGTGAAACGTGAGGCCAGCGAAAGGAATATAGATGGAAAGAGATTGGAGTGCAAGATGGGGGGAGGGGATAGGTAGAAATGGGTGTGAGTCCATGTGGGGCACAGAGAAGAGTGGGGAAAAATCATTGGGTGGCTGGTTGTAGGTTAGTTACCTAAAATTGGAGAATTCAATGTTCATACCATTGGATTGTAAGGTACCCTAGTGGAATATGAGGTACTCTGCTCCAGTTTGTCAGTATGGGAAGGGGAAGGGAAGTTACAATGGTTAATGACCAACAGATTCAGCAGGCCATGGCGGACCGAAGGCATGTTTCCAGTAGGCCTTGTCGGCTGATGACCACGTCTCCACTACCTCCTTATTTGCTTCCCTTATCAATATGCTATTCGTTATATCTTGTGATTTTTTTTTCAATTATTACCAATACAATTACTTCATAATATTCTGGCACTTTATCCCCATCTTTTTGAAAGATCCATACCAGGAGCAATACGTTTCTTTTCCTGGACTAATTTCAATGAGATATTATATTTTAGTGGTTATCAGTTCCCTCACCTTATTTCTATTATTCCCTCAAAATCATTGGAGTTATAAGTCTCCTTTCTAGTTTTTCAACCTTATTTCAATAAAGCGACAATATTAATAATGCCATAAGCAAGTGCTCACATTCAAACCATCTGACCATCTCTCCAAAATATAGTTCCGAATTGGGGCTATTGTTGATCGTTACTCAGTGTTCAGTTATGTTCATTAGCCATCATTGCTCACTTACAACAAGAACCCAAACAGTATTCTGACGTGGATTGATAATTTACAAATAACAGGGTTCAGTTTCGTTTAGTGATACAGCATGAAAACAGGCCCACCGAGTCCACACTGACCGACTATCATCTGGCCTAGGTGTACGTTAGGCCACTTTCTCACCCATTGGGTATATACTAGAGGCAATTTAACCTACAAACCCGTATGTCTTTGGGATGTGGGAGCAAGCCGGAGCATCCAAAGGAAGCCCACAGAGAAAACGTACATACTCCACATAGATAGCCCCAGAAGTCAGGATCAAACCCGGGTCTTGGCGCCATGAGGCAACAGCTCTACTAGCTGTGCCACTGTGCTGCCCACAGCATTGCACAAGTGCCTGACAATATCCATCTACATTGTGAGGAAGCACGTCCACCCCCCTTGATCTGCTATGCCATAATCTTCATTCCATCTAATACCATGAAACTCCTTGGGAGTCACCAGAACCTTAACTGACTCAGCCATATAACTCAAGTGATAAGAGAATTGGCCCTCTGCTAATAACTCTGTGACATATAACTCAATTTTTGATTCTCAAAAGCTATTCTACGAGGCGCAAGTCATGAATGTAATAAATATTCTTAACTTACCCAACGACAGTATCACCAGCCTTGCTCAAGAAGTTTGTTTGGCAAATTATTCATCAACATTCATCATCTTGAACATGAACTCCTTCCAATACCAGTGCACTGTGGAATTCACCATCTACTAGGCAGTAGTTGCAAGGCTTTGAAAGTAATGAAAGTTTGTTTACACTTGGGAAAGTATACATAGAATCAAAGAGAGGCATAAGGTTATACATAAAAAAACACACCCTCAGCCCACCTTCTCATGCCGTCAACATTAGGATTCTGTGCTACTCCAATTTGTTCACATTGGCCAATGTCCTTCTGAAACCTACCTATCAATATATCTGGTCCAAATAGAGTCAAAGTGTCATAGAGTCATTCAGTGTGGAAACAGGCCATCAGCCAAACTTGCCCACATCGACCAGCATGTCCCATCTACATTGGTCCCGCCTGCCTGCATTTGGCTCATATCCCTCTAAGCCTGTACTTATCCATGTTCCTGTCTAGATGTTTCTGTGCCTCAACCATCACCTCTGACAGCTCGCTCCGTACACCCACCACCCTTTGTGCAAATGTCTTTTGAGAATAACTTGGTGAGTTGGAAATAAATTGCAGTTCCTTTTTTGCTGCTGGGTCAGAGTTCTGAAAATATCTACTGTGGTTTTATTTAACAGTGGCAAATAATAGGAGTGTTCAAAAGTTAATTGCTGAAAGATGTAATTTCACAAAATAGGTTGCATGGTAAATGATTGTGCAAATCGGATAAAGTTTCTGAATAGGCTAGAGCTTCATAGCGTCTTCCACATAAAGTACTTTGAAACAAGCTGTCTTAATTACCATTAGTATGATTTATTCTATTTTGAGATCTGCAAGTTTCAGTCTGTAAAATATAATTCATGAAATAATTTCACTTTAATGATTTTAATTTATTTTTGTGAAAGCTTGAAATTTTTAATTCATGAATGCAATGAATATTACATAATATTTTGATGATTTAAAAGTACAAGCATAATTTTCAAGGATTAACACATCTGATGGAAGAACAGAACAAAAATCAGTAACTCCAGCAATAGCTATTTATGCACTATCTGACATTATTGCAAGTTATATCTGTATCCTCATACCTTACTACCAAAAATATTATCAAAGCAACATTGTGCATGGATGCATAGATGGACAGACCTAAATTAAATAAATATGTACAGAAAAATGTTTCAAAAGCACAAATTACCTTAACGATGAATTAAATAGCAGGAGTTGAGAAATACTAGGTTCCATAAATTACAGATTCCAGATAGTTTGTGGGCTCAGTATTCATTTGTTTTTAATCGTTTTGGCATGATGTTGTAAACATAAAATCTTATCATAAAAATATTGTTTAATAAATTCATGTGCAGTTAGCACTTCTAAAGACGTTGTAGAGTCTCAGCAGAGTTTTTGTACTCCGACTCCAAAATTCAATGTTATTGAAGTCAGTGGAATGAATTTCAGAAGCAGACTATAAACCTCTGACACCATTACCAAGCATATTTGGCACGAGAGAATAGAGGTATTTCTCTGCATGAATAAACATTAAAACAATACACATTATGTTTATTTGAATCTTCATTCATCCCTTGAGTGTCATTTTGATCTTGAGTTATTAGACTGAATGCATCTGCTGTACTTCAGTATTACAAAAGTCAAGAGGAATGGCAAGATAACAAAAGTCAAGGAGAATTATAATTCTGCTCTAAGATGAAGTGCTTTACGAAGGGAAGGCTGCTCTCTTCTGTAAAAGGATGTTGGGCAACATTTGAATTATAAATAAAGAGTAATAGGTGAGTAAAATAAGAGAAATAGAATAAACAATGTGTAATGAAAAATATATAAGGCAATCCAGACACTCGCCGACTTACACAATGGGCATCTTACATAAACCGGCATTTACGTAAAGAATTCTGTACTCAGTCCCTAGTGCAATCAAGGCAGTTCATAATTTCCACAACACTGTACGATCACCCAAGTTTACATCGGAAACAAGCTGGCAAGGGTGATGTTTACTCAGAAGGCCATGCCCTGCAGAAAGTGATTCAATGGTAAGAGTCAGTGATTCTGACTTGCGTAAATACTGACTAAAGGGCCTGTCCCACTCGGGCGTCATTTGGGCGTCCTTTGCGCGTCATGCAGGTGGCACACGAGAATTTTGTGAATCCCAACATCCCGAGACGCCGCGCGTTACCGAGCGTCACTGCCTACGCCACCACGCCTCACCACACGCCATGCGCGCGTAATGATGCGCAAATGACGCCCAAGTGGGACAGGCCCTTTACGTAAATGTTCACGGAACATAACCCGTGCATAAGTCGGGGAGTGCCTGTATAATTAAACTAAACAAAATTCATCAGAAGCAGTGAAAAATATGGGTCATATGCCTGTGGGACTGAGAAATAGCGGAATTGTTAGAGGATGTAGAGGTTCAAGAGAGTTTTAATTCACATGCTGAATTTCCTCAAACTTATAAGGAAGTGGAGGTATTGATGGGCTTTCATTATGATTGCATCAATGTGCTGGATCCAGGTCAGATCATCAGCGATAAGCACACTTGGAGTGGATGTTTATGTTACATTTTATTGTGTATTGTGTTCTTTTTATTCGTATGGCTGTAAAGTAACTCAAATTTCTCTGTACAAATTGGTGCATGTGACAATAAATGTGAACTTGAAGTTGAACTTGAAGGAAGTTTTTGGCCCTCTCCACCACTGACCTGTCAGTGACAACAGGTTTGTGGATCCTCGGCCTACGTCTTCTAAAGCCACCAATCAGTTCTTTGACTTTACTGACATCGAGAGCAGGGTTGTTATTCTGACACCTTTGAGTCAGAAAATCGATCTCCCTCCCATCCCCTGACTCATCATCATCCATAATTCATCCAACAATAGCGGTGTCTTCGGCAAACCTAAAGATGGATTTGTAATTCTGTGGATGACTCTAACCACCAAAGTGCTTCTCTTGATGCCTGATGACTTCAGCTTTACCAGGAGTCCTTGATGCTACACATCATGAAATATTATCTTGTTCTCAAGGGTTGTCACTCTCAACTTATCTCTAGAACTTAGTTCTTTATCCATGTTAGAACTGAGTTTGTGATCAGGTCTGATGAAGCCCAAAATGGATGATAGAGAGTGGGCTGATAGGATTGTAATGGTTGAATTTGAATTGATTGTATATTGTGAACAGGACAAAGTTGGGCAACTGGCTAAGAACAATATATATGTTGAATATAAATAATGTAATCACATGTGATATTAGTTCATGTACATTTTTAACAGGTCAAGATATCCTTATAGATACATTATTTTCTTACAATGGATAATTAAAAGATTTTGTATTTCAAAGTGCACTTCAATCTGATCTAGCATATATGGTGAGCTAATACTGTTTGCATTTGATAAAGAAATTAAAAAATAAAGCATTACAGGTTTTTAATGGTAAGGTGCGTCATACTAAGTTTTAAATATTTTGATTGCCATGGTGATAACACCCACTCAATAGGTTTTTGAAGATATTTAATACAACCAAATGTAAACAGATGCAATTCAAAAGTTGCCTTTGAGGTTCAAACCTGAAATTGTAGATTGCTTTGTAAGAATTGAATTGACCTGTAATTAATCAAATTGAAATGTATTCATGATAGCAACAACTATTGATGTTGTGGTGAATATCATTTCTACTTTTAGCACCATTTAATCTTACTTTACTTTAATTTACTAATGCATCATTGATTCTATCAACTTGACAATATCTTTCTAGTTCAGAGATCACGGATCATGGGGGTGGAAATGGATGACTGTTGTGTGTAGCCATTGTTAAGTTGCTCCAAGCCTCACCTTGTCAATCGTTAGCATAATGTTAGTACACTCCAGTTAAAACCAGCCTGCTCCTTTTAAGGGCGAGGTTCAAGCCTGCTACAAGACGGGAACGTGATGATGGTGGAGACTGCAACTTGCTAAATGACAGCACAACACAAGGAACAGCAAGCTCCACAAATTGTGCATATTGCGCTGTAGGCATTGGGGAATACTGTCTGCAATTCTGGTCACCACATTAAAGGAAGGACGTGGAGGCCTTGTTGGGGGTGTGGAAGAGTTTCAATAGCTAGAGGTTGGGAAAACTTGGAGTGTTTTCTATGAAGTGTTGGAGACTGAGTGAAGACCACATGGAAGTTTATAAAACTATGAATGGTATAGACAGGATAGATAGACTTTTCCCCTGGATTGAAATATCAAATACTAGAAGAGATAAGTTGAAGGTGAGAGGGAGAAAGTTAAATTGCGATTTGTGAGGCGTTTATCAGACTGGAGTTTTAAGTGTTTGGAATGCACTGCCTGTAAGGGGATGGGGGGAGGTGATTGGGGGTGGAAGCAGATCCATTAGTGATGTGCAGGTAGATGGCATTCGTCTAATTTGGCACCATGGTCAACCTAAACATCATGGGCTGAAGGGCATGTTCAGTGTTCAATGAATCCGTAAGGGCAGGAGACCTTCCACAGAGCTAACCAAACAGAACATGAGCCATTAACAACTCAATGCAATTCCAGCAAAAGGTCAGTAATCTCAGAATGTGTTCAAGGTTAGCGTGATCTTCCATTGGCTTCAGATACTGCTATGTTTACTAAACATATTTATCATTTATCCACCGAAAATAACCACACATCAGGGCACATGCAACGCATCGACATCACTCCGGATCTTACGTCATGTACCTACTGCTGGCTGATCAACTGTAGCAGTCATACATTGCATGACACGCAAACACTTTACTACTCTCTTGTACAAGATGGGTGGCACGTCGGCGCAGCATTAGAGTTGCTGGTTATGCCCCTGTCCCACTTAGGAAACCTGAACGGAAACCTCTGGAGACTTTGTGCCATACCCAAGGTTTCCATGCGGTTCCCGGAGGTTTTTGTCAGTTTCGACCATTAGGGACACTGACAAAAACCTCCGGCAACCTCCGGGTTCAATACTGACTATAGGTACAGGCTATACAGAGTTTGTACCTTCTCCTCGTGACCCCATGGGTTTTCTCTGGGTGGTTCAGTCTCCTCCCACATTCCAAAGACATACAGGTTTGTAGGTTAATTGACTTTGGTAAAGATTGTAAATTGTTCCTAGTGTGTAGGATAGTTGGCTAGTGTACGAGGATCACTGGTCAGCGCATTCTCGGTGGACCAAAAGGCCTGTTTCTGAGCTGTATCTCTCAACTACACTAAGACAAGCGGACACATCAGCAGGTCCTGGTACACATTGAATAACTAACCAAAAATAAAGGAATGATTCTGTCACACTGGAGTCAGCACTGTTGTAGTGTGGCTGGTGATGGAGGCTGTGGAGGAGCAGGTACCCTCTTTTCTTCATATCTTCTCACATCCTACCTCCTAGTACAAAGCGTGTGGGTGGTCACATGTCTCTAATTCAAGAACCACCACCCTCTAACCCACCCACGTTTCACAAAAGCCATTACCTGTGACTTCCTCCCTCCAGAGAGCCGAGAATCCCAGCCCGACCAGATGTTGCTACAAGAACCTCAGGGCAATAAATTTGCAGACACCCTCTCACTCGAATACACCATCACAGCCACTAACTCAGGTACCAGCACTGGCCCTGAGTAAGAGCACATCCCAAAGGCACAATCAACCCAGAGAAAGAGGCATCAAGCATCCATGATCAAC
This sequence comes from Raja brachyura, assembly GCA_963514005.1. Next base: position 14,880,183 of record OY740800.1, read on the forward strand.
AGAGAACCAGGGAGAACTGTCCTTAGCTTACTGAGGGCAGTTTTCCCTCCTGAAGGAGAAATCTGTTTGTAATCATGCCAATGATTTTCAAGGTTACATTGTAAATGGCAATACAGCCTTTCTCACACCACATGTGTGGGCTGCCTTTTGGAGTCATCAGCCATGCCGTTGCTGAATGGCCAATGTCAGCATGGAGGCAGCCTGCACTTTAACAAGTTTGTTCAGATGCAGTTGACGCAATGGGCCACTAAAAGTGAAGGCAATGTGACCTGCAACTAGGATGTTGGCCACTGACCTGCTTGATTCCCTTTTTAGGCGAGTGCAGGAGACTTTGAGCTCGCCACATGGTCGCCACATGTTCGCTGGTGGTCTCTGGTGAGTCTCCTTCATGGTCGAGAGGAGTTCCCGCATTCTGGGAACTAGTCACAGCCTCAGTATGGTCACCGCACATTTTTCAACATGTTGAAAAATTGGTCGTCATAGAAAAAAACAATAATTCTGTTGTCATAGGTGTAGTTGTAGTGGGGTCGCCATGTAGTTATGGGTAGTTGAGGTAGTCGTAGGTAGTTTTTTTCCAATTGCCTTTGCTAACCGGTCATTTTCATTGGCTCATTGGGGGAAAAAAACGTAAGCACAAGTTTTCGGGAACCAAGGCTAACCGACCGGCAATGTTAAATGTCCGCCGAACTTCACAGCTATGTATCTCTGGCTTCTTAAAAGTTTTCTCCCCCTTCTCCTCCCCCACTCCCCCCCCCTTCTTCCCCCCCTCCTTCCCCCCCCACCTCCTCCCCCCCCTTCTTCCCCCCCCCCCCCCCTTCTCCCCCCCTTTTAAAGGACTTACCGTTCATTGTGCTAGCCATCTTAATTACAGGGCCAACCTTCCTGTTCATCGAGTTGTGTGTCTGTATCACCTTGGCTTTGCACCGTGCAAATTTCAGACAGCGCTCCCCCCACTCTCCCTGGCCCCCACCTTTGCGATGTGTTTGTATTTGTGTGTGTGTCTGTGTTCCACTCTGACAGTCGCCGTTCCAGTTCCCGGTTTTTCAGGCGACTGCCGGAAACTTGACAGTCGCCGGCAGTCCGCTGAAAAATCGGCAAAGTGGGACAGGCCCATTATAAGGATCCTGTCGCATAATAAGTCTTAGCAATACCTACTTTGAAGACTATTAACCATGCAATCTTTGCCCGTCAATGCATATCCGTAGGAAAGGACCCGCTGACTATCTCCTCGTTTGAATTGGAACAGGAGGCCTCACCCTACATGATTTTAGGTAATGGTGTTTGCTGCATGCACCTCTACATAGTGAATAACAGTGCATTGTTTCTGCCACTCACGAGAACTGTTAATGGTCCATTGTTGAGATGAACATATTTCATCATGCATTCTAATTGAATTCTTTACATTTTACGATCTTCTTGTCATGTCATGTTCAAAGGTGTGCAAATCAGTGCACTAAGTGAAGGGGACAATATTATCAGTCAATTGTTCCAAGCAGTCCATGATCTGGGGTTACACAAAAAGCTGGAGCAGCATCTAAGGAGCGAAGGAGATAGGCGATGTTTCGGGTCGAGACCCTTCTTCAGACTGGTCAGGGATCAGGGAAACGAGAGATATAAACAGTGATGTGGAGAGATAAGGAACAATGAGTGAAAGATATGCAAAAAAGTATTGGTGATAAAGGAAGCAGGCCATTGTAAGTTGTTTGTGGTGTGAAAATGAGAAGCTAGTGTGACTGGGGGGGGGGGGGGGGGGGGAGATGGAGAAGGAATGTCAGGGCCAGAGGGCTGAGGGAGAGGTGGGGGGGAGGCAGTCTGGGTTAACAGAATTGAGAAAATTCAATGTTTAAGCCCAGAGGATGCAGACTCCCCAAGCGGAATATGAGGTGCTGTTCCTCCAACTTGCGGTGTTGATCACTCTGGCCATGGAGGAGGCCCAGGACCGAGAGGTGGGATACGGAGTGGGAGGGGGAGTTGAAGTGCTGAGCCACCGGGAGGTCGGGTTGGTTATTGCGGACCGAGCGGAGGTGTTCGGCGAAACGATCGCCCAGCCTCCGCTTGGTCTCACCGATGTAGATCAGCTGGCATCTGGAGCAACGGATGCAGTAGATGAGGTTGGAGGAGGTGCAGGTGAACCTCTGTCGGACTTGGAATGACTGCTTGGGTCCCTGAAAGGAGTGGATGGGGGAGGTGAAGGGACAAGTGTAGCATCTCTTGCGGTTGCAAGGGAAAGTGCCCGGGTAAGGAGTGGAGCGGGAGGGAAGGGAAGAATTGACGAGGGAGTTGCGGAGGGAGCGGTCTTTGCGGAAGGCAGACAGGGGGGGAGATGGGAAGATGTGGCGAGTGGAGGGGTCACGTTGGAGGTGACGAAACTGGCGGAGGACTATCTGTTGTATGCGCTGGCTGGTGGGGTGAAAGGTGAGGACCAGGGGGACTCGGCCCTTGTTGTGAGTGGGGGAATGGGGAGAGAGGGCAGTGTTGCGGGGTATGGAGGAGACCCTGGTGCGAGCCTCATCTATAGTGGGGGAGGGGAAACCCCGTTCTCTGAAGAACGAGGACATTTGCGATGACCTGGTGTGGAACACGTCATCCTGGGAGCAGATGCGGCGTAGACGGAGGAATTGGGAATAGGGAATGGAGTCCTTACAGGAAGCAGGGTGGGAGGAAGAGTAGTCCAGGTAGCTGTGGGAGTCAGTTGGTTTGTAGTGGATGTCAGTCAGGAGTGTATCACCTGCAATAGAGATGGTGAGGTCAAGGAATGGTAGGGAAATGTCGGAAATGGTCCAAGTATATTTGTGTGCCGGATGGAAGTTGGTGGTGAAATGGATGAAGTCAGTCAGTTCTGCGTGGGTGCAGGAGGTGACACCAAAGCAGTCGTCAATGTAACGGAGGTAAAGGTCGGGTGTGGGGCCCTGGTACGCCGAGAACAAAGATTGTTCGACGTGCCCGACAAAGAGGCAGGCGTAGCTAGGGCCCATGCGTGTGCCCATAGCTACGCCTTGTGTTTGGAGGAAATGGGAGGAGTCAAAAGAGAAGTTGTTGAGGGTAAGGACCAACTCCGCTAGGCGGAGGAGGGTGTCAATGGATGGGTATGGGTTGCTCCTCTGGTCGAGGAAGTACCGGAGGGCTTTGAGACCATCCTGGTGGGGGATGCAGGTGTATAGTGACTGGACGTCCATGGTGAAGATGAGAGGATGGGGGCCTGGACAACGGAATGTGCGGAGCCGACGGAGAGTGTCTGAGGTGTCTTGAACATAGGTGGGGAGGGATTTAACAAAGGGGGATAGGATGGAGTCAAGGTATGTGGAAATGTGTTCGGTGGGGCACGAACAGGCAGAGACAATGGGTCTGCCGGGGCAGTCAGGTTTGTGGATTTTGGGGAGAAGGTAAAATCGGTCTGTGCGGGGCTGGGAAACGATGAGGTTGGAGGCTCGGGGTGGTAGGGAGCCGGAGTTGATGAAGTCGGTTATGGTGCTCGAGATGGTGGCCTGGTGCTCGTCAGTGGGGTCATGGTCCAGGGGTAAGTAGGAGGAGGTGTCCGAGAGTTGGCGCGTGGCCTCTGCTTTGTAGAGATCGACGCGCCAGACTACCACAGCACCTCCCTTGTCGGCGGGTTTGATAACCCAGTCTGGGTTGTTGCGGAGTGAGTCGATGGCAATACGTTCGGAGGGGGAGAGATTGGAGTGAGACAGGGGAGTGGAGAAGTCGAGGCGGTTGATGTCCCGACGGCAGTTCTGAATAAAGAGTTCTAAAGCTGGAGGGCCACGAGGGAGGGTCCACGAGGAGGGGGTACGTGGGAGACAGGAAAAGGGATCATCAGTGGGGGGCGAGGACCTGTTCCCGTGAAAAAACGCTGTGAGGCGGAGGCGATGGTAGAAGAGCTCCAAGTCGTGGTGGGCGCGAAACTCATTGAGGTGGGGACAGAGGGGGACAAAGGTAAGACCTCTGCTGAGGACCGACCTTTCGGTGTCGGAGAGGTGGAGGTCCGGGGGGATGGTGAACACGCGGCAGGGATGGGGGTTGTGGCTGGAGGAAGGCAGGTGAGTGGACTGAGGATGGAGCATTGTGTGGTGCGGGGGTGGAGGGTGGTCAGGGGGTGGGGGGGTATGGGGGCTGTGGTGTGGGTGGGAAAGAGCGGGGGTTACATGGTAGGAGGGGGATGGGGAAGACCCAGTGGAATAGCCACTGAGGTCACCGGGGCTGGGGAGAAGGGCACTAGGACCCAGTTCCGTTAACAACAGAGTGGTGGGAGGAGTGAGCAACGTGGAGGCTTCAGGCCCGCTGCAGAGTCCAGTCTGCAGGTGAGGCGACAGCTGCGGGCTGCTGGAGGGCGGTGGAATGTCGTGGGTCGGCGGGCCCGAAGGTAGGAGTCCGCGGGCAGTGGAGTCGGTGTCGGCGGGCGATGCGTGGGTGGTCCCGGTGGGCGAATGGTCGGTGTGGCGGCAAGGTTCAGCCCGCCCGGTGAGGCGGCGAGAAGAGTGGGGTGCGGTGCGGCGGCCATGTTCGGGGGGCCCTGGTCCGGCGGCGATGCAAGGTGAGGCGGGTGCGGCTCTGGTCTTCGGCGGGCCCAGTACAATGGCGATGCTGAATGGGCCCGGTGCGGCGATGAGGGTAGGTGGTCCCGGCGGACGGCGAGGTTCGGCGGTCGCGTTGTGCTGGTGCTGGGCGGTGGAATCGGGGAGGGTGAGATAAACAGAGTTACCGGGCAGGCAGCGGAGCTGGGCGTCATCGGTAGGCAGGTGGAGGTCGGCGGCAGCATTGGCGTGGAGGTCGGTGAAGGCGGCGTCCTGGTGAGTCCTGGAGGTGCTCCTGGTGGCCAAGATGGCGTCGGGGGACTCAGGCCGGAGGCTCGGGCCAGAGTTGGGGCCCGGGGCCTGCGGGCGGTCGAGTCGGGGATTGTCGTTAGCTGGAACGGCCTGGAGGCGGGCTAATTTCAGGTCCTTGGTGGAGGTAAGATGGGACAGGAATTGCTGATTGAAGCGGTGGATCTTCCGGAGGATGTAGTGTAGTTGGGGTCCGTTGCAGGTCTGGGTGAGTGAGGCCCGAAGATTCGGGAGAGCCAATGCGAGGTCCTGCTGGTGCCGGCGCATTGCAACCAGGGTGGATCTTAATGCCCGGTTGGAGAATTGTACAGTGTGGCGGCGGATGGCCAGTCGGTACCGATAGTCTGGCTGGGGTCCATGATCTGGTTTTGTACCTGATGATGAACAGGACCACCCCTGCTTCACCATGGGATTGCATAACCTGGAGGGAAGGTTGCAGGGAAAGAAAAAAAGCCACAAAAGGCGGCAAAGTTTGTGCTGTTGCCACACAGCTCCAGCCGCTCAGGTTAGAGAGGGACCCAGAGATAGTGTTTGCATTGAATTTTCCATGTTCTCCCTGTAACAGCATGTGCTTCCTCCAAGTTGTTCTGGTGTCCATCCAGGTTTGTGAATCAATTGATTTCCAGAAATTACCGCTTCAAATAGGTTGATGACAAAATAATCAATGAAGTTGATTGGTATGTGGGCGGGAATAATTTATATGGAAATAAATGGTGAATAGAAGTGATGGAAATATCCAACAAAGACTCGATGTGCTGAATGGCCTCCTTTGTGTCATAAGAAAAGTATGAGGTTGTGGATGTCCCAAAGTTGTTTATATTTGATTTATATATCTATTTATATAAAATAATTGATATATGGAATATGAGGATAATTATCTTTATATAGTTTCATTAATATTTTGAAGAGAGATGGTGTAGTTATATATGTTAAAGACAAATATACCCATAAATACCGATAAATCTGTTTAAACTAGCATCTGCAGTTCATTCCTACACCTATAAATACTATATTTGCCATGTGTATGACTTTTGATACAATGTTGGATCAGTCACTGCTGTTAATTGGATGCTGTTCATCTTCAATGAAGAATGTTTGAACATCTATCTTTGTTAATTGCCTGACTGAACAGTAATATGGAAGAACCGACAGTAATGAATCCTTGAATGTGTAGGTAGTGCCGAACAATTGCTCAGTAGTAGCAAGCGATGGATGATCTCTTTCCATTGTGATGGTAAAGGGTGATTTCAGCTGCTGGGTGCCTGCTCAGCTGCGTGCTATTATGATAGGCATTAAGTAGAGTATTGAGTTCCAAAATACCATCACTGCTGTTGGACGGGGCTGCGTGGGCGCCGGAGGTCAGATTGGCCAGCAGAGGGTGCTGGAGGAGGCAGGTGCTGCCGAGACAAAAGGGGGACCCGGCATGCGGGGGGAGTGGGGCTGTCGAGAACAAAAGGGGTCCCGGCATGGAGGGTACCGAGAACAAAGATGGTGCCCGTTATGTGGCGACTCTCTGCATACCTAGTGTATGCAAAAACAAAGAATCTCACTGTGACAAATCACATGGGATAATAAAGTATAATTCACTCATTCAGATCATCATTGCCTGTACTCTCTGCTCATGCCCCTGGTTAGCTCTTAACATGCAGAACCTTCAAAGAGATGGCATCCACCACATACGGGTGCTCCCATTGCAGACTGCATTTTGAAATCAGACTGGTCTCCGCAGCACCAAAAGAAATTTGCTACATCTCCAAATCTTCACCCATGTTCCTTAAATCATTGTGCTGAAAGGTTTGGGATAATCTGACAGAAGTGCATAAGGACACTGAAAGCTTGTTCCTGGAGAATTACACTATGGAACATGAAAGATGCCATATTTTGTCATTAAATTCTCAAGGTAAAAATGGTTGCTATCATATTAGATTTATGCAAATGATAATGAGATAGAAACCACAATTAACCACGATGTAATAACTCCAATGTTGCTCAATTATCAGCAATATACAGAAAGAGAACGAATTATCATCAATAGGAACGGATGTAGAGACTGCATAATTACATATCAGTATTTTGCTTTGAAACAGCCTGTGACAAAAGTGATCTCAAAATGCCAGGACTTTAACAGTCCTTCATTCTGATTTGGAGTTTAGAAGAATGAGGAGCAATTTTATGGAAATTTAAGATTCTGAGAGGATATGGCAGGCTACAAGATAAGATGCTTTCATTAGTAGAAGAATCTCAATTGTGTGGCCATAGTTACAAGGTAGGGTAACAAGGTTGACAAAATATACAAAGGCAGGTAACAAATTGTAGTATGCAGTGAATTCATGGTGCATTTGGTGGTTAATAGGTGGAATTCTCTACTCCAGAGATGCTGAAGGTTGCATCTTTAGAATTATTTAAGATGGAGGGAGTTAAATATTTGAAAGATGTGGGGAATTGGGTAGCTGCAGAAAAGAGGGAGTTGAGGCTAGTTGAGAACACCCATAATGTAATAACAAGGAACTGCAGATGCTGGTTTGTACCAACGATACACACAAAATGCTTCACATAATACTCCAAAAGCTCTATGCTGCTGCAACATAACCTCCCATGTAGTATGCCATGACGAAGGCAAGCATGCTGTATGCCTTCTTCACCATCCTATCACTGTTATTGCCACATTCAGGGAGCTATAGACTTACACCACCAGTACATCCTTCAGTACATTAATGCTCCTAAGGGTCCTTCCACATATTGTGTTCTTTCCAAAGATAGTTACTATATATTGGAGTAACTCAGTAAAGGAGTGGCAGCCTTTTACTGAAGTAAATGGCTCGGAGACATTTTGGGTCGGACGGTTCTTCAGACTGATTGTAGTAGGGAGAGTGGGTAAAAAAATGAAGTGAAAAGAGGCAGGACAACTTATGGCTGACAACAGATGACTTCAGGCAAGGTGGCTTCCTAATAGGCAGATTGTTGGATAGAGGCTAGATATAAGAGCAGGTGTGTGCCCAAGAAGGATACATAGTTGTGCATTGTAGATGTTACGTAAAATTTGAGAATTAAATGTTCATACCATTGGGTTATAAACTACCAAAACAAGATATGAGGTGCTGTTCCCTCCAGTTTGCCTCACTCTGGCAATGGAGGTAGCTTAAGACAGAAAGGTCAGTATGGGATTTGGAAGGGGAGTTAAAGTGGTTCGTAACCAGGAGATCCAATAGGCCTTGGTGGACTGAGCCCAAGTGTTCCAGCAGAATGGTTGTCAAGTCTAGCCTTGATCTCACCAATTTACAAGAGCCCACATTGGGAACACCAGATACAGTAGATAAGGTTGGAGGAGGTGCATGTGAACCTCTGTCTCACCTGGAAGGACTGTTGTGGTCCCTGTTTGGAGTCGAGGGAGGAGGGTGAACGTATAAGACCAAATGTTGCGTCTCATGCAGTTGCAATGAAAAGTACTGGGGAGGGTGCGGCTGGGTGCAAAGCAAGGAGTTGCGGAGGGAAAGTCTCTGCAGAAGGCGGAAAAGAGTGGAGATGGGAAGATGTGATTTGTGGTGGGATCACGTTGGAGGTGACGGAAATGTTGGAGGATGATGTGTTGGATTCGGAAGCTGGTGGGGTGAAAGGTGAAGACTAGGGGAACTCTGCCCTTATTTGTGCCAGGAGGGGCCGGGAGAGAGAGCAGAACTGCCTTGAAGGTATTGAGTGACAAGGCTTGGTGATCTGCTCCTGCTCTAAATTTCAAGAGCCAAGAATCAAGAGTATTTAGCGGGACAGGCAGCATCGCTGGAGAGAAGAAATTGAGATGTTTCAGGTCGAGACCCTTCTTCAGAAGAACCATTATCCATCCCTTCTCTGCAGAGATGCTGCGGGGTGGAAGATTGCAACCTTCACGTGGTCTGCCCTGTTTCGACTAATGCAATCAACTCGACGTGCACAAATGGAAGATCAAATAGAACAAGTTGTCCAACAACTTTAGGCTGTGCACGCCACACGAAAGAAGAAGAAGAGATGCTGCCTGACCCGCTGAGTTACTTTTGGTGTAAAAAACAGCATCTGCAGTTCCTTCCTACACAGCAAGAGTGTTTACTTGTCTGATTACCAGGAAGAAAACAAATAAATTATTGATTACAGCCTTATGAGCATTTTGAATGCAACAACTCAACAAGTAAATATTTAATAGTAGAGCAGCTATAAGCTATTTCTTTGATATTTATGTAATCAGTGTAACATGACTAAAGTTTTTCTGCAGCAACTAAAATGTTTATGCTTGCAAACTCTTATTTTTATTACTGGATTGATATTCAGAAGCCGGGATTACCAGACAGAAGTTTGAATCACACCAGAGCGGCGTCTGAATTTAAATTCAACTAATTAAACAACTCTAATAAAAAGTATGAAACATTAATGTTCATCATAAAACCACTGTGTCCTCATAAAAGCCTATTTGATTCACTAATGACCTTCAGCGCTGTAAATGCACCATCATTACTTGGTCAGAGCGCTATGTGACTTCAGCTCCACAAGTAGTTGATCCTTAACTGCCCTATTCTGCAGCATTGCAGAGCAGTGGGAGGGGTGGAAGGAGCGAGGGGGTGGGAGAGGGGTGTGTGGGGGAAGAGGGAGAGAGGGGGGGAGGGGTGGGGGGAGGAAGAAAACAGTTGAATGATAAATACTGTGAATCGCTAAACTGAACAAAATGCCGGACAGGTTAGGCTCTGCTGATAGAGATAAACTGAGCAAAACCAATACATAGATGACCTGCACGAGAACCAACCAATTCTACAACTTTAAGTCTTGAGTCTCGAAGGCTGCATCATGCCTCACCATAAGAAAGGGGGCTTTTCTACAATCTAACATTGGGCTTCATTGTAGCAGTTCAGGAACCACAGACAGAAAGGTCAGAGTGGGAGCGAGGTGGAATATTAAATTGAAGGGTATAGTTTATAGTATTATAGGGAGAGGTTGGATTGACTGGGATGTGGCGTCAGCCTAAACACGGGCCACTTAAGCTCGAACCCTCGTCAGGAGATACGAGGGCGGGCACTTGACGTCATGGGCAGAGGGAGTGTCCTGGTACATAAGCTCTCTCACCACGAGACCCAAAAGGAGTTTAACCAGTAGCTGAGCCCGAGGGAACAACCTCGCTCGGCTACAACAACCATTAATATAGTTAGCGCACCCACTTAATGTGTGACTACCGAATAAAGAACCGCTTGCACCAACCTGATGTCTCTTCTTTATTCGCCACGTATGGTGCCGCTACATTGGTGACCCCGACGTGATTCGAACACGCAGCCTTCTGAGCATGCAAAAGTTGGGCCTAAAGTCATTTATCCATGCTGTATGCTTCTAGGGCTCTAAGTCTTTGGTATTTGACATTTCCATATTGTGAAATCCTCATCAAAATGACTTGTCCCATTTGCCTGTATTTGATCCATATCCATATGTATTTTAACCCTTCTTATCAATAAATGTATTTTGAAACCCATAGTTGAACACTCCTGCTGCTTCCTCGAGCAGTTCATTCCAGGTATAAACTATTCTCTGGGTGAAAGAGCTGTCCCCCCCAGATCCATCTTAAATCTCTGCTCTCTCATGTTAAGCCTATGACCTCTAGTTTTAGAATCCTCCACTCTGGGAAAAAGACTGTGTGTTCACTTTAACGATGCCCAGATTGCTTGTGTATACTTCACTAAGATCAGCCCTCAGCCTCATATGCTCTAAAGGCGTCCCAGCCCATCCAACCTCTTCCTATAACTCAAACCTTCAAATCCTGGTAAAATCCTGGCGAATCTCTTCTGCACCAATACCAAATTAATGACATCCTTCCTGTGGCTGGGCGATCAGAACTGCATAGAGTGCTCCATGCGTGGTCTCACTAACAACTTGTGTAGCTGTATCACGATGATCCAACTTTTCACTCAATAACCTTCCCAATGAAGGCAAGTCTTCACTAATCTCTGCATCTGACTCAGCACTTCCAGAAAAGTGTGCACCTCTGCTTCTAGATTTCATTGTTCTACAACACATTGTTCTACTGTGCAAACCCAGCCCTGGTGTGACACACCAAAGTGCAACAACTCACATTTGTCAAAGTTAAATTCCATTTGTCATTTCTCGTTGTACCTTCCCAAATGATCTAGATCCTTTTGAACCTTCGATATCCTTCCTCACTGTCCTCTATATACGACCAATTTTGGTGTTCTCTGCAAATTTACTAACAGTGTCAACTGCATTGTTGTCCAGTTTGTTAATGTAGATAACAAACAACAGTGGAGCCAACACTGACACTTGCGGCAAACCACTGGTCACAGTCTTCCACTCAGAAAAACAATGCTCCACAACTACCCCTTGGCTTCTTCCTCAAAGCAAAAGTTGAATCCAATTAACTAGCTCACCATTGATTCCAGGTGATCTAAGTTTACAGACTGGCCCACTGTGCAGGACCTAGATTTCATGTTATTTCCTGATATTTGAGTAAAACAAAAGCTGTAAGTTTTGCAGGGAGCCCGCAAAGTAATGCACTGATGTCCAATAAGTTGGTATTAAAACTACTGTTCCTTTTGAAATGCATTAATAACCTTAACTGGGCATGCTTTCAAACTCAGGTTTTCTGAAAGAGTGAATATTAGAAATATAGAGAATATTGAAGAGGACTGTAATGGATTATAGGAGAACATTGACAGATGAGTAAAATGTGGCATTTCACAAAGGGGTGTGAAATTATTCAATTTAGTATGAATATTGGGGAGAAACACGTTCAATTACACGGTACAATTTTAAGGAAGGGCCTCAGGAATAGATAGAGCTTGGTACAATGACAGAGATAGTGACAGGCCAGGTTGAGAAGACAGTTAATCATTATTAGCTTCATGAATAGAGAAGAGTGAGATAATTATGCCAACCATTTCACAACCCTGGTTAAACCGTGGAGCTCCAAACTGGGTCCTGCACTTTGGGTGATAGTTTCATTGTAGAAGAGAATGAGTGCAAAAATACCAGGGTTCAAGGGCTTCAAAGGCCTTGTAAAGTTTTGTTTAGTTTAGTTTAGAGATACAGTGTGAAAACAGGCCCTTCAGCCCACCGAGTCCGCACCGACCAGCGATCCCCGCACATTAACACTTTCCCACACACACACACACTAGGGACAATTTACAATTTACACTCATACCAAGCCAACTAACCAATAAACCCGTGCATCTTTGGAGTGTGGGAGGAAACTGAAGACCTCGGAGAAAACCCACGAGGTCACGGGGAGAACATACAAACTCTGTACAGAACTCTGTACAGAGCTCTGTAGCCGGGATCGAACCCTAGCCTCGAATGTTGCAAGCGCGATAAGGCAGCAACTCTACCGCTGCGCCACCGTGCTGCATGCTGTGCCCCGTAAAGCCTAATAAATATAGAATACTTTCTAAATGTTTGCTCCTGGCAGGGAACATCTTCATGATGAGTACATGTTGGAAATCAGAATCTTTGGCACTTGGTCTTCTATTCAAACAACATGTGCACAAAATTGCTAAATTGCTCTCTTGATAGTTGTAGCTTCCTTCTCATAGATGCACGATATCAAACAATGACCTCTTTGATCTAAAGTCTCAATAACATAACAAATGCCTCTCACTGAAATAAAGTGAAGAATTATGCAATTTGTGGAGACACTATTGAATAATTAATAGTATTCTGTCTCTATAATGTGTTCATGCTCATTATTTAAATTGTCAAGTTCACCTTCCACTGAATAAATTATTTTCTGAAATGTTGTTCAATCAATTTCCTCATTTCGGGACTAAGTGATCGCCATCATCCCATAGTTGCATAAGCATTTCCTAATCTGTTCTTAGACAGAAAGGATTAACCCACTAGGGGGTCAACAGGAAGAGAGAAGTGACTTCAAACACGGTCGTTGGCAAGCATGGAATTAAAAGAACAAACAACAAAATAAATAGCATTTCCTTATGAATGTTTAATTTAGAGTCATGGAGTCACACAGCATGGAAACAGACCCATCAGCCCAACATGTCCCATCGACACTAGTCCTACTTGCTTGGCCCATATCCCTCTAAACCTGTGCTTCCATGCACCTGTCTAATTGCTTCTTAAACATTGCGATAGTCCCTGCCTCAACTACGTCCTCTCGAGTTCAACGTTTAATTTTTACACAGTTTTTTCAATGGTTGCCTTAATGCCCCTGTCCCACTTAGGAATCCCGAACGGAAACCTCTGGAGACTTTGCGCATCACCCAAAGTTTCCGTGCGGTTCCCGGAGGTTTCTGGAGGTTTTTGTCAGGTTCCCGGAGGTTTTTTCGAATTTTCAATTCGCCGGATCATAGAAGAAGCAGAAACCACTTTCGACCATTAAGGCGACTGACAAAAACCTCCGAGAACTGCACGGAAACCTTGGGTAGGGCGCAAAGTCTCCAGAGGTTACCATTCAGGTTTCCTAAGTGGGACAGGAGCATAAGGCTCAAAACATTATTAGAATTTTTTAGAACAGCGGCTCGTGAAATTAATGGTTAATAGATTTGCCAACTATCCATACCTCATGTCAAGCTTTGGCAATTTAATATGATTGTAAACCAATGGAAATGAAAGAGTCATTTCAAATTGTAGTGTGCTACATCGCATCTGAAGGGAAATAAATGGCACCTCAAGGACTGGTTTCATAGCCACCACAAAGCCAGTGACAATGCACTACACATACCAATTAGCAGATCACTGAATAATGCAGTTACCAATAGTCATTCATCAGTATTAAGATTCAATATGTATCCCTGTGATTGCAAAGCAGACACAAATGTACTTGTCTACCATCCACGTGAAACTTGTAGTGAATCTGGAAACAGCACTGCCATAATGATAAGCTGGTAACAATGTCTTTATTTGTGGGATGAGGAATATATTTCTCACTACAAGAGAAGATGGGTGGCACAGTGGCGCAACGGTACAGTTTACGTATAAGTAGGTATGTTACAAAACTTACCTTTAGCAGCGCTGCAGTTCTGCCGCTCCCCGTGTGCGCGACTTTGGCGCCTTTCAGAGGGGGGGGGGGGGCTTAAAGTGCCGTTTTTCCACAGGCAGGGATAATCGATCAATGTCGGGCGATTTCGTTGCGGAAGAAAAATCACTCCGACATTTCATGAATGAAGGTATTTTTAAATTACTCTAAATTATTTATTAACTAAATTTAAAAATCACCTTCAAAAGCCGTGATCACCGACAACCGGAAGGATTTTACGTAGGGGAGAAAAAAAGGTAAATTGTTTATTTTTATATTAAAAGTTGGTTTTTTGGGAGGCTTTAATAACATTTTCATGTTGCGAAATGGGGTCCAAAAAAATGTATGAACAAACAGTATTTTTCCTCCCGACTTCACCGCTAACCGCAACGTTCCAATCCACCGCATTCCACTAAAACCCACTTGCCAGTTGATTTAAATGGCCATTAATTTACAGGAATCAAACACTAAATTCCTTCCATTTGGCCCAGATATTCATGAAAATTAGATTTAAAAATTATGTTATATTGTGGATTATTGTGTGAATGTTATTTGGACACTTGGGCAATTAAAAAAAAGTTTATCTTTTCTTAAGAAATGGATAGATATTTAGATCTACTCATTGAATTTTGTAATTAGCTACAATTAGATAACTAACTAATTATATGCTTTAATTTCAGGTCATCCAAGTAAGATTGTTTCATATTTGTTTCAGAATGCTTCAATCTATAATAATTAAGTCAATTGAAAGGCAATGGGGAACAAGATGCTAATTTCCGAGAATGAAAATGGCCACAACTTTCTTAATACTGAAGATATGAAAGTGAATTTGGTGTCAAATTAAACTTCTTTTTATGCTTTATCTGATGGGATAAATTGCAGACTTGATTTTTAAAATCTCAACATTTTGTAACATTGCCAGTATAAGCTAGACGAGCTTAAGCTTTGGGCCTCGAGATCTAGTGGGGCCTACTCACCTCGCTGCCTCACCGGACCCGTCGAACCTCGCCGCCCCACCGATCATCCGCCCACCGGGACCTCCTACTCTTTGCCCGCTGACCCTGGCCACTCAACCGCCCTCCAGCAGCCCCCACAGCCATCGCCGATGCCTTACCTGCAGCCGGGCCTGAAGCTTCCACGCTTCAGACTCCCGCTCCCCCGGGGTTTGACTGTGCTGGGTCCTAGCGCTAGTCAGCCAACTTGGTAATCTCAGTGGCTGTTCCACTGGGTCTCCATCATTCCCCTCAAACCATGTGACCCCAGCTCTTCCCCACCCACACTACAGTCCTCCTACCCCCTACCCCCTGACCACCCACCACCCCTCCCCTCCACCAGACATCGCCTCGGCCTCAGTCCACTCACCTGCATTTCTCCGGCCCCAATCCCATCCCTGCCGTGTGTTCACCATCCCCCCTGACCTCCCCCTCTCAGATACTGAACGGTCTGTCCTCAGCAGAGGCCTCACCCAGGGCCGGCCTTAGGAGGTGCAGGGCCCAATTGGGAACAATTTTGGTGAGCCTCAGGTTCCAAGCCATGGTCTGTAGTTTCATAGAAATATAAATAAAGTCTATTATGGACTTTATATCTCGCTGATAGAATGGAAAGTAATCAAAATGTGCACTTAAAAAGTGCATGCGACTTAATGGACCAAACAGATCTAAGCTACATTTTAATATACAATTGCATTCATGTAAGCCTACAAGTACCAAACAAAATGTGTAGATCACCTCTGAAAAGTACATAGCTACAATATCACTTGTTTTAGTGACTGTGAAATGAAAAAAAAAGTAATTTAATTAAATAGATCCTGGAAAACCAATAACCATAGGTGAAAAAACAGTCCAGGCATTAAATTTTGGGCTTCAGCCCCATCCTAACCATGTGTTAGTTGGCTGTGCGTAATGTGTGTGTGGGAGGGAAGGAGAGAAGGGAGGGAGGGAAGGAGAGAAGGGAGGGAGGGAGGGAGGGAGAGAAGGGAGGAAGGACAGAAGGGAGGGAGGGAAGTAGAGAAAGGATGGAGCAAATGAGAGAAGGGAAAAGAGAGATGAAGGAGGGAGGGAAGGAGAGATGGGAGGAGGGAAGGAGAGAAGGGAGGGAGAGGGCTGGCGGCAGGAGCGGATGCCGGGGTCCGAGTGGACGGGTGTGAGCTGAGGCCGGGGTTTGTAAACGTTGCTCCAACCCCCGGCCCGGCCCTCCCTGTATTGTTCACTGCGCCTCCTGGGGAGAGAGAGGGGTGGAGTCGGGGCTGTGTGCGTGAAGCACGGCAACTGGAGGGTGGGAGCGCTGCCCCAGGACCATGAGGGAACAACCCACCTCCCCCTCTCCCCCTTCCCCATTCCCCCTCACACCCCCCTCCCCGTCTACCCTTTTCTTCCCCCTCCACCCCTCTACTCTCTCCGACACTCTCTCCCCCCTCCACCCGGGATACAGCTACCCGAGCCGAGAGTAGATTACTCTGGCATGGGGCCCAATTGGGAGCAATCGGTCAAATCGGCTTAAAGTGGGCCCTGGCCTCACCTTTGTCCCCCTCCATCCCCACCTCAATGAGATCCGCGCCCGCCGCAATTTGGAGCTCTTCTTCCGTCGCCTCCGCCTCACACCGTTCTTCCATGGGAAGGAGTCCTCGCCCCCGTTGATGATCCCGTTTCCCGTCTCCAATGGACCCCCTCCTCTTGGACCCCCCCTCATAGCCATTGGTACAATGAAATTTGGGGGTCACCATCCGACGTCGGAACGGGAGAACATTCTCAGCGGCTTGGATTTCCGAATCGGCTACTTCCTACCGGAGATCACGGCTCCCGAAGTCCACAGCTTGAGCTGGGTGGAGATTCACGCTGGCGGCCCTCGGCAAAGGGATCCCAGGGCTCCGCGATGTTGAAATCAGCGCGGCCCGAGGCTGGGAGCTCCGCAAACCACAGCTCCATGATGGTGAAGCAGCAGGCCCAACACTCCAGAGTTTCAAACGGCGATCCAGGTAAAGCATCACCCGCTCAGCGGTGAATCCAATGTGTATTTTAAACCCAACTGTTTAATGACAACATACAGTAGGATCTAAAAGAGTCACACTGTCACTGTTGGGTAGTCACAGTCCTCTAGTCGTGGGGGAGGGGGATTGGGTGGGGGGGCTCACAAGTGAAATAGCTTTGGGCCTCTCTTCATCTAAATCAGGCCCTGGTTCGCACGTCTTCACGGACCTTGTATGTTCACCCTGTGATCTGGGTGGGGGTTATTTTCTGAGATCTTCGGTTTCCTCCCACACTCCAAAGGTTTGTAGGTTAAATGGCTTGGTATAAATGCAAATTGTCCCTAGTGTGTGTAGGACAGTTGGGTTTCCTCCAGGCACTCCGGTTTCCTCCCGCACCCTGAATACGTGTGGGTTTGTAGGATAATTGCCATCTGAAAATTGTCCCTTGGGTGCCGTGGTCTATTGTGAACGGGTATTCAATGGTCGGTGGGCCGAAGGACCTCTTTCCATGCTGTAATTGCAAAACTAAACTAAAAGTTTGTAACTGGTTCCCCAGTTACAATGCCCCTGCATTGAAATGTTAGCCTGGGCTGCGAACTGAAATCTCTGAAATAGACGCTGAATTTATTAACACCACTAACAATGCCAGTATTTTCTGTCCATCCCTAAACATCCCTGAATTGACGACATAGTTAAGGTTGAACTACATTGGTGTGTCTAATAACACATCCTGAATATGCAATTCAAGGTAAGGTTGTCAGACTGAATTCCTAAAGGACAATAAAGAACCAGATGATTTTTCTCGCGTGATACCAGTGGATGTCTATTACATCTACAGAGAAAAGCATTTATTTTTAATTCCAGGTTTATTCAATTTCATGAGTTTCTGACAAGAGGAGAAAGTGTTATCACTGAGGCAAGACTGACACCTCCTTAGGATAAGGTACTAAATAGTTATTGATTTATCTACAGTATATGCAAACATGCTAGGAAATCCTACCATTTTATGCGATGAACCGCAATGTGACTGAGTTATTTTTTATCATATATGTGGTACTAAAATACAATATCAACATTTATAAAGAGAAAGATTTACTTTTATATACGGGATATAAATTCATCCAGTTTGTTATATTATGTAGCCCAAAATGTTTAAGCAAAACATTGCATATCGAAATAAACACAGAACGATGGAGTAACTCAGCGGGTCAAGCTGCATCTCTGGAGAAGAGGAATAGCTGACGTTTTGGGTTAAAACATTCCTCAGACTGAGAGTCAGGGGAGAGGGGAACTCTTAATCTGAGGAAGAGCCTCACCCCAAAACGTCACCTATTCCTTTCCTCCAGAGATGCTACCTGACCCGCTGAGTTACTCCAGCATTTTGGGTCTATCTTCAGTGTAAACCAGCATCTGCAGTTCCTTCCTACACAATTCCATATCAAGATTCAGTTTGTTATATTCAATTAATGCAGCGAGATGTCTGGCTGAGAGTCTTATAACATTTGAAATAAAAATACTGGAAAAAACACTGGACAGGCCAAGGAGAGAAAAACACCTAATGTTCAGATCCAAGATCATTTGGCAGATTCCAGCACTTGCAGTTTGTTGATGTTTAAAACATTTGTTAATGTTAAAAGGAGCTGATTAATCGCAACCGAGAAAGTATTCACTTTCTGGAACTGGTGAAAGGGGCAAATACGCAAATCTGGCTGGTTTGCAACACTGGCTATTCAGTCTTGTTCACTTTACCAAAAGCCAGCATTTCCCCACCCTGCAAAATTAACCTCTGGGTTTATTTCTCCCTAATCATCTGTCTCCTTAAACTCTGACCAGACTGCAGTCTTTGAGGAAATCATAGATTGTTTTCCTTTCAAATGCTTCTCTCAACTTTTCCATCTATCTTGGAGCTGGCTGTTGTTCTGTTTCTGTCGATCTGAAGAACGGCCTCGACCTGAAACATCACAAATTCTTTCTATCCAGAGATGCTGCCAATCCTACTGAGTTACTCCAGCATTTTGTGTCTATGTTCTGTTTCTCTCCTATCTCCTGGTATGTTCTTTCAAATTAATTGTATGTATTAGTCCCACTTATACCCCTCTTGTTACTGCTACGGAATGACTGAGCATACAACTTTACTTCTTGGCCAGTACTTTTCTCTCCTCTGGTACAGTCCTTGTATTTTTTTAAGAACACTGAAGGTAGTGCCACCCTTGTGCTGCCTGCTATAAAATAACTTTCTCATCTGTACTATTTATATTGTTCTACCTCCAATTTTATTTTAGAGATACAGGCAGAAACAGGCCCTTTGGCCCACCGAGTCCACGCTGACCATTGATTATCTGCGCACTAGATCCATGTTATCCCACACCTGCATCCTACACACTGGCAACAATTCACAGAAACCTATTAACCTACAATCCTGCACATCTTTGGGACGTGGGAGGAAACTGGTGCACACAAAAAAACCCATGTACAAACTCCATACAGACTGCATCCATAGTCAAGATCGAATCCAGGCCACTGGTGAAGCAGCAGCATCTACCATTGTCCCACTGTGCCCCCCAATTTTCCAGTCCATGTGGAGCTGTGGGAGGGAATATTAATTTTCCCAATTTACGTTAAAACGGTATTTACACCTTGATTTAATAGGGCAATAACTCAAGCAAGTGTTAGTTATCATACAATGAATTGTTGCTTAATTAAGGCAAAACCAATATTCATGCACAGGATATTGTTAAATTGCACAAAAATGTACAACTGTTAAATCTAGACTACATTGAATGATTTATACATGTCCGTGATCACAATTCGTGACAATAGACTTATTGTTTAATTTATCCTTAAGCATTGTGTCTTAAAATATTGATTAACTAATTTATAACGTAGAAAGGCCTCATTGTAAATACACTGCCTGAATAGTTTTTAAACACCGAGGAGGAATTGTTTTACGGAGCCAATAGTATATTTCCCAGTCAATTTTTTTGTTAACTTATAATGAATACAATTTGAATTTGCTTCAAAAGAAATAAACATTCCACGCACGCTCTTGTAACTCTTCCCACTGTGTTAGGAACATTACCTCTCAATGGATCTTCCCCTTGATTAGCAAGTATTACACCTAACATTAGTCAAATACTCAATCAGCTTCCTTACTTTATCAGTCTTAGAAATCAATATCCATTATATCCCTTAATGTCTTCACTAATCATAAAGATTCTAATTAGAATCTCCAGCTAATGGGCTGTTTTGCTATTTTTTTCTCAACCCACAGTTCACTAAGGACCTATAACATTCTTGATAATGTCTTTTAACAACTTCATATAAAGCCCATCACTCTATCTAAAATCCAGAGACGAAAGCCTTCCCTCTCATCATTAGATGTTCTCAAGGGACCAATTTTATTACTTGCTTCAAAATATAAAATCCCTTTGAAATAATACTCTAAATGTATTAGCGGAGAAATGCTTTGCGTGTTAGTTTCCATGCTCGGAAGATCTGGTGACTGCGGCCTCATGGGGTGCTGTTTGCCCACCGAAGACCAGGGATATGGGGCCAGAGAGACAACTGGAGAGGAGCAAGGCCCGTAGGAGAGGAGAGGGAACCAGGGTCTGGTCTACCGCATCATCGTGATTGAGGGGGGATCTTATAGAAACTTACAAAATTCTTAAGGGGTTGGACAGGCTAGATGCAGGAAGATTGTTCCCGATGTTGGGGAGGTCCAGGACAAAGGGTCACAGTTTAAGGATAATCTTTTAGGTCTGAGATGCGAAAAACATTTTTCACAGAGGGAGTGGTGAATCTCTGGAATTCTCTGCAACAGAAGGTAGTTGAGGCCAGTTTATTGGCTATATTTAAGAGGTAGTTAGATGTGGCTCTTGTGGCTAAAGGGATCAGGGAGTTATGGAGAGAAGGCGGGTAAGGGATACTGAGTTGGATGATCAGCTATGATCACATTGAATGGTGGTGCAGGCTGGAAGGGCCGAATGGCCTACTCCTGCACCTATTTTCTATGTTTCTATGTTTCTATCAAGGTCGGCTGCTGGAGGCGCCCCCAGGGCACAAAAGTGGATAGGCGAGGAGCGGACGTGGGTTGCTGGTCAACCAGGGAAGGCGATGGCTGGAGGCCGCACAGCATCCTGGGGCTTGCCTGGATCGTAACTGGAGCATAGACTGGACCTGGAAAATGGCGCCAAAACATGGCGCCTCTTGCATGTGGATTTAGTGGACTATTTCTGTACAATTGCTAATCAGGAGTGATATGGTGAAACTCGACCGGACTGTTTACAAGAAAATAATTTCACTGTGAATTTGCACTTCACACATGTAACAAACGCACTATTGAACCATTGCATTAACTGACATAGAAAAGATCTAACACCCTCCATTCTGGAGAACAAAACAATGTTGCTTTTGGGTCAAGAATGTATGTAAAAAGCAGAATTGATGTTTAGCACACTTAAATATTTATGTTTCATGGCAATGATATGTGGATCATTTCAATGCAGTCAATTATACAGCTTAGCTAAGTTGTCAGGAGGAGACAGCAACAGACTTTAGACTTTTGAGATACAGTGCAGAAACGGGCCCTTCAGTCCACCAAGTCCGTGCCAATGAATGATCATCCCATACACTAACATTATCCTACACATTAGAGACACTTTACAATTTTTTACTGAAGCCAATTAACCTACTAAACTGTATGTCTTTGGAGTGTGGAAGGAAACCAGAACTCCCAGAGAATTCCATGCAATCACAGGGAGAACGTACAAACTTCATGCAGACAGCACCCATAGTCAGATCGAACACGGGTCTCTAGCCCTGTAAGGCAGCAACTCTACTGCTGTGCCACCCCTAATGACATTTCAGGTCAGGACCCAGGAACCTGGCTTTTCAGGGAATTAATCATGTGCTGGCAGATGAGATTAGTTTGGCTTGGCATCATCTTTAGCACAGACATTTTGGGCTGTGGGTCCTAGTCCTGTGCTGGACTGTTCTATGTTCTATGTCCTATTTCACGCATGATAAAATGCATTCCACCCTGCCCCTATCACCCCATCAATATCTGATAACATTATGACAAAACCATTTTCAGGAGTTTGGTCCTTCCAAAGAATGCCAAGAGTCTGTGAGCAGTGTATTCCATGATACCCTATGTACTATGTACTCATTGTGTTCTTATTTGTGATTTTGTTAATTTTCTAGCTAACGTACCTCAATATGGTTAAGTCGCATAACCTTGTGCCATCTTTATTGCTCCATCCAAGAGAGTGACTCACTCCAGGTGAAAACCTTCACTATTTAATGTATTATGTTCTCAATGAAGTAGCAAAGGCACATTGATGTCATCTGAACTATGTTTCAGAAGCAGTGTTTAATGTGCATGTGCCACTGCTTCACACATTTGGCATATGCAAAGGATAAACTCCTAGCCTTTTTAAAATCTGTTCTTAACTGCGGCTCTTTCCACAATTGTGATACATTAACCTGACCTTTGATGTTCTCACATTTAATCTTACTTATTTTTCCATTCAATATATTCATGTCCTATTGCATCTCATTCCTCGCTTTTAATCTTGTTCCCCATTTATAATTGATTCATTTCATTTTCTTCTCTTGCACCATTTCTTCTGTTTCTCACTCTTCTATAATCTGTCCTTCTTTGTGGTGAATCTTCACTTCCCTATTAATTATTCTGCGACTGCATCAACATCCTCCCATCTGCTATTGAGGGACAATTACAGGAAGTGTTGTTATTTGATCTATTTCCTGCCATTGGCACCATAGCAACGAGGAAATGCTTGTTCATCACTGATGGCCAGTCTTGTTATGGGGCACTCAGGGACATTTAACATTTAATTGGTCAGAACTGCTGTGCAATTGATCAATTGCACGATCCATGTTATATTCAAAGGATATTCATAAACGTGCTCTGAATTCAGTTCAGTTCAGATCTCAGGACACAAAATGTTGGAGTAACTCAGCGGAAGAGGCAAAGAGATGATTTTTAGCAGAGAGAAGACCTCTGGAGAGCAGGAAGGGGTGATGTTTCGGGTTCAGACCCTTCTTCAGACTGAGAGTCAGGGGAGGGGGAGATACAGAGATAAGGAAGTGCACGGTGTGAGAATGAGACATCAAAGGGGTGGAGATCAAGGGAAATATAGAATAGATCATTGTTAGCTAGGAGAAGGTAACAACAAAGCAACTGAGACAGGGACAGTCAGACTGGTCAGAGAACTGGGAAGGGGGGGGGGATGGAGAGAGACGGAAAGTAAGTCACTTGAAGTTAGAGAAGTGAATATTCATACCGCTGGGGTGCAAGCTGCGCAAGCGAAATATGAAGTGCTGTTCCTCCAATTTGCGCCGGGCCTCACTCTGACAATGGAGGAGGCACAGGACAGAAAGGTCAGCATGGAATGGGAGGGAAGTTAGTTCAGTTGAGTTTATTGTCACGTATGCCGAGGTAGAGTGGAAAGCTTTTGTTGCGTATAATCCAATTAACCTGTCCAGTGCCACCCCCGAGTATACGCGGGTCATGGCCAATAGTGAAAGAAAAGCGTGGCAGTGAACAGGTTAATGTTTCGGTTTGCAATGCTGCATCTTTGCACCCTCCGAGGTCCATTGTAATCATTTACCACCCACACTCACCTTGACTGCTAACGTGCGCCAGGAAAGTTGCTGAGAATGGATTTTTACCCTCCCAATTCACTGGTGGGAGACAAATGGTGAGGCCACACTTGGAGTATTGTGTTCACTTTTGGTCACCCATCTATATGGAGGTTGTCATTAAGCTGGAAAGAGCATAGAGAAGATTTACAATGATGTTGCCAGTACTCGAGGGCCTGAACTATATGGAGGGGTTGGGCAAGATAAGACTCGATTTCTTTGCGTGTGGGGGAGGCTGAGGGATGATCTTATAGCATAAAACCATAGAGAAAATTGATAGGGTGAATGCACAAAGTCTTTTACCTAAAGTAGGGGTATAAATAACCAGTGGACATAGATTTAAGGCATGAGGAGCAAGATTCAATATGGAAGGGATACCTTTTCACACAGAGGGTGGTGGGTATATAGAACTAGCTGCGAGAGGAGGTAGTTGAGCCAGGTACTATAACATCATTTAAAAGACACTTGGACACGTACATGGATAGGAAAGGGTTAGATGGATATGGGCCAGATGCAGGCAAATTGGATAAGCTTAGATGGGCCATAGTTAATTGTTTGAATAAAGATTCCCTGAGTGCTGTGGAGTGATTTGAGCCCATATTTTCAGATAAATAACGCTGACCTGTGATTACTGCCCAGTATTGATCTTGATTCAGAATATACAAAAACTCAACATCTACATCTCTCTTGTGGTTGAGGATGTCAAAGATTTACAAACCTCTCAGGGAAGACATTTCCCTTCAACTCATTCTTAATGGTTAATTAGTGGATCCATGGTCACTTTCACATTTTAATCACGGGAGATTTTCCAATGAGAAATGCTTCAAGAATGCTTTCATTGACTACGTGAAAAGATGTAACAACCTCATCAGATCCAAGGAATCACGGGCTCAAAATCATTCAAACTAACAACGGCAGTGATTGACTCAGGTCTTGTTGACAGGACCATGAGGACCCAAGTACAAATGATAGAAAGAGGGAAGAACTACCCAGACAACCCTCCTGGGACAGAGGTCATACCTCAGCCTCATTTACCAACTCAAAGCCTAAACCTTGCACTTGGTCCAACAAAGCTGACTAGATCTCCTGGTTTGTAAACATTTTAACTCATCTTCCCATTCCCATGCTGACCTTTCTGTCCCAGGCCTCCTCCATTGCCAGAATGAGACCACATGCTAACTTGGGAAAAACACCTCATAGTCTGCTTGGGAGGCTTACAACCCAATGCTTTGAACAATTAATTCTCCAATTTTACTTCGGAGTCACGTGAGTGACTACGTGAAGAAGGCCGTCAGTCCGCTTGCGCGTCATTACGTCTGAAGCATGTGCCAACGACTGACCGGCAGGCGCGTCACGTCCTTCCAGCGGTAAGTTTTAAATGATGAAAATAATTAGGCCATTTTACTCATCGAGTTTGCTCTATGTTTGCAGGAAGGAACTGCAGATGCTGGTTTAAACGGAAGATAGACAGAAAAACCTGGAGTAACTCAGCGGGTCAAACAGCATCTCTGGAGAAAAGGAATAGGTGATGTTTCCAGGCGAGGTCCTTCTTCAGAGTCTGAAGAAGGGTCTTGACCCAAAACGTCACCTACTCCTTTTCTCTAGAGATGCTGTCTGACTGGCTGAGTTACTCCAGGTATTTGAGTCTGCTTTATTGATCAATAATTTTCCTCTCAACCCCATTCTCCTGCCTTCTCCCCATAACTTTCAATACCCTTCCTAATCCAGGACCTATCAATCTCCACTTTAAAAATACCCATGTCTTGGCCTCCATGGACATCTGTGGCAATGACTCCACAGATTCACCAGCCTCCGACAAACGACATTTCTCCTCACCTCTATTCTAATTAATTAAAGAGGACACTACCTCTGTCTCTTCATTCTTCTCTTCTTCTCCCACACCCTGCTGCCTGAGAGCAGCTCGCTGTAAGACTGGCGACAGGGGCTGAATGCTAATGATGAAAGACTGGATAGACTCGGCTTGTACTCGCTAGAATTTAGAAGATTGAGGGGGCATCTTATTGAAACTTACAAAATTCTTAAGGGGTTGGACAGGTTAGATGCAGTAAGATTGTTCCCGATGTTGGGGAAGTCCAGGACAAGGGGTCACAGTTTAAGTATAAGGGGAAATCTTTTAGGACCGAGATGAGAAAAACATTTTTCACAGAGAGAGTGGTGAATCTCTGGAATTCTTTTCCACAGAAGGTAGTTGAGGCCAGTTCATTGGCTATATTTAAGAGGGAGTTAGATGTGGCCCTTGTAGCTAAAGGGATCAGGGGGTAAGGAGAGAAGGCAGGTAAGGGATACTGAGTTGGATGATCAGCCATGATCATATTGAATGGCGGTTTCGGCTCGAAGGGCCGAATGGCCTACTCCGGCACCTATTTTCTATGTTTCTATGTTTCTATGTTGAACAGTGCAGCACACAGATGACCTACCTGATTCTTGACAACAATGCTCCTGTATATTGTCGGGCTACCCTAAGACAATCTGAAGAAGGGTTTCGACCCGAAACATCAGCTTTTCCTTTTCTCCAGAGATGCTGCCTGGCCTGCTGAGTTACTCCAGCACTTTGTACCTATCTAGAGGACAGATGGATGAATGATCTGCTCTCTTGCATGTTTTGTGCCACAGCGAGTCCCACTCAGTAGATTTCCCACATGCCTATTGTTTAGGAGCTGGAGTCACAAGTCATGTCGTCAGAATTTAGTACTTTAGTGATCAGTGGTTTTATGCTCTATCATGATTGTTCAGATGCAGATGGCACAGCGCTCTGCTGCAGAATGAGAGCTTCATCACTGCTGCCAAGGTGCTACATTCACTCGCCAGCAGAATACCTAGACACTGGAATCCTTGCAGATAAAAGTATATCTGACTCGATCCTCACATGATGGTGTATGTGAAGTCAGGGTCGGCACAGAACGGACTGCAATTCCAGCAAAGCCAAGCATTCATTCGATCTGTGTGTTTTCAACAATAGGGAACTGTGGCGTAACAGTAGAATTGCTGCTTCACAGTGCCAGAGACCCGGATTCGATCGTGACTACAGGTGCTGTCTGTACGCAGTTTGTACGTTCTCCCTGTGACCACGTGGGTTTTCTTAGGGTACTCCTGTTTGCTCCCACACTCCAAAGATGTACAGATTTGAAGGTTCATTTGGCTTTGGTAAAAATTGTAAATTGTCCCTAGTGTGCAGGAAGATGCTATTGTACGGGGTGATTGCTGGTCGGCAGGGATCGGTGGGCCAAAGGGCCTGTTTCCATGCTGTATCTCTAAACTAAACTAAATGTTGAAACAAAGAACTGCAGATGCTGCTTTATACCAAAGATAGACATAAAGTACTGGAGTAACTTAGCATGTTTAAGAAAGAACTGCAGATGCTGGAAATATCGAAGGTAGACATAAAATGCTGGAGAAACTCAGCGAGTGAGGCAGCATCTATGGAGCGAAGGAATAGGCAACGTTTCGCGTTGAGGCCCTTCTTCAGACTGATGTCGGGGGGGGCGGGAAAAAGAAAGGAAGAGGCAGAGACTGTAGGCTGTGGGAAAGCTGGGAACGGGAGGAGAAGGAAGGAGAAAGCAAGGACTCCCTGAAATTGGAGAAGTCAATGTTCATACGGCTGTAGTGTAAACTGCCCAAGCGAAATATGAGGTGCTGCTCCACCAATTTGTGGTGGGGCTCACTCTTGCCATGGAGGTGGCCCAGGACAGAAAAGTCGGATTCGGAATGGGAGGGGGTGTTGAAGTGCTGAGCCACCGGGAGATCAGGTTGGTTATTGCGAACTGAGCGGAGGTGTTGGGCGAAGCGATCGCCAAGCCTGCGCTTGGTCTCACTGAAGTAGAGCAATATATGAGGTTGGAGGAGGTGCAGGTGACCTCTGCCTCACCTGGAAAGACTGCTTGGGTCCTTGGATGGAGTCAAGGGTGGAAAGTAAAGCGACAAGTGTCGCATTTCCTGCGGTTGCAATGGAAAGTACCAGTGGAGGGGGTGGTTTGGGTGGGAAGGGATGAATTGACCAGGGACTTAGCAGGTCAGACAGCATTTCTAGAGAAAAAGGATAGGTGACGTTTCGGGTCAGGACCCTTCTTTGGACATGAAACAACCCAAAATGTCACCTATCCTTTTTCTCCAGAGATGCTGCCTGACGCGTTGAGTTACTCCAGTATTTTGTGTCTCTATCTTTGGAATTAAATGCTGTTTCTCTCTGAATTTCCAGAACATCAGAGACCTTGCTCATGTAACAGAAAATGACAAAATGTGAGATGTTGCAAATATCTCCAACTCTGGCCTGGAAGGATTTCGATTCACAAAAGTTTATTTTCACAATGACCTTGGCATTCACTGATGAGGAGACCGCAAGCTGATTGATGTCATGATCTGCGTATTTCTGGCTGGCAATACCTGCATTTGCACTTATATCAATATGGCATCCAAAGTGATTCAAGCCACATCAGAGATCTCACTGGGCCCCAGAGTCACGATCAGTAGAAGTGAAAGTCACACAGCGAATGAAAATCACTTAAGGAGAGGTGTACACTGTGGTGCGCTGCATGCCTCAGGAGTGCATTTTTTAATCATGAACTCACCACATGGGATTTCTGCTAAGTTGTTTCTGTGTCCTAGCATTGTGTACCAAGAATTAATAGACCGTTATCTAATCAAGGACTCCAGAAGTCAGATTCACCTCCTAACCCACTGAACTGGAAATAGAATTGTTTCACAGGACTCTACACTAGAAAAGCACTCCTCCCCCATCTCACCAAGGTAGATGTATAAGAATAAAGCTCTATTGTTTTTGGAGATAATACAAATTGCTGCAGTAACTCAGCGGGTCAGGCAGCATCTCTGGAGAAGATGGACAGGTGATTTTTCGGATCGGGATCCTTCTTCCTGACCCGAGAGGTCACGCATCCATGTTCTCCAGAGATGCATCCTGACCCGCTGAGTTACTCCAGCACTTTGTGTTCCTGTGAGTAAGCCAGTTTCTGCATTCCTTGTTTATACTGTTTCTGGAAAACCCACTTTTTTTTTTTGAATCTTTTCCATTTATCACACTTAACGTAATGCATCCCCATTAATATCCATGCCAATGTTTAATAAGATAACATGCAAAGGGAGTGTACATTAAAGTTATTAATAATAACTGGCATTTATATATTGCCTTTAGTTAAAAGTTCATTTGAAGACAGATCACACAGGAGTATTAGAGCTGTACGGCACGGAAACAGGCCCTTCGGCCCAGCTCGCTCATGCTGTCAAGATTCTATCTGAGTTAGCCTATTTGTCTGCTTGTAGGCTATGTCCCTCAAACCCTTCCTATCCATGTATCTGACTAAATATCTTTCAATCTTTATTATGGCACCCCTCTCTACAGCTTCCTTGAGTAACTCATTCCGTATACTCACCACACTCTGCTAAAGGAAAAAAAAATCCCCTTGGGTCTCTTTTGAATCTTTCCCTCGCACTTCAAACCTATGCCATCTAGCTCTGAACTCCTCTGCCTTGGGGAAAAGACTGACAATTCATCTTATCTATGCCTTGAATGATTTTGTATAATAAGGTCACGCATCAGTCTCTTATGCTCCAAGGAAAATATCCCAGCCATTCCAGTCTCTCCTTATATCTCAAACTCTAAAGTCCTCCTATCATCATGGTATTTTTTTTCATGTATCCTTTCAACTTAATGATATATTTCCTATAACGCTGTCTACCCGTGTTGTCACTTTCAGGGTTTGACTGTTTGCCAGTTTGACTCCACAGTTAAAAAGGCCCAAAAGAGGACATACTTCCTGCGGCAGCTGAGGAAGCACAATCTGCCACAGGCTATGATGTTCCAATGCTATACGGCCATCGTAGTGTCTTGCCTCACCTTCCATCATGGTCTGGTTTGGCTCAGCCACCAAGTACGACACCCGGAGGCTGCAGCGAATTGTCAGTTATTGGCTGCAACCTTCCCTCCATTGAAGAACTGTACACCGCAAGGGCCTGGAAGCGAGCGGGTAAGATCATCTCTGACCCCTCTCACCCTGGCTACAAACTCTTTGCATCACGTCCCTTTGGAAGGCGACTCTGGCCTGTCAAAGCTGCCACAGCCAGAAATAAAAACAGCTTTTTTTCCATGAGTAGTAGCTCTACTCAATAACAAACAATCTGTAGCCTCCTTTTGCTCTGGTATTTTATTTAATTCACATGTTCAATTGATAATGTTTTATTATTAATGTTTAATGTTTTATGTGTCATTCCTAACTGTCACTGTGTGTCATGTTGTCACTTGCGGGCAGCGCACCAAGGCAAATTCCTTGTATGTGAATATACTTGGGCAATAAACTGAAACATATAGCTTATCTGTTATCTGTATACCCCTGTTCTTCTCTTCTACAACAGTGTACAAGGTCCTACTATTTACTATAAATACCATGCCCTGGTTCAACTTACTAAACTGCTTCACCACATCACCAATTAAATTCCATCTGCCATATTCCTGAGCCCACTTCCCTCGTTGATCCAGAATCTTTTGCAAACTTAGATGCCTCATTGTCCACTGTACCACCAATTTTGCTGTCATCCACAAACTTTCTAACCATGTTAACTACATTGTCATCCAGATCATTAGTATAGACGTTGAATATCATTGGGCTCAGCATTTGTCCCCTTGACGCACGACTCACTGGTCATGGCTTCCAGTAAGAAAGACAACCCTCCACTACCACCCTCTAACTCTTTCCACCAAGCCAATTCTGAATTAAATTGGCTAACATGGGTCTGAATCCCATGTGATCTAATCTTCTGGAGTAGCCTACCATGCAAGAGCTTGTCGAAGGCCTTGCTAAAGTCAACATGCACAATTTCCATTGGCCTGTTCCCTTGGTAACCTCCTTTAAAACATTGTATTAAATTTGTGAGATATCATTTCACACACATGTGCTGACAATATGTGTAGGAAGGAACTGCAGATGCAAGTTTACACCAAAGATTCTCCAAACAAAATACTGGGGTAACTCAGCGGGTCAGGCAGCATCTCTGGAGAAAAGGAATATGTGACGTTTTGGATCAAGGCCCTTCTTCAGACTGAGAGTCAAGGTAGAGGGAAATCAGGAAATTAGCACCCTAGCCACTAAATGGATGAACATGGTTGAATGGGGTGTCTTCTAAACGCATGCAAGCTCACTCACAGAGACCTTCAGAGCTTCTTCACGGATATGGCTTCAAAACACTGTCTTTTGATGAATAAATGCTTTATTGTTGAAAGAAAACAGTAAGATACATCCAAACTTCTTACGACTTGTTACTAAAATCTTAATCGAACTCCAGCTTATTACTTTAAACATTAGAAAACTCCTCGTGCTTCCATTATACTGGAATTATCTCCTTTAGATCCCGCATGGACCCAGCATGGTTGAAGGATCAACCTTCCCCATCGTCTCTCCAAACTAATCTAAAAACTAAACTTCTGCGCAAGCATCTAAGCTCCAAACACGCCCAAAAACACGTCATAAATCCCACCCACAATATAACGGGCTGTCTCAAATTTAAAGGCACATGCCATCATCAATGACATGCAAAACAGGCCAAATGGCAACTACAACAACTACAAAGCTATACACAGCTATACACAGCTATACACAGCTATACACAGCTATACACAGCTATGCACAGCTATGCACAGCTATGCACAGCTATGCACAGCTATACACAGCTATACAAAGCTATACACAGCTATACACAGCTATACACAGCTATACACAGCTATACACAGCTATGCACAGCTATGCACAGCTATGCACAGCTATGCACAGCTATGCACAGCTATGCACAGCTATACACAGCTATACACAGCTATACACAGCTATACACAGCTATACACAGCTATACAAAGCTATACACAGCTATACACCTACAACTCCCTCTTCACTCCCACCCCTGATGCTGGGTATCACACAGAACATGGACATACACCTTTATGTGTCCATGGATGCCGCTTGACCAACTGAGTTTTCCCAGAGTTTTGTTTTTGGACACTTTTCAGACAATTGAATGAATCTTAATGGATTCACTGCTCCAAAATATTTCAATTCTGAATTAAAGAACAGTACAAAAATGCCCAAAATACTCAAATTCTGCTATTTGAGTCATAGTGTTAACAGCCTGGTGTCCTGCCTTCCTTTCAAGATCATGTTATAAGTGATAGGAGTAGAATTAGGCCATTCGGCCCATCAAATCTTCCGTAATTCAATCATGACTGATCTTTCACTCCCTCCTAACCCCATTCTCTTGCCTTCTCCCCATCTCCTCTCACACCCGTATTAATCAAGAATCTATGTATCTCTGCCTTAAAAAATATCCACTGACTTGGCCCCGCAGTCTTCTGTGGCAAATAATTCCACAGATTACGCACCCTGACTAATTATGTTTCTCCTCATCTCCTTCCGAAAAGAACGTCCTTTAATTCTGAGTCTATGACCTCTAGTCCGAGACCCTCTCACTATTGGAAACATCCGCTCCACATCCACTCTATCCAAGCCTTTCACTATGCTGTATGTTTCAATTAGGTTCCCCCTCAATCTTCTAAACTCTAGAAAGTACAGGCCCAGTGCCGACAAACGTTCATCATAGATTAACCTACTAATTTCAGAGATCATTCTTGTAAACCTCCTCTGGACCCTCTCCAGAGCCAGAACAAAATTGCTCCCAATATTCCAAATGCGGCCTTACCAGGCCTTATAGAGCCTCTGCATTACATCCCTGTTTTTGTACACAAGCCCTGTAGAAATAAATGCTAGCATTGAGTTTGCTTTCTTTACTACCAATTCGGCTTGCAAATTAACTTTTTGGGAATCCTGCACCAGCACTTCCAAGTCCGTTTGCACCTTTGATTTCTGGATTCTCTCCCCATTTTTAAAAATAGTCTTCTCCTTTATTCACAGGGGCCGCAGAACATTTTTGAAAGTGGGGGGGCTGAGCGATCACTGATCACTGGCCTCGAGGGTACCCGGTGAGGGAGAGGAGCAACCGAGCGGGGAGAGGGTGGCACAATCATTATTTTTTGTTGTTGCTCGACCTCCAAAAACTGGGGGCTAATACAGGCCATCCCCCAACTCAAAAAGTGGGGGGATATATCTCCGCCCCCCCCCCCTTACTCTCCCTCCTTCTAGGGGCCGACTCTCTCTCTCTATCTCTTGGTGCCTCATCTCCCTCGCTCAGGGCCGACTCTCTCGGTGGCTAATCACAGCGCTTCGTTCACTGCCCCCATATCTCGTCTGTGAACCATGCTGGGATTGGCCGTTGAGCGGAGGGGAGGGTGGGTTTTGGGGGGGCAGTCGGTTTCCGTCACGGCTGGCCATGGTTTTGCCCAAAGGTCATAGTGCGGAGCTCCACTCTATGCCCTTTGGTTTTGCCGCGCTCGTGTGCTTGTTCTGAGATTCTGGATGTCGGAGATCCTCAGAAGAAGAGAAAAATACACCTACGGGCCGGATAATTTCGGGTTATGAAGCATGTTTCACCCGAAAAGTGGAGGGGCTGCCCCCCCCCCCCCCCCCCCCCCAGTCCCACCGATTCCGCGGCCCCTGATTCCTACTACCAAATGCATGACTCCACACTTTGCTGCACTAGAATCCATCTGCCACTTCTTTGCCAAATCTCCAACCTGTCCAAGTCCTTCTGCAGAGTCCCTGTTTCTCCACACTGCCCTTCCACCTATTTTTGCATCATCCGCAAACTTGGCCTCAAAGCCTTCAATCCCCTTGTCCAAATCATTAATACACAGCGTGAAGAGTAGTCCTAATTTCTCACTCTCTCTCTCTCTCTCTCTCTCTCTTACTTCCTCTTTATCCCTCCCTCTCTCCATCTTCTTCACTCTCCCCCCTTCACTCCCTCTCCTTCCCTCTCTCTCCCTCTCTCCTTCCCTCTTCTCACCTTTTTGTGCAATTGTGAATATTGTCATGCCAGCTGAAATCATAATCTGAAATTGTAATGAAAAAAAAACCTTGCGTTAATTAGGTAGCTCAAAATCTGTAACTTGGGTGATGTGGAGAAGGTTCCTGTGAAGTTTATGTTGTGCATATTGAGGCCATATATATTGAGCTGTATATGAGATACTGTTAATAGTATATTCAAAGCCCCGATGATTTCTTCCTCCTGCACTTCAATGACCTACTGAACCAACCAATTCACTCTCCACCTGCTTTACACTGACCCACAAATAAATGGCTCCTGGCAAAACAGATGGTAATATTTATTTGCTACTCCTCCTCCTGCAATATGTCTCGGGTTTCATCGTCATGAAGACAGCTCAACAAGGAGTATATTCCATGGGCGTTGCAGGGTTTCTCATTATGGTTAAATGAGGAACCGCAGGTGCTGGTTTGGGAACTGCTCCATCCAAGACTGCATGAAATTGCAGCAAATTGTGGACGCAGCCTAGACCATCACACAAACCAACCTCCCTTCTATTGATTCCATTTATAACTCATGCTGCCTCGGCAAGGCCAGCAACATAATCAAGGACGAGTTGCACCCTGGCCGCTCTCTCTGCTCCCCTCTCCCATCAGGCAAAAGGCACACCTCCAGATACAGGGACAATTTCTTCCCAGCTGTTATCATCATCCCACAACCAGGGACCAATGCTGAACTACTATCAACCTCAGACTATCCATGTTCGGACTTTGCTGGCATTATCTTGCACTATACGTTATTCCCTTTTCATTTATCTACACACTGTAAATAGCTTGATTGTCATCATGTATTGTCTTTCTGTTGTCTAGACAGCATGCAACAAAAGCTTTTCACTGTACCTCGGTACATGTGACAATAAATCAAACCATAACTGTAAAACTGTGCTGGTTCACATGAAAGGGCACAAAGTACTTGAGGTCTCAGTGGGTCAGGCAGCATCTCTGGAAATATGGATAGGTAACTCCTGAAAGAAATTGTTGACGGTCATCTCCAAATTTAATTTGTCAAAAGAAAAATTGCTTGAATGCAAAGTTGCTGTCAAAAGAATTCCTATCAATCCAAAGGTCAATGAGCCAAAAATGCTAGGAGAAGTTTACCTTCATAATTGCAGTTATGGTGGAGCGATGTAATATTTAACTAATATTACTCTAGCACAGATGCACAGATTGTCTATTTATCTGTAACATGATGAAAGCCTTCAACAGCATGACACATTACAGTCAGTAATGCTTGACTGTGTATTGATATCCCAAATTGAAATTTCATAAAGTTTAAGTTGTTTGACACATGCCAGTTTCTTTTTTTCCCCAAACAACTTCAGCCTACTCTTTGCAGCTTGCAGAATTATGCATCGGTGCAAATAAATAATGCATTTGTAGTCCTTTGGCATTTGGAAACACACATAGGCTGGGTTATCAATCAACTGACCAAATGGTGCCAGAAAAACAATCTTGCTCTCAACATCAGTAAAACCAAGGAACTGATTGTTGACTTTAGAAGTGGATGGCCAAGCAGCCACAAACCTGTCTTCATCAACAGGACGGTGATGGAAAGAGTCAAAAACATCAAATTCCTGACCGTGCATTTCTCTGATGATCTGCCCTGGGCCCAGCACATTGATGCAATCATAAAGAAAGCCCATCAACACCTCTACTTCCCTTAGGAGCTTAAGGAGATTCAGTTTGTCAATGAATACTCTCTTGGACTTCTGCATATGTATAGTAAAGACCATATTGACTGGTTGCATCACGGCCTGGTTTGGCAATGCAAAAGCCCAGGAACAAAGAAGATTGCAAAAAGTGGTGAACACGGCCCAGCCCATCCCAGGTACTGACCTCCTCACCAACAAAGGGATCTACAGGAGTCATCGCCTCAAAAAGGGATTCAAAGACCCACACCACCCTGGCTATACTCTCATTTCACTCCCGCCATCGGGAAGAAGGTAGAGTATGAAAAATTCACTTCTAGGTTCAGGAGCAGCTTCTAACCATCAGGCTATTGAACACTACAACCACCAACTATATATATATACATATGTTTAAGAAGGAACCGCAGATGCTGGAAAATCGACGGCAGACAAAAATGCTGGAGAAACTCAGCATCTATGAGCGAAGGAAATAGGCAACATTTCGGGCTGAAACCCTTCTTCAGACATGTAGACATATACATATATATATATGGTTGGCCACTTGAACTTTATTAGCCTACGTCCTATAAAACCCAGGCATTCTAGCTCAAGACGGGAAGGGAGAGAGTGAAAAAAGAAGCCGGAAAGAAATTGGAAGAACAAGAAGGTGCAGGTGAAGGAGAGAAGGAGGAGAAGGAGAAGGAGAAGGAGGGAAAAGTAGAGAGAGAGAGGAAGTGAGCAAATGTAGGATGCCTCCCTGCTTGCTGTGTTCTCCTGCAACAGGTTTGAGAAAGAGTGGCACGGTGGCACAGCGTTAGAGTTGCTGCCTTACAACGCTTGCAGTGCCAGAGACCCCGGTTCAATCCCAACTACGGGTGCTGTCCGGACATTTTTGTATGTTCTCCTTGCGACCATGTGGGTTTTCTCCGAGAACTCCAAATCCTTACCACCAAGTTTTTGACTCTTTCCATCACCGTTTCCTTCCACATTCCAAAGATGTATAGATTTGTAGGTAAATTTTGTGGGTATGGCTTGGTATAAGTGTAATTGTCCCTAGTGTGTGTAGGATAGTGTTAATGTGCAAGGATCGCTGGTTGGCGTGGACTTGGTGGGGTTAAGGGCCTGTTTCCACGCTGTATCATGAAACTAAACTAAACTGAGCCACTGGGAGAAACCTAGGACCAACAGTGCCACCGCGTGGTCAAACCTGGACTGCCGGGAAGAAATCCTACACAGCCAGCGCCTCTACTGTCAGTGTGGTCCCTGATGAACCCAGCGTCATCCCTGACACCACACTAGTGGAGAATGCCGGCAAGACTACATTGGCTACTCGCATGATGGATGATGTAATTCAAATGGAGCATTGCTATTGCTTCCAGTCAACTGGACGTTGATCGGTTCATCTGTCCCCATCTTGTAGCTAGAAAGGAAAACTGGACATTAAATTAGCTTGTGACTGAATGATGCTACAGTCTCTAATACTGAACAAGCGTACTGCCATGGGTGCGTACCAGTGGATCTCTGCATCTTCACAGGTGATGCTTTTAGAGATATTTAACTGGACATTTTTTTTCCTAGTCAAAACCATGTTGCAAGCCATATACACAAAATATGTTCTGTGGAGTGCTAAACTGTGGAGTGAAAAAAATAGAGTTTAATCTGAATGAAATTAATTGTATACAAAATAGTGTTTTACAATACTGATTCCTACCCAGTGTACTTACACATCTTGCAATAACTACAGAACAGATCAGAACAAAAAACGATATGTTCTTGTTTGTGAAATTTCACTAAGGGAGAATAATTCTTCTAGACTCAGTGGGCAGAAGGGTTTGTTTCCACGTTGCATCTCTAAACTATAATGAGGAACATTTGTTGGAAGTAGTTCCGGTCAGAATTACGAAAAATAATTAAATCATCTAGCATTCTGTTTACTTGATTCTTCCGAAGGGTTTTGGCCCTAAACGTCGCCTATTTCCTTCGCTCTATAGATGCTGCCGCACCCGCTAAGTTTCTCCAGCACTTTTGTCTACCTCCGATTTTCCAGCATCTGCAGTTCCTTCTTAAACAATTCATTTTATATTATATTTTTTCTTACCAAGAGATCATAGAGCAAAATGTTCATCATGGGGGAAAAGATGTGCCTCTTCAGATGCTGATATCAGAAGGTGGTTTCTAAAGATAGACACAAAATGATGGGGTAACTCAGGGGGACAGGCAGCATCTCTGGATAGTAGGAATGGGCAACTTTTCGGGTCGAGAGTGTTCTTCAGATGTCTAAACCTGGTCAATGTCTCAAGGAGGGGATCAATGTAGCCTGCAAACAAGTACCCTTTAAATTTCACCTTCACTGGCAAACTCCCGCTAGCATTATTAAACTGCACCTTATGGACATGGTAATTTGTAATACTCAATGCAAGTCATTTCCAGTACGCAATGCAAAGATTAACAAACTCATCAGGAAGGCTGGCACCATCCTGGGGGCAGAGTTGGATTCATGGGAGGTGATCTTGAGGGGAGGATGCTCCTCCAACTGCGGAGCATCATGGACAAAACAGCTCACCCCCTCCATGACACACTGGTCAACCTGAGGAGCACCTTCAGCAACAGACTGGTTCCACAAAGATGCAGTACAGAACCCCACAGGAGATCCTTGTTACCTGAGGCTATCAAGCTGTGCAACTCCGCCACCCCCTTCTGTCATGGACCCCCCCCCCCCACCCCCCTAATCTCTGCACATCCACAATCCTTTCCATTCACCATTTTAATTTCATGTTTCATGTATTTTGTGTCTTATGACTGTTGGCAGGTCAATTTCCCTCCTGGGATCAATAAAGTTCTATCGTATCGTATCATGTCAAGATGCATGTAGTTTCCAACAGTCTCCTCAGGTAGACATCAACTGTTACAATTAAGCTCAATGAAAAATCTCCATCAGAAATATCATCATCATCATCATCATCATCATCATCATCATCATCATCGTTGAATACATTAGCGACGCAGTGGTGCTGCACATCTCCGTCCTCCAGTTCCTGCGGACTTCCACCACTGGAAGTAAAGCATTTTGGTGTGAGTGCTTTATCATCATTCCTTACAATGCTATGTACGGCAGTGATCGCAACTTCTACTGAGGTGTGGATGGCCGTTGGCTCACTAGGAGCTCACCTGTCTTTGGTCCTGCTGGGGATCCACAGCCCCCTCCTCACCTGGCAAATCAGGTGGGGGAGACGATTTAGTCACCGACTATCCGACCATGGAGCAGGTAGCACGGGAGTACCCGTGGTGGGGGGGAACCCATCCCCGACCTGACCTGTGAACAAAACCTTTGATGGAAGAAGAAATGCTAAGAAATATTGAAGTCCATCTTCATTAGGGGAATGGTAAGTGAGGAGTCCAACTCAAAATCGTATCATGTTCCACCAGGAAGTCCAGAAATGAAATATTTTCTTGTAACCCTGTTAGCTGGAATATGCCACAATAAATTTCTGTCACAATTGTACATGTATTGGTACGAGGGGGCGCAGTCGAGTATGGCCGCCCTGCCAGCAGCTGTTAGTCTTTTCATTCTTTTTTATATTTTTTTAGTTAGTTAAAGTGTTTGTTTTTGGAGGTCTTTAGTCTTTTTATGTAGAGGGTGGGGGGTTGGGGAAGGGGGAAACTATTTTCTCAGTCCCTACCTGGACGGAGATGCGGCTTTTCTCCGGGCCGTATCTTCGCCCCTTCCTCGCGGCCTACCGGCAGTCTGGAGCGCGGTTTCCTGCCGAGACTGGACGGGACTTCAGCTTCGGCGGCGGTACACAGCACTGGGGCGCCATCGCGGAGCAGGCGATGCCTTGCCCGGGTCGCCGTGCAGTGGAGCTCCGGAGGGCTGTGACCACCGACAGCAACATCGCAGAGCTGCGAACCTTCCAGCCGCGGATGGGCGGCGCTGAGTTTTAAAAACCGCGGAGCCTGGGACCTCACGACGAGGTTGCCAGAGTCGGAGCTCCGACCAGCTCCGTGGACTACGGGAGCTGCGAACTCCGGGGAGGAAGCGGCCGCTCCAGACACTCTGGGCCGCTGAGAGTGTTCACCCAACGCCAGAACTCCATCATCCGGCGAGTGGGCCTGAAGCATCGGGCTGTCGTAGCAGCAGCTGCTGAGGCTCAATAGGCCCGACTATGGGTGAACTGGGGATGGGACTGGACTTTGCTGCCTTTCCCCACAGTGGGAACCATTGTGGGGGGATGTTTTTATGTTTTTTGTTAAATACCCTAGTGTTGTGTATTATCTTTATTCATGTGCTGCATTGGCAAGTCAAATTTCACTACACCAATTGGTGTATGTGATAATAAATGTCCTTTGTCCTTTGTCCTTTGTATTGATCCAATATTATACACACATATTGATTGAAGAACCATACATGCCCTGACTAAATATGAAGCTTTTTTGCTTGATGCATATCCACTGCAGAGCAGTTGGCATACCCCCAAAACATTATCCACAGGGCGGCTTGTGCATTGAATAAGAGCATGAGCATCTTGACTTCAATCCTCAAGTGTTTGTGTATGTGGAGTTTCAACATTCACCCTGCAACTGCCTGGCTTTCTGCTGTGTGCTCCAGACCAGCCCATGCTTTAGAGACACGGGTTGGTAAGTTTAATGCACTGTAAATTGTCTCTCGTGTGTAGATGAGTGGTAGATTCTTGGAGGATGTCAGGATAAAATAATGTAATTAGTGCAAATGGACTGAGTAGGCTGAAGAAACATTTTTCATGTTGTATGAATCTATAGGAGCAATAGATTAATTCATTAAAGCCTATCGTGCCAGTTAATAAGATTGTGCGGCACAGTGGCGCAGCAGTAGAGTTGCTGCTTCACAACGCTTAGTGCCAGAGACCCGGGTTTGATCCCGGCTACGGGTGCTATCTGTACGGAGTTTGTACATTGTCCCCGTGACCTGTGTGGGTTTTCTCAGGGTGCTTCGGTTTTCTCCCACACTGTAAGACGTACAGTTTTGTAGGTTAATTGGCTTGGCGTAAATGTTAAAATTGTCCCTTGTGTGTGGAGGATAGTGTTAGTGTGCGGGGATCGCTGGTCGGTGCGGACTCAGTGGGCCGAAGGGACTGTTTCCATGCTGTATCTCCAAACTCTAAACTCTGTGTTTGATCTGTAACGTAATTTATTTGTTCTACGACTAATAATATCTTTGGTTACAAATATAAAACATCTGCCATTTTTGGAGGAGAGTTCCAAAGTATCATTGGATGTAGATGCATTCCCACACTTCAAACAATTCTGAAGAAGGGTCTCAACCCAGAACGTCAGCTATTCCTTTTCTCCAGAAATGCTGCCTGACCCGCTGAGGTACTCCAAAATTGTGTGCCTATCACTCTTTACAGACCTGGCCTCAGAAAACCCCTGCCATTACAGAATCCTACCTTATTCAATATAAATAGATTCTCCCTCACTACAATTTCAGCTTCCCTTAACAGCTCAGGAGCTTCAATCAAAATAGTCCTTAGTTTCCTAAATCTCTGAGAACATTCCCTGTGTAATTGATTGAAGAGGCAGCATCATGAACGTCCCTTTCTTTCTCGAAGCCGTCCAAGAGGCACTGGGAGGTCAATGGTTTTATTAAAATAAGCCCCAAGAGCATTTATCAATCAATTAGCATTTTATTCAGTAACCTCCCATCCATTTACTTGCCAAAGGATCCGCTTGGTATAAAAGAGTTAGGAAGGTGGGTGGGTAAAATTGGTGGTATGCTGTCTTAGAAGCCTGCACTGTTTTAAGAGGACACGGGTCCACTAGGCTGGAAAGTAATAGAAACCTCATGGGAATAATACTACTTTAGATTATTTATTTTAGTTGAGAGATACAGTGCGGAAACAGGCCCTTCAGGCCACCCAGTCCGTGCCGACAAGTTTTTTTTTACAAACATGAAAGATACAGCGCGGAAACAGGCCTTTCAGCCCACCAACCTGCGATCCCCACACGCTAACACTACCCTACACACACTAGGGACAATTTACAATTATACCAAGCCGATTAACCTACAAACCTATACATCTTTGGAGTGTGGGAGGAAACCGGAGCACCTGGAGAAAACCCACGGGGTCACAGGGAGAACTGACAAACTCTGTACAGACAGCACCCGTGGTCAGGATCGAACCCAGGTCCCTGGTGCTGTAAGGCAGCAACTCTACTGCTGCGCCACCATGCCGTTCCAGAAGCTTTGCACATAAATGGACAGCTATGTAAAGGATTCCACCAAGACTGTATGAGGGCAGATTATAGGTACGGTAAGCTGCCATGCAAAGCATTGTGAAGGATTGTTGCACTGAGGCATACAAAGTATCCAACATTATGATCCAGTAATGTTGCACAATATAACCAAAGGGTGGCACGGTGGTGCAGCGGTGTCTGGACGGCGTTTGTACGTTCTCACCGAACCTGCATGGGTTTTCTCCAGGATCTCCGGTTTCCTCCCTCACTCCAAAGACATACAGGTCCGTAGGTTAATTGGCTTGGTATAATTGTAAATTGTCCAAATTAGATATTGTCCCCAGTGTGTGTAGCATAGTGTTAGTGTGCGGGGATTGCTGGTCGGTGCAGAGTCAGTGGGCCGAAGGGCCAGTTTCCGCACTGTATCTCCAAATGAAACTGAACTAAAAAAAACGAATCTATATCATTACCACCTCACTGTCAACATTCACGGGGGAGTTGTACTCATGATAGGCTTTCAGATGGCAATGATTGTGAATTTCTCCAGCGTATCCAGCTGCTCCTGTTATTTCTATCAGAAAATACACAGATAGATGTAGCAGCAAACCTTAGGGAATCAGTATCAGCACTCACCAGATGTTTCCTGGTCTGTGAACATATACCTTTAATGAAATTGGGCAATAAAATCACTAAGTACTGTGGCCAATTGTGGCTTATTTACCTCATCACATTCCTTCATATTTTTGACTATTGCTTTCTCATTTAATAAATAAGTTGAAAGATTGGAACATTTAGTTTGCAGTCATTGACACATTCTTCCTAATGAGCGCCAAATGTACTACAGAAACAATGTATCTTGCTGCTTGTGGAATTTTTTTTTGAGTAATAATTTTTCCTGCAAGAGTTTAGTTTAGTTTAGCTAAGAGATACAGCATGGAAACAGGCCCTTTGGCCCATCGAGTCCGCACCAATCAGCAATGCCTGCACATTAACACTACCCAACACTAGGGATAATTTTTACACTTATACCAAGCCAATTAACCCACAAACCTGTACGTCTTTGGAGTGTGAGTGGAAACCAAAGTTATCCGCGAAAACGCACGCAGGTTCGGGGAGAACGTACAAACTCCGTACAGGCAGTACCCGTAGCCAGGATCGGATCCAGGTTCCTGGTGCTGGAAACGCTGGAAGGCAACAACTCTACCGCTGCGCCACCGTGCCGCACAATAACTGACAGCATGCATTAAGTTTTTAATAAATGATAAATGGCAAGAAATGTTTTAATGCTACTACATCAAACAATATCATAGAACAGAACATAGAACATTACCGCACTAGAACTGGCCCTTCGGCCCACATTGTTTGTGCCGAGCACAATGCCAAGACCATCAGATATCTACCTGCACATTAGTCATATCCCTTTGTTGCTTGCATATCCATATACCTATTAAAAAATATTTTAAATGCCACTAATGTATCTGCTTCAGCCAATACCCCTGGCAGCACAATCCTGGCATTCACTACCTTCTGTGTAAAATAACTTGCCCTACACATCTCCTTTAAACTTTTCCGTTCTCGCCTTAATGGGCCTGTCC
This sequence comes from Raja brachyura, assembly GCA_963514005.1. The sequence continues at coordinate 14,923,003 of OY740800.1, forward strand.
CACTTAGGCGACTTTATAGGCGACTTGGTGGCCACATGTTCTCGGGTGGTTGCCGGGGAGCCGCCTTCATGGTCGTGAGGAGTTCTCATATTCTGGGAACTAGACGCGGCCTCATTATGGTCACCGCAAATGTTTCAACAGGTTGAAAAATCAGCGGCGACCGGAATGAAGCCGCCATGGAGAGTAGCGAGAATTCTCGAGCCGTAGGTGGGTTGCCAGGAGGTCCTAGTGGGTTGCCAGGATGTCGAATGTTCTTGTAGGTACTCGTAAGTTGTAGCCGGTGCTGACCGGTGAATTTCATTGGCTCATTGGGGAAAAAAAACGTAAGCAGTAGTTTTCAGAACCAAGGATAACCGACCGGTAACGTTAATGTCCGCCGAGCTTCACAGCCGTGTACCTCTGGCTTCTTAAAAGTTGTCTCCACTCATTCTCCCTCCTTCTCCCACTTCCCCCCCCCCCCCCCACCCCCCTCTTTTAAATGACTTACCGTACACTGTGCTTTAACCGTCTTAATTACAGTGCCAACCTTCCTGTTCATCGCAGTGTGTGTCTGTATCACCTTGTCTTTGCACCGTGTGAATTTCACTCAGGCAGCGCTCCCCCCCGCTTGCCCTATCCCCCGCCTGCATAACGGGCTGGTGAAGAAAGTGATGTGTGTTCCTCTGTGTTTTCCAAGAGAAAATTAGAAAGCCTTTATTTGTGTTTTGAGTTATGAACCCTTTTCTCTCAAGTAAGCTTAACATCATGAGACAGAGTTTCAATTTCAGCACAACTATTTACCTGGATGCAAAGAATGTGCTCCTCCTCTAAAGTTACTTTCTTAAATGTGGAACTGCTCAAAATCATCTTTGAATAGAATAGAATACTTTATTGTCACATGTGACAAGTCGCAGTGAAATTCTTTTTTTTTTATATACTTTTTTTAATTAGAAGTAAATACATAATAAAAAAGCATTTTGTTTGTTGTAGTCTTACATTATTAATATTGTTTGTATTAACAATTGTATAATAGTTGTACTTCTATATATTTTTTAAATTCTTATATAGATAGAATAGAGAAGGAAAGAAAAGAAACCAAAAAAGTTAAAGAAGAATGGAGTAATCAACTAATTATGCATCATTGGAGATATGTCTGTGGGTTATAAAATTATATAATTCTTCATCTATTCCTTGATTCAGGTTTCAGTCAGGTTCTCGTGCCGAACCAGTTTGCCCCTTCAAATATTCAATGAATGGGGACCATATTCTAGTAAATAGTTCTTGTTTGTCCATTAAGACAAATCTTAATCTTTCCAAATGTAGGGTCTCCGACATTTCCATAGTGCACATTTTAACTGTGGGGGTTATAGGGCCTTTCCAAAATTTTAATATTAATTATTTCCCAATTATTACACTATAATCGCTAAAAGCTATTTGGTTTGTTGTAAATAATTGATTTTGTTCTAGTATTCCTAATATTATTAATTTTGAATCAGGGTCCAATTGGGTGTTGACAACTTCCGAAATTATCTTAAAAATTTCCGTCCAAAAATTATTAATTTTTATACAACTTACAAATGTGTGCGTTAAGTTAGCCTCTGAGTGGTGACATTTTTCACTAATAGGAGATACGCATGGGAAAATTCTATTTAATTTGGCTTTTGAATAGTGCAATCTATGTAATACTTTAAATTGTATTAAAGAATGTCTAGCATTTAACGAACAGTGATGTATATGTTGTAAGCTTTCGTCCCATATTTCTGGCCTTATTGTTTGGGCTAGTTCATTTTCCCATGATTGCCTATATATTTCCGTCATGGGTGCATCATTATCTAATAGGATGTTATAAATATAAGATATAAATTTTTCTGTGTTAGGGTGTTTATTCAAACATTAATCAAGAATTTCTGTCTTTCTATTTTTATAGTCCTGTGTATTTGATTTAGCACAGTCTCTAATTTGCAGATATCTAAAGTAGTATTTTGGGTGAAGCCCATAAATTTGTTGTAATTCCTGAAATGAGAGGAATGAACTTTTCCTATAGAGATCACCCATCTTTGTAATTCCACGATTTTTCATCACAGTGAAATTCTTGGCTTGCGTAGCTTGCCACGTTATGCGAATAGCAGAATAATTTACAAAGTTACAGATTTCCCCCCCCTTCCCCGCACCAGATCCCCCCAAGTTCTTCCCCCTTCCCTCATGGTGATCCCCCCACACCAGATCCCCATTTGCCCATTGTTCCTCCGCTTCCCTCATGGCCGTCCCCTCACACCGATGACTTTGCCAGCAATCATACCCATGTATTGCCACAATTGGGAAGTGTTTCACAACACATTACAATAACCCCCATTTCAATTTTTACTTTAAATTATGTTCATTATTATACTCGACGGTGTTAATAAAAAACGAGCTGTAAAGCAATAACATGAACACAAGCTGTTTAACTACAAGCTGTAAGTAAATAGCTTTTCAAATTTGCCGTTACATGCCCTCGTATCCAACAGCAGCAGCTCAACTTTTGAAACCCACAATAACAAAAAAAAGACCACATCAAACTGTTCGTTTCACACATGCAAAGTTCATTTTACACCAAGGTTCAAGCAAATTATGCTTAAAAAACATCAATGTTTCCTTGCTCAGATCCTTGCTCTAAAGCATTTAATGAGGAAATTTCAAGGGGTCGTTATGTTCTCCTTAATAACGAGACACCAAAGTACAAAAGCTTGAACTATCACTGATAGAGGACAGAAACACAAAAGTTTGTAATGTTAATTCATAGGTACAATTCTGCAAAAGAACATCGATAAACATTAATATACCAGCTTGACAATTCATGTTCACAAGTTATAGGAGTAGAATTAGGCCATCTGGCCCATCAAGTCCACTCCGCCATTCAATCATGGATGATCTCTGCCTCCTAATCCCATTTTCCTGTCTTCTCCCCATTGCTGGCTTGCAGCGTTTGCAGCGCCGGAGACTAGGGTTTGATCCCTACTACGGGTGCTGACTTATGGATTTGGACGTTCTCCCTGTGACCACGTGGGTTTTCTCTGAGATCTTCGGTTTCCTTCCACACTCCAAAGATGTACAAGCATGTATGTAAATTGGCTTGGTAAATGTAATAATTGGCCCTAGTGTGTGTAGGATAGTGTCAATATGCTGGGATCGCTGGTCGGCATGGACCGTGTGGGCTGAAGGGCCTGTTGGGCCTGTTTCCACACTATATCTCTAAACTAAACTAAACTAAACTAAACAAAACACTTGACACCTGTTCTAATCAAGAATTTGTCTGTCTCTGCATTAAAAATATCCACTGACTTGGCCTCCACAGCCCCCTGTGGCAATGAGTTCCATAGATTAACTACCCTCTGACTAATGAAGTTCCTCCTCACCTCCTTTCTAAGAGAGCGCCCTTTAATTCTGAGCCTATGACCTCTGGTCCTAGACTCTCCCACCTGTGGAAACATCCTCTCCACATTCACTCTATCTATGCTTTTAATTATTCTGTAAGTTTCAATGAGGTCCCCCCTCAAATTCTAAACTCCAGCGAGTAGAGGCCCAGTGCTGTCAAATGCTCATCATATGCTAACCCGCTCATTCCTGGAATAATTCTTGCAAAACTGCTCTGGACCGGCTCCAGAGCTATCACATCCTTCCTCAGATAGGGAGCCCAAATTTGCTCACGGTACTCCAAATGCAGACTGACCAGTGCCTTATAGAGCCTCAGCATGTCAAAAATGTCATCTCTCATTTTCACCAAATGTTTTAATACATTTACAAATATCCTCAGTAAACACAATCACCTAATTGCTAATGTATCTTACATTGTTATCCTGATAACTATTATAGCACCTCATCTATAATCACACTTCTGCACTTAGCACAATGACATCCTGTGGCCATATTACAAAGTCATCAACACAGTTTGTTAATTAGATCAAAGTAACACAATGGAAAATTACATTGAAAGTTGGCAACATGACAATGAAATGCAAACAGCGTTTGATAAATGTTCCAGGTGCATCAATCTGAAATAAATAATCAGAAGATATCACCATTTAAAGACATTGAAATACAATGTACGCTCTTGTTTTCTTCAACAACAAAGTCTTTAACAAATGAAATATAATTGTCAACAAAATAGTACTTCCAATAAGTGCATATTTTGCACTCATAACTAAATGTACCCATTAGATCACTCATTGACTTGTTAATATCTTCACTGAAAATTCGACTCAAACAGATAAAGCTTGTAATTAGAAACATTTTAATGACCTTGGAATGTCCTGAAGCAATTCACATCCATTAAATATTTCTGAAGTGTAGTTCGAGTTATAGTGCGACGAGATGTTGCAGCCAATTTATTCACCGCATTACCCCGGTTCTGCTGAAAGGATTCCAGCCTGATACATTAACTCTTTCTTTTTCCACCAGTGCGGCCTGTCCTGAAGCTTTCTCTTTGGCATTTTTTTTTATTGTTACAAGTTCCCAGTTGCAGCAATAAGATCAATTATCAGATAATTTGGTATGATAGAGTAGGTTAAGGGACGAATCTTTTCCCCGAACTGCTGCAGACAAACCCAGCAGCACTGACAGAGAATTTAGATGTTTTCCAGAAATTGGCTGCAATTCAAATTAAATTAAATTATCAAGCCATAACTGCCAAAGTAAGATCATTTTTTCAAAAGGCTCTATTCTCTATATTGGCCAGCACTGGAATTTTCCCTCTGTTTTCACAAGTCCTTCATAAGGTCATAAAGTCAAAAGGAATAGGAGTAGAATTAGGCCATTCAGCCCATCAACTGCCATTCAATCATGGCTGATCTATCTCACCCTCCCAACCCCATTCTCCTGCCTTCTCCCCATAACCTCTGACACATGTACAAACCAAGAATCTCTGATCAAAAATAACTTATTTCCTTGCACATTCACCTGCTCAATTCCATCGGCCATCTTTATTGTGCTGCTTGGGTTTAAAATGTTAACACAGAGTCTCGCGTGATTCTCCAGTACAATATTGAGGGAACGTTACACTGTCAATGTGATATATCTTGTAAACCAAGGTCCCATATTGACACCCATCTGGAATCAAAAGAAGTATGGGGAGTCAACTGCAGTGTCCAGGGTAATATTTTATTTTCAGTTGACATCACTGACAACAGATTACCCTACTCATTTTCACACAGTTTTCAGCGGAGCTAGCTTTTATTTAGAGACTTTAAAGATGCAGCACAGAAACAGGCCCTTCAGCCCACCGGCCAGCAATCACCCCGCACACTAACACTATCCTACACGCTCCGGACGATTTTACAAATTACAGTAGCCAATTAACCTACAAACCTGTACGACTTTGGAATGTGGGAGGAAAACGGAGCAGCGGGTGAAAACCTTAGTTGTCACAGGAGAACGTACAAACTCCCTACAGCAAACACAGTCAGGATCAAACCTGGGTCTCTGCTGCTATAAGGCAACAACTCTATTACTGTGCTGCTATTTGTATGCAAGTTGGCTGTCAGGGATGGATGTTTAGAACCCAGCTCGGGGGGGATAGCAGTGCAGTTCATAGATGCCCAGTCTTAAAAAGGCAGAAGTTATAAAAGCAATATGTAAGAGGTGGAGGCGTTTTGTGTACAGCCATCATTAGTTTGTTGGCAGAAATGATTGGTACTTTGATCTGTGAATTTACAACATTGTTTTCTCCTGGTCTTCCCAGAAATCTTCCCATCAATCCAGTGCCTGGGGCATGAGGAAAGGAGAGAGGAGACTTCACTTTGTGACTTGGGTGTTTATGGTTGGCTTGCAGAGAGGTCCAGAGACAATGCCTCTGGTTCTGCCATGGAGGGAAATTCCTTCAGCGTCTTCAAGGTCGACTGCAGTTGGCGCTCCCGGGACACAAAGATGGTCGGGCAAGGAGAGGAGAGGGGCGTTGGCTAATGGGAACTGCTCCAGTACATCAAGCGTGTGGTCTGAATGGTCTTTGGACTTTGAATACTAACGCCAAAAATGGCAGCGCCCGCATGTGTAATATATGCAAAAAGAATGTCACCGTGCGGTTGCATATGTGACAAATAATGCGTTATTAAACTGAACTATTGAAACTTTCCATGGCGGTCTCCCTTGGGGGGACTGCCTTGGGGGGGGGGGGGGGAAGAACAATGCAGGACCCGCTTTGGGGGAGGGGAAGGGGGAGAACAAGAACAAGCTTTGTTACTTTGTCAGCACCGTAGGTGGCTGCTATTTGTATACATTGTGTATGCAAGCAAAGAATTTCACTGTGCCTTGTCGCATGAGACAATAAAATAATCCATAAAGTATTCCATTCCAGTCCACTCCACCGTCTAAGAGCCAGTCGTCACTCTCTGCTCCTGACAGGACCACAGTCTGGACACCTCCAACATGGTCTACTCTCCAAGCATTGCAGCCTGTGGATGTAGCAAATGGAAATAGTACATGCGCCAAGTCTGCGCAATAGATCTGATCCAGGATGACCTGGTCCAATAACAATGTAGTGATTTAAAATTGAAGACACGCTGAATAATGGAGGCCAGGTGTGCTGCAGTTCACTTTTGAAGAAAGGTCTAAGGTCTAAAACATTAATCCTATTCATCATGATATGCTAAGTGCTTCCAGAAATTTCTATTTGCATTTAGGGCGGCTCAGTGGTGCAGCAGTAGAGTTGCTGCCTCAGAGCACCAGAGACCCGGATTCGATCCTGACTACGGGTGCTGTCTGTACGGAGTTTGTACGTTCTCCCCGTAACCACTTGAATTTTCACCCGGATCTCTGCTTTCCTCACACCAAAAAGGTTGATTGGCTTGGTATAATTGTAAATTATCCCTAGTGTGCGTAGGAGAATGTAAATGCGTGGGGATCACTGGTTGGCATGGACTCGGTGGGCCGAAGGGCCTGTTTCTGTGCTGTAATCTCAACTAAACTAAATTTCCAGTCATGAGTTTGTTGGCTGGAATGAATGATCTTTGAATTTGCAACACTGTTCTCTCCTGAGAGAACTTCTCAGAAATAGTTGTAATACAAACTGAAGATCTTTTGCAAACACAAACATTTTTGCTGGCATTACCGACTTTTGTGATTTGTCATAATTATAAAATCATAAAATCATTCAGCAAAGATGTAGGCCTTCGGGCCTTCAGGCCTTCGGGCCTTCTGGCCTACTGTGTGTATGCTGACCATTGAGTATCTACCACAATTCTAAGGAAAAAATATATAGTTTTGCTAATGGAAAGATTCAAAAGTTCAATTTAATAGTGCATTATTTGTCACATATGTAACTACACAGTGAAATTCTTTTTGCATTTACTACACATGCAGGCGCCGCCATTTTTGCTGACATTTTATAAACTCCAAAGTCGGACCGCGCGCTTGATATACTGGAGCAGTTCCCATGAACCGACGAACCCCTCCTCTCCTCTCCTCGCCCGGCCTCCTTTGTGTCCGGGGGTGTCGCCTGCAGGTGACCTTGAAGGCGCTGAAAGCATTACCCCGGTTCACCTTCCTACCGGCCCACTCCTAGCATCTGACGTCTCCAGCGCCCTCCCGGTTATGCCGTCCGACAGCCTTCGTGTGGGTTACACCATCCGCTGAGCCTTTTAAATTAACATTCAAACAATACATGCATCGACAATCACTTACAAACAACCCCACTTTATTGTATTATACAAAGGTTAACCCACAGCAGATTCCTTAACCATCATTACCTATTCATTCCTTTTAAAATATATATTTTATTTATAAAAGCTATTTTTATCAGAACCTTTTAAATTGAGAACTGAAGGAGGCTATGTTAATGGTGGGTTCACACAAATTGGATTTAATGTAAAATGCTAGCAGCAAATCTCCCCATGTCAAGTTCCTAGAGGTTGCCATAAATTGTTAACTTTCCTTGATGTGATGGCTGTAATATCTGAAGTGACTCCTTAGCTTTGGGGTATTTTTTTCCCAAATGAAAGACAAGAAGCAAATAAATTATTCAAATGACCTCCGAAACAAAAAAAGCATGTGACTGTACCTCCCAGCTGTAAACTCATAACTTCTAGGGTAGCTGCTTCACTGTCAGGAACAAGACGGCTGGTTCTAATATGCAAAAGAAAGATAAATGTTGTGTAAAGTCTGTAATTTGAAGTGTACATTCCAGAAACATTTGAAGATAGATACAAAATGGTGGAGTTATTCAGAGAGTTAGGCAGCAACTCTGGAGAAAAGGAATAGGTGACGTATCTCAACCCGAAACGGAGATGCTGCCTGACCCACTGAGTTACTCCAGCATTTTGTGTCAATCTTCTTTGTAAACCAAACAACTGCAGTTCCTTCCTACACATTCGATGATTCACATTCACTGTTTTCTATCTACTGAAACAGAACTGGGAAGTCCTGACACTGTCCAAAGATATGAAAGTAAATCTTAAGTCTGAGACTACTAAAGAGCTGATTTTATACTTGTCCAGGTAGCAGAGGAGCCAGTGTGGAGCTCCAACGTCAGACATTCACACAGCAGCTGTGTGGTGAGGATGCTGCTGACTTTAAACTTACGACCCTGTCATCACAGTCCATAGAAGGACATTCCTGCTGATGTCCAGAGTCTGGAATCATTATTTGCCCAACATGAGATAGACTACGCAAGTTTTGTTTGGATGTCAACGTGTGGGGTTACTGTCATTTAGAACTACAATCCTCTGTTAAATCAAAACGGCAAGCCAAAGGCAAACGTTAGACTTTAGACTTGAGAGCTACAATGAGGAAACAGGCCCTTCGCTCACTGAGTCCACGTCAACCAGTGATCACTAACACTAATCCTACACAGTGGGGACAATTTGCAGTTTTACCAAGCCGATTAACCTACAAATCTGCACATCTTTGCAGTGTGGGAAGAAACCAGAGCACCAATAGAAAACCCATGGATGTCACGGGGAGAACGTTCAAACACTGTACAGACAGCACCCGTAGTCAGGGTCTGACGCTGTAAGGCAGCAACACCACTGCTGCATCACTGTGCCGCCCCCAACTATAAAAATGAAAATAAAATCAGAAAATGCTGTAAAATGCACTGCAGGTCAGGCAGCCTCTGTAGAAAGAGAAACAGGGTTAACACCTCAGGTCGGAGACCCCCTTGTCAGTTCTAACAAAGGGGTTTTGATCTGAAATATTAACTGTGCTTCACATTCCACACAGATGCCACCTGATATGTATATTGGTCCCAGCAATGTCTGCTTTCATTTCAGATTTGCAGCAATTCCACATTTAGAAAAAAAAACATATATAAAATGTTTGCCAGTAATGTGGCAACCCTAAAATTGATTGATTAAATGATCACTGTCCACACACTAATGAGAGTGTCTTGTAAACATGTCACCCGTTCGGCTGTTGAAAAGTAAAGCAAAGAGCGGACAGTAACACACATAAATATTTACTGTGTTCCTGAACTTGGAATAAGGTTTTCTTTGTCATCTGCATTGGTAAAAGCTTCAATGGAACCAAATACCTAAATAAGCTTCGATACCAAGTAACTCCAAGACATTTCAAAAGGTGAAATAATTGAAAAGTGGTTTCAAACAGAAATTTCATCCATTGTCATTGAATCATCTAGAATACAAACCTTATGAGAATGGCTTATAGAGGCTTCTCTAATGTTGCTGGGTGGAATGCCAAGGTAAATATAACTTCACCAAGGTCAGCAGTGAGCTCACAATCCCCAAGACCAATGACAAAATCTAACCCAATCTTTCTCTTTCAGAGTTATCAAGGTTCTTTGTCATGTGCTTCATTCATTCCAAAGAAGCATTATTACAAAATGTCTTTGCTTATCTTCATGTCAGCAGCAGAATTAGGCCATTCGGCCCATCGAGTCTACTCCTCTGGTCGATTAATTTCTTATTTTTTCAATCCTATTCTCCTGCCTTCTCCCCACAGCCTTTGACACCCTTCCTAATCAAGAATCTGCTAAACTCAGCTTTAAAAATACCCAAAGACTTGGCCTCCACCACCATCTGTGGCAATGAATTCAACAGATTCACTGCCCTTTGACAAAATAAATTCCTCCTCATCTCCTTTCTAAAGGTATGTGAGACCAGTGGCGGCGCTGCCTTGCAGCTGCGGCTCACCTGCAGTCCATCTTGTCTCTTCTTTTTTTGTTTTCTTTTTGTCCCGTTTCAGTTTATTTTAGAGCTGGCGGCCTCCAACTGGGACCGACCTCGAGGCTCCGGAGGCAGAGCCTGGACTTACTTAACATCGCAAAGCTGGCCGACTTCGGGGCTGTGACGGCATTCCGGCGGCGGCGGCCCGACTTCGGAGCCTCGGAGGCTCGGCCGTGGGCCCAGTGGACTCGGCCGCGGGCCCCGTGGAAGATAGCGTCGGGAGCTCGCAGGTCACAGGTTGGTGACCTGTTTTTCCTGGGCTCCTGCAACAACAGCTTCGTCCGCTGGACTGGAGGGCGAGAGCTTTGGCAGCTTCGACCGCCCCGGGCCGCAGAATTTGAACCGGCCCGTTCGCGGAGCTCGGATTCAGCCGCGGGACTTGCTTACCATCACCCCGCGGGGTCACAACATCGTAGGCCTGGATCGCCTCAGAGCAGAGAGAGAGCAAGGAGGGAAGAGACAAGGACTTTGGGACTTTTGCCTTCCATCACAGTGAGGAGGTGCCTGGTGGACTCACTGTGGTGGATGTTAAACTGTGTTGAGTGTGTGTTTTGTTATTTTATTTTATGTTATGACTGCAAGGTTAAACCATTTTATTGTACTATAAATGTGCAATGACAATAACATTTAATTTGAATCTGAATCTGAATTCTGAGGACCCTCTGGTCCTAGACTCTCCCATAAATGGAAACATCCTCTTCACATTCACTCTATCCAGGTGATTCACTATTCGTGAAGTTTCATTGAAGCCCCCCCTCATCGTTCTAATTTTGTTTTTCTAACTACCAATTCAACTTGCAAATTAACCTTTTGAGAATCCAGTATAAGCACTTCCAGGTCCCTTTCTGATATCATAAAGTTGCAAACCTGTGACAGAGTTGAGACAACAGACTGACACAGTGAGTAGAGTTTCTGTCTCGAAGCAACAGGTTTAATCCTAACCTGTTGTATTGTCCATGTGGAGCTTTCTTGTCTGAGTGCTTTTGTTTCCTTCCTGGATCACATAAATGTGCTGCTTGGTTGGTTAAGTGGCCACTGTGAATTACTCTAATGGGCCTGACCCACTTAGGTGACTTTTTAGGTGATTACAGGAGACTATGCGGTGGCAACATGGTCGCCGGTGGTCGCCGGGTGTCGCCTGTATGGTCGTGCAAAGAGTAAATGTAACTTCATCATTCATCATCAGTACAGTCGCCCAAAGAGTCGTAGCGTCTTTCAGGTCGCTGAAAAATTTTCAACATGTTGAAAATTTTTCAGCAACAGTCAAACCTTGGGTTTAACGCGTAGATTGACGTAGGTGCTGTCGTAGGTTGTCGCCAGGTTAATGTAGGCAGTCGCCAGAATGTCGTAGGGTGTCGTCAGGATGTCGTAGGTTGTCGCCAGGTTAATGTAGAGTGTCGCCAGTATGTCGTCGGTTGTCAACAGGTGACGTAGGTTGTCACTGATGCTGAATTTGGTGAATTTCAAAGTTGTATTCGCCAGCAGTCGCCAAAATAAATCGCTTAAGTGGGAGAGGCCCATAAGTATGTAGATTGGTGGTCAAATCTGCAGGGGAGTTGTGGAAACGTTGGAAGAGTAAAATGGGTTAGGATACGATGGCTGTAAAAATGGATGACTGACTGACAGCAAGCATGGACTTGGTTGGCTGAAGGGCCTGTTTCCATGCTGTACCTTTCTAAGACTCAAAAATAAAAGGCATACCTGCTCATTATTTGCTGAGTTTGGTAAATTTGCAAGACTATCTTAAGATTGAAGCTATGAGCTGCTGCGTTTAACTCACCAAATTGCCAAGGGCAGACAGCAAAGGCGAAAGAAGGTAAAGTAGGACATAGCAAGAAATGATTCATTTTTATTTAGAGAGAAACAAATTGGCATTTCACAGTAAATGCCCCCAAAGAAGATTGTGTCCATCCCTGCTGAGCAAGCTAATAGCATCATAGCATGCTTGCAGATGGTTCCAGGCAAAAGAATGACGAACAAAAAAGACATCAAGGAAAATGATAAAATGATGAAAGAAATTAAAGGTCACCTGGATCGTTCTTCAATAGCAAGCACGAGATTTGCTTGGCGCGAAGAATGCAAAGAAGTAAAAATTAAATCAGTTTCTCATGTGATGATTTGTGATTACTTCCAGCAAAGTCTGCAAATATTTAGCGATTTTATTTCGGAAGATATACGTGTGAGATTTAGGAGAGTTCCTGGATAAAGAAGCTTTTCTGCATAGTTGGATATACAAGAAGAGCACTCTATGATGCAGAGCTATAATTACAAGCAATTAAAGTTCACTAATTCCATAAGCAGGTTTGCAGATTTGGACACGGAGGTTAAAGAAAACAGCTGCTTACTATAATTACAAACACTGAATTATCTGCTTCCCAAACTCCAGGATCTCTTAATGAATATAGTCACTTAACTGCTGGTACATATAGCAAGTGCACTTATAGTTCTTGAAGTGGTTTAATGTCTCATTCAAACATGAGAAATAAAGCTAATATATAATATTATTGCACACGGACTCCTGTTCACTGTAATTATCTCATCCCACCCTGCTCCTACTTTTCACTCCGTCCTTACACTTCCATCAACACATCTTGCCCAGTGTAGGAGAATCGAGGATCAGAGGACATAGGTTTAAGCTGAGGGAGGACAGATTTAACAGGGACATGCAGGGTAACATTTTCATGCAAACTTTTCCATTGAATAAGCTGCTGGAGGAGGTAGTTGAGGCAGGTAGTATCACAACATTTAACAAACATTTGGACAAGTACATGATTAGGACATGTTTAGTGTAGTATTGGCCAACGCAGGCAGGTGGGACGAATGTAGATGGGACATGTTGGTCGATGTGGGCAAATTGGGCCGAAGGGCTTGTTTCCACGCTGTATGTCTCTATGCCTACAATTAAATTAATAACAAATAAAAACGGGAGATTATTGAAATATCAAGCACATCTTACTGTACCTTAATTGGTACATGTGACAATAAACTGACCTTGAAACCTTGAAACCATGAAACATCAGGAAGGAGATGCAGAATTGAGAAAGGAGATGCAGAGTTGATCTTTAAAGTTGGTGATCTTACAATAATTCAGTTCTGATTGCCTTGAAATAGTTCAGACTGTTTTATTTCTACTGCCTAGATAGCAAAGTTTTTCCAAATGTTCCCATTTCCAATATCTGAATTTTGTTTTTGCCTTAAATGCATCAAATATTACATTTAAACCTTTCTGTGTACAACAACTTCATGTTTTAATTATTCTTGAAGGTTTGTTTCCCCAGAATTTTTGATATACCTAGTTAACATTAAGGATCCCATGTTATGTCTGAGGAGTGTAGAGAAGTCAAGGCAATTGATGCTATGATGGAAATTGGAGGTGAAGAGAGGGCTATAGGTCCAAAAGAGGTTTCTAGGTGGAATGTCAGTGCTGGATAGGCAAGGATTATCAATGAGGGGAGGGGGTTGAGGACTTCTTGCCAAGGAAATTGGCACAGAGGTGGAGGCATCAGAAGAAAAGCTTGGAATCTTGCCAGGCCCAGAATCTTGCTGGGTGCAAGGGTACAAGGTTGAGGCCTCCTCTAACTGTTCAGCATCAGGGAGAAGAAAGGTGGGGGGACGGGGTGGGGGGGGTGGGAGAGGAGGAGGGGGAGGGAGGATCACAATAAAAAACCCAGCAGGATTTCAAGTTGGAACAAGGCGTGGAGTCAGAAGAAGTCGAAGAGGACAATGTTTGAGGGTGCCCGGAGGGTGAGGGGAGAGGGGAGCTCAGGGGAAAGCGTAGGGGAGGATGAATGAGATCTAGGAGGAAAGGATAAGAGGTCAAAGAGTGCAAGAAGGTGGTGGTGGCAAGGTTTTTTTACCTCGACTATAGTAACTTTGGTAGTGAAATCTGAACTATATTTCTTCAGACATCTCTGCCATTTGAGTCTTATCTCTATAAATTTGTTGTGTATACTGAGTCCTTTATTTTTATTTCATAGCAGCACGGGTGGGATGGTATTGAGAGCCACATAGCCTCCAAAAGCACAGGTGTCCAATGAGGTGCAAATGCAAGGACGGGGACAAGTCTGCCTAAATCCTGTCCAAGATCAACATATACCAAGAACTCTTTAATCTGGATATGGTTCCCAACTTTCTGCATGACGTACTTCTTGTTTCACTTTGAATGAAAATCAATGTTCTAGGTTGTGATTTAATCACTGGCCACAAGGCAGAAAAAAACACTGCATATGTTAAGTACATCATGTCCTTGAGATATGATGGGCTAATGACCCTGGTGTTAGTGTGAACTATGGCTGGAGATACTTGGTCCAATTTTGCAACTTGTGTGGCTTCTGCCAGACATGTACCCAAAAGCTTCAAAATCTTCAAAATGCTTTTCATGCAGCATTTACATCAGAAAACAATATACCTTTTTTTTTGCTAATTCACATATGCATATTGTTCCCAATAATTCCCTTGTCTATTTCTTATCATGGAGTGTGAAAGTTTTGCATCGAGACCTGTCTTGGCCAGCAAATTATAGCATGCTGGATAAGTGACTGGACTAACTCAGACCCGATCATGGTACGTTTTAAATGTAAAATCAGTCAATTAAATCATTTGCAATTTAAACACTGGCATCAGAAGTGGTGATCATCAAGCTGCTGGACTGTCATACAAACCATCTGGTTTAATGTTCTTTAGGGAAGGAAATATTTATCCTCAGCGAGCTCGTTCTTAATATAACTCCAGATTCGCATTAATGTGGTTGGCTGTTAATTGCCCTCTGAGAGGACACATCACTCAAGGTGAATCGAGGACCAGAGGACATAGGTTCAAGGTGAAGGGAAAAGATTACATAGGAATCTGAGTGGTAACTTCTTCACACAAAGGGTGGTAGGTGTACGGAACAAGCTGCCAGAGGAGGTAGTTGAGGCAGGGACTATCCCAACGTTTAAGAAACAGTTAGACAGGTACATGGATAGGACGGGTTTGGAGGGATGTGGACCAAATGCGGGCAGGTGGGACTAGGGTAGCTGGGACATGTTGGCAGGTATGGGCAAGTTGGGCCGAAGGGCCTGTTTCCACGCTGTATCACTCTATGACTCTATGACATCACTCAGTTGAATACATTTATGGATGGCAATAAATTCAGAGCATGCCAACATTGCGTGAATAAAAATAAAATAATGGCCTCAGAAAGTCCTTATATGCCTTGCAGCCCATGATGGTCAATCAGTCCCTGGGGAGATGCACAACCATGGAACGATCACAAGGGCAGTCTGGTGATTAAGGGGTAAATGGTGGCTTGATTACTGAAGGTAACTCCCTTCACTTTTTTTTCACAATTTGGATCTAACTTCTATGGTGTTCTGCCTCAGCACAAGACTAGATGGCATGCTGGATTTTGATCCTCGATTCTCCAGACTTTCACTGTGCACACACCTAAACTTCTAACTTAGAAACTAAAATGCAACCACCTGAGCCATACATAACAATGGTAGTTTAGAGTCGTTATAGCTGACAGGAAAATGGGTCTGCCTTAATAAATATGTTGTATTGATTGATGCATAAAAGTGACATATAATGATTTTAAGTTACACTGCTCATTCCAATTCCAGTACAGCATATCCCACCAGCAATATAAATCAATGTTAAACTGCCTTTTGGTATTATGATTGTGCTTCAGTTAACGATACATCTCAAGTCAAACTCAGTGAAAATTTGCTTTCTAAAATAAATGTACATACAAAGCTCTATTGATATTTTGGAAATTAGTATGACATTTATAAACATGTCTGTGCCATTAAATTTATTTGAACAGGCTCATTACAATGAATAAGGGTGCAACTTCAATTTAGACAATATATTTATACGTATTCATTATTTACAAATAGGATATAGAGAAAGAAATATTAATTGCTACCATTAACATTTACTGCTTAATCAAAAGATTCATGTAAACAGATAAAATAGGACAATATGTAGTTATGGAATGTTCAGGAGGAGAAAAGAATCGATATAGAAGTGGGAAAACACATCAATTCTTTCAAGTAATGAATGTCTCTGTGCAAACTAAAGTAGGGCTATCTATTTTGTAAAATGAGAATTAGATCAGTATGGATCATTGAATACAACTTCAACACAGGCAATTTCTTAGATATGGATTTTGTTGTGGTGGGTTTCCAATGCATCAGCTGTTTTGGAGACTGGGTTTTTCAAAGACAGGAAGAGGCTACAATAGATAAACACAAAGTGCTGGAGTAACTCAGTGGGTCAGCAGCATCTCTGGAGAATAAGGATGGGTGAAGAAGGGTCCTGGCCCGAAAAGTCACCCATCCCTTTTCTCCAGAGATGCTGCCTGACCCGCTGAGTTACTCCAGTACTTTGTGTCTATCTTCGGCATAAACCAGCATCTGCAGTTCCTTTCCACACAAGAAGCCACAATAATTGTATCCGCCAGGTCTCATTTAATTTCCAAGCAAGGGGGAGCATGAACAGGGTCGAAGGAAGAAAAAGGCTTGATGTCCCTTGGTCTACTCCCAGCTTCCAGGCAGTTGACGGATTAGATGATTCAGGAGTGTTCCTTGAAGCAGAGGGAATTGTAAAAGTCCGGGGCAGAAGTGTCTTTTTCCTCATAAAGTCATAGAGTGATACAGGGTTGCAACAGGCGCCTCGGCCCAACTTGCTCACACCGCCCAACACATCCCATCTACGCTAGTCCCAGCTGCCTGTGTTTGGCCTATCTCCCTCTAAACCTGTCCTATTCATGTACCTGTCTAATTATTTCATGAACGTTACGATAGTACCTGCCTCAACAACATCCTCCGGCAGCTTGTTCTACACACCCACCACCCTTTATGTAATTATTCATTCAAAATCTGAAACAGGCCCTGGTATTCACATGGAGAACGAGGTATCCTTTCCACAGAGAGTTGAACACATAAAGAAAATGGTGGAATTGTTGCAGTCATACAGTAACCCTGAAGAAACGTGATATAAACCACACATCATTGTGCCAGCTCTCATCGGCAAGGATTGCTGAGCAGGGATAACAGCCAAGGAGTGAATTGCTGGCCTGGTTTGTGCTGATATGATTGTCTTGAGAACACAGAAGCAGTCAGAATTTGGGAATTCCAAAACTTCCAGATGGCTTATGATATTTTCACTCTGCTTGCGATTGATCAGAGCAAAGGGAAAAGCAAGGACAGTTGTTGCTGCTTTGGGAATGAGGCTGCATAACTTTGACCATTCATTGCAAAGCAGAATTACAATCACAATGCAAAGCAGAATGACCAAAAGTCACTCACTTGGAGGCCATTGTCTCAGGGTAGATTCCATGAGCTGATAGTTAAACCAAGATCATTTATAAGTGAAGAAAGTAAAACATTTACAGGTATAAAGGATTACGCGTGTAAAGGATTTTCATTCCTGCCATCGGGACGAAGAGTTGGGGAGAGGAGAGCGGTTGGTAACGGTGGATGTGAGGAGTAGGGTGATAGGAGAGGCTCTGCGGTATTGCCTCTAGAACCTTCACTATTGGCTGCAGGAGGAGACCCCAGGACGCAGAGGTGGTTGGGTAGGGAGAGGGTCAAGGGTGATAGATGAGGCCCAGCAGCGTCCTGGGGCTTACTTGAATTGGGAGCCGCTGCAGTACAGCGAGCATGTGGACCAGACTTTGGATAATTGTAAATGGTGCCAAAATATGGTGACTGTGCATGTGTGAGCTACGCAAAAATAATTTCACCGTGCAGTGCATAGGTGACAATAGGGAACCATTGATTTATTGATGGTTGCATTTTGTAACAATCTTCCACAAATGGTGGGTCGATAGTATGTATTTATTTTCTCCTTCATAGACATGATTTGAGGATCATTGGCAATGCTCTCATTTATTGTCCTCTGCAGGTTGCCCTTGACTGGTAAGCCACTTTTTAGATCTGGAGTGATGCTTAAATCAGGAGATTTGCTTTTGTTCCCTTGCACTAACTGCTCTTGCTCCAATTCTGAAATACATTTTCAATAAATGAACTTTAGTAAGAAATCTTCAATAAAAATGGGCATTAGGTCCCAGGTTGAGTGATAATGTTACTGAATGGCGTATTGATTCAGTCGAGCTAAATGGTTTCCATCTGCTCCTTTGTTTTAAGGCCTTCATTTAAGCCCACTGTTTCACCTCTGTTTCTTACTTTGCATTATGGAATGTTTGGTGTTAGAAGTGATTCTCACAATGGAAAAATTATGGAATTAATAAGATACGGGATCTCTACAGGGAAAATCTTTTTCTTTCATTTCAAGAACTACAACAAAAGTATGGACTACACTCAAAAGAATATTTTAGATATTTACAAATTAGAGATTATGTTAAATCAAATACACAAGAACTTAGAAATAGAAAGACAGAAATTCTAGATGAATGTTTAAATAAACACCCGAACACAGAAAAATTAATATCATATATTTATAATATTTTATTGGAAAATGACGCACCAACGTCGGAAATATATAGGCAAGCATGGGAAAGCGAATTAGGACAAACAATCAGTTTAGAAGTATGGGAGGAAAGTTTGCAACATATACACTACTGTTCATTAAATGCCAGACACTCTTTGATACAATTTAAAGTTTTACATAGATTACATCTCTCAAAGTCCAAATTAAACAGAATTTTCTCAAATGTTTCTGCTATATGTGATAAATGTCAACACTTAGAAGCTAACCTAACGCACTCATTTACCAAATGTATAAAAATTACTAATTTTTGGTCAGAAATTTTTAAGATAATTTCGAAGGTAGTTAATACAAATTTGACTCAAGATTCAAAATTAATCATATAGGTATATTAGAAACTGATCAATCACTAACAATAAAACAACAAATTTTTATCGATTATAGTTTAATAATTGGTAAAATATTAATATTAAGATTTTGGAAAGGTCCTACCTCCCCCACTATCAAAATGTGGATTACAGAAATGTCGGAGACACTTCATTTGGAAAGATTAAGACTTGTCATCTCGGACAGGCTAGACCAGTTTAGAGGAACATGGTCTCCATTTATTGATTATCTAAAGGGACAAATTGGCTCGGTTCGAGGGCCTGACTGAAACCTGAACGAAGGAATGGATGAAGAATCATATATATTGGATCACTGATATATCTTCAATGAAGTATAGATTGTTTAATACTCCACTCACATTATTGATTTTCTATTTTTACTCTTATTTTATTTTTCTCTATGATTTATTTCTATTAATTTCTTTCTGTATTAAAAATAATAAAAAAACATAGAAGTACAAACAAGAATGATTGTAAACTTAAAAAATATTAAGAATGTATGTGATGAATAATATATTCTTTTGTTTTCTTTTCACATTTTAATTTGTCTTAATATGTATTTACTTCTAATAAAAAATATTAACAAAAAAAAAAGTGATTCTAAGTAAAAAATTGACCCAATTTGCATTCTCCTCCAACGTAAATACTTTAGCCTGACACATTTAAAACCCTCATCCCCAAAAGGTATTTTGCCAGGAGACAATATTCTTTCCAGTGCACCTGAAAAAGGTAGCAGATTGTTCTGAATCTGCATTATTGGCCGCATCATCAGTGATGTCTCTATCCAAGGATGGTGTTCACCTTGGTGATCACCCTCATATCCTCAAGCAACTCAATGGTCCAGCCTTAGACTCACAATCGGTCCACAGAAATTGCGGAAGGATGGTTTCAATGGAAATCTCTTTCTGCACCGTACCTTTCCGTGATTCAGTGCCAAGCAAACCTGCGCTACTCCAGATGGTGGTTGGTTGGTTGGTAGACAGCCAGCCAACTTGGCTGACGAAAGAAACCTGGAAGTTTGATCCTGCCACTAGAGGTTGGGAATATTCACATTCTACTCCAAGAAAAAAACTGTAGTGAGCTTGCCATAAGGTGATCCCCGTTGGACAGGCTACAGGGGACGTCCGGTTGGTCTCTGCCGCTACTCTATCTAGATTTAGCAACAGCAGTGCTCTGACGCAATAGGGATTTTCCAAATCTGTACTCACACCAACCTGCTTCGTGGTAAGTGAAATGCCCCCACAGAGAAAACACATGCATCTCATGTTGGATAAACTGAATTCTGCCAGTGTGGACTTTGCAATAACTCAGTTTCAAGGCTGTTATGTACATTTTAGTTCTGACATAATGAGCCAACTAAAACAAATTTAGCTAGTGAAAGCTACATGAGGAACTGGTAAGAAATGGTCATTTACGAATAACACTTAAACCAGAACAGAAAATAGCAAAATAATGGTTAAAGGTTTTCTGTCTCATCAGAAAAAAAAATTAATGATCACTTCACAATGTTCAAAATAGGGATCGGTGGTATACGGTTTAGAATGTGTTGGCTAATATCAATAATTGTGTTTACCGGACTATAAATCCCTTTTCTTAAGGTTTTTACTTATGAAATAGAAACTAGCAAATGGAGATAAATTAGTTGTAAAGACTTGTAATAGACCTTGTGACCTTGTGCACTGATTTTAGCAGCCAGCCCACATCTTGGATTTGCCTCCTACACGATGTCCTTGGTTGTGGTAATCTTTTACTGCAACACAACTCCCAACTACCTGCTGCCAACACAGTGGTGCAGAGAGTCGAGCCACTGGCTCACAACACATGCGACCTGGGTTCAATCCTGATCTCCAGTGTTGCATAATGCACATTCTCCCAATAACCCTGTGACTTTCCTCCTGTGCTCTGGTTTCCTCCCACATTTCAAAGACGTTGAGGTTGCTAGATTAATTTGCCACTAAACATTTCCTCTAGTCTGTAGGTGAATGGCAAAATGTAAGGAAAATTGATAGGAATGAGGAGAGAATAAAAATGGGATTAGTGTAGGATTTAGTGCAAGTGCATACTTGATTGCCAGTGTGGAAACTTTAGTTTATAGATACAGTGGCTTGCAAAAGTTCTCATACCCCTTGAACTTTTCCACATTTTGTCACGTTACAACCACAAACGTAAATGTATTTTATTGGGATTTTATCTGATAGACCAACACAAAGTGACGCATAATTGTGAAGTGGAAGGAAAATGATACATGGTTTTCAAATTTTTTTTACAAATAATAAACTGAAAAGTGTGGCGTGCAAAAGTATTCAGCCCCCTTTACTCTGATACCCCTAAATAAAATCCAGTGCAACCAATTGCCTTCAGATGTCACCTAATTAGTAAATAGAGTCCACTTGTGTGTAATCTAATCTCAGTATAAATACAGCTTATACTGAGGTTTGTTAGAGAACATTAGTGAACAAACAGCATCATGAAGCCCAACGAACACACCAGACAGGTTAGGGATAAAGTTGTGGAGAAGTTTAAACCAGGGTTAGGTTATAAAAAAATATCCCAAACTTTGAACATCTCACGGAGCACTGTTCAATCCATCATCTGAAAATGGAAAGAGTATGGCACAACTGCAAACCTACCAAGACATGGCAGTCCACCTAAACTGACAAGCCGGGCAAGGAGAGCATTGATCAGAGAAGCAGCCAAGAGGCCCATGGTAACTCTGGAGGAACTGCAGAGATCCACAGCTCGGGTGGGAGAATCTGTCCACAGGACAACTATTAGTCGTGCACTCCACAAATCAGGCCTTTATGGAAGAGTGGCAAGAAGAAAGCCATTGTTGAAACAAAGCCATAAGAAGTCCTGTTTGCAGTTTGCCACAAGCCATGTAAGGGGCACAGAAACCATGTGGAGGAAGGTGCTCCGGTCTGATGAGACCAAAATTCAAGTTTTTGGCCTAAATGCAAAACGCTATGTGTGGTGGAAAACTAACACTGCACATCACCCTGAACACACCATCCCCACTGTGAAACATGGTGGTGGCAGCATCATGCTGTGGGGATGCTTTTCATCAGCAGGGACAGGGAAGCTGGTCAGAGTTGATGGGAAGATGGATGGAGCCAAATACAGGGCAATCTTGGTCATTGAGACTGGGAAGACTTGAGACTGGGGCGGAGGTTCACCTTCCAGCAGGACAACGACCCTAAACATACAGCCAGAGCTACAATGGAATGATTTAGATCAAAGCATATTCATGTGTTAGAATGGCCCAGTCAAAGTCCAGATCTAAATCCAATTACGAATCTGTGGCAAGATTTGGAAATTGCTGTTCACAGACGCTCTCCATCTGACTGAGCTTGAGCTATTTTGCAAAGAAGAATGGGCAAAAATTTCAGTCTCTAGATGTGCATTTCAGTCTCTAGATGTGCAAAGCTGGTAGAGACATACCCCAAAAGACTTGCAGCTGTAATTGCAGCGCAAGGTGGTTCTACAAAGTATAGACTCAGGGGGGCTGAATACTTTTGCACGCCACACTTTTCAGTTTTTTATTTGTAATAAAATTTGGAAACCATGTATCATTTTCCTTCCACTTCACAATAATGCACCACTTTGTGTTGGTCTATCACATAAAATCCAAATAAAATACATTTACATTTGTGGTTGTAAGGTGACAAAATGTGGAAAAGTTCAAGAGGTATGAATACTTTTGCAAGCCACTGTACATCATGGTAACAGGCCCATTGGTCTACCTAGTCAATACTGCTCATTGGTCAATCATGCACACTTGTTCTATGTTATCCCACTTTCACCCTACACACCAGGGCCAATTTACTGAGGCCAATTAACCAAGAAACCTACAAGTGTTTTGGACGTGGGAGAAAACCAGAGAACCCAGAGGGAACTTGCACGGTCACAGGGAGAATGTGCAAACTCCACACAGACAGCACCCAAGGGATTAAACCTGGGTTTCTGGCACTGTGAGGCAGCTCTACCAGCTGTGCCACTGTGCCACCTTAATGGGCCAAAGAGTCTGTTTCAGTGCTGTGTGACTGAATGGTGGTGAGGCACCAGACAGTAAAAAGTAAGACCCTATCAATGCATGGCCCTAGTGGTCTTTTGACATATTGAATCAATTGAACTACATTTAGACACTAGTAAAATAAAATATATTTAAAACATATTCTGTTTATGTAAATTAATTATTAATAATAATTAAAATATGATTACAAAATATTTATATTAGATTGAAAAACAGCAGGTGTAATATTTTTATTAAAATGTGAGGCATTTCACACATTTCTCCAGCAGAAGTTCAGAAGATCCCGACATGCACTCTCCAGAAAAGCAGTGATTATCCCTCCATCACTAACAAGTCATCAGCAACTTAAGCCAACAAGCTCGGTAATTCACCCCCTAAACTGCTCTGCCTTGGTCCTTCTCTTGAATCTTTTAAGATGCTCCTACAAACTTAAATATTTGACCCAATTTCAGTCAAAGTGTGTGGCTCTGTGTCAAGAGTTATATAATCACACTTTAGACTTTAGACTTTGAGATACAGCGCAGAAATAGGCTCTTTCGGCCAGTGAGTCCATGTGGACCAGCAATCACTTCTTCACACTGGTCCCATGTAATCTCACTGTATCAACCACTCCCTACATGTTAGAATTTACAGAGGCCAATTAACCTCCAAACACACAGGTCTCTGGAGTGTAGGAGGAAACCGGAGCACCCGGAGGAAACCCATGCGGTCATGGGGAGAACGTACAAGCTCCATACAACAAGCACCCTTAGTCTCTGGTGCTGTAAGGCAGCAACTCTGCCGCTGCACCACCGTGCTGTCAGAAAACATTTGGAACATTTTGCAACAAAGAATGATCTAAGTAAATGCAAGTCGTTGTTGTAATTGTAAAGGGACAATTGTAACCGATTGCAAAAGTTGCTTTCGGCACATTCTTAGTGTTTTATTGGGAAAAATGAAGCCAGGTGAATCAGGGATGCAGGGAAGCAGGTAACTGCATGATTCAGGTGAGATGGAGAACCACAAAGGGAAAGGATTCACTGCAGAAATATGCAGAAAGCTTTTAAGCCAAGTATAAATAGTGTTTTTTCAAGTGCCTGAAGGCTAACGCTGGTGGGTTGTCATACATTGTCAGTGTCCATGAACTGCCTTATCGTGCACAAGCCATTAGTTATAGAAAGAAAGGAAATGTTAACCTCTCTTGGTGTGTACTCAGTTCAGGAACCATTGTCATATATACAATTAATCTTTTACATGATGTAACTTTTCAAACCCATTAACCCAATCACACAACAAATACATACACAATAATGTTTAAGAAGGAACTGCAGATGCTGGAAAATCGAAGGTAGACAAAAGTGGTGGAGAAACTTAGCGGGTGCAGCAGCATCTATGGAGCGAAGGAAATAGGCAACGTTTCAGAGAAGGGTTTCGGCCCGAAACGTTACCTATTTCCGAATCATTTGCCCCAGCATACTGATGGAAAAGTTCATAAGTTATAGGAGCAGAATTAGACTATCCGGCCCACTAAGTCTACTCAGCCATTCATTCATGGCTGATCTATCTTTCCCTCTCAACCCCATTCTCGTGCCTTCTCCCCATAACCGTTGACAACAGTCAGGGAAGGTCACCTTGTTATCCTGGCCAAAATGTACCCTTCAACCAATATTGTTAAAGAAGATTTTATATCGCAAAATATGCTGCCGTTTATGAGTCCTCGCTTGTAGAAAATGACTGCAAATCTTTCTACATTACAACAGAACTTCAAAAGCCTTTGATTTTCTTTAAATCCACTCTGACTCTTCCTGAATTTATCCTGGAAGTTTCAGGAATACAAACATTCCTTTTCCTGAAATTCCTGACTTAGCACAGTGGCACAGCGGTAGTGCTACTTCCTTGGTGCGCCAGAGACCCAGGTTCAATCTAACTACAGGTGCTGTCTGTACAGAGTTGGTATGATCTTCCTGGGACTGCATGGGTTTCTCCGGGTGCTCCAGTTTCCTCCCACGTTCCAAAGACGTGCAGATTTGTAGGTTAATTGGCTTCTGTAAATTGTTGTGAATGTGTAGGATAGAACAAGGGCATGAGTGATTGTTGGTCGACACAGACTCAGTAGACCCAAGGGCCTGTTTCCACGCTATATCTCTAAACTAAACTAAAACTTACCGTCCTCCTTATGCCATAGATCTAAAAATGTTCCACATTAACAACAAAAAATGACAGTATAGCTACAACTTGATGATAAAATTAATTGAAATATTAGTGATTAGTTATGATGTGCTGGAATAGTCTTCCTGACATTAATCTGGCAAGCAGAAAGCAGAAAATTGTACATTTATGACTTGATCAAGTTCTTGTTTGCTGTAATCATTTTTAATTCAAGCTGTCAGTAGATGCCATACATAAAGAATATGTGAATATTAGAATATGTTTAATATACATATTAAAGGGGCTACTGAAAATCACTCCAATACAAACAGTGGTTAATGTCAGTGTTAGTTGGCAAGATATCTTTATGGGTCTGTGACTCTTAAAAGACAAGTTATTATAAATACAATTTTACATTTAATATGGCCACATTCAACATGTTTATTTTGAAATAGCAGGTGACAACATCAATTTTCTTATAATGTTGTAAATACTTTTTTGCTAAATACCTATTACCCCTATAGATTTATCAAGCAATTGTAGTAAAAAGTCATTACAAACATGACAGTTTTATTCTATGTACCATGCAACCCAAATTATTTGGGAATGGTTTGATTCAAGTGCTTCACGCTGCATAATTGAAGAGTTTAACCCATAACCCGGAGGTTAATGAACTGTGACTTTTGTATGATGTTTCTACTCTTAAATATAATCATCCCCGAGAAATATTACCTAGCCACAAGACTATGGAGACCAGAAAGATGAACTAGCATTGGATTTGAACTGCCAGCATCCCTGATTTTCCCATCAACAGTAGCCTGAACCATAGCCATGGGGCAGCACTGGAAAGTCGCTGTGAAGTTCACCTTATCCCTCAACTTCTATGTTGTCAACACCTTCCAGCCTAACATAGAGGTTATGACAATGGTAATCTGACAGATGATGCATTACTGTATTACTAAACGATTTTTTTGGCAGAAAATCATTGCAGTCAGATTTCATCACTGACAAAACTCCAGGGATCCATTGATGCCTTGCATGCAGCCTCACATTCTGACCGCTGAATGCAATGTCACCAACGACCTACGATCCTACAGTTAATTCATGATTATCGTTGTCACTTTTAAAAGATATTTTGGTTTAGTTTATAGATGCAGTGTGGAAACAGGCCCTTCGGCCCACCGAGTCCGTGCCAACCAGCGATCCCCTCACATTAACCCTAACCTACACACACTAGGATCATACCAAGCCATTTAGCCTACAAATCTGTATGTCTGGATTATGGGAGGAAACCAAAGATCTTGGAGAAAACCCACGCCGCTCATGGGGAGAACATCCAAACTCCGTACAGACAGCACCTTGAGTCAGGATCGACCCGGGTCTCTGGCGCTGTAAGGCAGCAACTCTACCACTGCACCACCATGCCACCCTCTTGTACAGGAAATGTTTAGAGGAATATGGACCAGTTTCAGGGAAGTGAGTTTAATTTGGATGGGAAACTTGAAAGGCGTGGATGATAGTTTGATATTTTAATAGTTTGAGAGTTTAGTTTATTGTCACATGTACCGAGGTACAGTGAAAAGCTAAATATTTATATAAGAATATTGATTTCTTTAACTACAAGTAACCCCTGCATTCCCTCTTTCTCCATCCCACCCCCACCAAAGTCGTATCAGCTTCAAAGTCGTCTTGTTGAGTCTCATTGCCTGTAACTCGTTCTCACCAAACAAACAGTTAACAATGACCTGTTTCCTGCATCATCCTTACTTTTTTGCGTGTCTTTCATTCATTTGTTCTATATCTCTCCACATCACCATCGATACCTCTCACTTCCCTTTCCCAATGCTCTCCAGGCTGAAGAAGGACCTCAACCTGAAACGTCACCTATTCCTTTTCCCCCAGAGATGCTGCCTATCCCGCTGAGTCACTCTGGCTTTTTGTGTCTATCTTTGGTTTAAACCAGCATCTGCAGTTCCTTCCTACAGTGAAAAGCTATTCGCCGAAGAGCTGTTTCCATGCAGTATAGCGCTATAACTCCCTGACTCTAAAGCATGGGTAAGCTTTGTCTAATTCCCATATACTTTGTGGCAGTTCCACTCTAGGAATATCATTTATATTGTCATTTGAAGACAGGAATCCTTTGAGGCCAATGTTGTCCTTTTTGGATGTAGGTACTTGCCTCAAATACTGCCAAATGCAGTGCAGAGATTTTATTTATTATAAAAAATATAATTAGTACCTTGAGAATGCAATTTGATTCATTTCAATACCTCAAACATATTACAGTAAAGCAACAGCCTCATCTCCCATCTCCCTGTTGTTTGATGCATACAGAAGGTCTGCAAGGTAAAGCAACTTAAACAAGACACCAACCCATTCTTGTCTCTGTTGGTTATGTGCAGACACAAGCACATGCTCAACAATTATTTTACAATCACGATGGTTCCTGTATCAGAAAATCATGTGCATATCTGGGTTGGGCAGGTAACACACTTGTTCATATTACTTAATTCAGAGTTAATTCAGTTACAGCTGCGCATACATCCCAGCTACATCATAAAATCTTCATCTACTTCCCCAACAGATGATGTCAGACTGTAAAGCCCTTTGCATCCTGACTCCAAGGCATAATTAGAAGTCTCAAGTTTCTAAGAGCAAATTACATATTGGTGAGCTCCATTTTACTTCCATTTAGGCCAATTACTTCCTTGAGGCTTTCCTCCTATCCTATCATAATGAGTTTAGTTTAGTTTAGGCCAACAGTGCGGAAACAGGCCTTTCGGCCCATCAAGTCCTCCACACACCAGGGACAATTTACAATTTTACCAAGCCAATTAACCTAAAATCCTATACGTCATTGGAGTGTGGGAGGAAACCGGAGCACCCGTAGTCAGGATTGAACCCGCATCTCTGGCGCTGCAAGGCAGCACTCAGGGATCAGAATCAGCCCTTGCACACATCTGTACAATCCCACCAATGGTGTAACCTGGTGCAACAACAATTAGATGGATGTTTCTCTCTGTGGAACTTCCAAACTCTCACCGCTAAACCACTAGGCCAAGAGGTTGTATTGATGGATGCAGCCACACATTTAGTGAGAAAATGCGACACATCAGATCAGTGGCAGGTAGATTAATGCGAAGGAAATGACTGAGTACAGCATCATTGTGAAAGGTGGTGGGAAACCCAATTGTTGAACCACATATTCTGAGCCATTCACTTTTGTTGATGGTTCTGTCATGGAGTGTAATGATCATATGAAGGATTTTCATGATACTTGTTAGGAAATGCCTTAGAAAGCAGTGTGAGGTCTGCTGGAAAAGCATCAGTGGCCATAATAAATCTACTGCATTGTTTGCTGTGAGGGAAATAATCATGGTTGGTAAATGTGAGAGACATCCATGATATTAATAAAGACTGCAGGAAAAAAGTGATGCCAGTGTAACAAATGCTCCTTATGTTGATATTGGCTGTCTGCCCCTTTTATTTAAAGCAACAAATATTTATTAAATTATTATGAAGAATAATATTTACAAACCAAAACAGTGGTAACACACCCACCACCATAATCCAAAATCACCAAATTATCGAAATACTAACTTTTCAAATAACTTTATCACCATCCTTTTGTTGAGGATACATTCCACTCCCCGTGGTGCGCAGCAGTCCTAGACATTCGCTGGAGTCTGCTTGAACAGCGGGTATTCCCTCTCAAGTGCCACCCAGGCACGGATATAATCCCGGAAAGGCTGTGTACCCCTTGAGGAACAGCATCAGATGACTAACTTCCCTCGAAGATAGATACAAAAAAAGCTGATGCTAACTCAGTGGGACAGGTAGCATCTCTGGAGAGAAGGAACGGGTGACATCTCGGGTCGAGACCCTTCTTCAGTCTTTCTTCTCCCCAGGGATGCTGCCTGTCCCGCCGAGTTACTCCAGCATTTTGTGTCCATCTTTCAAGATCTCAAGGTCAGTTTATTGTCACGTGTACCAATTAAGGTACAGTGAAATACAGATTACCGTACAGTGATACTAAAAAAGCATAAAAGTTAACATAAACATCCACCACAGCGGATCCCCCATGTTCCTCACTGTGATGGAAGGCAATAAAATCCAGTCTCCTTCCTCTTTATTCTCCAGCGGTCGGGGCAGTTGAACCATCCTCCGCAATGTTAAAGTCTTACAGGCTCCTATGGTTGGAGCCCCAAAGACGACCCCCCGACAGGGATTGTGAGCTCCATGATGTTAAAGTATCGCAAGCTCCTGCGTTGGAGCTCTCGGTCAATCTCCAGCAAAGGCCGCCAACTCCACAATGCTAGGCCGTAGAGCAGACGGAGATACTTTATGGGAAAAAAAAATCTCATCTCCGTCGAGGTAAGAGATTAGAAAAAGTTTCACCCAACTCTCCCCCCCCCCCCACATAAAACAAGCTAAAGAATGCTAAAAAACATACATTTAACACATACAAAACAGACAGAAAGAAGGAAAGGACAGACAGATTGTTGGCGAGGCATCTGTTGTTCTTTCCTACACATTTTGACTAACTTCCCTCTATATATTCATTATTATATTGCCAGTGAAGAACGACATGAACAAATTAGACTGTCTGTTAATCAAACGCACAAAAGGACAGCTCTTTTTTTCTGAATGCTTATTTGTTTTAATAAAGCACATTGATAGTTTAACTTAGCGGCAGTCCTCTTGTATCTTAGACCGATAAGAGACCCTGGGTTACGTGAGTCCCAAGTACTACCAGCATAGAGACTGCAGCTCTTCATGAACAATGACATCTGCAAACAGGAGGACAAAACAATATTTCAAGTCAATTCAACGATATTAAAAGTTGTGATTTTATTTAGATGTGAAACCACTTTTAATTATTAAAAAAACATGAATAGAGATTAAAGAAAAATAAACAAAAACTTACCTTTCGAATGAAGATCTAACCCCATTCCAATAAATGTGGCTCAGTTCAGTTTAGTTTATTGTCATGTGTAACGAGGTACAGTGAAAAGCTTTTGTTGTGTTCTAACCAGTCAGCAGAAAGATAATACATGATTACAATCAATCCATTTACAGTGTATAGATACATGATAAGGGAATAACATGTAGTGCAAGCTAAAACCAGCAAAGTCTGATCAAGGATAGTCCGAGGGTCATCAAAGAAGTAGATAGTAGTTCAGCACTATCTACTGTGCTAGATGTTAAGATGCAGGTGGTGCTAAGCTGAGGGGCCAAATGTGAAATTGGCTCGGGATCTCAATGAATGCTCCTGTGACAATGGGAAATCCAGAGAAGGAGCAGAATGCCTTGATCTGTCCTCCGCCAAGTCCCTGATTCCACACTGCAATGTTTGTGCAAACGTCTGGGAAGGCACTGCTCTATGCTCTGTGGATAACCAAAGGCTCCATTTGGACCCATTGGCAAGTTGTTACCATGCTCTGGCCCACTGGACAACCCAGAGCCTCAGGGAGAACCATCACTTCAGCAAAAGCTTATTTAGCTCCAGATTTTGGGAGTACACAGGTAGGGTTCAGAGTTGCTTTTATTCCCTGTGGCAAAAGCGGAGCAAAAATGTAACAACACATACATGTAACCCCAGAGATTAGAGCGTGTATCAATCAACAATTACCCAGAGAAAGCGGAATCACAGTGATCCATGTAGTCCCTACCTCTGAGCATTCATATCTGCATGGAAACTATGCAAAAGTCCCAATTTAGAAACAGGCAACTGATGACAATATAAGCCTTGTGGGGTAATGTTCCCTACAGTACTGCAGACAAACCAGTTAATGGGCATTGCCAAAGAACAGGGCTAATCGAGCTCCTGGACTGTTTTAGAATGCATATAGTGCAGCAACAGCATGAGCACACAAGTAGTTCTGGGCCTGACTTTTGTAATATCAACGGTACTCAGAATTGTCCAATTCTATGGGCATGGAAGTTGTGAGGGGCATCTATCCTCCTCACACTGATCCCACTTTTCCTCCCAGCACTCTAGCTGGACAACAAAATTCATCAATGTAGAAACAAGGAACTGCAGATGGCAGTTTACACAAAGTCAAGAGGGTCAGGCAGCATCTCTGAAGAAGGGTTGCAACCCGAAACATTCCTTATCCACCTTCTCCAGAAATGTTGCCTGAGCCACTGAATTACTCCAGCACTTTGTGTCCTTTAATATAAATAAATTGCTTTGTTCATGCTGCAGTAATATCATCATGAAGAATATCATCATGTAGGAACAAGGAACTGCAGATGTTGGTTTACAGAAAAGGACACAAAGTGCTGGAGTAACTCAGTGGGTCAGGCAGCATCTCTAGAGTTTCTCTACCATGATAGGAGACGTTTGGGGTCGGGCTTTCTTCAGAATGAACATGACCAGTTGGAACAACACCAGCTGAGTTACCTATGAAATCTCTTAAACTAGCAAGGAAGCAACTGAAGGATGAGCTAACGAGAGGAGTTGTATCCGGGGGACAGAATATCTGTTGTTCTCCAGCACATCACCAAGCTAATTAAAAGGAAGAGCCATCATTGCTTTCATGTTATGATATTCAGAGGACGTTTTCTGAGAATTTAGTACTGGCTGCATTCCTGGAAATGAAAACAAAAAGCTTTCAATTAAGCTTAACATTGTGGATTGCAGTATCCTTTTTCCAACTTGGCATTATCAGTGGGTTGATTTGATTGATGTCAAATTTCCTCAGAGATGGGTTGTAATGAGAAAAGAGACTGTATTCACAGTGTGACGTACCGGATGCTTGTTTGCCTGGGGCAGGCTGCCTGGCCCATTTCAATGGTTCCATGGTGCTGTATTTGTTACATGTGCAACTGCATAGTGAATTTTACTTCTGAGTCACATGAGTGACTACGTGAAGAACCCCGTAGAGCCGTTCGTGTGTCATTGCGTCAGACACGTTTTTGTGCAGACGACTGTGGAGCAGCGCAGCTCCTCCAACGGTAAGTCTAAAAAAGTTTCAGGTAAACAAAGGTACCTTTGTTTAGGACTGCTCATGGGGATGCCAAGCTATGGCAGGCTAGCCTGTTGGAGAGGCTGTGCCAGCAGTACCTTTGCTCAGGACTGCTCATGGGGATGCCAAACTATGGCAGGCTAGCCTATTGCAGAGGCGGTGCCAGCAGCACCTTTGCTCAGGACTGCTCCAAGGGAATGCCAAGTTATGGTAGGCAAGCCTATTGGAGAGGTTATGCCAGCAGCACCTTTGCTCAGGGCTGCTTCATGAGATCGCCAAATCTATGGCAAATACTGGCCTATGGGAAAGGCCGCGCCAGCAGCACCTTTGTTCAGGGCAGCTTCATGGGCGCTAGCGGTACATTGTTAGGGTTGTTTTATGGGAATAGCAGTTTAGCAGGGTATTCTCATTTACAGTGATCATGGGGGATGAGGAGGCATTGTTAGGATAAGGCAATTTAGCAGAATGATGACAAAAAAGCATTCAAATAAAACTATTCACAGTTTTAAAAAGGTTATATATGTGCTAAAATCCACTGTTAAGTATCAAACTATATTTGAGAAATTGGGCTCCTCTATCCAGTTAGATTAAGTTCCTATCAAATAGACTTGTAGGATGTTGGGATTTACTTTTAGGTATTCAATTGGCCATGATGCCAGACAGGGCAACAGATTGCAGTCAATAGACTTTGGTAACAGTTGTTGTTATAAAACAGTTCTAGTCGTTAGACTAATTGTTAATTGTATAGATGCAATTCAGCTGTGTAAGTAGAGCAACAGTTATTTTGTTAAATGGTTAATATCAAGTGTCATCTAGGTCATTGTTAACACCAGCTGAAATTAATAAAGTCATGATGATGGACAAACTGCTCCAGTAGTTGTTAGGTAAGTCTTTCATTATATTGCAAATTGGTGCTAATGGCCCTAAATGGGAAATTGTGTCAGCAGGGCTTTGCAGTAGTCCTGCTTTATGGCTCCCTCATGTAAGAGGAAAGCATGTGGGATTGGTATAGTTTAATGCTGAGTCTGAGGGTATAGTCATAGAGCATGCCCAAGGGATCAGGGCCTGTGCCAGAGGTCTATGCCTGGCAAGAAAGTTACCATCCCAAACACATATGCAGTGAACACCGCTCTCAGGGGGACATTACAGTTGGCTGCTGAATCTTCTATTTAGGTAAGACTTTTCCATAGGTCTAACCTGGAGGGCGAAGCACGAGCTATTGGAACGAGCAAGGTTTCATAGTTTTGGCGACAATGCATCCCATGTCTTTATTGGCAGTAACGGTTCACTGAAGTTGCTGGCAGCATGAAAGCTGGCCAGAGGTTCTGTGACGGAAATCAAGGAATTGTAGCTTTGGAGGTGATTCATTCTCTCAAAATTTGACATGCTGACAGATTTCTTCTCGCAAACTGCAGAAAAGCGTATTTAGCTGATTAGCTGATGTGCAGTTAATTAAAGAAAATAAGTCAGCTGCTTTGCAAAATAAATAAGACCTTTGAAGCTATTGAGCTACGTGGCCTTCCTGACTAATGAAATAAAGGATGAGCCATCCTAATTGAGCAATATAAATACAAGTGCTTTTCAAGCCTTCAGGGCAGCTTTCGACAGAGGTCTTCAGGAGCATAACTACCTAGAGTAGTTCCTCCATGCTACGCTCCTAGAGAGGTAGTGAAGGCAAGTCCTGATACAGGCAACCTAGTGTTATATTTGTATTTACCCCGTACGGCTACCCTGCTCTCTGATATAGTCTCCTAGAGGGGCTGAGGCTCGGTAAAAGTCGGGGACCTTTTTAACTAAAAAAGTGTGTTAAACTTACAGCGCTTTTAAACGCTTTTTGTTAGGCTTCATACGGACATCTGAACGGTAAGATTTATGATATGTACACATATTGTATGTAGAGCAAGGATGTGCGTATGAATTGTACCAACTGCTTGAGTTATTATACCTTTTGACAAATTGAATAAAAACCATTATTTGATTAAATTCAATCAACGCCCTGTCGTCATCTTACTACTTATAGTGTAGCAATAATATATAGGATATAAGTAAATGCGAGGAGCAACATTTAACACTTAATAGCTTTTAAATTCCCGAGACGTCGACACGTATCAACGGCGAACGACCGACGACCCAGACCGGAATTAAGGTATTAGTTTATCTTTTGCAATTTCTATAATGAATACGGTCTTAGTTCTATTGACATAACTAACCGGTATACAAGGAAAAAGGACTAGTCAAGATCCCGGGAAAAGGGGGAGTTAGTCTTAGTATTCTAGTGGGTTCCTTGTCAGGATCTAGGATAATTGTATAGAAATCCGTAGCAGTTCCAAAAACTGTACCTGTGCTACTCTACAACTAAGGGACCACTTGCAGTTTGTATACTTAGTTATAAATTACAAATGATTGAGATGTTATCAGTTACTTTGAATGGTAAATGTACAATATTAGCTTTTCAAGCAGGTTAGAATTGGGCAGGTTCAGTATAAGGACCAAGATTGGCTAGGAAATCGGGCCACAGTTGCTGTTTAAGGTAGTTACTAAGTAGCTCAAATATCATCTCGAGTTTGGAGATGTAACAGATTTGCATGACTTGCCAAAAATCTCTGTTATTAGTATCAACTATCTATACACTCTACGGGCATTGTATGGGTTATAGAGTGATTGGACAAATAAGCATATTGTCATGCTCGTGTTCAGGTTGATGCATTGTGATGATGGCAATATGTTAGTCACGAGGGTGCAATCAGTTAAAGACCGCTGGAATGGTTACATAATTTTTTTCCCGGTTTGTTGCGAATAATAATATAACCTTATTGATTATTTTAAACCTAAATTTGTTCCTTCAGCCTGAGGCTTCGGAAATCAGATGTTGCATGATAAACTCAAATTATGTTCTGCAGGTTAAACAAACTGCCCTAAGATTTGGGTTGTTACATCTATCCTTCTATGTGTTCAAAGTGTTTGCATAGCACCAAACCACAGAAATTTCTTTTCCAGGAGATGAAAGAGTTTGTTATTCTTATGTTCCATGGAAAATGGTATTGATTGCTAATGTTTCGAGCTCATGCTAAATGATCGTCTGTTAATTATGGAGTTATAGGGCCATTAATTGGGTCGATGAGCTTCCTCATTGAGTTGGCTGTAGCAATCAAGACTCGCTCTGTCAGGTCCACACCGGTTATCAAGGGGTAGGATAGCTTCAACAAAGGTCCCAGGACCAGTATAATGCCATATGCGATGTTGACATTTGTGAACACTATTTCACCAGGAGGCTGCAGCTATATCCTTAAATTTGGCTGGAGTTTATTAGGTAGTTATCCTTCTGGCACTGGTTTAATGCAGCAGGTTCAGTCACTAGATAATTGTGATGGTACAGGATGATAACATCTGTAAATTATAATATTATGTTATAAATAATACAGGATGATAACATCTGTAAATTATAATATTATGTTATAAATAAACACATCTGAGAGCAGACCAGAAGGGGGTCAGGTCTCAAAATAGTCACAGGCATACCAGGGGACCTTTGATAAGGTAAGCACACATATATACAACAATATGTCAAGGTCATCAAGAGCCTTGGAGTTCTGGACTAGCAATGTTGTTAGTCACAAAGAATTTGGGAGAACTTATTGTTCAGGCCATTCCAGATGAGAAAAACGGAGTTGTGTTATGTACTAATGGATTCTGTTTCCAGATCTCATTCCACCAAGGCTCCTACAACATCAGCAGCAAGGGTATTTATGTTCAGCTGGGTCACATTGTTACGGCTGGAGCATGGTGCATCGAACGAATCTCCAAACATCTGTAATGACCCATTGCTGAACCAGGAGTATTTGTTAACTCTATTTATGTTCTGGTTATATTTTCTATCTGGGTGAGAGATGGAAATATTATTGTTTCATTTAAACAGCATCAGCTTGTTTTACATCTATGTTATGACAATAAGCATTATGAATGTTTTCCCTTCATTTGTCAATGAAGCAGCTGTGGTTGTGTATACTCGTTTCACATGGCCTGAAATCACAGAGCTTTGAAGTCTTCACATAGTCCCTCACGTGACTCTGAAGTAAAATAGTAAGATTAAACGACAACTTACCAGTTTGAAGTTTGATCTTTATTTTAAGAGGAGTCGAGTTGAGGGACTACATGCCCTCCGCTCCCAGCCCTCATAGATTGCATCTGGTAGTTCTAGTCTTTGTTATCTTACCATTATACTTCAGTCACTATTAGCTGTGATTTCACACCGTTGCTTTGAAGATTGACGCACGAACGGCTGTACGGGGTTCTGCACGTAGTCCCTCAACTCGATTCCTCATAAAATAAAGATCAAACTTCAAACTGGTAAGTTCTCGTTTAATCTTACTATTTTATTTACCTTTCCGGACGCCGCCTTGTTTTTGCACTATTTCTAAAGTCTGGTCCGCTCAGTCTACTGGAGCAGTTGCTGATCCTGGTAAGTCCCAAGATGTGCTCTTCATCCCTCTCAAGGATATAATACATTCAAGGACTGGCCAGTATTTATCATTTAAATATCCTCCAAGAAACTACCACTGCTACCTCTGGAGATGACCGGATAATCTTGAACGACAACATGAATTTCTGTTGAACCTCAGAAAATCCCAATTCTCCAATGGGGGAAAAATCACAGGGAACGAAATGCAAGGATTGACCTGCAGACCAAACTAGTAGACACCATCAGCTTGCAACGTGAACTCAATCACATCAAATTGATGGCAGCATTGGTAAGATATCAGCTCCGTGGAATCTCGGCCTAGTCCATTGTGTTAGCCACAGTTTCCATGACATCACACTGCGCAATGAAGGAAAGTTTTGCAGGATTCTCAGTGGCACATGCACATGCCAAGGGCGATTTGAATATTAACAATGCGTGAACAGGAAGATGAATGCAGCAGTCCACATATCTTCAACAGATGGCAATTGTGGCAATGTTAAATCAGAGAGTGATTGCTACTGTTGGCACAGTGAAATCCCCCCATCCTCATCAGATCTCAGTCTGATAAATTCCAACACATTGGCAATATAAAAGGGATGTAAAGCACATCTTGTACTCTTACTAGCACCCAAAGTTCTAGCTGTAAATCGACCGTCCTTCTATCCACACATTGAAATGGCCATCACATCCAAAATCTGCTGGTGCTTCCAGCTACACCACATAGAAAGAAGAGCACTGCTCACATGACATCAACATTCAATAACGGCAAACTAAATCACTGTTTTCTGGGAAAATAAATCCTCATAACATTTAAGCTAACTCTGATCTGATATAACCTGAGAATTGCCCTCTGGAGACAGCAGTATCTTGCAACTAAAACCCCTGTCCCACGGTACGAGTTCATTCCAAGAGCTCTCCCAAATTTGCCCTGATTCGAACTCAGAGATTTACGGTAAATGCCACTCTCGGCACTCGGGGCTCTCGTGGACATTTTTCAACATGTTGAAAAATCTGCTGGTGCTTCCAGCTGCACCACATGTTGAAAAATCTTCACGAGTCTTCCCGTGCTTACCTGCCGTTAGCGAGTCTTCCCGAGTACCTGCCGTTAGCGGTACGGGCCGCTAAGAGACGTCCCCGAGCTCCGACGTACCCGCTATGTTTATTCTCCGTGTTTACCACGAGTTTGATTTTTTTTTTTAACTCGGGAGTCCTCTTGGAATTAACTCGTACCCTGGGACAGGGCTATTAGCAAACAAGTCCTGAGATGTGTAGGCCTAAGTTAATGAAGGGGGCCTCATGGGGTAAACTCTAGATAGTCCATTGTCCATACCTGGTGCATTGACTGGAATCCCCACTGGGAACTGTTTCCAATTTCTCAACACCATCCCCAGGCCAGGCCCGCTGACATACATGTCACTGCCCTCGTGTTATTCCATGTGAGCTCAAAGAACTACATAAAATAGAAATTCTATATTAAATTCAAGGTCAAAATGTTCAGAGAGATTTAAAGCCTGTGAGATATCATCTTTTGTCTCTGTGAAATTGAGCAAAGGATGGTATCAATTCCCTTCCAATAATCCACGTTGAATCTCCTCACTCTTATAAGTTTAGTTTGGAGGTACAGCATGGAGACATGCCCTTTGGTCCACTGAGGCCATGCTG
Organism: Raja brachyura; assembly: GCA_963514005.1. The sequence goes on from OY740800.1 coordinate 14,961,198, forward strand.
ACCATTGGTCACCTGTTCACATTCATTCTAAGTTATCCCACTTCTTCAAAGATTCCCTACATGTTTGGGCCAATTTTATTTCATTTTTACAGAGGCCAATTAACTTACGAACTTTCATGTCTTTAGGATGTGGATAGAAACCGGAGCACCTGGAGGCCAACCACCTGGGAGAACATGCAAACTCCGCACACAGTACCAAGAAGTTAGGATCGAACCTGGATCTCTGCTGCTGTGAGGCAACAGGTTTACCAGCTATGCCACTGTGCTGCCCATGCGTATTAAGTGTCCTGATACCACTTTGAAAATATAACTTCCGTCTTTGCACTTCCCAATTTCAGAATTCCTGTACTTTAAATTGAAAAATGTTTTGAACATGACTCTTTACAAGCACTTCTCAAAACACACTATTGGAAAACATATAGGAATAGTGTATATTTACTTCTTATTGGTCCATAATAAATTGCCACCATGTTTTTGTAAAACTTGTTAATACCTGAAATGTATTTAAAATTGCTTACCCATAGGATTACAAAAGGTCACATCAATTACAGTTCATTGCAACTCCTTTGCATTTTAGTCACCAGGACTTAGCACACAACCTTCAATCAATTTAAAAATCAATTTACTCTTCCTTCTATTCCCTTGATGTTTTCATGGCCAATTTTATCAAACAAAAAAGATTTCTCATCCAGTTAGTAAATGTTCTTTGTACTTTTTGTACATGCAGTCCCATGAATTAGTTGTACATAATACATAGTTTCTTTGACAGGATATTTATCCGATTAGAATGATGTGATATTGGAGTCTCATCTTATCCATAATACTTTGGGAGGTGAACACACGAAGCCTTGTTTGAAAGAAAATGCTGTTTGTTCAACCTGAAGCCACCATTAATTGTCCATATGTAGAGAGAAAAATAGGGGTATAATTTCAGTTTAGTTTAGTTTAATTTAGTTAGTCAGCCCTGAAGCCCCCAACGCAATATTCCACCTCTCCACCAATTCCAGTTGGCCAGTTAGCGGGAGGGGGGGGGGGGGGGGGGGTGGATCTCTGGCGCACAAGTATGGGTGTTGTGCGCTGAAGGGACTGGTTTCCAGAGGGTTAGTATGGATATTATGGACTGAATGGATTCTTGGACTTGCAGTTCAGTGAGTCATGGCTGGTGGGCTGGCAGTTCACCAAGTCATGGCTGGTGGCACTTCAGACACTTACAGCTGGTGGGGTGGCAGTTCACTTACTCAAGGCTGGTGGGCTGGCTGTCCAGTCACTCACGGCTGGTGAGGTGGCAGTTCACTCAGTCATCCCTCCTCCCTTCACCCCCCACTCTGCTCCTTGCCATTCCCCTCCCTCCACGCATTCAGTCCATCTCACCAACATCCTTCCCATGCACTCTCAGTGGCTCCCTGACAGCGCAGCCATTCCTGCTTATTAGGTTCCCATTGTGATGAAGAACATGCAGGCATAGCAAGTGGAAAAAGGATTTATTAAAGTTTAAAATATGGATGACTCTTAAAATATAACAACAATTTAAATGTTAAAGATGAGTTTTATTAAGTTATTTCTTGTGTCTCTTGTTGTGTTCTGCTGCTCACTGTCCACTAAGCGGAAATCACAAAATGAGCGGGACTTTTGCAGTAAACAGTCGGACCTAATAAAGCGTTTATTCCTTCCAAACACAGTTGCAAAAGGCACAGTTGCAAAAGGCACAGTTGAGAGGCACAGAAAAAACATTTATTCCTTCCAAACACATTTCCAAATAAACCACATAAAACCACACTCACAGTTTAGTAGACATGTGTTCAGTTGATTCACAGCTCAGACTGCGAGTTGTGGCATCTCCCTCCCCCATCGTGCAGCGATTGACCCACGTCCGCACTTCCGGGTTTTATAGTCCCTACCCCCCCTTCCACCGGAAGGGGCATGGCCTTCATGGCGTGATTGACAGGAGAGAGAATCTCAACATTTTAAATTAAAAAGTCTTTTATTTTTCATTGATGGGAAAAAATCCTCTGCACCTGATGAGTAGAGGGGGACTCTGAGTAAGATGGGCAAAAAAAAACCACTCATCACATCATGCTCTCCAGAACAGATGCAACATAAGATCATAAGACAGAGGAGCAGAATTAGGCCATTCACCCCATCAAGTCTATTCTGCCATTCAATCATGGGTGATCTATCTCTCCCTCCTAACCCCATTCTCCTCCCTTCTCCCCATAACACCCATACTAATCAAGAATCTATCTATCTCTGCCTTAAATGTATCCAATAACTTTGCATCCACAGCCTTCTGTTGCAAAGAATTCCACAGATTCACTACATCTATGTCCATTCTCTGTTTCATCTAAACAGCCAATATTTAATTTGTGTTAATATGTTACCAGCTACAGCAGCATATTTTACTTTCTGGAATGAAGTGGCACCTTATCAAAAGCCTCTGGGAATTCTAAGTCTGGCAAAACCAATAAACATCTTACAATTCACACTTAATATCCAAATTCTTAAAGTTTGACAGCGAGATTCTCCAATAAGTTTCAGATACAATGAATTGCAGATGCTGATTTACAGAAAAAGGCACAAAGTGCTGGGCTAACTCACCAGGTCATACAGAACATAGATGGGTGACATTTCTTGTTAGGACCAGACAAAGGATCCAGACTCAACGCTTCACTTATTCAGAGATACTGCCCGACCCGCCGAGTTACTCCAGCACATTGTGTTTTTGTTTTGCTTTTCCAGTAAGATGCTTGTTCTGAATTCAGGTTGATCTAAATTTCAAAGTTTTCCTAAATAGTGAATGTGATTAAATGGACCATTGGAAATATTGAGCTATGAGGATGTTTACAGGATTAATGCCTTCCACAGTGATTAAAAGACGATGTGCCACCCACCAACTATTTAGATTACTCAACTGTAAAATGATGTAAAAAACATTCAAGGTACCCAACAGGAAAGCCAGTTCACATAATGCTCTCTCCTGGAGGGCAGTTGTGATTTAATCTAATGAAAAGATATATTAAATAATGGTAATTGGTAGTGGCCTGCTGGTTGAGTTACACTTGTTTTCAGAAGTAAGGTCAAATTAAAATCTATTGGAACATTAAACTCTCTGTGTGTTCCATGACCACTTCATCGATTCATATTATCACAAATTTAGCAACCAGTCTCCAAAGAGAAGCTATATTTTGTTGTGAAGAATAGTTAAGTGTAAAAAAAATCTATGTTTAATAAATTCTTCTGAACAAAATCAAGTGCATTTACATATATCTACCCCCTCTCCCACCATCTCACCAGAACAACCTTTCTCTTGTCAGTCTTTGCCACACGCCCCTTTTCCAGCTATCTCTCCCACTTCTCCAATTAGTCAGAAGAAGCATCCCGACCCAAAAGATCCTCTGTCTATTCCTTCCACAGATGCTGCCTGACTCATTAAATTCCTCCACCACTTTGTGTCTTTACTCAAGATTCCAGCATCTGCAGATTCTGTGTCAGCAAAATGGTCACATTTCTACAAGTATATTGCTTTGAGTATGGCACACTAAATTATAGATAGCATGTTAAATAAACGTAACTGAACATGTTCACGCCAAGAAACTATGGTTCTAAAGACAACAGGATACTCATGTTATACTCATTTGTATTACGTCATGAGTTTTATGGAGGATTGTGCCAGTTAGTAAAGTGTCTGCACTTTGAGTAAAAAGATCTATGATCTCCAGAGCTATGCCATATATTCATTCACTGCCTCCCAAAGTTAACTGCATAATTCTTGGGGCAGAGGGCTATTTTATAATATTTGTGAGTATATGTTATACGTGACTTCGTTTCTGACTCGAAACTCACTTAGAGGGTTAGTCAGTATGTCTGGAGAACATGAATAGGTGACATTTCAGGTTGGGACCCTTCTTCATACAAAATAAGTGATGTTTTTTGGTCAAGACCCTGCTTCAAATGAGAGAGTCCTGACTCAAACCACAACCTATTCATGTTGTCCCACTGAGTTACTCTAGAATTTTGTGTCTATCTTTGGTTTAAACCAGCAGCTGCAGTTCTTTCCTATACCTATTCATGTTGTCCAGAGATGCTGTCTGATCCACTGAGTATCTCCAAACACTTTATGTCTATTTTTTTCAAGTACTTTCTAAATCTATTATTAAATCAAATTCTCAATGATTCTCCAAGTCTGAGTACAGTGGTAGTGTTTAAAAACTTTTATTCAAGCACAGAGATTACATACTATCTGAATGAACCGTGGTACAGAAGAACAAATATACTATGGATAGGAGGGAACTGCAGATGCTGGTTTACACCAAAGATAGACACAAAATGCTGGAGTCTTCTTCTTTTCGTGTCCATCTTGGTACAAATGTTGGCCTCGTTGTCATCGTCTGTCCTGAAAAGGACGCAAACTTCCGGCTACAATCAGTGGAAGCCATCACTTGTCACAATAGATGATGGTGGTAGCAGAATTAGCTCGGGATACTTCCAGTTTCCAGCCCCGTGACGTGGACGCTGCTGCTATGGGGTCAATGCTGGGGTAACCCAACAGGACAGCATCATCGCTGGAGAGAAGGAATGACCCATGGAACTATGGATGCAATTACTAGTTAAACGTTCCCGTGGATCAGATAGTACCTCCCTTGTCTTTGTGTTGGTCGGTGACACTAACCTAAATCATGTCTCTTTCTGTTTGGTTTAGCTCCTGTGTGTGTGAGCATGCACGAGTGTGTGTGTGGTGCTTCATGTACAATGTGTGTGGTATGTCGTGTACAGTGTGTGTCTGTATCCACATGTGTGTGTGCTGTGTGTGGATGTGTGTGTATGCACGTGTGTGTGCATGCGTGTGAGTGTATGGTGTGTCATATACAGTATGTGTGGTATGTCATGTACAGTGTGTGTGTATGCACGTGTGTGTGACGTGTGTGTGCATGCACGTATACAGAGTCATCAATTTGGCACCATTAAGTCCCAGTTTGTAAGTGCAGGGATCTTGACCTGAGGCCCCGTTGTCCTGGTGGTGTTGCATGGTCGGCCTGGCCAAGCATAGTGTCCTCTGCCGCTGTTGGCCACAGCGCGGGACCTCCGTCAGGAGCATCAAGTCTCCAGCAGGTGAGCCGGGCTTTCTGGGCGGGTCCCGGATAGGAATGGCAAAGAGGATGGGATGAGGTGTGGGATGGAACAACAGAATCAATTTTGAATGGCTAGCAGGTTCATGGAACGGCTGTCCTATTTGTCCTCCTTTATTGTTCAATTCTAATCTATGACAATCTATCTGCAAGATTCACTGCCAAAAGAATGCCTGCATTGTGCTGATTATTAACGGATTAAGTATAGTTTAGTTTAGAGATACACCACGGAAACAGGCCCATCGGCCTACCAACTCCGCACCGACCAGCGATCCGCGCACATTATAACTATCCTATACACACTAGGGACAATTTACACAAACACCGCCAATTAACCTGCATACCTGTGCGTCTTTGGAATGTGGGAGGAAACCTTAGATTTCTGAGAAAACCCATGCGGTCACGGGGAGAACGTACAAACTCCGTACAGAGAGCACCTGTGGTCAGGATCGACCCCTGCCTTACAGCTGCAAGTGCTGTAAGGCAGCAACTCTACCGCTGCGCCACCTTGCCACCCTAAGCGGTGCTTAATTTTTCTTGTTGCTAATAACATTGCTACATCAGCAACATTGTGCGGAAAAGATGCTTGATTTCCTCTCCGTATTATTTAAAGATTTGCCTGACAGCTTGCCAGCAAACCGGTCTGCCTCACAGAAAGAGCTGACCCCTTGACCATTTCGTCATTGTGAGCTACTAAGATCGACGGGGGACAATTGGATTAATCCACTGCAAAGTGACACCAAACTGTCACAGAGCCTGGTGTATGCACTGTGGTAAATGGATGTACAAAAGGAAAATCTTGCTGCATCACCATGAGTTACAGAGCTACAGCAGCCAAATGAGGCAGCAATCAGTAGCAACTCAGTGCATCGTAAAAGAACTCTATAAATAACTTTCACAGCACTCCAAAAGGCACAAAGACGCCAGTGAGTCAAAGACCACTCTTGGCAGTGATTTAGGAACATCAGAGGTAGTCGCTCATGTATCCACAAGAAAATCTCATCACAGGCATTGGGCCAGTTGGCTCCAGAGAGAGGAATCATTCTACTCAATGTCTGGGAAACACCTGCAGTACCTGTAAAGGAGAAAGGATGGATGGCCTAAGGAAGTCCCAACATGATGTATAATTCATGGAGAACAGTTTGAAATGTGGTCACCATTTTGCAACATATGAAATGCAGAAGCCAATTTGAATACAACATATAGGAATATAGTAATTACTTTTAACTGATCCAGGCTGAGAAATAGTTATTAATCAGGATACGTGTGGGAGGGAACTGCAGATGCTGGTTTAAACCAAAGATAGACACAAAATGCTGGAGTAACTCAGTGGGTCAGGCAGCATCTCTGAAGAGAAGGAATGGGTGACGTTTTGGGTCAAGAAATTCTACAATCTGATCAATTGAGCTAATCCACTGGCCTGCTGCAGGATTTATAGTGGGAGCTAAACTTCAGACGGAGGAATACAGTCTCAGTGTTAGAAATCATGCTATTTTGCAAGTCGCTCTTGGGGGAAAAGAAGATAAAAAGTTCAAACATAAAGAGTATTAATTGCCTGAGAAAAATGTCTCAAAGTTCTCAAATAGATTCTATTATTTTGAAACTGAGCTATATTGTGTGGGCGGGTGGGCGAGCGGCACAATGTTGCAGCTGGTAGAGCAGTTGCCTCACAGCACCAGAGACCCGGGCTCAAACCTGACCTTGGGTGCTGTCTGTGTCCCTGCCTTCCAGTCTCCCTGTGGTTTTTCCACGTGGTTTTTCTCTGGGTGCTCCCGCTTCTTCCCACATCCCGCAGAGGTGCGGATTTGTGCGTTAATTAAGCTCTGTCAATTGCCCCTAGTATGTAGAGTGGATTAGAAAGTGGGATAACATAGAACTAATGTGAATGAGCGATAGATGGTCAGCGTGGACTTAATGGACGGAAGGGCCTTTTTCCATGCTGTATATCTAAACTAAACATATTCATGCTGAACAGGCCCACACGACTCTAATCAGCAAACGAGCACCATGATCCACCTCTTGCTCTTCCATGGATTTGCTTCATTTTTGAATTGTGTTTGCACCAATGTCTTGTTTTGTTTTTCTATTGACTGTCTGGCAGAATATATGTATAAATTATGGAATTTTATGTATAATTCATGTTTTTGTGTTGTCTGAGACCATGTGGAAGCATGATTTTCATGGTACCTGTACCTCTCTGTACTTGTGCAGATTGCAGTAAACTCCACTCGACTTAACGTGGACCAATACCAAACAAACTGAACTAAAATAATATTACCAATACCAAACAAACTGAACTAAAATAATTGCATTGAACATCTTACAATTCAGCGGTAAAATGAAAGCAGACTGCAAACTATCAAAATAACTTTTCTTAAAAATGCAAAAAATAAATCAAGATGCATTTAGCTGTCAGAGCTGTCCTTAAGATCAATGGTGCCTGCCTTTGCCAGTAACATCTGCTGAGCAATGGCCGCTACAGTACAGCTCTACCACTGAAGGCCTCAGCAGTTGATCATTCCACGTTTATGTTTTGCAGCTGCTGCTCATTGATGTTGGTTATGAGTTTTCATTAATGATAACATTGTGTACAACTGAGCTGGCACTTTTAAAGGAGCATGAAATATTCTTTGTAATTATTTTTTCTCAGGGTAGGTGTAACATTGACAAAGTCCCATTTTTATTTCCAGTGCCTTTTTATCCTTAAATTAGACTAAGTGGGACCCGTTGGGTCCCAGTCACACAGGAGATACACTCTTATGTTGCAAAATGGTCCCCCCAACGCAGCCCATTTCCCAATGCAATATTCCACCACTCATCTGTTTCACCAATGCAACCCATTCTCCAAAGCAATGTTCCACCACTCTGGGGAGGGTGTGTGGGGGAGGGTGTGTGGGGGAGGGTGGGTGATGTGGCGGGAGGGGGGGGTGGTGTGGCGGGAGGGGGGGGTGGTGTGGCGGGAGGGGGGGGTGGTGTGGCGGGAGGGGGGGGTGGTGTGGCGGGAGGGGGGGTGGTGTGGCGGGAGGGGGGGGGGTGGTGTGGCGGGAGGGGGGGTGGTGTGGGGGGAGGGGGGTGGTGAGGGGGGGTGGTGTGGCGGGAGGGGGGGTGGTGTGGGGGAGGGGGGTGGGGGAGGGGGGGTGGTGTGGGGGACGGGGTTGGTGGTGTGGGGGACGGGGTTGGTGGTGTGGGGGACGGGGTTGGTGGTGTGGGGGACGGGGTTGGTGGTGTGGGGGACGGGGTTGGTGGTGTGGGGGACGGGGTTGGTGTGGGGGTGGTATGGGGGAGTAGGGCTAGTGTGTGGGTTCAGCGTCTTCTGCTCCAACTGCACTCACCGGCTGCAGGTCCCGGCTCCGGACTCAATTATCGGCTTCAAGACGCGGCCCTGTCACACTCAGTGACTCCCAGCCCCAGCTGCACTCATCGGCACCTGGTTTCTCGTGGTGGTCGCCACCCTCGCTCACAGACACAGCAGCCCCCTCTGGAGAAAACAGCAGCCTGCGAACACGAGAGGATGTGGGGGTGGGGGGGGGGGGGGGGGGGGGGGGGTGGGTTGCAGCAGATACAGCTCACCACGCACCTTCAGCTTTCGGCCTCACGCACAGCTCCCGGACCCAATCCGACTTCTTTCAGAGGCTTCCGGTTCAACTTGCTCTCTGCCCGCACGCAGTTCACAGACTCAGCCCCGCTTCCAAGACTTTATTCTCTGCAGGTGCCAGAAGGGGCATTACCTTCATGGTGACCGACAGACGAGAAGACCAATCGGCTGATCTTACCATTTTTAAAATATTCATAATGTTTTTATTATTTCACTCATCGGAAAAAAACCTTGGGGCAGTTGGAGGAGAGGAGGACGGTGCGTAAGATGGTGAAAAATCATAACGATATAGGATAGCATTTTTTTCTAAAATGTATTTACAACGTAGACAGGAAGTGGTCAAGATGAGACTTTTAGTAATAGTATAGAAGCTTTCTTACTGCATAGAACACTTAGAGTCATACAGTGTGGAAACAGGCCCTACATCCAATTTGCCCACACTGACCACAATGCCCCATCTACACTAGTCCCACCTGCCTGCGTTTGGCCCATATCCCTCTAAATGTTCATGGAGATGATGGCAGAGCTTGAATTGTGCCAGAGCTACTAGACTTCAAGATTTCCGACTTGACTGTGTCGGTGGATCACCAGCTTCCTGACAGACAGGAAGCAGCATGTGAGGCTGGGAAAGCACTTCTCAGACCCGCAAACACTCGGCATAGGAGCACCATGAGGCTGTGTACTCTCCCCTCTCCTCTACTCTCTCTACACCAATGATTGTACCTCCAATGACTCCTCTGTCAAGCTTCTCAAGTTTGCGGATGACACAACCCTGATCCAGGAGGAATCTGCCTACAGACAGGAAGTGTTACAGCTGGCAACCTGGTGCCATCGCAACAACCTGGAGCTCAATGCTCTTAAGGCAGTGGAATTGATTGTAGACTTTAGGAGAGCTCCCCCTCCCCTCATCCCACTCATCATCAACAACACCACAGTCACATCTATGGAGTCTTTTAAGTTCCTGGGAACCGTTATCTCCAAGGACCTTAAGTGGGGGGCTACCATCGAGTCCACAATCAAAAAGGCACAACAGAGGATGTAATTCCTGCGGCAGCTGAGGAAGCACAATCTGCCACAGGCAATGATGGTCCAATTCTACGTGGTCATCATAGAGTCTGTCCTCCCCTTCTCCATCATGGTCTGGTTTGGCTCAGCCACCAAGCACGACAGCCGGAGGCTGCAGCGAATTATTCGATCAGCTGAGAAGGTTATTGGCTGCAACCTTCACTCCATTGATGAACTGTACACTGCAAGGGCCGGGAAGCGAGTGGGTAAGATCATCTCTGACCCCGGCCACAAATGCTTTGAATCACTTCCCTCTGGAAGGCGACTCCGGACTGTCAAAGCTGCCACAGCCAGACATAAAAACAGCTTTTTTCCACGAGTAGTAGCACTACTCAATAACCAAAAATCTGTAGCCTCCTTTTGCTCTGGTATTTTATTTAATTCACATGTTTAATCAATCATGTTTTATTATTAATGTTTAATGTTTTATGTATCATTCTTTTTTTTGTTAATTTTTTTTATTAATTAGAAGCAATTACATAATAAGAAGGTACGTGTTCATTGTTGACATAATAAAAATCATTTTGTTCTTTGTAGATATACATAATCAGTATTATTTATATTAATGGTTGCATAATAATTGTGCATCTATCACTTCCGGTGGCGCCATGTTCTAAGAGAGAACAGCGCCAGATCAGCTCTTGAAAAATCTGCAAAAATAACGGGGTTAAAGGAGGCTACTAACGGTACTTACCGCAGGAGAACGATTTAAAACGGCTCCGGTTGCGACTGCAAGCTGCGTGACGTCATCAGGCGCGCGACTTCAGTAAGAATTTTAAAATGCATCCCTCCTCCCCCCCTCCGGGGAAAAAAGGCACAAGAAAGGAGGTAGGCCTCGCCAAAGCTTCGAGCTCGAGTTTGGCTGCCTCCCAAGAAGAGATTTCACAGAGAAAAGGTGAAATGGAAGAACTTAAAAAGTCTTTGCTGGCCGAGATGAAGAAAATGCAGAAAGAAACACAGACAGAAATGAAGAAAGAATATAAAGATGAAATGAAGGCTTTAAAAACAGATATCCAGAAGATCAAAGAAGAACTTACAAAAGAGGTTACAGTGATGGTAAAAAGCATGATGAACGAATGGAAATTAAAGGCGGAGGAGGAGATACAAAATCTAACGGCTGAGGTAACCGACAAGATTGATGGGATGGAGCAAATGATGGATGCGAAGATAGAGGCAAGGTTGAATCCTATTTTAGCCACACTTGATCAGCAAAATGAAGCGATTACAGAACTGGCCGAGGTCGCTGTAAAAAGTGCTAAGGAGACCGAGAAGATAATTGCCGAGAATAAACGTCTCTCAGAGTTATTACGTAAAATAAATGAGAAATGTATTGATTTGGAGGGGCGTCAAAGACGTAAGAATTTGCGTATAGTAGGTCTGGCCGAGGGTCGCGAAGGAAATCAAGACCCACGTAAATTCGCTGCAAAACTCCTAAAGGGCATTCTGAATTTGGATCAAGAACCTCTGTTGGGCCGTGCCCACAGGGCTTTAAGACGTGTCCCTGGGAGAGATGAACCACCAAGACAAATGATTGTAAAGGTGGCTTACGATCACGAATTTGAAGAAATGATGAAGATAATAATAAGAAAGAGAAATCTGAAATATGATGGAGATAGCATCAGTATCTTCAGAGATTACCCGGCTGAAGTGGCTAAAAGAAGATCTCTATTCACAGAAACAAGACGCATCCTGAGAGACATAAAGGAAACAAAGGATATCAGATATGGTCTGGTGTACCCAGCAATACTGAGAGTTACCTATGAGAAGGAGCATCGTTTCCCGAAGCATATGGAGACACTGGAATTCGCTCGGAATATAAAGAAGAAGATAGAAGAAGAAGAACAACAACAAGGAGGAGAAGACCCGACAGGAGAGGATTAAGCATGAACTTTACTGACCAGCGGTTATGAATTATTCATTGAGAAAAAGGCGGAATAATGGACTTAAAGTTGTAGTATTGTATTAATTATTAATTACTAATTACTAATTACTAATTACTAATTATTATGACCTTCCTTATCCCCCTAATATAGTATTACTTATTATAATACTAATTATAATAGAAACTAATAACTAGAAATTAGTTATATGAATAATAGAAATAGTTACTAAGAACATAAAGTTAGTACCCCACCCCAACATATACAGCATTCTAGATAAGAGCTGGAATAACCAACATCTTTTTTCTAAGAAAACGGAAGTCCTTAGATTAATAGCCATACGAGTGTGGCTTCCACTTGTGCACACTACACGCTATAAAAGTGTAGTTTCTTTTTTTTCTCTACACCCTTTTATCACCCTATACTTTTTTTATATTTACATTTTTTACTATTTTTTCGATTTTATATTATATATTATATGATTATGGTTACGACTTATATTATATAACCAGGTTAAATGGACATGGATTAATGGAATTGGTAATTTTCATCGGACTAAAGCTGGGTTGTTATGTCGGGCTGAAGGAGTCAAGAAGGCTACCCCAAAAAAAGCCACCCTAATAATAAAATGCAAGATATGAATGTAAGGATTGGGGGTGATGGAATCACCTTCTGTAGTTGGAATGTTAAGGGAATTAATGAACCAGTTAAAAGGGGAAAGGTGTTAGCTCAGTTGAATAGATTGAAATCAGATGTTACGTTTCTTCAGGAGACACATCTTAAAAAAGATGCTCAATATAGATTAACAGCTAAGTGGATTTCAAAGGTGTATCACTCATCATTTATACATAAATCTAGAGGAGTTGCAATAATTATTCGTAAAGGCATACCTTTTAAACCTAGTTCTATAATAGAGGATAAGGAGGGTAGATATTTAATAATTACAGGGGAATTACAGTCAAAAAAAGTGATTTTTATGAATATATATGCACCGAATTTCGATAACCCATTATTTTTCAAGAAAATATTTAATAATATCCCTATATCCACTCAATATAATTTAATAATTGGGGGTGATTTAAATTGTACTTTAGATAATTATTTAGATAGATCTTCCACGAAAAGGAAAGCTCTTTCTAAGTCAAGTAAATTTATAAATTCTTTTATTAATGCATCGAATGTTAAGGATATTTGGAGATTGGATAATCCAACTGGACGTGAATATTCATTTTTCTCACCGGTATTTGGAACCTATTCGAGGATAGATTATTTTTTAGTCGATTCAAAATTACTTCCCTTCACGTATGATGCAAAATACCACAATATTATTATCTCAGATCATGCCCCGCTAACATTCAAGATAAAATTAAAAGATATAGTTAATAAAACTAACACTTGGAGATTTAACCCACAAATATTGAAGGACAAAGGCTGTTGTAATTATGTGGAGGAACAGATTAAATTATTTTTCGAAACTAATGATAAACCTGAGATTTCCCCATTATTATTATGGGATACATTTAAAGCATTTATGCGTGGTGCAATAATATCAGCACAAGCATATTTTAATAAAGAAAATCGAAAGACGGAGCAAAAGTTAGAAAAGGAGATAAAACGATTAGATAGTGAAAATATAAGACATCCTTCTAAAGAGTTAGTTAATAAAATCGCAATATTAAAATATAGATTAAATAAAATATATTCTGACCAAGTTATTAAACTTTTTCAACAAACCAAACAAGTACATTTTGAATTTGGAGATAAGCCACAAAAATTATTAGCACGACAACTCAGAAAATTAGACGATGAAAAAACTATACATAGTATTAGATCTATGCAGGGAAACATACTGACTATACCAAAGGATATTAATGACACATTTTTACAATATTATCAAAATCTTTATTCATCAAAATCAACAGGGCAAACAGATGAAATGGAAATATTTCTAGACAAATGTCATATTAATAGGCTAGATCTGGAAAGTAGGCAATTGTTAAATGCTGAAATATCAGTAAGAGATATTGAAGAATCAATTGGTTCGTTAAAAAATGGAAAAACCGCGGGCCCTGATGGCCTGAGTGCAGAATTTTATAAAAAATGTAATGATCTAATCTCACCAAGATTACAGATAGTGTATAGATATGCATATGAACTAGGAAAATTACCAGAATCTTTAAATGAATCTACAATTACACTCATCCCTAAGTTAGACAAGGATCTGGAAGATCCTGGATCATATAGAGCGATTGCTCTTTTAAATACTGACCAAAAAATATTAACTAAAGTACTATCTCGGAGGCTAAGTTTAGTGATTTCTAAAATAATACATCACGATCAAACAGGTTTTATTCCAAAACGTTATTCATCACACAATCTTAGGCGCCTGTTTAATATCATATATTCGAAAAGAAAAAGAGACACAGAATTAGCAGTTATATCGTTTGATGCAGAAAAAGCATTCGATCAGGTGGAATGGTCATATTTATTTAATATAATGGAAAAGTTTCAATTGGGGGATGGATTCTGTAAATGGGTAAGAATATTATACTCTAATCCTACTGCAAGAATTTTAACTAATCAAATACTATCACCTAAATTTAAACTATTTAGGGGATGCAGACAGGGATGTCCGTTATCCCCTTTATTATTTGCCTTGGTCATAGAGCCTTTGGCTGAAAGAATTAGATCTGAACCTGAAATATATGGTTATAATACTGATACAACAATTAATAAAATATCTTTATATGCAGATGATGTTTTGATTTATATTACAAGACCGGAATGCAGTATTCCCAAGTTATTTAATGTTATAAATGAATTTAGCATATTTTCAGGATATAGGATTAACTGGAATAAAAGTGAAATTATGCCTATAACTGGCATAAATGTAAATATATTGCAACAATATCCATTAAAAATAGTCACAGATAAATTTAAATATTTAGGAATCAATGTACCTAAATCCTATAAATTATTAAATCTAATTATTCTCAATTATTAGATAAACTTATAAAAAATATTTCATATTGGAAAACACTTCCTATATCTATGGTTGGTAGAATTAATGCTATAAAAATGATTTTTTTACCACAATTGTTATATTTGTTTCAGGCTATTCCTTTTTTTCTCCCGAAATTTTTTTTTAAGAAAATTGATAATATTGTTAATAGTTTTATTTGGGACTATAAAAGTCATAGAATAAGTAAAAAACACTTATGTAAGTCTAAGATAAATGGAGGGTTAGCACTTCCAAATTTTTTATATTACTTCTGGGCAGTCCAGATTAAGAATATGAATTTTTGGTGGATAAATCTGGATAATGAACCAATGTGGTTAAAGATGGAAAAGGAAGACTGTTTACCTTTTAATATAGGCTCGATTCTTTTTGCCCCAAAGGAAGTACAAAAAAAGATTTATAGGGATAACCCTATAATTTATAATAATAGGCGTATATGGAAACAGATAGTTAAGACTTTACATCTGGATAATCTATCCTTCAGGTTACCAATTAGGAATAACCCATTGTTTAAACCCTCAATATTAGATGCGGGGTTTAGACTCTGGGAGGATTTAGGAATTAAAAGGATAGGACACCTTTATAGAAATGGAAAATTTTTATTATTTGAAGAGTTGCAAGATATTTTTGGATTGCCTTCACAACATTTGTTTAGATATTTACAAATTAGAGATTACATTAAATGTAATACACAAAATTATAAAAATAAAGAACCAGGCTTATTAGATGGTTTGTTTAATTTACATCCAAATACGGAAAAGTTAATAGCTCATATATATAATATTATTCTAGATAAAGAGACCCCAATAACTGAAACATATCGCCAAGCATGGGAAAATGAAATTGGATTACCTATAACAAAAGAAATTTGGGAAGAAAGCTTACAGAGAATAAATCGGTGTTCTTTAAATGCTAGACATATATTGATACAATTTAAAGTACTATATAGATTACATTATTTGAAAACCAAATTAAATAGTATTTTTCCCAATCTCTCCTCTATTTGTGATAAATGTAAGAATCTAGAAGCAAACTTAATACATAGTTTTGTAACATGCCCTAAGTTGAATTATTACTGGACAGAAATGTTTTAAGTAATTTCTGAAGTTCTTAAAGTTAAACTGGACCCTGACCCAAAATTAATAATATTTGGAATTCCGGAATCAAGTTTGGTTTTGACAGTAAATCAAAGAAATTTCTTTGATTACTGTTTGATAATAGGGAAAAAAATCATATTGAAATTTTGGAAGGGAACATTATCCCCAACAATTAAAATGTGGACAGCAGAGATGCTGGAGACATTATATTTGGAAAGAATTAGATTTGTCCTATTGGACAGGTATAATTCTTTTGAACTGATATGGTCTCCATATATACAGTATCTAGAGAAGTAGCTGTTCTTGGCATCACGGCTCGACGGGCACCCTACGGAATCCGATGAGAATAACTTATTTACATATGGGATTAATGCGCATGTCCCATTGATATTATTGTTTGAAATAATTTAATGTATAATGTACTTAGTTGTTTTTGATTTATATATATTTAATATATATATATTTTTTTAATTTGTATTTGTAGATTGTTTTCTATTTCTATCTTTTTTTTTCTTTTCCTCTTTATTATATATCTTTTTCTATCTTTATTTCCAAAAAAAAGACAATATTAATTATCGATGTGCTATTTGTAGAAATATTGAATTAAGATGATAGTTTTAAATATGTGTTATACATTGTAAACTGGTTACTTCAAATAAAAAAATATTAAAAAAAAAAGTAATTGTGCATCTATATTATTTTTTTCCATTTTTTATAAAGATAGAAAATAGTAAAAAAAATTAAACAAAAAAAAAAATATATATATATATATAAAAAGTTGTGAAAGAATGGAATATTCTACAGATTTTACATCGTTGGAGAGATATCCGCGTTTTATGAAATGTACTACATCATCTATTCTTTGATTCAGGTTTCAGTCGGGTTCTCGTGCCGAACCAGTTTGCCCCTTCAAATAATCAATAAATGGGGACCATATTATTTTAAATAGTTCTTGTTTGTCCATTAACACAAATCTTATTCTTTCCAAATATAGGGTCTCCGACATTTCTGTGGTCCACATTTTAATTGTGGGGGTTATAGAGCCTTTCCAAAATTTTAATATTAATTTTTTCCCAATTATTAAACTATAATCAATAAAAGTTCTTTGATTCGAAGTAATGAATTCATTTGGTTCCCTTATTCCTAATATTATTAATTTTGAGTCAGGAACCAGTTTGGTATTGATGACTTCTGAGATTATCTTAAAATGTATCATTCTTAACTGTCACTGTATGTCATGTTGTCACTTGCGGGCAGAGCACCAAGGAAAATTCCTTGTATGTGAATATACTTGGCTAATAAACTTATTCATTCATTCATTAATATATATGTTTAATGGAAAGGTGCCATCACTCAGCTGAATCCAAAGTTAAATTAACTTTTAGGGGCCTCAATTAAACAAAATATTCAAAATTTGTCTGGACTGGAATGATTAGCTCAAGGGAATCATCCAGGCAATAAGCCTTAGAATTGTTAATGGATGTTCCAGTCAGTAATGTTATAGAGTCATACAATGGGGAAACAGGCCCTTCGGCCCAACTTGCTCAAACCTGACCGACATGTCCCATCTACACTAGTCCTACCTGCCTGTGCTTGGCCCATAACCCTCTAAACCTATCCCATCATGTATCTGTCCAAATGTTCCTATAGTACCTGCCTCAACCGCCTCCTCTGGTAGCTCCTTCCATACACCCACCACCCTTTGTGTGAAAGAAGTCGGCATTCCATCATCTCCAAATGCTAGTGACTCCTTTCTGGGTCACATTTCATAAGGGAGCTCATCTTATGGATGAGCTGGTGAATGTGTCAGTAAGTTATTCATTCTGAGGTCACACATTTTGAAACTGCGTAGGATTATAATGTTCCATTTTATTGCATCATTAAATTTTTATTTGAGAACATTTATTGTGAATTTTTATATGGACTTGCCATTTCCGTGTTCTCTAATCTTTCATTAAGCCACTAGATGACTTACTAACAGATTGATTTCCATCCTATCTTATTCTTTGCTATGTTTATCAAAAAGTTGAACGCAGTTATCACAGATCTTTGAGTCGTATTCATTAATACAGGATACAACATCAACAACATCTTGGGTGCAGAAGAAAAAACGAGTTTGTGTTGTGTAGCCAATTATGAGGAGAGTTCCCAAAAGTCTGACCAAAGGGGGGATTTTAAAGGGAAATAAGGAGGTGGTGAGACAGCTTTAGTTTAGTTTGGAGATAGTGTAGAAACAGGCCTTTCGCCCCACTGAGTCCACACCGACCTGCGAGCCCCTCATAAAAACACTACACACACTAGGGACAATTTACATTTACACCAAAGCCAATTAACCTACAAACCTGCACGTCTTTGGAGTGTGGGAGGAAATGGAAGATCTCGGACAAAATCCACGCAGGTCACGGGGAGAACATACAAACTCTGTACAGACAAGCACCCGTAGTGAGGACCAAACCTGGGTTTCTGGTCCTGTAAGGTTGTAGCGGTTCTGCCAAGCCACTGTGCCACCCCAAAGTAATATCTGGAGAGAATTTCAAAACATATAATTCCGTATGTCAAATAAATGGGTGCCAATGGTGGTGATTAATATGGACTTGCGCAGATGAGGAGTATGCATATGTTGGTGAGTTGTAGGGCCAGTGGATGGGGTTATGGGGCGATATGGGGAGATAGAAAAAGTGTTTTTTGATTTGAGTAATTATTCTCTGTCTTCTGATATATCAACAGTAATAAGTTCCCCATGACATCCAGTCAGTTCACTGCTACCCTGCAGGATATCCTACAGTGCCCTACAGTTGAGGAGGGAGCCTCTGGTGATGACGGGGGCAAGGAGCAAGTGGTTGGACGGGGACTGGGGTTATGGCTCCAGGGTCTTCAAGATCGCCTGCAGGTGGCGCTCCTGGGACACAGAGGGCGAGGAGAGAGATGTCAGGCCAAGGGCCTGCAGCAGCCTGGGGTTTACCTGGGCTCACCTATTCCCTTGCCTTCTCCCAGTAATGTAGAAACATAGAAAATAGGTGCAGGAGTAGGCCATTCGACCCTTCGAGCTGGCACCGCCATTCAATATGATCATGGCTGATCATCTAAAATCAGCTTCCTGCTTTCCCCCCATATCCCTTGATTCCGTGAGCCCAAAGAGCTAAATTGGACTCACTCTTGAAAACATTGGCCTCCACTGCCTTCTGTGACAGAGAATTCCACAAAACCTTTGACGGTCTAAAGGGCCAGTCCCACGTACGCGACTTTTTCGGCGACTGCCGGCACCAGTCATAGGTCGTTACAGGTTGCCGAAAATTTTCAACGTTAAAATGCAGCGGCGGCCAGAACAAGGTACGACTCTTTGGGCGACTACTGCCGACCATACAGGATTCACCCCGTGAGATGTCGCCAGGGTGTCGCCTGTATGGTCATGAGTAGTCTCCTAGTCACCCAAAGGGTCGTAGCGTCTTTCTGATCGCCGCTGAATTTTCAACATGTTCAACATTTTCGGCGACCTATGACGGATGCTCGCAGTCGCTGGAAAAGTTGCGTAAGTGGGACAGGCCTTTAAGGAAACTTTGACACTCTTACTAATTCTCTTCACTTTTAATATAGGATTAGCTTGATTTCCCTGCATTCTGTCTAAAATAAACAAAATGTGTTCAGGGTGAATGTTTGTACAGTAATAACTCCTATTTGCACAGCTTAATAATAATGCCAGATATTGCACAGACAAACATTGACATGAGCCATACATGGAAGTATTAGGGCAGATGACCAAAGAGACAGTCTTGAGAAGTATCTTAAGGGTGGAAGTTAGTCAATGAGCAGCAGTGTTTTGGATGACATTCAGAATAAGATTATGACCTGAAACAGATCCAAATCAAATTAATAATTGTATTTTGACTCGGTTTGATGCTAGGAAACAGTAAGTATTGCAGGCAGCTCTCTTCTCATGTATCAAGGGTAGTCTATTAGTGCACTGTCAAAGAGAACAAACAGTATGCCTTCTTGTTGGATATTTTAAAGAAAATGGTCCTGATGTTTGCTCTTTTCTTTCCTTTGACCGAGAGTCAGTCTCAGTCTGATGAAGGGTCTCCACCTGAAACGTCACCTGTTCCTTTTCTCCAGAGATGCTGTTTGTCCCACTGAGTTACTCCAGTATTTTGTTGTCTAGCAACAATCCTGATGGTTGTTTTGGTTCACTTCAAGTTGCAGACTCTCCTCTCCACAAGTGGTAATATTTGAAATCTGGATAGAACATGTTGAAAATGATGCATGAGAATTTGGGATTTGCAGATGAATGGTAAGCAAGTGCTTACAGAGCATTCCATAAGATTTCTCCAAGCACTAAGGTGCTGGGAATAACCAACTGATAAATGGGAAACAAAATAAAAGTCTATGATCATTGAAAAATGTGTGGTATAGTAACTGCTTAGAAAAACATAAACGTACATGGACTGTTAAAGTTTATTAGACCTGCCATCCAGTACAAGAAAGTTCTAATGGGAGCAATTTATAATGGTCAGGCATTAGTTCATGGTATGGAGCATAGAAACATAGAAAATAGGCACAGGCATTCAATATCATCATGGTTGATCATCCAGTATCACTATTAAAGAAGGAACTGCAAATGCTGGAATCAGTACCCTGTTCCTGCTTTCTCCCCATCCCTTGATTCCATTAGCCCTAAGAGCTATATCTAACTCTCTCTTGAATACATCCAGTGATTTTGGCCTCTCCAGTGAAATGGCAGATAATGTCACAGATTCACAACTCTCTGGGTGAAAAAGGTTTTCCTCATCTCAGTCCTAAATGGCCTACCCCTTATTCTTAAACTGTGACCACTGGTTCTGGACTCCCACAAAATCAGGGACGTGTTTTCCGCATCTAGCCTGTCCAATGCCTTACGAATTTTATATGTTTCTATAAGATCCACTCTCATCCTTCTATATTCCAGTTAAAATGAGTGGCCAGGAATAAATTACTAAACTGGGAGGATGATGTTCCTTGATCAGTCCAATATACCAACACCCATTTGATACCATATTGCAATTGGAGCTGCAAATGGGCAGAGTAACCAGCTGGGAAGAGTAGGTTGGGCCATATTATAGGCAGGAGCCTGTGAATGGGCTATCATTGAAGGCTGGTAATATTCCATAAACCAGGAGTGGTGACAACAAGGTGGCGAAAGACAAACTGATGTCCAATTACTTCCAACTACATTATGATTAGTTTCCCATTGAATAAATGAATCTTGAAATTTAAACTTTGACACCCAAAAATGTAAACAGGAAGTTCCTTCCTACACATTTCATCTGCTCCTATGCAAAATCTCCTCACGGTATACCTACTTTGAAGATCTCCTCACTCCGATGAGAGTTCTGTCACACTACTCCCACTCTGTGAATCCTCCTGCTCTCCCGCTCTATGACCACCTTTTCACACCTCACATGCTCTATATCCTTCCATGTCTACAGTCCCCCTCTCCCCTGACTCTCAGTCTGAAGAAGGGTCTCGACCCGAAACGTCACCCTTTCCTTCTCTGCAGAGATGCTGCCTGTCCTGCTGAGTTACTCCAGCATTTTGCGCCTATCGACTCTAAAAATGTACTGATTAGACAAGGAAAGTGGGTTAACAAGATGTGTGGAAGACACAAAGAGTTTGGAAAGGGATATAGATATGTTCAGTTGACAGGTAAAGTGTTATGTGGAGAAATTTGAAGTTATCTTCTTGGGAAGGGAGATTTGAAAATCATTTATTTTATTTAAACCAAGTGAGACTACGATATGTGATGGCACAAATGGATCTGGGGCCCTTGGAACAGGAAGCACCAAAAATTTGCCTGCAGATGTAGCAAGAAATTAGGAAGGTTTGTGGGATGTTGATCTTTACTCTGAAGCCATATTATTATATGTATATTGTGTTACACCGGAGAACACCGCCAGCGATGGCAGCTTCACCTACAGTCTGTCTGTCTTTACTTTTTTGTTATTTTTAGTGTGTTTAAAAAAAGTGTTAATGTTCTCTGGATTGTTTAATGTGGGGGGTGGGTGGGTGGACGGGGGAAAACCTTTTTCCAACCTCTTACCTTGCTGCCGATTAGATTTTTTTCCGGATCGGATCTCCGGTCGCTCTGTGGCCTAATATCATGGAGCTGGCAGCCTTGCTCGAGACTGACTTTGAGTGGGGCTGTGGATTTACCATCGGACCCTGCGATCCCTTGCCCGGGATCGAAGCTCCAACCGCGGCCTGCGGATTTCAACATCGATGACCTCGCAGTCTTGGGTAGAGACTGATGTCGGGAAGCTCCAAGCAACAGGAAGTTCGACTAGCCCTGACTAGGGAGTCTGATCGCCCGGCGGAGGGAGCTGAGGTCCCCCAGACGCGGGGGCTTCGAAGTGGAGGATTCGACTGCCGGTTGCGGGAGCCAAGATTGCCCCGACAACGGAAGGTTCGAGTGCCCCGATCGAGGGAGAACAAAAAAGGGAAGATTGAACATTTTTTTGCCTTCTATCACAGTGAGGAATGTTGGGGAATCACTGTGGTGGATGTTCATGTTAAAAACTTATTTGGGCGTCTTGTTGCTCTTTATTGGTATGACTGTATGACAAATCAAATTCCTCGTAAGTTGCAAAACATGCTTGGCTAATAAAGTACTATTATGATTATAATTATGATTATGGTGAGTTACAGGTACAATGAAATTATTGCATGCAACAGCATCTCATAAGTTCAAGGAGAAGAATTAGGCCATTCAGCCCATCAAATCTACTGATCTATCATTCCCTTTCTCCTGCCTTCTCCCCATAGCCCCTACACCCTTACAATCAAGAATTTGTTAATCTCCGCCTTACAAATATCCATTGACTTGGCCTCCACCTTTCACAGATTTTCAGGTACATAGACTCAAACAATACACGCAAAAACATTATAAAAGACATAAATTACATATTGAATATACATTCTGCAATATGGTTATTAAAATAAATTGCACAACACAATTAAAAAAAAAGGTAGTCCATGGTCCATTGCTGAGGAAGGATTAATGCAAGTGGTACAGAAGCAGAAAATGGAAACATAAGAGACTGCAGATGCTGGAATCTGGAATAACAAACAATCTGCTGGAGAAGCCCTGCGTGGGAATGGAACTTTAGACATTACACATTAGAGATACAGCATGGAAACAGACCCATCGAGGCCCACTGAGTCCACGTCGACCAGTGATCACCCCATACACGAGCACTAGCCAATTAACCTACAAACCTGTGAGTCTTTGGATTGTAGGAGGAAACCAGCGCACCCCGGGAAAACTCACGTGGTCATGGAGAGAACGTACAAATGTCATGCAGGCAGCAATCTTTGTCAAGACTCAAGCTGGGTCTCTGGTGGCTCTACCGCTGCGCCACTATGCCACCCCAAATTATTGATGTTTCTGGTTGAAACTCTGCATCAGGACTAAGAATGAGGAAGGAAGATAACCAGTGTAAAGGGAAGAGGGGGAGTGGTGATACCGGAAACAATCAGTTTGAGAGATCAACTGTTTGAGAGTCCCAGTGAACACATACTGAAGAGAGGGGAGAAACGCCTTCAAAGTTGAATACCTTGAAGAGACTTTGCAGTGGAGTAGTAAGATGGAGGCACAAGAGACTGCAGATGCAGGAATCTGGAGGGGTCTGGTGAGACCATATGTAGAGCGTTGTGTGAAGCTTTTGTCTACATATTTAAGGAAGTATCTGCAAATGGAGGCGGTGCAGGGAAGGTTCATTTTGTTCATCCCTGGAATGTTGATGTTTAAAGAATAGGTTGGACGCTGTTCATTGGAATAGAATAAGAGATAATCTAATTTTTTTTAGTTCAGTTTAGTTTAGAGATGCAGTGCGAAAACAGGCCCTTTGGCTCACCAAGTCCATACCAACTAGCGATCCCCGCATATTAAGACTATCCTACACACACTAGGGACAATTTGACACTTATTCCAAGCCAATTTACCTACATACCTGTACATCTTTGGACTGTGGGAGGAAACCGAAGATCTCAGAGAAAACCCACACAGGTCACGGGAAGAACGAACAAACTCCGTACAGACAGCACCCGTAGTCGGGATCGAACCCGGGTCTCCGGTGCTGCCAGCACTATAAGGCAGCAACTCTACCACTACGCCACCGTGCCGCCCTATTGAAATGTGTGGGATTCTGAGAAAAATTGACAGGGTAGATGAGGTATCTGGAACTACGGGGAGTTGTGTAGAATAGTAAGATTAAATGAGAACTTACCTTTTCGAAGTTTGATCTTTATTTTATGAGGCGTTACGATGAGGGATTATGTGAAGAAGCCCCGCCAGGCGCATGCTCGGCATACTTCAAAGCAGCGGCGTGAAAAACACAGAACCAATAGCCGGAGTAAGATAGTAAGGCTCACAAAGACTAGAACTACCAGATTATCATTTTGTTTATGAGGGCCAGGAGTGGAGGGCAGGTAATCCCTCATCGTAACTCCTCATAAAATAAAGATCAAACTTTGAACAGGTAAGTTCTCATTTAATCTTACTATTTTCCTTCGGAGTCACGTGAGTGACTACGTGAAGATTTTAAAGCTCTGTGATTTTCATGCCATAGATCATTCCATACGACACACTGCTTCAGTTTACACAGTAGTGAGTAAATAATATATTGCTTGAAATTATGCAATGAATATTTTAATAATAATAAAAAGAAAAGTAATAACCCCTCTATCCCAGGGGAAATAACAACAAATGATATGCAACAAAGCAAACAATTTTGAACAGAACCCAACACAGCATGTGCAACCCTGGCACTATAACAACAGGTTTATCATAAATCTAGGAAAGTTTCTTCTTTAGACCATCCTGCGGTCTCCAGAATTTGGTCGAGTGGCACGTCCTGCACCTTCGCCGCAGACATTGATACCGTCCTTGTGGAGTGAGATTTAAACACATCAGTGTCTACTCCAGTTAATCCAGAACCTGTTTATCTATCTAGAAATAGTTTGTACTGTCACTATTTATATGTTTCTTGTGGGTAATGAACATTGGTGTCTCACAATCTCGGAGACTCTTAATTCAATATATATTAAGTCAGATGCTTAACCACACACAATGTTTAGTTGACAGAGTATGTCTTAAAGATTACATTGGTTCCATCCTTTCTTCTTTCTTGGCTTGCTTTGCTTGCTTAGATCATTGACATAAAACGTTATTTTATCTACAGACAACTGCATACAATCCAACCACAACATTTGTAATGTTTGTACTCATTGTGCTGATATTAATGGCATGAGCATAACCACTTTAAATATTAACTTCTGAAAAGACAATGACGTAATTGGAGTCCATTGCCGAAGCAATGTGAGAACTATACTGACATCCCAGATTTCTGTATATCTGTGTTTGGTAGGATTTTATTAAAATTCCTCTCATAAATCGGGATATTAACGGATGAGATCCGCTAAATTGTTGTTCTGAAATTGTCCTAAATAGGAGGACAAAGCACTCCAAGCTCCATTAATGTTACTATAACTCAGGTGCAACATAGCAAGGAACTCCAATACATCCGATATGTTTGCAGTATGATAAAATATATCTGACTGTATACAAAAGATTTCCCATTCCTTATATGAAACATATATTGTTTCTTAGTGCTATCTCTCCAAACTGCAGTTATGACATCCATGGTCCTATCCGACATTCCATCAGAACCTGCAGATTAACAATTAATACGGTCATGTAATGGATGACTTCTGCTGTTACTGGATGCACCAACAATTACTGCACCTGGCCTCTAGTCTGCTTCAGGCAGCGCGGGGCTTGTTCAGGCAGAGGCCCGGGACCGCTGGAGCGAGTGGAGGAGGGTCAGGAGCGGTGAGTACATAAACCCAGCACGGGGCTTGTTCAGGCAGAGGCCCGGGACCGTTGGAGCGAGTGGAGGAGGGTCAGGAGCGGTGAGTACATAAACCCAGCGCGGGGCTTGTTCAGGCAGAGGCCCGGGACCGTTGGAGCGAGTGGAGGAGGGTCAGGAGCGGTGAGTACATAAACCCAGCGCGGGGCTTGTTCAGGCAGAGGCCCGGGACCGTTGGAGCGAGTGGAGGAGGGTCAGGAGCGGTGAGTACATAAACCCAGCGCGGGGCTTGTTCAGGCAGAGGCCCGGGACCGTTGGAGCGAGTGGAGGAGGGTCAGGAGCTTACCCAAATCCGGAACATTCCATTCTGAACAGGGAGGTTTCTGGTGGAAGCCGTTGATTGGTGGAAGCAGACTAGAGGAAGCAGCTGATTGGGTGGAGCCTCTGGTTAGTATTTCTGCTTTCTGGTTAAAAGTACAGTGGGTGAGTAAAGGTACAGGGGGTTAGTAAAAGTACAGTGGGTGAGTAAAGGTACAGGGGGTTAGTAAAGGTGCAGTGGGAGCAGCTGTTTGAGTCAGATACCTGCTGATTTCTCCTAGCAGTTTCCATTATATTATACTGATATCGATCCAGGGTAAGGCGAGAGAATGTCAGCCAGAGCAGTGTACTGTACTGCATGTCAGATGTGGGAGGTCATGGTGTCGGATGGCCCTCTTGACGTCCACATCTGCATCAGGTGCAGAGAGATGGGGCTCCTAAGGGACCGTATTAGGATCCTGGAGCAGCAGCTCGATGACCTCTGCCTGGTCAGGGAGAGTGAAAAGGTGATAGAGGAGAGTTATAGGGAGGTGGTCACTCCAAAACCACAGGAGAGAGACATGTGGGTCACGCTAAGGAAGGGCAAGGGGCAGAGTCATGAACGAGTGAGTACTCCAATGTCAGTACACCTGGCAAATAAGTACTCCTGTTTGAGTACGGATGGGGGTGACAGCCTACTCGAGGGTAGCGACAGCGGACGGGCCTTCAGCACAGAGACCGGCCCTGTTGCTCCGAAAGGTAGGGGAAAAAAGAGGAGGGCAATAGTAATTGGGGACTCTATTGTTAGGGGGTCGGATAGGCGATTCTGTGGACGCAGTCGGGAGACCAGGATGGTGGTCTGCCTCCCTGGTGCCAAGGTCTTGGACGTGTCTAAACGTGTCCAAGATATCCTCAAATCAGAGGGAGAGGAGCCTGAGGTCGTGGTACATATAGGTACCAATGACATAGGTAAAAAAAGGGAAGAGGTCCTGAAGGGAGGATTTAAGGACTTGGGAGGAGAGTTGAGGAAAAGGACCAAAAAGGTAACAATCTCAGGATTACTGCCTGTGCCACGTGACAGTGAGAGTAGAAATGGAGCAAGGTGGAGGATAAATGCTTGGCTGAAAGACTGGTGCAGAGGGCAGGGATTCAAGTTTCTGGATCATTGGGACTTCTTTTGGGGTAGGTGGGACCTGTACAGAAAGGATGGGTTGCACTTGAACCCGAGGGGGACCAATATCCTGGCGGGGAAATTTGCAAAGGCCACTGGGGAGACTTTAAACTAGAATGGTTGGGGCGAGGGATGCAAATAGCAAAAGCTAGTAGACAGAATGGGAGGCAGGAAGCAGAAAAGGGAAGCACTCGGACACAAGAGGAGAAAGAAAAAAAAGGAAATAAACAGAGAACTAGAGATGGGGGGGGGGGTTTCTTAAATGTGCATATTTTAATGCTAGGAGCATTGTCAGAAAGGTGGATGAGCTTAGAGTCTGGGTAGACACCTGGAAGTATGATGTTGTGGCGATCAGTGAAACATGGTTGCAGGAGGGCTGTGATTGGAAAATAAATATTCCAGGATTTCGTTGCTTCAGGTGTGATAGAATTGGAGGGGCAAGAGGTGGAGGTGTTGCATTGCTAGTCAGGGAAGATATTACAGCAGTGCTTTGGCAGGATAGATTGGAGGGCTCATCTAGGGAGGCTATTTGGGTGGAACTTAGAGGTGGGAAAGGTGTAGCAACACTTATAGGGGTATATTATAGACCGCCAAATGGGGAACGAGAATTGGAAGAGCAAATATGTAAAGAGATAGCAGATATTAGTAGTAAGCACAAGGTAGTGATTGTGGGAGATTTCAACTTTCCACACATAGACTGGGAAACACATTCTGTAAATGGGCTGGATGGTTTGGAGTTTGTAAAATGTGTGCAGGATAGTTTTTTGCAGCAATACATAGAGGTGCCTACTAGAGGAGGGGCAGTGCTGGACCTCCTGTTAGGAAATGAGACGGGACAGGTGGCGGAGGTATGCGTAGGGGAGCACTTCGGGTCCAGTGATCACAATACCATTAGTTTCAATATAATTATGGAGGAGGACAGAACTGGGCCTAGGGTTGAGATTTTTGATTGGAGAAAGGCTAACTTTAACGAGATGCGAGATGATTTAAAAGGAGTGAACTGGGACATTTTGTTTTATGGGAAAGATGTAGAGGAGAAATGGAGGACATTTAAAGGGGAAATTTTAAGAGTACAAAATCTTTATGTTCCTGTTCGGTTGAAAGGAACCAGTAAAAATTGGAAAGAGCCCTGGTTTTCAAGGGAAATTGGACATCTTGTTCGGAAAAAGAGGGAGATCTACAATAATTATAAGCAGCATGAAGCAAATGAGGTGCTTGAGGAGTATAAGGAATGTAAAAAGAATCTTAAGAAAGAAATTAGAAAAGCTAAAAGAAGATATGAGGTTGCTTTGGCAAGTGAGGAGAAAGTAAATCCAAAGGGTTTCTACAGCTATATTAATAGCAAAAGGATAACAAGGGATAAAATTGGTCCATTGGAGAGACCGAGTGGACAGCTATCTGCAGAGCCAAAAGAGATGGGGGAGATATTGAACAATTTCTTTTCTTCGGTATTCACCAAGGAGAAGGATATTGAATTATGTGAGGTAAGGGAAACTAGTAGAGTAGCTATGGATACTATGAGTTTCAAAGTAAAAGAAGTACTGGCACTTTTGAAAAATATAAAAGTGGATAAGTCTCCAGGTCCTGACAGGATATTCCCTAGGACATTGAGGGAAGTTAGTGTAGAAATAGCCGGGGCTATGACAGAAATATTTCAAATGTCATTAGAAACGGGAATAGTCCCCGAGGATTGGCGTACTGCGCATGTTGTTCCATTGTTTAAAAAGGGCTCTAAAAGTAAACCTAGCAATTATAGACCGGTTAGTTTGACTTCAGTGGTGGGCAAATTAATGGAAAAGATACTTAGAGATAATATATATAAGTATCTGGATAAAGAGGGTCTAATTAGGAACAGTCAACATGGATTTATGCCTGGAAGGTCATGTTTGACTAATCTTCTTGAATTTTTTGAAGAGGTTACTAGGGAAATTGACGAGGGTAAAGCAGTGGATGTTGTCTATATGGACTTCAGTAAGGCCTTTGACAAGGTTCCTCATGGAAGGTTGGTTAAGAAGGTTCAACTGTTGGGTATAAATGCAGGAATAGCAAGATGGATTCAACAGTGGCTGAATGGGAGAAGCCAGAGAGTAATGGTGGATGGCTGTTTGTCGGGTTGGAGGCAGGTGACTAGTGGGGTGCCTCAGGGATCTGTGTTGGGTCCTTTGTTGTTTGTCATGTACATCAATGATCTGGATGAAGGGGTGGTAAATTGGATTAGTAAGTATGCAGATAATACCAAGATAGGGGGTGTTGTGGATAATGAAGAGGATTTCCAAAGTCTACAGAGTGATTTAGGCCAGTTGGAAAAATGGGCTGAAAGATGGCAGATGGAGTTTAATGCTGATAAATGTGAGGTGCTACACCTTGGCAGGACAAATCAAAATAGGACGTACATGGTAAACGGTAGGGAATTGAAGAATACAGTTGAACAGAGGGATCTGGGAATAACCGTGCATAGTTCCTTGAAGGTGGAATCTCATATAGATAGGGTGGTAAAGAAAGCTTTTGGTATGCTAGCCTTTATAAATCAGAGCATTGAGTATAGAAGCTGGGATGTAATGTTAAAATTGTACAAGGCGTTGGTGAGACCAAATCTGGAGTATGGTGTGCAGTTTTGGTCACCCAATTATAGGAAGGATGTCAACAAAATAGAGAGGGTACAGAGGAGATTTACTAGAATGTTGCCTGGGTTTCAACAGCTAAGTTACAGAGATAGGTTAAATAAGTGAGGTCTTTATTCTCTGGAGCGCAGAAGGTTAAGGGGGGACTTGATAGAGGTCTTTAAAATGATGAGAGGGATAGACAGAGTTAATGTGGACAAGCTTTTCCCTTTGAGAATAGGGAAGATTCAAACACGAGGACTAGAATAGAATTAAGAATTAGAATTTAGAATTAAGGGACAGAGGTTTAGGGCTAACATGAGGGGGAACTTCTTTACTCAGAGAGTGGTAGCGGTGTGGAATGAGCTTCCAGTGGAAGTGGTGGCGGCAGGTTCGTTGGTATCATTTAAAAATAAATTGGATAGGCATATGGATGAGAAGGGTATGGAGGGTTATGGTATGAGTGCAGGCAGGTAGGACTAAGAGAAAAAAGTTGTTCGGCACGGACTTGAAGGGCCGAGATGGCCTGTTTCCGTGCTGTAATTGTTATATGGTTATATGGTTATATGATTTGTCATGAATGTATGAATCATCATTCTGAGCACCAATCGGAACAATGGCTGTGTAGTAATGGTCCCTAGATAAGGGACGCATCAGATATTAACTGATAAGAACAGCCAAAAGGCCGCGAAGCAATACCAGTTTGGAACCACCAAACGCCTGCGGCGGAGACTTGCTCTATTTTGGTGACACATTGTCTAATCAGGCAAAATGGGGATAACATAAAAGACTATACTTCCCCAATGTAGTGAGAATGCATCCACCGCTAATGCTCCTGGGTCTGGCTCCCACGAGACACATTTAGACCACTGGAGATTTAATCCAGACAACAGATCAACATTTGGTACTCATACTGTCTGATAATCTTTTTGAAACTTTTTGAATTTTAACATTCATTCTGTATTGTCATTGAACTTTCGTGATCTGTTGTCTTACCACAATATTGTCTTCTCCCACAGTTGTGGTATTGTCTACTCGTAATTGAACATGTAAGTTCTTTATTGTAGAACAAACAGCTATCAATACATAAAACGCCCCCAATAACTCCAAATAATTCATACCATGTGTTTGGAGAATTAAATCATCTTGGACAGTCCATCGACCACCACAACTGGTGTCGCTGTCCTTGCTCCCCATCCGAGAGCACTCCCATCAGTCTGTAATACCACTGAAGACTGCTGAACAAGCACATTTTTACTTCTAGTAACTTGTGCAACATTGAGAATCCATCATTGCAAATCAGCTCAACCTTTTTAGTTGGTAACTGCATGGACCTAATCAATGACCTGTACGCTTTTACGCTTATTCTCTGGTCTTTGCAGACTTTGATCATGCAGAGGTCCTAATTCGACAGCAAGAATGCTGCTATCACTTTACCAGTAACCATAGCTACTTCCTGGATGGTGGGATAATGTTTTTTACCAAGACAAGTACAGGCATTTGTAACATCCCGAACCTTAATTGTTGTTAAAGTTACTGACATATCAACTGTATTAATGACAAACCCCAAATAATCAATTGTTTGGGATGCCTGCAACTTACATGTTGTTTGGATGTACAGAACCTTAGCCTTTCAATAGGCTTATGGTTGCTGAACCCAGTTCTTCAGCTGTCTCCCATTTACAATTAACATATCCTCTAGATAAGTCATTACAATGTGATTCTGAGCCCTTATTAACACCAGTGCTGGTTTCAATAACCGTGTGAGCAATTTGAGGGCTGAATGTAACCCATTAGGTAATTCCTTCCCATCCAATTAATTTAAGTACCTGAATAATAAAGCATCTTTTTTAGGTCTAATAATAGCCATATAGCAGCCTTGTGATAACAACTTTGTTACAGTATATAAGTGTACCTTTTTTTAAATGCCTATACTGAACTATAAATTTAAGTTTGTGAGTCCCAGAATGACTCTGCAACCCCCATACTTGTGTCTGGGATATATTATCTCTACCTGACGAGTTCCTGGTACATTCAAACACCAAGCCGATCAGATTTAATGCAGAATTACAAAACAATTGTAATCTTACAACCAACCAGAGCTTGTTTCCCAGAAATTCCATGTGTGATGGAATGACGTTCCTGTACTTCCGTAAATGAACCAGAAGATCCCTTTTCTTAATATAGGGGTTCGTATTCACCCTGTTTGTTTTCTCAAAGCAGGGATGAGAAGTTTTATAAGGCAAATATCCTTAATTGTTTGGGCAGTTTTTCATCAATCATAAATCTGGTTATAGCTTGCACACATAATCCTGCATTTTTGGGGTATAATGTTATCCAAATGGCAATTTTCATCATACAATTGGGTTCGAATATGCATTGCAGAGTAACGCAAGCATGTCTTAAAAGTATTGGACATTATCGACCCATGTATGTCTTCCCCAAATGCAGTGATGCCAACTGAATATCAGCTAGAGGACATGCTGGAACACATTTCCTGTCCTTACATTGTTACACTCATGGGTGCCCAATTACTGAGTTACTGTTGGCACCCTGAGCGAGGCACAATAGACGGGTGTTTTATATATTTTTATATATATTTTACTGTTTCAGTCATAACAGTTTCTTGGAGTAGGTGAGAAACCAAATAATGTTAGCCGCCAGGTTCATCCATAGCCTCACCAGTCCATACCGATATAGCAAATCTTGGTGCTACATCGGGAACACCCGGAGCATTTCTATTGTGCTCTGGTGTATACACATAAGTAGGGACATCAGCTTCAGGGTCAGTTTCATCCTGCCCTGGTACTCCCGAGTCTTGCTCTAGGGAGACTTCATCCAGACCTATGCAAAGCACTGGTGAATGAGATTCTCATTCTTCATAGGCACCATACTCAGTGTATGGAAACTCCTTAGGAGCCTGCCTTAGAATCTCATGGGTCTTAAAACCCTTGATTGTGTAGAGTTTTGAGCATTTTATCTTGCTCCAAGGACTTCATCCAGACCTACGCAAGGCACTGGTGAATGAGATTCTCATTCTTTATAGGCACCATACTCGGTGTATGGAAACTCCTTCGGAGCCTGCTTTAGAATCTCATGGGTCTTTAGAACCCTTGACTGATTAGAGTTTGGAGCATTTTATCTTGCTCTAGGGACCTCATCCAGACCTAACCAAGGTACTGGAGAATCAGAATCCCATTTTCATAGGCACCATACTCAGCGTATGGAAACTCCTTCGGAGCCTGCCTTACAGGAAGACATACATGGGTCTTAGAACCCTTGACTAAGTCAAGTGTGGAGCATTGTCTCCATTTGCAGCCTCCCCCACATTCTTGTCCTCCCTTGGGGGAGAGTTACTTCTTTACTGTTTTGTATTTGTGCATAAACCATATATGTTTAAAATTGTAATTCCGACCGGCACATTCTGCTTGCAGAATATTTGTATTAACCTCAGTATCATACAGGGTTATATACATTTCTATAAAGAAAACTGCATCTGGTAACATATACTCAGAGCAGACTTTATTTTACAAATTGTGGGTATTTGGAGCCGGCATTTAGCGCAGCCGTTATCTCCAAACCCGATCTAAATAGCAGTAAATAGCGGGAACCGGCTTTTAAAGCAGCCCTTATCTCCCGATCCGATCTAAATCGGAAACTGCGGTTTCAGCGCGTTCCAATCAATTACCGCAGTTTAAACCACTTTCACTCTTACAGAGTTTTAAAAAATTTTTCAAAATACATGAACACTCTAGCTGGCTCTGCAGACTTACAGTTTAAAAACACTCGCAAGAAAGTTCAACAGTGACTTACCTGCGGGTTAAACTTACCGCTGGTGGGAGCTGCGCTCTCCACCCTTTCGGTGCCACATGCATCGACATAATGCCGAGCATGCGCCTGGCGGGGCTTCTTCACGTAGTCACTCACGTGACTCCAAAGTAAAATAGGGGTTATTGATTTCAGACAGAGAAGAAATGGAACTTCATCCCTCAGAAAAGTCATGAATCTTTGAAATTCCCTACAGTAATGGTGTTTGGGGTGGAGTTATTGAATATATTCATGGCAGATTCTGACAGAGATTTAAACTACAAGGATGTCAAGGAGTCTAGGGAGCGAGTGGGGAAGTGGTTTTGCGGTAATGATCTAATTGAATAGCGGACTTGCCTTGAGGGCTCAACTAACCTATACTAGCTCTTGTTTCTAATGATCATACGGTAGACACACAGAGTCTCTTGCCTAGAGTAGGGGAATCAAGAACCAGAGAAAGTGAGGGGGTAAACATTTAATCAGAACGGGGTACTGATTGGGGATGATCAGCCATGATCACATTGAATTGTAGTGCTGGCTCGAAGGGCCGAATGACCTACTCCTGCACCTATTGTCTATTGAACCTGAGGGGTAACATTATCCATACAGATGGTGGTGGGTGTTTGGGACTAGCTGCCAAAGGAGGTAGTTGAGGCAGGTAGTATTGCAACATTTAAGAAACATTGGACAAGTACATGGACAGGATGAATGAATGAATAAGTTTATTGGCCAAGCATATTCACATACAAGGATTTTGCCTTGGTGCGCCGCCCGCAAGTGACAACATGATATACCCTGACAGTTAAGAATGATACATAAAACATTAAACATTAATAATAAAACATCATTGATTAAACACGCAAATTAAATAAAATACCAGAGCAAAAGGAGGCTACAGATTTACGGTTATTGAATAGAGCTACTACCCGTGGAAAAAAGCTGCAGGAAGTACACCCTCTGTTGTGCCTTTTTGACTGTGGAGTTGTTGGTAGCCCCCCCACTTAAGGTCCTTGGAGATGATGGTTCCCAGGAACTTAAACTACTCCACAGATGTGACTGTGGTGTTGTTGATGGTGAGTGGTTTGAGGGGAGGGGGAACTCTCCTAAAGTCTACAATCAATTCCACTGTCTTAAGAGCATTGAGCTCCTGGTTGGAAGTATATCACCATTCCTTTATGGTTGCTGGGTCTAAATTCCGGAATTCCCACCCAACAGTACTGTAGATTACTACAGCAATTCAAGAAGGTGGCTTACTACCTTTGCCACAAATACATTTCCAAAAGCAGTAAAGTACTTCTCAGGATATACATTTATTCCAGCAATCTAACACTAACATTTTGCACAAAGTGCCATTCAGAAAATGTTCTTACAAAATGTTCTGATAATTTTAGTCCAATCCTTACTGTAACATAAAATAATAAAATTCTTTATATGTTACAAATTTTAATTGCAATTGGAATGTGATTTTAAAACTCAGCAGGTCAGACTGAATTTGTGGAGATAGAGATAGAATGGATGGGAGCAAGAAAAGCTCCACTGACCCCAATCTGGCTGATCCCTTGGTCTCCTGTCCTGGAAATGCATTCATTTTTGCATCAAATGCCTGGACACAGTCATCTGCTGACTCTGAATCCCAGTGGACTGGGAGGGTCTGCATAGCATGAGGGTTCTCCAAATAGGAGCATAGTGGCGGCACAATGCCACAGCAATAGAGTTGCTGCCGTACAGCGCCAGAGACCCGGGTTCGATCTGAACTGCTGGTGCTGTCTGTACGGAGTTTGTACGTTCTCCCTGTGACCTCGTGGGTTTTCTCTGGTTGCTCCGGTTTCCTCCCATATTCTAACGATGTACAGGTTTGTAGGTTAATTGACGGCGGTAAAGATTGTAAATTGTCCCAAGTGTGTCAGATAGTGCTAGTGTACGGGGATCGTTGGTCAGTGCAGACTCGGTGGGCTGAGGGGCCTAAACTAAATGAAACAAAACTAAAAAAAAATGTGCCAAAATGTTGAAATGTCCCCAGACTTATTGGCTGTCCAGGATGTCGTCCAATTTGAATGTTGGCAAATGCACTTGACAGCCAAACATACTGAGGCATAAAGAGAAAGATGTTATTAAAAAAAAATAAAATCACATAATTAAAAACAATTAAATAGGTTGATGATTGATTTGTGGAACACACTGCCATGGGAGGTGGCGGAGTCTTGTACAGTCACAACATTAAAGAAACATTTAGACAGTCAGGCATAGAAGGATATGGATCCTTTGTGGGCAAATGTGATTAATGTAGATGCGGAAAAAGGTCAACAGCTTTGGTGGATCAAAAGTCTAAGTGCTCTATGGCTCAATGATTTAAATCACCTTTAGACTTTAGAGATACAGCACGGAAACAGGCCCTTTGGCCCACAGAGTCTGCACCGACCAGCGATCACCCCGTACACTTGCATATCATGCAATTGAGGAACAATTTACAATTTTACCAAAACCAATTAACCTATAAACCTGTATGGCTTAGGAGTGTGGGAGGAAACCAGAGCACCCTGAGAAAACTCATGTGGTCACGGGGAACACATACAAACTCCTTACAGACAGCACCCACAGTCAGGATCAAACCCAGCTCTCTGATGCTGTAAGGTAGCACCTGTACCGCTGCGCCACTGTGCCGCCATTTACAATTAAAAGGAATCTGTATAAATGTTCTCTTACAATTATCTTCACTGCAATTTAATCCTTGCTAAATTATGCACCATCGTGACTTGCTCCAACTTGAACCTTGCAAAGTTCAGTGGGCAGTTAGGAAATTTGAAGAACCCACAGAGTGGAGTTGCTGTCTTACAGCGCCAGAGTCCCAGGTTCGATCCTGACTATAGGTGCTGTCTGTATGGAGTTCTCCCCGTCGCCTGTGTAGGTTTCCTCTGGGTGCTCCGGTTTCTTCCCACACTCCAAAACGTATGGGTTTGTAGGTTAATTGGCTTGGTAACATTGTAAATTCTCCCTCGCGTGTGTAGGATAGTGTTAATGTGCGGGGTTGGGTCCATCGTGGTCTGTGCGGACACAAATAATAGGTAAAGATATAGAAGGGTTAATGTTACAGGTAAGTATGTAATGGAACACCTTCCCCAACTACTCAGTTGCAACGATGTGAGGTTTCATAGTTGATGTCAGCTCATGTTGATGAAATTCTCTAATCAGGCAGTTCATAAAAAAAAGTTATATCGTGCCTCCAACCTAATAAAGCATCCCTTGAGCATAATCAAAGAGAAATCGACTGCATTTAAATCAGATCAATCAGTTCTTAATCTAGTATCTGAAACTAGTCCAGTTGAAGTTGAAATCTTATCTGAAGAAGGGTCCCGACCCAAAACGATTCATGCTTCAGAGATGTTTATTCATGTTCCTCAGAGTTGCTGTCTGATTTGTTGAGTTACTCCAGCACTTCATGCCCTAGCTGGATTTAATTTTGTTTAAAGCACCAGGTATAGACAATAATTCACCAGAATAATTTCACATTTTGTTGAATAACAATCATGCTCAGCTCCAGCAGTTGCAGTGAACATTTTATTTCAAAGAAATTGCAATTCTGGCTGAAAGAATGTCTAGTTTCAGACAGGGAAGAAAAGCCACTGGAGTTGCATATAGCAATAGGATGCTTTATCTCAATTTGATATGTCATTGAGTGCCCTGAACATGTAAAGTTGACATATTTTCTTAAATAATCTATGAATGCTTTAAATTGAAGGATTATGCGGAATGAATCCTAACATAATCAATTTTGTAACTAATGGTTTTAATTCCAAAACTCTAATAATTAAACAAGCTGGCCAAGATTGCTACAGTTCAGTGGATCCATTTCCACAGTTCATCCATTTCCACATTGCCCATTATGTGAGGGTAAGATAAGCAATTTGCATGTAAACTCTACTACTAACAAGTTGGATCGAGTGGAATTATCTCCTTGAATGCTATATGGTTCAAAATCCAGGGCAAATCAAACATCAGGAAAAATCAAGGGATTTATTTGAGTTGCCTGATGCCTCAGATTTTTCTTCCGGGTGATCCTTGCATCTGATATGTTAATCCATGTAAACGTGTACCATATACGCAATGCCTGATAATAATATGGGATGTTTGCAGAATAGCAGCACATGGTGCAGCGGTAGAGTTGCTGCCTTACAGCCTTTTAGCAGTAGAGTTGCTGCCTAAAGGGCCTGTCTCACTTGGGCGTCATTTGTGAATCACTGCCTATGCCAACACGCCTCACCACGCGCATGTTTTGCATCGTAACGCGTAAATGATGTCGCCTAAATGACGCGCAAATGACGCCCTAGTGGGACAGTCCCTTTACAGCGCCAGAGACCCGGGTTTAATTCACCTCATTACTGTATGAATTTTCTCTGGGTGCTCCGATTTCCTCCCTTACTCCAAAGACATGTAGATTTGTACTGTTGGTGAATTAAAGAAATAGAGTCACTGAGTGATACATTGTGGAAACAGGCTCTTCTGCCCATCTAGCCCACACCGGCCAACATGTCTCAGCAACACTAGTCCAACCTACCAGCATTTTGGCCATATCCCTCCAAATCTGTCCTATCCATGTACCTGCCTGAATGCTTCTTAAATGTTGGGATAGTCCTTGCCTCAACTACTTCCTCTGGTAGATTCTTCCATACATCCACCACCCATTGGTAAAAACATATTGTAAATTGTCCCTAGTGTGCAGGATAGCGATAGCGTAGTGCACTGGTCGGCACGGACTCAGTGGGCCCAAGGGCCTGCTTTTGCGCGATATCTCTAAAGTTTAAAAAGTCTTCCATTATCTGTGAGACTGCTTCTGTGTGGCTTGAAGTGCCCATGCCGGAGTATGCTGCCATGTCCAGCGGTGGGAATCTGCTGTGACGCATTTACCCAGATTCTTACTCAGGCCCTGAACCTTGTTGTCGCACGTCCAGCCTGCGTCCCATTGCCAATCACACCCATCCTATCCTTCACCAAATGGCAACTTCTTCACTTGAATGGTAGCCGGCTTGCTATGTGCGATGCAGATTCCATATTGGAAATCATGTGGCACTTGTGGCATTGGGAAATGAACACCATGGAGCAGGATTTGCTTCCCTTTGATTTATTAGTCTGTTTACTTCATGTTGACCAGACTTGAAGCTTTTAACAAGTAGAATGAGAGTACATTTTTTACTTTCCCTTTGCACCCTCTGAAGGATCAGCTTTGCTGCAGTAAGACTAGAGCAGAATTCTAATGACCATAGTTGTGAGAAAATGATCTGATTTAATGTTGATGCTGATAACACAAGTCCCTGTAGGACTGCAGAAATAAAATTAAAATTTCAAAATTCATCATCTGTTTTGTTTTAAACCATTTAAAAAGGCCCAATTTACAGGATTAGACATTATTATTACGGGATTTTTTTTTAAATTCTCACTCGATGCATCATTGTGCATTTGAACTATTTGGCAAAGCACAAATCATTAAGAAGTACTTTTATGTTGTTAGTTTCATATAATGTAATGCAACCTCCAAGAGACACTTAAATCATTCTCAACCCACAAAGATTTTAAGAAGAGTAAACAAAAATGCAAGAGCAAAAATACTGGAGTAACTCAAAAGGTCAAGCAGCATCTCTGGAGGACATGAAGAAGTAATGTCTTGTATCGCAACCCTTCTTCAGACCCAACCCGAAACATCCCCATTCCAAGTCCTAATGAGATGCTGTCTGACCCATTAAGTTACTCCAGCACTTAGTGTTCTATGCAGGCTACCAGCATCTCAGTTCATCAGGGGTTATGGGGAGAGGGCAGGAGATTGGAGTTAGGAGGGAGAGATAGATCAGCCGTGATTGAATGGCGGAGTAGACTAATTAGGCAAATGGCCCAATTCTGCTCATATCACTTATGACTTTATGATCTACAGTTCCTTGTGCCTTCTTTATAAATATGCAACCACTGCACAATGCTGAAGCTAATTTTTCTGCCCCTCCACTGCTACAGGTAGCATTGCCTGTCTAAAGGGCCTGTCCCACCAGCATGCAATTCCATGCAATGAGCGCGACCTAACGTGGTCGCTTGAGCCGTCCGGCGTCGAGGGGCCAGTCCCACTTCGATCGCTGGAGCTGTGCAGCTCCGTGGCCCTCTCTGTGTGTGCCTCTGTGCCCCTCTCTGTCCTGGCGAACTTACCTTTAAGACTTTGCTCCAAGCTCGCCTCACTTTGCGCCGCGCCACTCACCCGACCTCCGCGCGGCCCTCGCTGCCGGTTTGTTCGCACTTGCCGCATGGAGTCGGATGCTGGTAGGACAGGCCCTTAATGCAACACCTTCTCTGCTCGTGAAACTTGACTAACAGGTAGCAACTCAGATGTAGCCGTGGTCGTACAACTGTTACATGTCACAGAGCCCGAGTCCCAAGCCATGATATATCTGCAAGGGTATAAAATGCCCCATTACAGCCAGTTTAATAGCTTCAATCATTCTTTAATCCTTCAAAGTTTAAGCACAGCAGGGAATGCCTCTGGATGTCAGGGCCACAACCTTAAAATGCTGCAGACACCAAGAGTTTTGGTGCCTACAATCACAGAACCTAATGAGTTATTGAAGGCAACCCGATATTTTCTTCATCAACTAGAGTGAATAAAGACCCCCCTATCTTTGCAATAGATCCTCCAGCAGGATCCTCCAAACCTGCGACCCTAAGAACAGATGGTGGATTGGAATAGTGCGGAAACCCCAGAATTTGCTGACAGACTGTGAATTGTAGTTATTCAGAAATATTAAGGTTACATGCAGTCTAAGCACCAAAGGCCTCAACCCAATGACAGCCAAGAATTAAACGTAGAATATAGAAGTACAACGCAGGAACAGACTCTTCACCCCAAAATGCCCGTGGCAAACATGATGGCAAGACCAACCCTTATATGCCTGCACATAATCCATATCCCTCCATTCCACGCATATCCATGTGTCTATTCAAAAGTCTTTCCAATGCCATTGTGGTATCCACCTCCACTACCAACCCCAGCAGCATGTTCCTGGCACTCACCACCCTCTGTATATTAAACTAAACTAATAGGAGGTATGAATAGGCCACTTGGACTGCTCCGCCATTCAATTTGATCATGGCTGTTCCTTTATCTTCTGTGCAACTGTGGAAAATATTGAGACACCCTACAGCGGAGAGAAACAAAAAGAAAAAGCAATAGTTGTCGCATCAACAACAACTGATATTTCTAAATGCAGCATAACGTCCAAGGGGATTTGTGAACTCGGCTACATTTCTGTGCAAATTATGACCCTAAGCCACAAGAGGAGATAATAAGGGCAGGCTTGATTTTAAGCAGTATCCTCATGGAAGGAAACCCTCTCCCCACCCCCTCTCCCCACCCCCTCTCCCCACCCCACCTAACAAACCAGATCACATCAAAGTTCAACATGTGACATTCACAATCATCCACAGTTTTCTCTGGTTGGGATTCCAATATTACCCAATATTATCATATCAAGCTGACCTTTCCTGAAGGCTGCCATACATAACCTTTACCAAATAGGCTGCTTGGGAGCTCTGAAGTTATATAAAGTTATTTGGCAGTAGTCTTTAATAACACTAAGTCCTACTTTCTTTCTGGTAAATGGCACAAGCACAAATATAGGCTAGAATGTAGAAACAAAGAACTGCAAATCTTAAGGCAAAGATTGACACAAAGTGTTGGAGTCACCAAATGGGTCAGGCTGCATCGCTGGAGAAAAATGGCATTGGTGATGTTTTGGGTCGGGACCCTTCTTCGGCTTGAAACTAGGGGTGAGGGGGGTGTGAGTAAAGAGCACAAATATAGGCTGTTTGTCCGAACAGGTCCTCGCTGGTACTTATGCCCATTGAACATTCATCTCGCCTGCTCCTTCTAACCCCATCAACACATCCCTCTAATGCTTTATCCCTACTAACTTTTAAAAATGTCTGTCTGTTTACCACCTTTTGGTGGCTGTGATTTCCACCTTGATTATATTGTCTGGCTAAAGTAGTTTATCTTAAGTGAAAGCAGGAGGAGGTCATTCAATCTAATTTCCTGATCTTTGGCTGAAGCCACACTCCTGCAGCCAGTCCCCTTAATTCATCAACAGTCCAAAAATCTATCAACCTACATATGTTAAGACCCATCTTATGTAATGCCTCTGAAATTGGTCTCCTTGCAAGTGGGAACATCTCTGTTGTTATCCTTCTCCTTATTTCACCTCAAATGAGACACCAATACCCCAGTCTCACACTCACAACTCTCTGCCTGCTGGCTCCATCATGGGCATAGACACCCCCAGCATCAAGC
Organism: Raja brachyura; assembly: GCA_963514005.1. The sequence continues at coordinate 15,003,005 of OY740800.1, forward strand.
TGCCTCAAGTAGACGGCATTTTCATCGAATCACCACCACCCCGGGCCATGCCTTTTGTCTTGCTGCTAATATCAGAGAGGAGGTACAGAAGCCCAAAATCACAGACTACCAAGTTCAGGAACAACTACTTTCCTACAACCATCAGGTTCTTGAACCGACCAGCACAGCCCCAATTCTACTTCAGCAATGCAGCACCACCCCTTACAATAACACAAGCTTGTTTTTTTTTTGTAATTGCATTTAATGAAGTCTTTTTTCTTTTTTTACTGTCTTGCAGAATTTATGTTCAATTTGTGTCTAACTTATGTTGCCGTGCGTTCTCTATGTGCCTGAGGTACTGCTGCGAGCAAATAGTGTTTGTACCAGTACCTCACCATACTTGTACATCTGATAAGAGACTCCACTACCTGTTCAGTCTCAGCCTGTTCAAACAATCCCATTGAAGTACAAACTCTCAGTTCTGCTTTAAACCTAGTAAATCTCCTCTGTGTCTTCCTCAGCCACTATATCCTTTATTTTAACGTAATATTTATTTCCTAACCAGCTCATGTTTTTTTTTAATTTCAGTCATCAATAGTAACCAACAAGAAACAGTAAAGAAGGAAAACAATTGAAGGTCCTGTTATATGGTAAATCCTCAAGCTGTCCTACTAGTTTGCTTTATGCCTTCATTAAGCATTCTTGTGAGACTCTATTCTGAGCTCTTTGTTCCCTGCGCATTTCATCTCTTATTACATTAGACGACTCTGACCAGACAGAAACGATGCGAGTTGCAGACAGGTAGCATAAATGTATGGAGCAACCATCGCAGGATATAAATTTAAAGTAAATGCTGCACAAGAAGAGGCTAGATCCAATGCAAGCCGTTTGTTAGAACAGAACGTGGTTGTCTGAATACAGTTTTTTACATGTATTTACAGAAACAATTTTTACAGAATTTCCTTTGTCCAGAGAGAGCCGTCAACTCCATTGGCATTTTGTGAAGCATTGGAAATTTCACTGGCAGCTGATAAACCCTAACCAAGATTGTGTTCATGCACTTCACAGTGCATGAACTCAGATCAGTAATGCAAGTCGGGGCAGACAATCAAACCACGATTGTCTGCTTGCATCACGTATGTGGATCAGCAATTGCTTTGCTCATAGTGACAGGGGTGAACTACTGAAGACAGAATTTGCATACTCTTCTGAACAGTTGCGAAGAGGAGAGTTTGGGACCAAGAGCATTTCAGTGAGAAGATTTTAAAGCGTCCAGCACGACATGTTGCTTAAAATAAACCTCAGTTTCCTTATTTTCCCCCGATGCTTTCAAAAAGCATTCTGTCCTGCCTTGTACACAGAGATAGCAGTTTGCAGCAAGTGCATGTGCTTTTCAGTTCAAATTTGTTGTCGATGTGATCTCCTCTGCATTGGAAAGACCAAAGAGACTGGGGGGGGTTGTTTCATTAAACACTGCCAACAACCTCGATTGTGAACCCATCCTTTTGATTGTTTTAACTGGTCTTCCCAATTCCCATTTTAACCTCTCCATGCCTTGCCTCCAGTTGTTCTAAAGCGAGCAAGCCTGCCCATTACAGCACAGAAGGAGGCCGTTCAGCCCCTAGGGTCCATACCAGTTCCCTGTAGAGCAATCAAATCGTTTCTCTGTCTCCTCCAACATTCCCTCTCACGTTCCCTCTCAGGAGATTTACAAGAATGATTCCAGGAATGAGTAGGCTAACCTATGATGAGTGTTTTTCGGCATGGAGCCTGTACTCGCTGGAGTTTAGAAGAATGATAGGGGAGCTCATTGAAACGTACAGAATAGTGAAAGGCTTGGATAGAGTGGATGTGGAGAGGATGTTTCCACCAGTGGGAGAGTCCAGGATTAGAGGTCATAATCTTAGAATTAAAGGACGTTATTTTAAGAAGGAGATGAGGAGAAATGTCTTTAGTCAGAGGGTGGCGAATCTGTGGAAATCTTTGTCACAGAAGGCTGTAGTGGCCGTCAGTGAATAGTTTTAAGGCAGAGATAAATATATTTTTGATTAGTACTGGTGTCAGAGGTTATGGGGAAAAGTCAGGAGAATGGGATTAGGAGGGAGGGATAGATCAGCCATGGTTGAATGGCGGAGTAGACTTGATGGGCCAAATGGCCTCATTCTACTCCTATCACTTATGACTTGCCCACCAACTCTCCCTTGATCCTTTTTCAGCCTTTCATTTGGATTTGGAAGAAAGCCAAGGCACTCAAATCCAACTGAGCCAGTCACAGGGAAAAGTCACTCTGCAAGCTCAATGCCGATAGAATCTCAGGTCAGGATGAAACCTGGGCCGCTGGGATTGTGAAGCAGCAGCACTACCTGCTGCAACGCTCCATTATCTTCCACATTCTCAAGTAACCGCACGGCTTTCTGTTGGTCACTTTTACAGATTTTTTGCCATAATATTTAGGGTAGTCATTTACCTTTTAATCACACTTCTCATCTTGCCTATATATTCTGATGATCAGTTACATAATTTCTCAGCTGCATTTTCTCCCTCCATGTTTATCCCCTCTTAGCCCTGCACCCATCAGCCTGTTTACTGTTCAATCCCTCCACCCTATGACAGGCTCTGGCCCTGCCATTCTCGGACGGATCTTTTCCCATTTGTTGGGAAAATACTTCCATCCCAGTTGCTGTTCATCAGATTTATAGGCTATCTCCATGAACATTATTGACTATATAAATATGTAAGTCATATGAGCAAAATAAGGCCATTCAGCCCATCGAGTCTCCTTCACCATTCAACCATGGCTGATCTATCATTCCCACTCAACCCCAGTCTCCTTTCACACCTGTACTAATCAAGAACCTGTCAATTTACATTTTAAAAATACCCATTGACTTGGCCTCTACAGCCATCTATGGCAATAAATACCACAAATTCACTATCCTCTGACTAAAGAAATTCCTCCTCATCTCCTTTCTAAAAGTACATCCTTTTATTCTGAGGCTGCGCCCTCTGATCCTGGACTCTTCCACGAGTGGAAAAATCCTCACACATCCACTCTATCCAGGCCTTTCACTATTCGGTAAGTTTCAATAAGGTCACCCCTCATCCTTCTAAACTCCAGTATATACAGGCCTAGAGACATAGAGTGATGCGGTGTGGAAACAGGCCTTTGGCCCAACTTGCTCACAACGGCCACATGTCCCAGGTACACTAGTCCTACCTGCCTGTGCTTGGTCCATATCCCTCCAAACCTGTCCTATCCATCTACCTGTCTAACTGTTTCTTAAATGTGGGGATAGTCCCAGCCTCAACTACCTCCTCTGGCAGCTTGTTCCATAGACCCATCACGCTTTGTGTGAAAAAGTTACCCCTCGGATTCCTATTAAATCCTTTCCCGTTCACCTTCAACCTATGTCCTCTGGTCCTCAATTCCCCCACTCTGGGCAAGAGATTCTGTGCATCTATCCGATCCATTCCCCTCATGATTTTGTATATATCTATAAGATCACCCCGCATCCTCCTGCACTCCAAAGAATAGAGATCCAACCTACTCAACCTCTCCCTATAGCTCACAACCTTTTGTCCTGGCAACATCCTCGTTAATTTTCACTGCACCCTTTCAAGTTTGACAATATCTTTCCTATAACATGGTGCCCAGAACTGAACACAATATTCTAAATGAGGTCTCACCAACGTCTTATACAACATGACCTTCAAACGTCTATACTCCGTACTCTGACTGATCAAGGCCAATATGCCAAAAAACCTTTTGACTACCTTCAAGACATGACTCGACCTTCAAGGAACCATGCACCTGCACTCCTAGATCCCTCTGCTCTATAACACTCCCCAGAAGCCTACCATTCTCTGTGTAGGTGCTGCTCTTGTTAGATGTCCCAAAGTGCAACACCTCACACATCTCTGTATTAAATTCCATCAACCATTCCTCAGCCCACCTGGCCAATCGATCCAGATCCTGCTGCAATCTTTTACAACCATCTTCACTATCTGCAAAACCACCGACTTTTGTATCAGCAAACTTGCCCTGTATGTTCTCATCCAAATCATTGATGTAGATGCCAGACAGTAACAGGCCCAGCACCGAACCCTGAGGCACACCACTAGTCACAGGCCTCCAGTCCGAGAAGCCACCTTCCACCATCACCCACTGCTTCCTTCCATGGAGCCAATTTGCTATCCATTCAGCTATATCTCCTTAGGTCCCATGTGGTCAATAGCTTGATTGATTTTGTTTTAATCCCAACAACAGTAATTTGTTTTCCAGTATTAATGAAGAGAAATCAATTGATTGACAAACATGGAGAACCACTATAACAAACATGGAGAACCACTATACTCCAAAACAGTATAACTGAACTTTAGGCTTCATTTGGATAAAATTCATTTTTTACATTCTCAGTGAGCCTCTGGTTTATTTTTTTTAATTCCCATCCTTATAGGAAATAAAATTAGAAGGAAATGCAAGTTAGACTCCGCTGCCATACAATGAGGTCATCAACAATGTATGGAGGGTGAGTGATGTGTGTGTTATGTTGAAGCTCAATGGTGTGTGAATGCCTGTTGGGGTATTGAATAATAGGCAAGGTCCGTGATTGATTAGGTTGTCATCATACAATGAATGGAGGTGTAATCATAAGGTCATAAGGTCATGTGATAGGAGGAGAATTGGGCCATTTGGACAATGTCTACGCCATTCAATCATGGCTGATCTACCTCTCCCTCCTAACCCCATTCTCCTGCCTTCTCCCCATAACCTCCGACACCTTTACTGTTTGTACCGGAGCACAGGAGGATGAGGGGTGATCTTATAGAGGTGTACAAAATCACGAGAGAAATAGATTAGGTAAATGCACTAGCCCAGAGTTGGGGAATCGAGAATCAGAGGACATAGATTTAAGGAGAGTAGGGATAGATTTAATATGAATCTGAGAGGTAACTTTTTTTACACAAAGGATTGTGGGTATATGGAACGAGCTGCCAGAGGAGGTATTTGAGACAGATTCTATCGCGGCACTTAAGAAACATTTTGACAGGTACATGGATAGGATAGGTTTAGAGGGATATGGCCAGTGAGACTAGTGTAGATGGGACATGTTGATCTGTGTGGGCAAGTTGGGCTGAAGGGCCTGTTTCTACAGTGTATGACTCTATGCACAGATGCAATATGAAATGAAAGGTATTTCAGGCAATTTCTATTTTTATTTTATGAAAACCTCTCCACACTTCTCCTTTGAGAGTGATTAGATCAATAGATTTTTCATTTACCATTACATATCTTGGGAAGGAGACCCTGGATAAAATATAAAGTTTAGCTGAACTCTCCTGTACCATTCAATTTGCTTAAGCATAAGTACTTTCCACTATTTTATGCATTTTACTAAAACAACCACCGAATATTACTAAGCTGAATAAGTTTGCATCTAACATCACATGACAGAGTACAAATTAAGGTATAATTCTATTCAGGGCATACTGCACACATAAAACTGCATATTGTCTTTGATGTTTTCAATACAAAAATACAAATGTTCATATTTCATATCATTTAGACTTTAGAAATGCAGCGCAGAAACAGGCCTTTCGGCCCATCAAGTCCGCACCGACCAGCGATCACCCTGTACATCTTTGGAGTGTGGGAAGAAACTGGAGAAAACCCACACGGTCACAGGGAGAAGGTACAAACTCCGTACAGAGCACTCGTAGTCGGAATCGAACCCAGGTCTCTGGCACTGTAAGGCAGCAACTCCACCGTTGCACCACTGTTCCACCCCTGATCCTCCAAGTTGCAGAATAATTGTAGTATTTTTGAGAGGTGCATGCCAGAGTTTGGAATTTTCAAAGCACATGGAGCTATATTTTAAAGATCACAGAGTAAAATTGATTAGTACCTACTTGTTGACATTAAGCTGGGAATCAATTCCCAGGAAATGAACCTGCAGGTCCAATGTTTATACAATCCTACTCCTCACGATGCAACCGAATTAGACCCCGTAACTCACTGACATAATAAGTTTATAGTTCAGGCTGAAGTCTCACAACTTTCAGCTGATTGGCTTCCCTTTAACCAATGTTAGTCCTAGTAATGCAGCACAGAAACAGGCCCTTCAGCCCAACTCATCCATCTTGAGCAAGATGCCCCATCTAAACTGGTCTCATATACCCACATATCGCCCCAATCTTTCCTATCCATGTAACTGTGCAAATGTATTCAAATGTTGGCAGCTCATTCTGAAATTACAATAGTTACTAGACTAAGTGGGACCAGTTGGGTCCCAGCATCACACGGGAGGACTGGTCCCCCAATGCAATATTCCACCTCTCCACCAATTCCAATATTGGTGGCCAGTTGGGGGGGGGGGGGGGGGGGGGGGGGGTTCCAGAGGGCTAGTATGGACATTGTTGGTCGAATGGATTCTTGGGCTGGCGGCTCAGTCACTCAAGCCTGTTGGGCTGGCAGTTGACTCACGGCTATTCCTTGAAATTCCATTTCAAGCAGGGTGCAAGGCCACCAAATTCAAGTGCAGTTTCATACCATTTCAAGCAGGGTGCAAGGCTACTAAAGACAGCGACCTTTCCCTCCTCCATCTTGCAGAGACCGAGCCATGCTCAGACTTCTGGGTTTTATAGTCCCTCCCCTCTCCCACCAGAAGGGGCGTGGCCTTCATGGCATGACTGACAGGAGAGAGAATCTCAACATTTTTTAAACACTAATAATTATTTTATTTTTCAGCGATGGGAAAAATCCTCGGCACCTGATGAACGAAGGGGGACTCTGAGTAACATGGCCAAAATTCACAGCCATAGGTGGTAGCGTTTTTTCTAAAATGAATATAAAGCACAAACAGGAAGTGGTCAAGATTAGACTTTTAATTAGATATTAGGCATGGCAACTTTAATTAGGCATGGCAACTTTAACTAGGCATGGCAACTTTAACTAGGCATGGCAACTTTAACTAGGCATGGCAACTTTAACTAGGCATGGCAACTTTAACTAGGCATGGCAACTTTAACTAGGCATGGCAACTTTAACTAGGCACGGCAACTTTAACTAGGCACGGCAACTTTAACTAGGCACGGCAACTTTAACTAGGCATGGCAACTTTAACTAGGCATGGCAACTTTAACTAGGCATGGCAACTTTAACTAGGCATGGCAACTTTAACTAGGCATGGCAACTTTAACTAGGCATGGCAACTTTAACTAGGCATGGCAACTTTAACTAGGCATGGCAACTTTAACTAGGCATGGCAACTTTAACTAGGCATGGCAACTTTAACTAGGCATGGCAACTTTAATTAGGCATGGCAACTTTAATTAGGCATGGCAACTTTAATTAGGCATGGCAACTTTAATTAGGCATGGCAACTTTAATTAGGCATGGCAACTTTAATTAGGCATGGCAACTTTAATTAGGCATGGCAACTTTAATTAGGCATGGCGACTTTAATTAGGCATGGCAACTTTAATTAGGCATGGCAACTTTAATTAGGCAACACAGCTTTCACATTTCCAAACCAAAGGCAACACTGCTTTAGCATTTCTAAACCAAAGGCAACACAGCTTTAGCATTTCCAAACTATATTTTCAAACCACATTAAAGGAACTGACAGGTCAGTAAAACCACTCAGTTTAGTAGACATGTGTTCAGTGTTATTCACAGCTCTGACTGAGAGACATGACCCTTTTGCTCCCCCATCTTGCAGAGACTGACTGAAGCACTCAACACTTCTGGGTTTTATAGTCCCTTCGGAAGGGGCGTGGCCTTCAGGAGAGAGAATCTCAACATTTTTTAAACACTAATAACTCTTTTATTTTTCATCAATGGGAAGAATCCTCTTGTCCTGCTCAGCGGAGGGGGATTCTGAGTAAGATGGCCAAAAATTACAGCCGTAAGTAGCAGCGTTTTTTTAATAAAATCAACATACAGAGCAGGAAGTGGTCAGGATCAGACTTTTAGTAATATAGATTCCAATAATTATTGAAACTACTTCCCCTGCCAAGCCCCACCACTCTGTGTGAGAAAGCTACCCCTCAGGTTCCCACTAAATCCTTCCTCTCGCAATCTACACCAGTGTCCTCTAATTCTTGATTCCTCTACACTGCAAAAACTGCATTCACCCTGATTATTACCCTCATGATTTTATGCACCTCTTTTAGATTACCCCTCCACCTCCTGTACTCCAAGGAATAAAGTCTGTCTAACCTGTCTCTATTCTTCAGGCCCTCGGGTCCTGGCAATATCCTTATATATCTTCCCTGCACTATTTCCAGCTTAATAGCATCTTTCCTGTAGCAAGGTGACCAAAACTGAGCACAATACTCCAAATAAACCTCACCAACATCATATACAATTAGAGCATAACATCCCAGCATCCATATTTATTTCCCTGACTGATGAAGGCCAACATGCTAAAAACGATCTTGACCAGCCAATCTACCCGTGATGCCATTCGCAGGTAACTATGTACTTATACTTCTAAATCCCTCTGCTCTATAACATTTCCCATTCCCTTGTGAAAATCCTGGTCTGGTTTGACTTCCCAAAATGTGACGCCCTATATTTATCTGAATTAAACCCCATTTTTCATGCCTCAGCCCACTCGAAATCCTTCTTCAGACTGAGAATCAGGCAAAGGTCTCGACCCAAAATGTCACTTATTCCTTTTTTCCAGGGATGCTGCCTGACCCGCTGAGTTACTCCGGCATTTTATGTGTATCTTCGGTGTAAATCAGCACCTGCAGTTCCTTCCTACACCGTTGTTATACATGACAGAGGTACAGGTGTCAGAGGTTATGGGGAGAAGGCAGGAAAATTGTTTTTTAGGAGGGAGAGATAGATCAGCCATGATTGAATGGCAGAATAGACTTGATGGGCCAAATGGCCTAATTCTACTTCTATCACTTATGACCTTATGTCAGACAATTTTGGTGGGCATACAGAGATTTGGTTTTCCTGAATACTAAGGCCTAGTATACACTGAATTCATTCAGATCAAAAAGGAGAACTGAAGCACCTCTTGGGCCCACAACGGAATCAAGGGAAATAGGGAAAAAGCAGGAATGGGGTACTGATTTTGGATGATTCATGATCATATTCAATGGCAGTGCTGGCTCAAAGGACCAAATGGCTTATTCCTGCATTTATTTTCTATGTTTCTATGTTTACCTGGCTACATAAAGTGTCCATCTCACTTTTCAGCCGCTGATCCATGATGCAAATGATGGATCCAACCTGACGCAATGGATGTCTAAAAATGGGCACATTTCTCGATTCACCGCATCACAATTCTCATATATTATATTGAAGAAAGTGACGTTGAAATTGAGAACATCACAGAAACACAGAATGATTAAACCCTTGACCAAAGTCTGTCTCCACAGAACTATCCAATGAATCCCTTTTCCCTAACCTTTGTTCTAAATACTGTACAAACTTTCACCTACTATTTGTGGCATTTTTAAATTAAATCTGTTTGCACCACCTTTTCCGTGCATTCTAGATCATAACAACTCGAGGACTAAAAAAAGTCCTCAACTCTGCATTGTTTCTTTCATCAATCACTACAAAATCATAATCCCATAATTGGAATTGCGTTCTCCATACTTTATCAGAGGCCATTCATGATTTCGAAATGATTTCTTACATTTCTCCAACATCTCTCTGTCAAAGAGAACCATTACCTTCTCCTATCTCATGTTCATAAGTGATAGGGGCAGAATTAGGTCAATTGGCCCATCAAGTCTACTCAGCCATTCAATAGTGGCTGATCTATCTTTCCCTTTTAACCCCATTTTCCTGTCTTCTCCCCATAACCCATGACCCCTGTATTAATCACGAATGTATCTATCTCTTCCTTAAAAATCTCTCCATGTTACTGTAATCCATCAACCCTTGTACCATTCGAGTGAATCAATTCTCTATAATTTGTCATCTTGACAATGCACGTTCCATATCATAGTAGCTCCCTCTTTTGGATATTGTGAGAAAAACAGGAATGATGTGCCATTGATCTTCAGACTGATAGACGGCGAGGTAGGTTTAAAGAGGACTTTCCCTTTTAGAGAATTGACACCCTCTTTGCAGGAGCGATCTACTCTGATATAGAAACATAGAAACGTAGAAAATATGTGCAGGAGTAGGCCATTCGGCCCTTCGAGCCAGCACTGCCATTCAATATGATCATGGCCAATCATCTAAAATCAGTATTCCATTCCTGTTTTCTCCCCATATCCCTTGTTTCCGTTAGCCTCAAGAGCTATATCTAACTTTCTCGAAAACATCTTCCAAACCTACGCTTTGAAACACGGAAGTCAGTAACAAGGAACTGCAGATGCTGGTCTACAAAAAAGACACAAAGTGTTGGAGTAATTTAGCAGGTCAGGCAGCGTCTCTGGAGAACATGGATATGTGACATTTTGGGTCTGGATGAAGAATCCCAACCCGAAACATCACCTACTCATGTTCTCCAGAGATGCCACCTGATCCACGAAGTCTGTGATGAGTTGGACATGAACCGTCGTATCAGACTTGGCTGCAGGAGAGAACAAGCATGCTCATCAGGGTCACTCCACATCTGGCCCCACAGCTTTCATTCAGCGGTGACTGATGTTGGTAGAGCAGTTGCACGAATGGGATCACCAACTGGGAGTAAAAAGGCAAGTGCTGATAAGAGATTATTAGTGTTCTTTATTTTACCCCAGCTTCATGTTTCCAATTAATTTCCTGTACTCTTGAATTCCTATAGTTTAGTTTAGTTTGGTTTAGATTACAGATACAGCGTGGAAACAGGCCCTTCAGCCCACCAGGTCCGTGATCACCCCTCATGCTAGCACGATCCTACAAACACTAGGGACAATTTAAAATTATATCAAGCCAATCTCTGATGCTGTAAATCAGCGACTCTACCGCTGCTGCACCGTGCCGTCATCATTTAATTTTAATTAAATGCTAATTTTAACATATTGTTCACATGTTTTTCATTATTTAAGATTATGTGAACTTTTTTAAATTCAGTCTGGTTGCCAGTGACATTTAAAAATATGTCAAAGGCCTTTAACAGGACAGGCTGCCAAAGGTTATGGGTTTGATGCAGGGCACTGCCTCAGTGAACCCTGCCCACAACCCATTCTCCCTCAATGAATTATTCTTGGATATCAGCTCAGCTATCTGTTAAATAGATGAGACAGTACACTATGTTACTCAATATTGCATTACCAGGAGAGGCAGTGGAGGCAGATACAATAGTGGTGTTTAAGAGGCTCTTAGATTAGAACATGGAAGTGTAAGGAATAGACGGATGTGGATCATGTACTGGCGGATGAGATTGATTTAACCTGGCATCATGTTTGGCACAAACATTGTTGGCTGAAGGGCCTGTTCATGTGCTGTTCTATGCTCTCTGTTCTATGTTCTATGACACCATGGGCTGGGACACTTGGCCAGTTCCGGTGCAACCTGATCCAATGCTTTCAAAGCCCATGTACACAGTAATGGTGTTGAACACTTTTAGCAATTATGAATTTCAATCTGCAAACAGGGATGTTGTATGGCATAGGCTCAGACCATCTTTGCCTATATGATCTCCCAGTTGCCAAACATTTCAACTCCCATACCCATACTGACCTTTCTGTCCTGGGCCTCTTCCATTGTCAGAGTGAGGACACAAGCAAATTGGAGGAACAGCATCCCATATTTTGCTTGGCCCGCTTACAACCCAGTATGAATATTGGTTTCTCTGATCTCAAGTAAACCTTGCGTTTCTCTCTCTCCATACCTCCCCCACCTTAGTTGCCTTGATAATTTCATTGTTTGTATCCCTTATCACCTCATCCTCAGCTAAGAATGGACCATTGTGCTCTCCACCTTTCCTTAGTCAATGGTGCCGGTTCTGATTTTTTCTGTACCTCTAGTCTCCCTCTCCTCTGACTCTCAGTCTGAAGAAGGGTCTCAACCCAAAACACACTTTTCTCCAGAGATGCTGCCTGACCCGTTGAGTCAAGGACCAAAGGATTTTGGTGTCTATCATAGCAGGGGTTGACATGTTACTCAGTCAGCATTTGATACAGGTGGGCATCAGCAGCTTATTCAGTGGGAGATTTTAAGGTGTCTCTGGCTGAAGGGATAGGGGTGTGGAAGCCGACCTGAACCCTGCTCACCTGTGGGATGGGAAGAGAGAAACTGGTGATCTAAAAGTATGTAAGAAGTCACTTAATATTTATTAGTAATCATGTAGTAACCCAGCGAGCGGGCAAGATCATCTCTGACCCCTCTCATCCTGGCCACAAACTCGTTGACTCACTTCCCTCTGGAAGGCGGATCCTGACTGTCGAAGCTGCCACAGCCAGACATAAAAACAGTTTTTATCCACGAGTAGTTGCTCTACTCAACAGCCAAAAGTCTGTAGCCTCCCTTTGATCTGGTATTTTGTCGGTTCACATGCTTGATCAATGGTGTTTTATCATTAATGTTTTATTATTATTAATGTTTAGTATTTTCTGAGTCATTCATAACTGTCACTGTATGTCATGTTGTTAATTGTGGGTGGAGCACCAAGGCAAATTCCTTGTATGTGAATACATGGCCAATAAACTTACTTACTTAAATAAGACTGGTTGGCAACTGCCACATTGAAATCAATAATTGCTGTAACTGTGAATGTACCCAACCTGGCATGATTTCATTCTCCATGTAAAACTGTACCACTCCATGTTGGGTTAAGAGTTCCGGCGAGTAAAGTGGACACTGACAACATTTTAAAATGGTACCAGCTACACGGATGCCTTTCTACAGCTGTTGAAAAACACAGAGGCACAGAAAGGTCAGAATTCTTTCAAATCTTGAATCAGTGATCTATCAAGGCGATCAAAGCCTGTGAGTCTGCTTTTGCTGCCCTTGACAGTATCGGAGAATTCACTCATTTTCTTTCCTGAGAAGAATACAGAAGATAGAAGCACATGTGTAAAATAACATTGGAACATAGGAAGAAGGTGTTTCTTACATGTGAGAAACAATTATAATTGGCCTTTACTCTGTCTTTGTAGCACCCAAGGGAGGAGATAATGTTGTACCTTTCAATGGGGGAATCCTCCAGTCTTGCAAATGGTGCAGCAGTGTGCCGTTGAATAAAGGTGAAGTTCATAATTTACCTGGAGAATCATCTAATTCGAAAAGCACAGCCTGAGAAAAATGAGTAACTACATCCCTGGCCGATGGTCACTTTAAAAATAACTTTATCATGAATACAGCTTCTAGAATATTTACCTTCTCTTTTCCTCTGAAAGATTGAATGCAGAATACAGGGACAACTGATACGATAAATTATTTTTTAACTGATTCCTATGTTCGCTTACATTGTATTCAATTCATGTGAAGAAATGGATTGTAGTTGCTGGTTTACACTGAAGATAGACACAAAATACTTGAGTAACTCAGCGGGTCAGGCAGCTCCTCTGGAGAAAAGGACTAGGTGACATTTCGGGTAGAGACCCATTTTCAGACTGAAAGTCAATCTCAGTCTGATGAAGGGTCTCGACCCTTCTAGAGAACTTCTTGTATTCAATTTATTTTTGTTTCAGAATGGAAATAGTAGCTATTGCTCAATTGAATGATCATTACTGCCAGCTCCATCAGACATCTCTCCCTCTGCTGTCAAGCTTAGTCTACAGGTGATACAAACATACAGTAGGTAGCGTGCACGATATAAACACTCAGGAGTCGTAGCATGGTTTCAATTAATTGGATGCACCTTTCCTGTATAATTAACCTGCTGATGTTCTCGATGCACTTGGATACAATGTTATGGTAAAGCAGCATGGATCTAATAAATTAGATTTTACACATCACCCTGAACAGAACGGTCTCAACGTCCAGAATGGCATTTTTCACAATGCAACATCGCACATAAAACGTAATGACAGTCCTAATGAAGTGTCTTGGCTTTCATTTTCCTCCATCAGTAAAGCATTAATCTGTGCAATGGAGAATTAAAGCTATACAGCAATCTATTCTACTTGCATCTGTAAATTAAAAGATTTAAAAAAATAATAGACTGAATTGCAATCTGCGCACATGCAATTTTTAATTAAATAGTAAAACATGGTTTTATCAACGCGTACAGCACAATGTGTTCTGTTTTGACATTACTGCTGGAAGGACATCCTAGGTTAAACACCTACAGGTATATGAACCGATTTTACTTCGGAGTCACATGAGTGACTACGTGAAGAAGCTCCACCAGGCGCATGCGTGTCATTATGTCGACACATGTCGCACCGACCGGCTGGAGAGCGCAGCTCCACCAGCAGGTAAGTAGTAACCCGCAGGTAAGTCAATATTCTGCCTTTCCTGCGAGTGTTTTTTAAACTCTAAGTCTGGCTCGCAGAGCCAGCCAGAGTTGCTAAATATATATTGTTAAATTGCGGTAATGGAGTGGAACGCGCAGGGACTACGGTTACCGCTTTTAGATTGGGTTGGCAGATAACGGCTGTAAAGCCGGCTCCCTCGAATACCGCTATAAAGATCGGGTTTGGAGCACGGCTGCGCTAAATGCCGGCTCCAATACCCACTACTGTTTTACTGCAGCTGAAATTAAATGAAATAAAATAAAAATGAAATGAAATAAAATGAAATGCTAACTTTATTTCTCAACTATCTCCATCAATTTCCAGTGTTTCAAGGCACTCAGAAATATCAAACTAAAGTATTCTCAGGCTCATTTGTCACGACTCGGATGATATGCAAGACTCCCTCCTTTTAATGTAAAGGTTTGGGGAAAATGCTCCAAATTTAAAGAGCCATGGACATTTTCAATTGGGGTTGAATGCCCTAGGATTCCCACACAGCCTCTTGCAAAGGTCCATACAGCAAAGAAGAAAACATCACTTACGGATAACAGTGGGAATCACCTCTCAATAACTTCCCTCATTCCCTCAATAACTTCGCTTTTGACTCCTCCCATTTCCTCCAAACACAAGGCGTAGCTATGGGCACACGCATGGGCCCTAGCTACACCTGCCGCTTTGTCGGGCACATCGAACAATCTTTGTTCTCGGCGTACCAGGGCCCCACCCCCGACCTTTACCTCCGTTACATTGAAGACTGCTTTGGTGTCACCTCCTGCACCCACACACAACTGAATGACTTCATCCATTTCACCACCAACTTCCATCCGGCACTCAAATACACTTGGACCATTTCCGACATTTTCCTCCCATTCCTTGCAGGTGATACACTCCTGACCGACATCCACTACAAACCAACTGACTCCCACAGCTACCTGGACTACTCTTCCTCTCACCCTGCTTCCTGTAAGGACTCCATCCCCTATTCCCAATTCCTCCGTCTACGCCGCATCTGCTCCCAGGATGAGGTGTTCCACACCAGGTCATCACAAATGTCCTCGTTCTTCAGAGAACGGGGTTTCCCCTCCCCCACTATAGATGAGGCTCGCACCAGGGTCTCCTCCATACCCCGCAACACTGCCCTCTTTCCCCATTCCCCCACTCACAACAAGGGCAGAGTCCCCCTGGTCCTCACCTTTCACCCCACCAACCGGCACATACAACACATAGTCCTCCGCCAGTTTCGCCACCTCCAACGTGACCCCTCCATTCACCACATCTTCCCATCTCCCCCCCGTCTGCCTTCCGCAAAGACCACTCCCTCCGCAACTCCTTTGTCAATTCTTCCCTTCCCTCCCGCTCCACCCCTTCCCCGGGCACTTTCCCTTGCAATCGCAAGAGATGCTACACTTGTCCCTTCACCTCCCCCATCCACTCCTTTCAGGGACCCAAGCAGTCCTTCCAAGTCCGACAGAGGTTCACCTGCACCTCCTCCAACCTCATCTACTGCATCCGTTGCTCCAGATGCCAGCTGATATACATCGGTGAGACCAAGCGGAGGCTGGGCGATCGTTTCGCTGAACACCTCCGCTCGGTCCGCAATAACCAACCCGACCTCCCGGTGGCTCAGCACTTCAACTCCCCCTCCCATTCCGTATCAGACCTCTCGGTGCTGGGCCACCAGGGTGAGCATCTCATATTCCGCCTGGGGAGTCTGCATCCCCTGGGCTTAAACATTGAATTTTCTCAATTCTGTTAACCCAGGCTGCCTCCTCCCCCTCCCCACCTCTCCCTCAGCCCTCGGGCCCTGGCATTCCTTCTCTATCTCCCCCCCCCCCACCCACCCATGTCGCACTAGCTTCTCATTTGCACACTACAAACAGCTTACAATGGCCTGTTTCCTTTATCATCAATACTTTTTTGCATATCTTTCATTCATTGTTCTTTATCTCTCCATATCACTGTCTATATCTCTTGTTTCCCTGATTCCTGACCAGTCTGAAGAAGGGTCTCGACCCGATACATCACCTATCTCCTTCGCTCCTTAGATGCTGCTGCACCCGCTGAGTTTCTCCAGCTTTTTGTGTAACCCCCCATCTTCTCCAGCACCTTGTTTAGGGCTGGATGAGACCTCCCTAGAACATGACTCGGGAGAAGCAGGGCAGAAGGAGTCTGACCCTGAAGCTGGTGCCACTGCTTATGTGCACACACCAGCGCACACGAGCCATGCTCCAGGTGTCCCGGACGCAGCGTTAAACTTCGCTAAACCTGGAAGGGACTGGTGAGGGTATCGAGAAAATTCTATCCGCCAATGTCACCAGCTCCAGGGTACATTCATGGAAGACTGCCACACGTTATAAAACACCTGTAAAGTGTGCTTCACTCAAAATGCCCACCATGAACTCGGGAAGGGCACAAATGAGTGCAACGATGCAGGGACAAGAAGGGAGATTTCAACGCGTCCTCAAGTTGTTGGCAGCAGGCATTCGGAGAAGGTCCAGGGGGCACCGTTGTCTGATACTCAACAAGATAACAAGATATGCTGACCCTGTTCTGCAACGCCTACATTGAACCCGAAGTTGCAGCTCTATGTAGGTCCACCAATATCCAAGCCCAGATTATTTATTTGGGGTAGGCCACCTCGAACAAGTCAAGGGCCTGGAGGAACAAGCCAAAACAATCCGTCTCACAAAGACATACATCCCTTCTGCCAGGATGCCACTTCGCAGGTCATTTCAGCGCGAAAGGTGACGGATCCAGGGGCAGGGCCAAGCAGAGTGGGGCCAGTGGGACGACAGTATTACCCACCTGTGTATCCCAGCGACAACCCCAATATGGGAAGAAGGAGTAAAGGCCGACTGTAGAGGTACAGGTGATTCATTCTGTCCAGGATAAGATTCTGGGACCTCCGGTTGGGGGTAGGTTGCAATTAGTTTTGATGAATGGTGCTGCATAACATCTCATCGGTTTATACTACACACTGTCTCAAGCTCAAGTACAGGGTTTGTCAGGACTTGATCCGTACAGAATATGCCTAATAGAGTATTGGGGTTTCTGCACAAAATCAGCAGGTAAAAGAAGAAATTACGGTTCTGTCTCACACTGCTTCGGCAATGGGCTCCAATTACGTCATTGTCTTTTCAGAAGTTAACACTTAAAGTCATTAAGCTCATGGCGCAAGTAGCAGCGCAAAGAGTGCAAACATTGCAAAGTTACGACTAGATAGCATGTATTCTTCTGCCGATTAAATTGCATTTTATGTGTTTGATTTAATCTAACAAAGCAGGCCAGGAATGGCCGGAATCAAAGTGTAAAGCATACCCTGTTTACCAAAGGTTATGTGTTGTTAAGCACCTGAGTCAATATATCGAGGTAACTTAGAGTCTCAGAGGCTCTGAGACAGCAATGCTCTTCAGTCACAAAAACACTCATAAGAGGTGTCAGTATAAACTATATCTAGATGGTAAAACAGGTTTTGGATTCCGCTGGAGTAGACACTCATGTGTTTAAATCTCACTCCACCAAGGCGGCATTAACATCCGCAGCAAGGCTGCAGGATGATCTAAGGGATCAACTTTTCTAAAATTATGATAAACCTGTCCTGACAGTGCCAGGGTTTGGGCATGCTGTTTTGGGTTCTGGTTGATTTGATTTGCTTTGTCTTCATAAATTTAATTTGTAATTTCCCCTGGAATAGAGGGGTTATTACTGTATTGCTATTTTAAAAATGATTATTGGATAATTCAAAGCAATGTTCAATATATTATTTATTCACCACTGTCTGAACTGAAGCAGTGTGTCGTATGGAGTGCATCTACGGCATGAAATCACAGAGCTTTGAAATCTTCATATAGTCACTCACGTGACTCCGAAGTAAAATAGTAAGATTAAATGAGAACTTACCAGTTCAAAGTTTGATCCTTATTTTATGAGGAGTTACGATGAGGGATTACGTGCCCTCCGCTCTTGGCCCTCATAATCTAAAGGATCATATGGTAATTCAAGTCTTCTAAAGTCTTACTATGCTACTTCGGCTATCGGTTTCTGTGTTTTCACGCCGTTGCTTTGAAGTATGACGCGCATGCGCCTGGCAGGGCTTCTTCACGTAATCCCTCATCGTAACTCCTCATAAAATAAGGATCAAACTTTGAACTGGTAAGTTCTCGTTTAATCTTACTATTATTCACAACACTGAATCAACCATCGAGTTGGACCTGCTACTGGACACGTGACAAGCTCACAGCAACAAATGATTGCATTGGAAAACAAAATCAGCTTACTGACAAAAAAGTCTATGGAAAGTACAGAGAAATAGAAATAATGATGGAAAGTGCAGCAATTTCTTCCAATAAAAGCAGGGACATTTGTCCAGGAAAATCAAGTGAATGGATGAGAATTGTTTTTTGTGTACAAGATCAATCTCAATAAAATGGAACAATGGATCTGATTGATAATTATCCAAAAAACTGGCTGGAAAGTGTTGCCCAAAGGAAAATGTAAAGAGAAAGATTTATTGTGCAAAAAGTACAGTTAGTAGTTTATATCAAATTGATAGCAAATAAAATATAATATTTGTCTTTTCAGTCAGAGCAAAGAGATCGGGTGTGTCTCTGTTAGAGAATATCTACATTTTGGAAATCTCTCTATTAATTTTACATTTTGAATTTGTGAGGTATTGGTCTGGACTAACCCCTCATGCATTGATCTGTCTGTTTAACAAGCTGCAGGAATCAATGCAGATAAACATCAATGTCTGACTGGTATCTTGATCTTATATTAGAACACAGCAGCTGAAAGACTGTACAAAGCTCTGGTAACAGAAGTGAGAAAAGTTTACCCAGATATATCACATTCAAAGAGAGTAGAAGTTCTGCACTGCAAACCCTTGCTGTTAGACCGCTTAAAAATGTACTTCATGGCAGTGCTGAACTAAAAAACAAGTTGTTGTTAAATTCTCGAAACTGTTCCAGTAATAATACATCTGGTGCGTGCGTATGTGATTATATATATATATATATATATATATATATATATATATATATATATATATATGTGTGTGTGTATATATATATATATATATGTGTGTATATATATGTACATATATGTGTGTGTATATATATATATATATGTGTATATATATGTACATATATGTGTGTGTATGTGTTTGTGTGTGTATATATGTATGTGTGTGTATATGTGCATGTATATATATGCGTGTGTGCATATATGTGTGTATATATATACACACACATATATGCACACATCCATATATATATACATATATATGTGTGTATAATATATAATGGAGGGATATGGATCATGTACAGGCAGCTGTCTAGTATATATTAAACATGGAACAGTACTGCAATGTCCGTGCTGAACATGATGCCTAGACCATCTGCCTGTACATAATCCATACCCCCCCCATTCCCTGTATATCCATGTGTCTATCTTAAATCCCACTATCATATCTGCCTCAAACACCACCCTCTGTGTAAAAGTACTTGCCACACGCATATCCTTTAAACTTTGCCCCTCGTACTTTAAAGCTGTCCTCAAATATTTCAGCTTCTTTGACTTTTTTTCCCCACATATTTATTAAAGCCTAATTTTTTTCAATAAAGCTTGAACCTTCTACCTCACACGTTAAGTGCGTTCATTGCCAACATTTTGTTTGATAAATCTTTGGTGAAATATTTCGGGATATTTAACAACTTTTATATCAGCCATATAAATGCAAATCAGTGGTGCTATTTTAATGTTCTTTAATGGCCTGGATTTAGCAACACACTACGAGTTGATTAAAATTAGAAATACTATCATACTCTGAAGGACAGTTGACAGCTTGGCAAACTCAAAGGACAAGGTCTATAATTGAGCACAAATATCACAACAAATCTGGAAATACTTAGCTGATGAGGCACCATTCTGCAGAAAGTGAAACCAAGTTAATTTTAAATTTTCATCAGAACTGAAGAAGTGATAACGTGCTCCAAGTTATAAGAGACTGTGTTGTTGGGGATGACGGCGGGTTCAGTAGTGACCACGGTGATCACAGTCGGGTGAACTCACATGATATGTTTAATTTACAGTGACAAGAAAGTACCCCTTGCCCTCTCCACCGATCCCACCCACTGCAACCTGAAACACACCTGCTTTCACACCGATACAGTAACTCTGTTCTTCTCTCCACAGATGCTGCCTGACCTGATGTGTATTTCCAGCACGTGCCTGCTATTATTTAGAATCATTTGATTTTCAACAGCTCAATTGTGGTAGATTAAGTTTAATCTGTGTGGAGTTTGCATACTCTTTCTGTGACAATGCGAGTTTCCACCAGGTGTTCTGATTTGCTCCACATCCCAGAGGCTTGCTGGTAACTTAATTAGCTGCTGTGAATAAACATTTGTTGCAGGCAAATAGTAATAACAAAAAACTAGAGTAAATGGCAGGACTAGACGGAAATAAAGAGTGGGGTAATGGCACTGATAGGGTTGCTCTACTGAGAGTAGATATCTGATGGGCTGAATGATCTCTTTCTGTCTCATAATATGCCATTGATAAGGACAACCGCAAGGGACACAAGCAAAGAGCAAGTTTATAGTTTAGAGAGACAGCATGGAAACAGGTCCTGCAGCCCACCAGGTCCACGTTGACCATCGGCCCCCATAAACTAGCACCATCCTGCAATTTACAATCTTCACCGAAGCCATTTAACCTCCAAACCTGTACGTCTTTGGAATGTGGGAGGAAACCGGAGCACCCTAGGAAAACCCATGCAGGTCACAGGGAGAAGGTATAAACTCCATGCAGGATCCATGGTCAGGTTTGAACCTGGGTCTCTGGTGTTGCAATTCAATTCAATTCAATTCAAGTTTAATGTCATTGCACAAATACAAGTATAGGTACAACGAAATGCAGTTTAGCGTCATTCGTAGTGATAGCGATATAAAAAAAATAAATACAGAGTGTAGTGATAGCAGTACGGAAATAAATAAATACAGGGTGCAGACAAGTCTATCAGCTGGGCTCCGAGTTCAGCAGTCTGATGGTGTAGTTGAAGAAGCTGTTCTTCGTCCTACTGGTGCGGGACCTGAGGCTCCTGTACCGCCTCCCTGATGGGAGGAGGGCAAACAGTCCATGGTTAGGGTGTGAGGGGTCCTTGATGATGCAAGGCTGCAACTCTACCACTGTGCCACCGTACAGCCCTGTTGAGTTGTTGAGGCAGGAAAAGCCACAGGCAATAGTTGAGCCAGATACAATGACAACATTCAAAAGATATTTTGACTAGTAGCTGGATAGGAATGTTTTACAGGGAAATGGCCAAAAGAAGGTAAATGGGACTCGCTCAGATGGGGCATCTTGATCGACATGGACGAGTTGAGCCAAGGGACCTATTTCTGTGATGTATGACTTTCTAACGCTAAGTAGGGAAGTGGACAACACAAGCATTCCATCAATAACAATTATAATGAAGCGAGTTCAATAAAATCTGTGGACACGAGTTAAATTGACATGTGATATGCCCGACAGGTTTTAGGGCTACAGAAGAGAACTGAAGACTAACCAGTAAAGTATAGTGGGTGAAATGCAAGTCAGAAGAAACCAGAGCCAAACTGAATACGCTCTCGTCAGATACACACTAGCTGTCAGCAAGAAATAAGGAAGATATTAAAGCACTCAGAAAATAGTTACAAAGCCAATCCTAGCTGTCAACGGACTGAAATAATAAAGAAGACTGGGGAAAATAATGCTTCATCACCTTGAAATTAGATTATAGAAGGGTCATCTTACGGCAAGATATGTAAGATAGTCCTTCCACAGTGGTAAAGCTGGTAATTCACAGGCAGGGAACAATAATCTAATTTCAAATCCAGTGATGGCAGATTGAAAATTTGGACGCTTGTCCTGGTAATAGTGTCATTACAGGACTGTCGTGAACATCTAAGTGATTCATTGATGACTCTTTCCAGTTTTAGACTTTGCCGACAGCACCCGTGGTCAGGATCGAACCCGGGTCTCTGGCGCTGTGAGGCAGCAACTCTACCAATGTGCCGGCCCAAAATTGTCCCGACTCATCACTAGTTTAAAATGATGTTCAGTTGTGCCAAACATGTTGAAGCCCCCGAGATTGTGACGTTTGATTCACCGACAAAGAAGACAACCAGCAAATTCTCAGGTCAATAAATGGAGCACCATGTCTTGTAAACTAAACCTTTGGTCTCCGTATTCAGGTAGCATGGACCTGTCGGCCAAAATTCCCCTTGCCATATATCGCAATGATTCAATCCTTTGTAATTGTCTCGAACAATGTCACAATAAAACAGTAAATATAAAAACCCAAAGCTGGTCTGGAATAATTATTGGTCAAAATGCAAGGAACCATTCCCTGGTTCCTGAAGAGTGCATTTAGAACTTTGATGTCAATTTAAGAGAGCATAAGGAGCCTTATCGTCACACGATTAACAAAGTAACATTCCTCCTGCAGGATCAGCTTAGCTTTCTGTGCTCCAGTCTCCAGTGTTGGGCTGGATCCATTAAGTCCTGACTCTAAAATGGAATCACCACCAATTGAACCACAACTAGTATCCACATTAGCTTGAATTCACTCCGCTCCCCTTACCGGCGAACATGACGTTCCCCAACCTGCTGGGAACATTTACTTTCAATAGTTTGATTTCAATACATAGGTATTTTGTTAGCAGGGAATTATATGGTGCATTTATATGATGCAGACCCCACTCCCGACCCAAAACGTTACCCATCCTTTGTCTCCAGAGTTGCTGCCTGACCCCCTGACTTACTCCAGCGCTTTGTGCCTTTCTATGGTGTGAACCAGCATCTGCGGTTCTTTGTTCCTACTTGGTGCATTTATATGACATGACTTTGATGCCATTGAATAGGAGGGACTTTCTTTTTGAAATCATGTTATAGATTCAAGGAAGGATAAAAAACATTGCAGCACAGAGAAATGTTATTCAGCCCAGTGAGTCCATACCAACTCCCAGTAGCCCAACCCTGTCCATCCCATTCCCCAGCACTTGCCCAATATTCTTGAGATTTATTTTCCTTCACATGCTTATCTATTCCATTTCTCCTTACTCTTTTACATCCTATGAACAACGAAATAACTTCTAATTCATTGGCTAAAATCATCATGGACCAGGCTCACTGATCCGACTCATCATCTGCTCCCCAGCAGTGTGCACTCAGATGTGGTGGACTATTTGAGCAGCTTCTCTCAACCCAAGAATCAAGCCATGAATTGGAGCAAGCCACAAGGATCTCGAATCTCAAGTCCCAGAACATCCTGAATGCCTATTACTGTCAAGGGCCTTTGAACTGATGTTAAATGTCTCTGGTAGTCATCACTATTTTAATTTAAAGTGTGCTTCACTATTGGACTCTGCTGTGAGTCTTCTCATTTACTGAGAGGTCACACAGGCCAGATTTCTG
Source organism: Raja brachyura (assembly GCA_963514005.1). Next base: position 15,026,798 of record OY740800.1, read on the forward strand.
CTTTTCAAAGCTTTCACAGAAGTGGAAGATAAGTTGAATAACCACTTGCAGTTGACTGAAGGAACGCTACAGAACCGCTGGCAAAGGTTAAGCACAATGCAGCCCGTTAACACATTCTGTCAATTATAACATCATAGTATGATAGCATCATTAATAGCCTTTTAGGAAGAGACGGTTTTGTGATGAAGCAATCCAATTAGTTGCACAATCTTACCCTGAAGCACTGTGGAAAGCATACTGTTGAATTGCATCATCACTTGGTTTGGGAACTGCTCTGCCCAATACCACAAGAAATTGCAGAGAGTTGTGGATGTAGCCCAGTCCATCACACAGACCAGACTCTACACCTTTGAATCAATCTACACCACGCTTTCTTGGGAAAGCAGCCAACATAATCAAAGACCTTTCCCACACCAGTCATTCCTTTTCTCCCACTCACGTCAGGCAGAAGATATGGAAGCATAAAAGCACACATAATCAGACTCTGGTACACATTCTTCCTCCCTGTTATCAGGCTTCTGAACGGCCTTTCAATGAATAATTCTTCCAATTCAGCCCGTTCCGTTACAGCCCAGCTAGCTCAATCAGAAGAGCATGAGACTCTTAAGGGCCGGTCCCACTAGCATGCAACTCTATGCGATGAGCGCGACCCAACGTGGTCGCTTGAGCCGTCGGGCGTCGCGGGGCCGGTCCCACTTCGATCGCCGGAGCCGTGCGGAATTGTGCGGAGTTCGTCCCGATATCGCGCGGGGCTCCGAAAAACTGACTATGTTCAAAAATTCCGCGCGGCAACGGCTTGTCGGCTCGCAGTCGCCTCGACGCATTACACACTGCCTCGACGTCATACCTCCGTGACCCTCTCTGTAGGTGCCTCCGTGACCCTCTCTGTCCTCGCGAACTTCACCTTTAAGACTTCGCTCCACGTTCGCCTCACTTTGCGCCGCGTTGCACCACTCACCCGACCTCCGCTCGGCCCCCGCTGCTGGTTTGGTCGCGTTAGGCGCATGCTGGTGGGAATGGCCCTGTACAGGGATCACCGCACCTCCGCGCGGCCCCGCTTCTAGTTTGATCGCGCTCATCGCATGGAGTCGGATGCTGGTAGGACAGGCCCTTTAATCACAGGGTCATGGAATCAAACCCCATGTTAGGTGACACTCTCTTTGGCTCCAAAATATGGTGATGGCTGTAAGAATTTTACTGTGCAGTGCATATGTGACAATAAAGAACGATTGATATTAGCTCGGAAACAATCCCAATTCTCCAATCTAACACATTACAGATATTGGACTTTGCCATCATGAACGTTGTCTCTGAAACTCTTACATTACATTGCTGAGAACTATATTCTATGTGAATTTAGATTGATTGGTTTTAGGCATAGTATTACCTGATTTGATTGCATAACATGCAAAACAAATCTTTTCACTCAAGAAAATAACAACAATAATTAACCTAAACCTAAAAGCAATTGAGTTCTGCACATTATCTTCCTTAAAATCATTTTGGGGATAAAACTTCTACATTTCAGAAGTAAATTACTCAGAAATCTGAAAGAAATATGCTTTCTGATCGGTCCATCAATATGTTAGTAAAATAAAACTTCACAAAGTCGGGCATCATGGTGGCGCATGAGTAGAGTTGCTGCCTTACAGCGCCCGTGTCCCGGGTTTGATCCTGTCCACGGGCGCTGTCTGTACAGAATTTGCACGTTCTCTCTGTGACCTCGTGGGTTCCCTCCGGGAGCTCCGGCTTCCTTCCACATTCCAAAGACATGCAAGTTTGCGGGTTAATTGGCCCTCTGTATATTCCCCTTGGCATTTAGGACAGAACTCGTGTATGGGTGACCGTTGGTCAGCATGGACTCGGTGGGCCGAAGAGCCCGTTTCCACGCTGTATCTCTAAACTAAGCATAATAATTGATGCATGGACCATTAAGTCTGCCATTAGCTTTGTGTGCTGCATTAGACTTTGTTCTTTTTATTGACCACTTTATGTGGAACACTTTATAATTGGAAGGCACTCTCTCCTATTTATAATGGGCAAGCTTTCGTAGTCACTTGGCGTGACAGGTAGAAAATTATAACATTAATTTATTTTCTTTAACAGATTTAATCCCCTTTTGACTCTATTCATGAATATTTCATGCAGCTTCTTGATAAATCTCCCCGTTGATGTATGGCAAGTGGGTTTGTGGCTTTGGCTCATTTGGTGTTAAGTATCTTTGCAGGCTACACTAACGATCTGCATGATTTGGTTATCATTTCAGCCAGTTGTCATTTAGAGTTGAAGAGATTCATTTGCTATTTCTTCGAGTGCTGAAATCTGATTATCACAGTTTTAGTCAACTTTTCACTGGAAGCAAGTCGAATTTTGAGTACAGGAATATCAGATCATGCAATCTGGTTTGTGCTACAACAGTATCATATGTCTTCTAAGATATCCTAATGGTGATACAAATTAGTGCTTGGCAGTTTAGAAATAAAATTTGATTATATTTTCTAATCTTTTACAAATATCAAATAGTAATATCAATTGTTTAGTAAAGAACTGCAGATGTTGATTTAAATGAAAGATAGACACAAAACGCTGGAGTAACTCAGCAGGACAGACAGCATCTCTGGAGAGAAGGAATGAGTGACGTTTAGGGTCAAGACCCATCTTAGTCTAGTAGAGATTGTAAAAACATTATTTTGATGTACGTAGTTCTTACCATAACATCAAAAGTATATTCTTTCCTAAAAGGACTGTGTGATCCAGCATGTTCTGACTATTGTCATATCAGTTTAACAGCAACACTTAATATTTATGGAGAAAACATTGATTTGTGCAGAAATGTATCTTATTTTTCTAGAGGCATTAATTACCATGAACCTTTGGAATTATTTACTTATGCAGGAGCCCATCCTCTCCGCTGTACACTTGATTGGGCATTGGCACATCAATTATTTTTAACCATCACAGATTCATTCCTAGCTTCTAGAAACATAGAAAATAGGTGCAGGAGTAGGCCATTCGGCCCTTCGAACCAGCACAGCCATTCAATATGATCATGGCTGATCATCCAACTCAGTATCCCGTACCTGCCTTCTCTCCATACCCCCTAATCCCTTTAGCCACAAGGACCACATCTAACTCCCTCTTAAATATAGCCAATGAACTGGCCTCAACTACCTTCTATGGCAGAGAATTCCAGAGACTCACCATTCTGTGTGAAAAATGTTTTCCTCATCTCGGTCCTAAAGGAATTCCCCCTTATCCTTAGACTGTGACCCCTTGTTCTGGACCTCCCCAACATTGGGAACAATATTCCTGCATCTAACCTGTCCAACCCCTTAAGAATTTTGGAAGTTTCTATGAGATCCCCCCGCAATCTTCTAAATTCTAGCGAGTACAAGCTGAGTCTATCCAGTCTTTCCTCATATGAAAGTCCTGACATTCCAGGAATCAGTCTGGTGAATCTTCCCTGTACCCCCTCTATGGCAAGAATGTCTTTCCTCAGATTTGGAGACCAAAACTGTACGCAATACTCCAGGTGTGGTCTCACCAAAACCCTGTACAACTGCAGTAGAACCTCCCTGCTCCTATACTCAAATCCTATTGCTATGAATGCTAACGTACCATTTGCTTTCTTCACTGCCTACTGCACCTGCATGCCTACTTTCAATGACTGGTGTACCATGACACCCAGGTCTCGTTGCATCTCCCCTTTTCCTAATCTGCCACCATTCAGATAATAGTCTACCCACCTGTTTTTGCCACCAAAGTGGATAACCTCACATTAATAATAATAAATTTTATTGTCATTACACATAAGTGCAACGAGATTTGGTTTGCAACTTCGAGATTTTGGTTAGCAACCCTCGAGAACAAGGTTTGTAAAAATGAAATTTGACCAGTAATATCAACACAGACAAAAGTGCGAGGCCGGGGGAGACAGTCCATGGGGGGTGGGGTGTTGTAATTCAGCAGGGCCAGTTCAGAGCCACTATAGCTCTGGGAATTAAGCTGTTCCTGAGTCTGGTAGGGAGCAGTTCGAACAGTCCATTACAAGGGTGGGAGGAGTCCTTATGTAAGCTGACGGCCTTCCTGAGGCACCGTGTGTGGTAGATGCCCTCCAAGGCTGGTAGCTGTGTCCCAATAATCTGGTGCGCTCTGTGGACGACGCGCTGAAGAGTTCTCCTCTCCGCCTCCGTGCAGCTGAGATACCACACAGAGATGCCATACGTTAGTATGCTCTGTGGTGCAGCGGTAGAAGGTCATCAGCAGCTGTTGGGGCAGACCAGTCCATTTCAATGTTCTCAGGAAGAACAGTCATTGCTGTGCCTTTTTGACCAGCACAGTGGTGTTGGTGGACCATGTGAGGTCCTCTGAGATGTGAGTGCCAAGAAACTTGAAGCTAGACACTCTCTCCACACTGTCTCCGTAGATGGAGATTGGGGCGTATTCCCCATTCTGTGACCTTCTGAAGTCGATAATCAGCTCCTTGGTCTTGGAGGTGTTTAGCGACAAGTTGTTCCGTGAGCACCAGTCTGCCAGGTTCTGCACCTCCGCTCTATAGTTTGTCTCATCACCGTTGGTGATCAGCCCGATCACCGTTATCCACATTATACTGCATCTGCCATGCATTTGCCCACTCACCCAACCTATCCAAATCACCTTGCAGCCTCCTAGCATCCTTCTCATACCCAACACTACCCCCCAGCTTAGTGTCATCCGCAAAATTGGAGATATTGCCTTCAATTCCCTCATCCAGATCATTAATATATATTGTAAATAGCTGGGGTCCCAACACTGAGCTTTGCGGTACCCCACTAGTCTCTGCCTGCCATTCTGAAAAGGACCCGTTTACTCCTACTCTTTGCTTCCTGTCTGCCAGTCAGTTCTCTATCCACAATACTGAACCCCCAATACCGTGTGCTTTAAGTTTGCATACTAATCTCTTATGTGGGACCTTGTCGAAAGCCTTCTGAAAGTCTAGATATAACACATCCACTGGTTCTCCCTCATCCACTCTACTAGTTACATTCTCGAAAAATTCTATACGATTCATCAGACATGATTTGCCTTTCATAAATCCATGCTGACTTTGTCCAATGATTTCACCACTTTCCAAATGTGCTTCTATCCCATCTTTAATAACTGACTCTAGCAGATTCCCCACTACCGATGTTAGACTAACTGGTCTGTAATTCCCCGTTTTCTCTCTCCCTCCTTTTTTAAAAAGTGGGGTTACATTAGCTACCCTCCAATCCTCAGGAACTACTCCAGAATCTAAAGAGTTTTGAAAAATTATCACTATTGCTTCTACTATTTCTGTGGCTACTTCCTTGAATACTCTGCGATGCGGACTATCGGGCCCTGGGGATTTAACGGACTTTAATCCGTTCAATTTAACCAACACCACGTCCCGGCTAACCTGGATTTCACTCAGTTCCTCCATCATATTTGACCCCCGGTCCCCTGCTATTTCCGGCAGATTTTTTATGTCTTCCTTAGTGAAGACAGAACCAAAGTAGTTATTCAATTGGTCTGCCATGTCCTTGTTCCCCATGATCAATTCACCCGTTTCTGACTGCAAGCGACCTACATTTCTTTTAACTAATCTCTTTCTCTTCACATATCTATAAACACTTTTGCAGTCAGTTTTTATGTTCCCTGCCGGTTTTCTTTCCTAATCTATTTTCCCTTTCCTAATTAAGCCCTTTGTCCTCCTCCACTGGTCTCTGAATTTCTCCCAGTCCTCTGGTAGGCTGCTTTTTCTGGCTAATTTGTATGCTTCATCTTTTGTGTTGATACTATCCCTGATTTCCCTTGTTATCCATGGATGCACTACCTTCCCTGATTTATTATTTTGCCAAACTGGGATGAACAATTGTTGTAGTTCAACCATGCAGTCTTTAAATACCTTCCATTGCACATCCACTGTCAACCCTTTAAGAATCACTTGCCAGTCTATCTTGGCCAATTAACATCTCATACCTTCAAAGTTACCTTTGTTTAAGTTCAGAACCCTCGTTTCTGACTTAATTATGCCACTCTCCATCCTAATGAAGAACTCAACCATATTATGGTCACTCTTGCCCAAGGGGCCATGCACAACAAGACTGCTAACTAACCCTTCCTCATTACTCAATACCCAGTGCAGAATAGCCTGCTCTCTCGTTGGTTCCTCTACATGTTGATTTAGAAAACTATCCCACATACATTCCAAGAAATCCTCTTCCTCAGCACCCCTGCCAATTTGATTCACCCAATCTTTATGTAGATTGAAGTCACCCATTATAACTGTTTTACCCTTGTTGCACACATTTCTAATTTCCTGTTTGATGCCATCCCCAACTCCACAACTACTGTTAGGTGGCCTGTACACAACTCCCACTAGCGTTTTCTGCCCTTCACAGTTTCGCAGCTCTACCCATATCGATTCCACATCCTCCAAGATAATGTCCTTCCTTTCTATTGCATTAATCTCCTCTCTCACCAGCAACGCTAACCCACCTCCTTTTCCTTTCAGTCTATCCGTCCTGAATATTGAATATCTCTGGATGTACAGTTCCCAGCCTTGGTCACCCTGGAGCCATGTCTCCATGATATTCTTATCTAATTCTCCCTTATGTCTTCGTTATATTCTTATCTAATTCTTAACATTCTCATCTGCTTAATATTTGATATTCTTCATAATAATCGTAACTAATAAAAATATGTAAATATTCTTCAAATCTAAACTTATTTCAGGATCGCCATCGACAGAAGCGGAGTATTCCAGATTTCTCCCTTTTAAGTTTAGTTTAGTTTAGTTTATTTAGAGATAAATCATGGAAACACATCCTTCAGCCTACCGAGTCCGTGCAAACCAGCATTCCCTCTACACTAGCACTATCCTACATACTAGGAACAATTTACAATCTTTACCGAAGCCAATTAACCAACAAACTTGTACATCTTTCGAGTTTTGAAGGAAGCCGGAGCACCTGGGTAAAACCCACCTGTTCACCAGGAAAATGTACAAATTCCATACAGAAAGCACGCATAGTCAGGATCAAACCTGGACCTCTGCTAAGGCAGCAACTCTCCCGCTAGGCCACAAGGTGTTTTTTTTTGTTTTATTGGGTGCATATGGAACGGCCCACATTCATTTCTGCCCCTTTGTAATAATTGTGTTCCTTCAAACGTTAATTTGTTAAATGTTTTTGCCATGTTTCCAGATTAATTCAGGTCTTTACATTAATAATTCAGTAAAATAACATCTACTCCACAATAGTTTAATTCCTGATTTACTTCGCTGTAAGTTTACAATAAACTCCTTTTTGTTTTTGATTCTCCCAAAAGTGGTTACTTGTTCCTTTGTAGCCAATTAACAGAATCACTGTAACACTGTAAATACTTCACCTTGAATCTTTCATACATAAGCTTCCACCACCACCAACCCCCACCTCCCAGCCCCCCAGCCCTGCCACCCCCAGTAAGTGCAGTAAGTACGTTTCACTCTTGGCCTTGTCATATTTTAATAACAGAAATAAAGATAACACTAATAAAGAAAATGTCAAACCAAGATATTAGTTAGTCTGAAACATTGTAAATTCTCTGACACAATGTCGCTGCAGCTCATGAGGTGAAGAATAAATCACTTACATGGACATAGTCCAAGAATTTTCATTGCAAGAAGACTTTGTCCTGTTATTCTAGAGTGAAAATATAAATTCAGCAACTGATCCTGTTACACCAAAAGTGAAAAATGTACCCGATCACTCATGACATATTGCTGTTATGTGGCAATTTCTGATGAAGCATGAATGAAAGAGACCGCACTGGTTTTTCAAATTAAAACAATTACTGAAGAAGATTTCTCAATGTCAACTGGTACAAAAGTTGTTTGGAAATGTTTCAGTCATTCAAAAACAAATCAGAATTCCGTCTCCAAGGTCTTATGACAATTTATGATAATGCAAACTTACTCCATTTCAACATTATTTCCCTCCAGGAGACCTCGTTAACATTTTCTGACTGGTATAATATTTTATCGATTGCTTTTTCCACTTGCAATACATTTGCTAAATGGCAGCAGTAAAGCCCTCAAGTTACATTACTCTGCATGCCAGTATATACTGTAAGTATTCATTTGTCATGTCAAGACTCATCCCATCTGAATCAATATATTTAAATTCAGTTTTATGTTTCATCGGCGGGGTTTGAACAGTATTCTTTTTCCTTGCCATATTGAACTTAAGTGCAGACATAAATGATGCAGATTTTTCAATAAATTATTTGTTTTCTTCAAGTTCACTATAAATTTATGACGTTTACACCAAGCCGGAGTTCATCCCAAGTGACATTCTGACAACTCTGATAGTTTTTCAACACTTTATTTCTCTATTTGTTATTTATAGAAAATGATAAATGGATAAACTGGAAATACAAGACACTTAGTTTTGGCAGAAGAACGGAAGTTACTCAGATAGTAACAATGCCTTAGGCATTCTGAATTTTTCAATGTGTGCAGGCTTTTTTTGCAATATTATGCAGGTGCCAAGTAGAATACATATTCACTCAAGTGATGCAAAACCTCCCTTACTCAATGGTCAGTTCAATGGTTCAACAGTTCTTTACTCGGTCTTTGTGGAACTAATGGCTTGGCACTAGTGTGATTTGGTTCAAAAAGACTTTAAAAATTAACTGCCAGCACAAATCAGTGAACCACAGATATTATTGTCCTGCAACAGCCATCTTGACTTGCTCATGACTTCATCTCCCCATTCCCACGCTGACCGTCAGTCGACCTTCTCCACTGCCATGGTGAGGCCAGACACAAACGAGAAGAATGATAAGTCACATTCCTCTTGGGCAGCCTCGAACCAGCACAATGATGCAGCAGTAGACCCATAGGTGAGCAAGCGTAGACCCAGCAACTATTTTTGCCAGACACTTGCAGAGCTGTCTGCAGGATCTCCTTGCTGCTATCCATTTTCAATACTCTTCCCATTCCCATTGAGATTCCGCACCATAGTGAGGGTCTGTACATCCAGGCATGAACATGTTGGCTTCAGTCTGTTCACTTGGGCCTAGTCTGGAGGTTTTATGCCCAGGAGAATGATCTGGATCTCCAGCAACAAGCAACTGAAATGTTGGAAGATTATTTTAGTGAATTACCTCTGGTGCTTCTGGCCTGGGTGGAGAAGGAGGGTATGGATGTTGCAAGAACAGTCAAGCATTCCATGTGTAGAGTCATTGAGTCTTACAGCATGGCAACAGACTCTTCAGCCCAACTTGCCCACACCGACCAACATGTCCCATCTGCACTCGTCCCACCTGCCTACATTCGGTCCATATCCCTCTAAACCTATCCTATCCATGTACCAGTTATATGTTTCTTAAACGTTGTGATAGTACCTGCCTCAACTACCTCCTCCAGCAGCTGGTTCCATACACCTACCACCCTTTGTGTAAAATAAGTCACCCCTCAAGTTCCTATAAATCTTTCCCCCTTCACCTTAAACCTATGTCCTCTGATTCTCAATTCCCCTACTCTTGGCAAGAGACTCTGCATCAACCTGATCTATTCCTCTCATGATTTTGTGTACTTCTATAAGATCACCCCTCATCCACTTACGCTCCAAGCATTAGAGTCCTGGGCTTGTACTAGACTTTGAGTAGGTTGTTGAGCCATTTCAGGTAGTGGTTAATAGTCAACCATGTGGTCTGGATAGGTAGTCACATGAGGCTAGAAAACTCTCCAAAAGGCACGATACAACCTTCTGCACTTTGGAAAAATAACTTGTCTTTTGTTTTGCATTTTAATCACAGATTTATTTACTTTACTGAAGTTAGATTTTCTGTTGCTGCTATGATGGGATTTGAACTCATGTCTCTGTATCAATAATGGAGGCATCTGGATTACATGTCCAGCAACTTAATTGTAGTTTTACTGGTCACTGAGGAACCACACAAGACTTATAACTTCTGGGACCAAGTCTCATAAATAAAGTTAGTATTTTTATATTGCTCTTCTGTGCAACATTTGAAACCTTCTATTTTGATATTATTAACAATTTACGGTGTTTCCCAGCATCCAGATATTCTCTATTCTATCAGTCAAATGTCACTGCGGCTCATATGCAGTTGATTAGCTGCTAGGTTATAATTTTGAACAGGACTGCATAATGCATAGGAAACACATCATTTTTACAGGAGTTACACATTCACAAGTTATAGGAGTTGAATTAGGCCATTCGGCCCATCGAGTCTACTCTGCCATTCAATCATGGCTGATCTCTGCCTCCTCATCCCATTTTTCCACCTTCTCCGCATAACCCTTGACACTCATTCTAATCAAGAATTTGTCCATCTCTGTCTTACTGTTACCTACACTGTTTTTTACACTTCCATTGTCCCCCTCAAATATACCATAAGATCATAAAGTCATAAGACAGGTGCAGAATAAGACCATTCACCCATCGAGCATGTTCCACCACTCGATGATGGCTGATCTATTTTTCCCTCTCAACCTCATTCTCCTGCCTTCTCCCTGTAACTTTTGACACCTTTACTAATCAAGAACCTGTCAACCTCTGCATTAAAAATACCCAGAAACTTGGCCTCTGCCACCATCTGAGGCAATGGATTCCACAGATTCACCACCTTCTGGCTAAAAAAAAAAAATTAGTTCATGTTCATAAGTTAGGGGAGGAGAATTAGGCCATCAAGTCTACTCCGTCATCCATGGCTGATCCATCTTTCCCTCTCAACCCCATTCTGCTGCCTTCTCCCCGGAACCTTTGACACGCTGACTGATCAAGAACTTATCAATCTCTGCTTTAAAAATATCCAATGACTTGGCCTCCACAGCTGTCTGTGGCAATTAATTCCATAGATTCACCACCCTCTGGTTAAAGAAATTGCTCTTTGTTCCTAAATGTAACATGATTGCAGCCTTTGCAGTAAAATATGGCTGACTTGCCCAACATATACAACCATTCCTAATCATAGATCAACATTAAACTGAATGGTTGTCAGTGACAATAAGATAATTTCCTCTGTATAATAATTCCTTAAATCTCTCAGATAAGCAAACAAGCAAAGTAAAATAATCATCGACATTCCCTGATAGTCAAGCAAAATAGCTATACAGTCAGAACTTTGCTTAAATACATATTGTGAATGACATATTTCTAGTTATGATTTAGCATTTAGAATAATAACAGAGCACTTTGAAAACTTTGGCCTCCCCGTGTTCTTTTCATAAGACATTACTAAAAAGGAATTAAATTGCTAAAATATACTCAAGTTCTCAAGTTGAATTTGAACCTCATGAACCCTTCAAAACAAAGTGGGCTATTTTCATAATAACTAAATCGCACAGAAAATTATTCTTATCGGCATTTCTTTTAAGCTAATCAATGCATTGCAGCGGAAAGATGAGAAATTAATATGAAACAATAATAATCTGAGTGCACTATAAAAGGCACTAAAGAAGAATTTGGGAGCTGAATGGAATACATTATTCTGTTTTCTATTTCAAGCTGACACATAAAATTTCTTAAGCATTATTTTTAGCTGGCTATTTTTAGAATCAATATGATAATTATTTTCATTACCATAAATACATGGCATGTAATTACTTGGGAGATGATCGGCATTTCTCTATTATCCTGGGTTTAATACATACGTGAAAGGAGGCTTTTAAAGGCCCAGGATTTGTCCAGTAATTGGCATCGCTTTTAAAGCAGGATCTTGGCTCCTTAGAACTGTATCTACACTTCACAGTTTGCTCACTAACCAAACGTCAGAGTTCGGTTTCCATGGAGATGATTTGTGTCCTGCATAATAGTAGCCCTCTTTTTTTGTTCATCTACAGAGAATGTCAGTCAACCTAATTTCGGTTGTAGCACTGACTAACCTTGACAACCTCAAAATTGTAAACCCTCAATCATAATTTTCACTGAAGCCTTCATATTTTAACAGCTCTAAAAGATTAACATTTGAACCGCAATGTTTCCGCTTTTGTGCATGGGAAAATGTTCGTCGATCCAAGGGCAAATACAAAAGTTTGTTTGTTGCCAGATTCAACGTTTTTGCTGTGTGGAACTCCTGTGGCTAGAAGTTAGTAGAAGTCAAAATTGTGAGGTGCAGATGAAGGCTTTACTACAACTATAATATTACATTAAAGCAAAATTAATCAATTCATCATTATATGACACATCTAATTTTTTTAGCTTAGGATTTATGACAGATCAGGACTAATCACAACATTTCAACATTTTGGCTGAGATTATCCACCAGTAACTCTGAGTGCCGACCTGTGTACACTTTCTGAATCCAAATGCACCAGTTAGAAGGTTATACAGGACAAATCAAGCTCAATCCTGTTAAATTTTCCTATGAGTCAGGTGGAGATACAGTTCACATTTGCCAGCAATGAAATATGTATAACTAAGCAAATTAAACAAGTTCTCTTCCTTCATAATGTACAAACTTGTGGTTTTAAAACTCCATTCTATAGGAGATACATTCCAAATTTGCTCATGCCAATCCCACCTCTCGACACCCTCTCACAAACCTACGGCCACATTTACAGGATCCCTCTAGTCTAATTTTCAAAACAGCCACCCAAAGAAATCAATGCAAATATCATTGCATATTTTTCCAGCTTTAAAACTTAGCAAGGGAAATATTTTGATATGTCATAAAACGCAGAATGTTATAGATGTATAGATTTTGCGCAGATAGAGATTGCTAAGATTTTTAGGTAGAGCAGTAGTGCTGTAGTCAAGGCTGCTGCCTCATAGCTATTAGCAAAGGTGAGTCAAGCTCAACCTCTGTGCTGCCTGTTTGGAATTTCAGTGATTGCATGGCTCCCAGAAACAATTGCTGGTGCAAGCATGTAGCAAAAAACATTATTAGGTGAATTGATGGGCATGTGTGGGAGAAGATGTCGGAGGGGTTAATAAATAAGAGGAGGGAGTAAGGGATTGCTGGTAATATGCAAGGGCTCAATGCGTCCCCCTAAGTGACATTGCAAGCAGCCACAAGACTTTGGAGGTAGAGTCTGATGGTATAAAAGCCCTCATAGAATCAGAGTTGTACGGTGTGGAAACAGGCCCTATGGCCCAACTTGTCCACACCTACCAAATACATTAGTCCAACATGCTTGCACCACCTCCCTCTAAACCTGTCATATCCATGCACCTGTTTAAATGTTTCTTAAATGTTGTGATAGTACCCGATATTCTCTCATGTGTAAGAAATTCATATCTGGACTGCTTAGAGTCTTTTGTTTGTGTTTCAATACTTCCCCACAATCCTATGTGTTCTACAGTTATGGTAACGTACCTCACTTTCCATCTGTTAGATACAGTGCTTTTATTGATTATTTTTCCATTATTATTAAGGCTGTTGATGAGAAATGAAGACAATAAATTGTCATTACCAAAGCCTTGAAATATTCCACTGCTTTGGCTGCCTCTGGCCCATGTACCCAACAATCTGAGGGAATAGTGTCTGAAGGAACTGCAGATGCTGGTTTACACTGAAGATAGACACAGATGCTGGAGTAATGCAGCAGGACAGACAGCATCTCTGGATAGAAGGAATGGGTGACAATTCGGGTTGAGACCCTTCTTGATCCGAAACATCATCCATTCATCCTATCCCGAGATGCTGCCTGTCCCGTTGGGTTACCCCAGCTTTTTGTGTCTATCTGCAACCTGAGGGAACAAACTGTTAAACAACCAAGTGCATTTTTTTTCAGATTGGCAATGAGATGTCAACTAAAGGCGCTGTTTTAATGGAGATTTGCACCATTTTTTTTGTGGGGCAAAATGAAGTTATTAATATGGTATGCAGCACTTGTTCAGCATGCCGAAAAAAGATGAAATACGGTTTCTAGGCAGCTGAACAAAACACGGTTTTGGAGTAACTCAACGAGTCAGGTAGCATCTGTGGAGAGAATGGATAGTCCATTCCTCCCACTATCCTAACCCCCTTTCCTACCCGCCCACATCCCCTTATGCTCTTTCTACTGGCATTACATTTGATTCATTTTCAGTCCTTATCTGACACCCTTTTGCTTCCTTTCATCTGTTGCCTTTGTCACTTACTCCATCCATCTGCCAGCCAATCCCCCCCCCCCCCCATCTGTATCCACGTATCACTTGCCCAGTCTTCTCTTTTTCAGCTTTTCCATCCAATACAATCAGTCTGAAGAAGGGACCCAAATTGAAATATCACCTATCCATTCCCTCTATGGATGCTGCCTGATCCTCTGAGTTACTCCAGCACTGTGTGTTTTGCTCAAGATTCCAGCACCTGCAAACACTTATGTCTCCATCGTAAACACCTAAATTTCCTTGAGAAATAATTATCAATAATGCCATCAGGAATGATCACCAGACGATCTCAATAGAATGCAGCATGTAGCATGACTATTCTTAGTACACATATAGAGGAAAATATGGCACACATATTTAGCAATGTTGCCATCAGAAATACCTGCCATATCGCATTTTGTCATCAGAAATATTTCATAAAACTTTGCAATGTCAATTAGTCTTGAAGTTACATTCTTGCAGCTGTATTGCGTGCTAATATGTTGTACTCTGCAGTTTGTAAGATTGGTTATTTTATATGCAGCTCCCCACCTGTCAAGAAACAAGTGAGAAGGAATCTGAAAAAAAAAAACTTGCTTCATTCACTGAAAACACATGGCCATGATTATTCCATTCTTTTTTCATCCAAATCCCATTCACTTCCACTTTTATTTTAAGGGTTATTGTGTATTTTTATCTTCGAGAAACTTGGCTGTAATTCCACATTTGTCAGCTCGCTATTTGTGTCTCGTCAACGTTTCACACAAAAACCTGGGGAATACCAGGTAAATTCATTCTTCCTGAAGTCCCAGTGGGGAACCATGCTTCATGCACACAGATACATAATGCAGTCTGAATCCTTGAAGATAGACACAACGTGTTGGAGTGACTCAACGGGACCGGTACTACCTCTGGATAGAAGAAATGGGTGATCTTTCAGGTCGGGACTCTTCTTCAAGTCTGATGAAGGGTCACAACCTGAAACGTCATCCATCCTTTTTCTCCAGCAATGCTGCCTAACATGCTGAGCTACTCCAGCGGGTTTGCGTCTATCTGCAGTCTATACCAGCATCTGCAATTCCTTTCTACACAAACGGGTGAAGGATTTGATGGGTCAGTCTGAAGAAGGGTATCGACCTGAAACATCACCCATTCCATTTTCTCTGGAGATGCTGCCTGTCCCGCTGAGTTACTCCAGCATTTTGTGTCTATACTTGACCCATTGTATGTTTAAGAAAAGGAGTCAAAATAGGAATGTCAAAGTAGGTTTTGTAGACATGGATGATGTCATGAAGACAAGATAATGGCACCAGTAACTAAAGATTGGGGAAATCCATTTCCTGCATCATAAGTGAATAACTGAGCAGAGGCTGGAAATGTGGACAGAATCTTATGTTTTATTGCTGCAAGTCAAAGCCGATCAGAATATAAATCATAAGAAAGTGTTTAACATAACAGTTTTTATCATCACAGTTATATGTGTGACAAGGCTTTTATTACTTCAGCACAGCTTAAAACAAAAAACTCTTGCCAAAACTCGGGCAGCACAATGATATAGCTGCTAGAGCTGTTCCCTAACTGCGCCAGAGACCTGGGTTCGATCCTGACTTTGGATGCTGTCTGTATGGAAATCGCATGTTCTTCCTTTGACTGCGTGGGTTTCCTCTGGGTGCTCCAGTTTCCTCCCACCTCCCAAAAACTTGTTGATTTGTAGGTTAATTGGGCCTATATAAAATTGCCCCTAGTATGTAAGGAGTGGATGAGAAAGTGTGATAACATAGAACTAGTCTAAATGGGTGATTAATGGTCGCCGTAGATTTTAAATGGCCTGTTTTTATGCTGCATCTCTAAAAACAAACGAAAACTAAAAATCCCAATTTTTGCGAAATTTTAGAGATTTTGAGGTGGACAACCACAAAAAAATATATAGAAACAAAATGTCAAGATATCTGCTGAATGTGGTTGATGTTTCTGTGAAAGACAGAAGTATTCAGCCCTGGAATCTGCTCTCCCATTCAATAAGATCACAGATGATCCTTCACTTCTGTACCAGGCTCCTGAACTCATCTAATACCACAAGATTCCATTAGTATGTACAAATGTACCCATTTCAGGCTTGAACATACTCATTTGAGCCTCCACCGTCCTCTTGGTAGAGAAGTAAAAAGATTCGTCACCGTCTGGGTGAAGAAATTAAACAAGGGCTCATTATTATGTTCACTGACTATGAAATTAACATCACCATTCATTTGCAATAGCACCTTGACATCACAGGACATTGAGAGCTTAACTGAGAAAATGAGGAAAAAAGCAAGGTGGCTCCACATAATTCGCAAAATGCATTGTTAACCTAGAAATTCAATCACTTAGCACTGATAATTTCAGTGATATGTAATTGAAAACGTACTTTTGCATATAGTGAAATGAGACAATGGCTATTTCTGAGCTCTTTTCTGTTGTCACAACACTTTGACTGATGTGCCCTGACAGTAGCTGTGCTTGCAGATGTGACACAATGTCTGTATGCGATGCAAATCAAATTATGTCACTCCCTGTGCAATACATTGTCAGGAAAATTAGACAAGAATACCTGGGCCTTCATTTCACAATACTGATATGGTGGCATCCCAATTATGCATCTAACCACCATCCCTCCCTTTCCCCACAACTACCCACAGATGGCATGTTTTCTTTCACATACCACAGGTAGGAAATAATGCAACATTGCTTCAGGTTCAGGTGTTCCTACAATAGCTCACAACTAAACGACAATTGCCTTACTAACAAACAGCCAAATATCGTGCCTATCACGCTGCATTGCAATTATCTCAGCCTTTACACTTTAGTTTTTATTTCCTTTGGACCGAGAACAATTACTTTGAAATATAATCCTTCACTTTAGTATGTAATATAAATATACACGTACTTTCATTGAAGAGTGAACATGCATCAACTGCCATCCACCCAAGCAAAATGTCTCTCTCACTGCTAACTTCCCAAACAATCTGCACCGCCATTGACATTTCAAGACATCTGCTGAATGTAGTTGCAGTTTCTGTAAATGGAATGTTTTCTATACATTGTTATGAGCAGATGGTTCATGATGTCTATGTTTGTGCCAAGTTTCCATGTTGCACTTGCGATTCATTAACTCCCAATCCAGATTATACAGTTCATTTGAGCGCAGGGAGTGATCTGATGGCTGGTTAATGTGTGTGTTTTTCTGTTGTCGGCTATCTGTTATTTATCTGATGTGGAGCACAAAGTGTTGGAAGGCAGAGTCTATGGTTTTAAGCTATTCCCACAACTTCAGTAGAAAATGGTTGCATCATTAAGTGCAATGGCTGAATAAACCACCGAGTATTCCTAAAGGATTGTGGTTAACCAGCGAATCGTTTTTCAATGAAGGTCTCTCCACCATTTCTCTCTTGAATATGTTGCATCACCTTACTAAATTGTTTTCTTGCTGTTGGTATACCCACATCATCTAACCTAATGAACACCTCACATGTTTAAGAAGGCCAAGTCAATGGATATTTTTAAGGCGGAGATTGACGCATTCTTAATTAGTAAGGGTGTCCAGGGTTATGGGGAGAAGGCAGGAAAATGGGTTGAGAGGTAAAGATAGATCAGCCATGATTGAATGGTGAAGTAGGCTTGATGGGCCGAATGGCCTAATTCTGCTCCTTGAACGTATGAACTTACAGTAAGTAGGTGATGAGTGTAGACTGAGCACATAGCCTAGAAAGAGGTCAATGTTGTGTCAATTCTCAGAGTTGGGAAGTCATTGAGATATTCAGCAATGGAGCCACCATCAAACACACACTAACACTAACATTACATTAATCCGATCTTTTAATTTCCCACTTTCTCACCGACTGACCCCAGATTCTAACACCCTGCTACATTTCTCTAGAATATTGAATGTTGAGGGGAGTCTTGAATCAAGTATATAAAATCATGATCGGCATAAATAGGGGAGAGTTAGAAGCTTTTCTCCAGGATGGAAATGTCCAACACCAGAGGGTATGGCTATAAGGTGAGGGGGGAAAAGTTTAATGGAGATGCGGGGCCAGGTTTTATTCCACAGAGAGTAGTGGGGACCTGGAATGCATTGCGGCATTGGAGACAGATATAATAGTGGTATCTAAGAGGCTTCTAGATAGGCACATGGAAATCCTACATTTTAGAGGGATATGGATCATATTCTGGCAGATGAGATCAGTTTAACTTGGTATCACGTTTCAGCACAAACATTGTGGGCCAAGGGGCCAGTACTGTGCACATATTCTATGTCCTATGCACTATGGACAATTACAGCGGACAATTTCCCAACTCATCTACACATCTTTGGGAATGTGGGGGGAAACTGGGCACCCAGAGGATACCCACAGACAGAACATGCAAACTCCACACAGATAATACCCAAAGTTAGGATTGAACCCAGCCGTCTGCCACTGTGAGGTAGCAGCTCTACGAGCTGAGCCAATGTACTGTTATTCCATTTCACACCAATACACAAGCATTTTCTACTCAAGATCATCAAATAGCAATCCAATAGTGAAATAGTGAAACAATTTCCACAACTTTGGCTGTAATGCATTCTACTTTCAGTGCATTTATCAAATTGGTTCCATAATGCAGCCAGTGCATGCATGCAGTAGTAACAGGGGTTACAGTGGTCACCATGCTGATAGGATGCTGCCATGGGAAATATCAAAGTCCATCAGATGCATGCAAACAAGGCAGATCTTGACTTCATCCAGCACTGCTAAACTTAAGGGTTACACAAAAAGCTGGAGAAACTCAGCGGGTGCAGCAGCATCTAAGGAGCGAAGGAGATAGGCTATCTCCTTCGCTCCTTAGATGCTGCTGCACCCGCTGAGTTTCTCCAGCTTTTTATGTAACCATCGATTCTCCAGCATCTGCAGTTCCTTCTTTAACACTGCTAAACTTAAGTTTGCAATCAATCCACTCTCTAATCTTCATTCAGCTGAGTTTAAACAGCAGAAAGAACCCCCCGCCACTGCTATTTAAAGAGATCATCAATCCTTCACAGATTAGTTTCTGTATGACTAGTGTTATTAATCTGCAAGTATTTGGTGCTTTCCAGAATCCTTTACCAGAGGCTTCAAGGCGAAATGTGACAGCTGCTGAAGGACTTTTGTGTAGACTTCAAATGACTGTGCAAACTGGTTACTGGCAGACTAGGCAGCATTAGAAGCCATATCTCTGTGGTTGCAGAGTGACTGGAAGAATAAGAGAGACCACAGAGACTGCTGTTTAAAAATGCACAAGATTTGTTTGCTTCATTTGATTTAAAGACCCCACCCACAGTTGGACCCAAAGAGATATCAGAGTACAGGTACAGGCTTCTCAATATTTTACTTCGGAGTCACGCGAGTGACTAAGTGAAGAAGCCCCGCCAGGCACACGTCGGCATTACGTCAACGCATGTCGGTATGAACGGGCTGCAGATCGCAGCTCCACCAGTGGTGAGTAACAGGCCCGCAGGTAAGTGGGTTGAAATTACTTCCTGGGTAGAAACTCCGTGACGCTGGCTGGAATAGTCAGGAGGAGGTTGGGAAGTTTTTTTAAATGGACGGTGAAAAAAAATCGGGTAATTGAAAAAAAGGGGCAATTGAAAATACGATGAATCATCTGCAATAATTTGTGTCAAATATTTTCCCCAGGGCAAAGAAAGATGGGGTTGTAGAGTCATTCTGGATCTCATAAAATTGAATTCATATGTCCAGTATAGACATTTCAAAATGGACACCTTCAACACGGCAAAGGAGTTGTTGTCCATAGGGTGTTACACGGCTTCTATAGATTTAAAAGATGCATATTATTCAGTGCCAATTCATCACCATTATCGTAGGTACTTTAAGTTTAATTGGATGGGTCAGCTGTGGCAATATAAAGCATTAACTAATGGGTTAAGTTCAGCTTCCAGGCTGTTCACAAAATTATTGAAACCAGGACTTGCATTGTTAAGGGCTCAAAATCACATTGTCATGGGTTATCTTGATGATATTTTAATTGTTATTGCCACTCAGCAATCAGCTGAAGATTTAGTTTCAGCAACTATAAGCCTATTGGAAAGGCTAGGGTTTCTGATCCATCCAATGAAATCTAAGCTACAGCCATTGCAAACAATTGAGTACTTGGGATTTGTCATTGATTCAGTTGCTGTGTCAGTAACTTTACCAACAGATAAAATTGTGGATATTACAAATGCGTATAGTTGCCTTGCTAACAAACCTTATCCCTCCATCCAAGAAGTAGCTAGGGTTATTGGTAAGATTGTGGTAACATTCCCGCTGTTGAGTTTGGTCCTTTGCATGATCAAAATCTTCAAAGGGCAAAAGCATAAGGACTAAAAGAACGTGCAGGTCATTTTGACAATGGAAGCATTGGGTGAATTAGTGGTGGATTGGGAATGTTGCACAAGCTACTAAAAACATTGTTATTCAGCAACCTACAGTGGTATTGCAAACTGATGTTAGTGCACGCGGATGGGGGGGGGGGGGGGGCTATGAACAATAACACCAGCTGTGGTGGGAAATGGACTGTCCAAGAGGATTTAATTCTCCAAACATATGGTGTTAATTATTTGGAGTTATTGGGGGCATTTTTGGATTAAAAGCTTATTGTTCTACAATGGAGAACTTGTATGTTCAATAAGTAGACAATGCCAAAGATGTAGTATATATCAATCACATGAGTGGAGTAAGATCAGTTTCATGTGATCATCTGGTCAACCTGATGTGGAATTGGTGTGTATCTAGGAATATCTGGCTTTCAGCTATCTATCTCCCAGGGAAGACAATGTTGTGGCAGACAACAGATCACGGGAGTTTAAAGACAATACAGAAGGGATGTTAAATCCACAAAATTTCCAAGAAATTGTCATTTGGTATGGTCTACCAGACATTGATCTGATTCCGTCCAAATTAAATCACCAATTGCCTAAATACGTGTCATGGGAGCCTGATCCAGGAGCTGTAGCGTTGGATGCATTCTCGCTACATGGGGGAAATATGTTCTATGCTTTTCCCTCATTTGCCTGATTAGGCAATATCTCAGTAAAATAGAGCAAGACTCTGCCACGGGTGTATTGGTGGTTCCAAACTGGCCTACACAGCCATTGATGTTTAGACTAATTGAACCATTTATGACGATTCCCAGCTCCAGGGATTTGTTGGTACAATCAGTGACAGAACAAGTTCTTCCATTGCATGATCATATGAATTTGTTAATCTGCAAGTTCTGACCAAACCATTAAAAGGATTGGACTGTCGGATAGGACCATCAATGTTATAATGTCAGGTTGGAGAGATAGCACTAAGAAACAATATGTCTCCCATAAAGAAATTAGAAGTTTTTGTATTCAGTCAGATATATCTTATCATACTGCAAATAACCATATAACCATATAACAATTACAGCACGGAAACAGGCCTTCTCGGCCCTTCCAGTCCGTGCCGACCATTCATTTTCCCCTACTCCCATCTACCTGCTCTCAGACCATACCCCTCCATTCCCTTCCCGTCCATATACCTATCCACTTTACTTTTAAATGTTAAAATCGATCCTGCCTCCACCACTTCTGCAGGAAGATCATTCCACACAGCCACCACTCTCTGAGTAAAGAAGTTCCCCCTCATGTTACCCCTAAACGTCTGTCCCTTAATTCTCATCTCATGCCCTCTTGTTTGAATCTTTCCTACCCTCAATGGGAAAAGCTTATCCACGTCAACTCCGTCTATCCCTTTCATCATTTTAAAGACCTCAATCAAGTCCCCCCTTAACCTTCTGCGCTCTAAAGAATAAAGACCTAACTTGTTCAACCTTTCTCTAACTTAGTTGCTGGAACCCAGGCAACATTCTAGTAAATCTCCTCTGTACTCTCTCTATTTTGTTGACATCCTACCTATAATTAGGCGACCAAAATTGTACACCATACTCCAGAATTGGTCTTACCAATGCCTTGTACAATTTTAACATTACTTCCCTACTCCTATATTCAATGCTCTGATTTATAAAGGCCAGCACACCAAAAGCTTTCTTTACCACCCTATCTACATGCGACTCCACCTTCAGGAAACTATACACAGTTATTCGGATGTATAGAATGCACAGGATGTATAGGATGCACAAAAATATATCGGATGTATTGGAGTTCCTTGATATGTTGCATTTTGATCAGTTATAGTGCCATTAATAGTGATCATAGTGCTTTGTCTTCCTATTTACAGCAATTTTCAGAACATCTATCTATCGGGTCTCATCCATTAATATCCCAATTTATGAGAGGGATTTTAATAAAAATCCTCCCAAACCCAGATATACAGAAATTTGGGATGTTAGTATAGTTCTCACATTACTCCGGCAATGGGCTCCAATTACGTCACTGTCTTTTCAGAAATTAACATTTAAACTAGTAATGCTAATGGCATTAGTGTCAGCACAAAGAATACAAACATTGCAAATGTTACGTTTAGATTGTATGCATTTGTCTGCAGATAACATTACTTTTTATGTTTATGATCTAATCAAACAAAGCAGACCAGGGAAGTCTGGAACCAAGGTAATCTTTAGAGCATATCCTGTCGACCAAACGTTGAGAACAGTTAAGCATCTGACTCAATATATTGATGCAACCAAGAGTCTCCGAGGTTGTGAGACAACAATGCTTATTGCCCATAAAAAAACATACAAAAAAGTGTTAGTACAAACTATTTCTAATGGTTAAAACAGGTTTTGGATTTAGCTGGAGTAGACACTGATGTGTTTAAATCTCACTCCACCAGGGCAGCGTCCACGTCCGCAGCATAAGCACAGGACGTGCCGCTCGACTAAATTTTAGAGGCCGCAGGATGGTGTAAAGAAGAAATTTTTTCCAAGTTTTACAATGAACCTGTTATCACGGTGCCAGAGCTTGGACACGTAGTGTTGGGTTCCGTTTGATTATTTGCTTTATTTAATGTAATGATTCATATATTTTGTTGTAATTTCCCTTATGATGGCAGGGTATTACTTTTCTTTCTTTTATTATTATTAAAATATTTATTGCATTATTCAAGGAATGTTTAATAATATTATTTACTCACTGTGTCAATTGAAGCAGTGTTGTATGGAATTAATCTACGGCATGAAAATCACAGAGCTTCAAAATCTTCACGTAGTCACTCACGTGACTCCAATGTAAAATAGTAAGATTAAACGAGAACTTACCTGTTCGAAGTTTGATCTTTATTTTATGAGGAGTTACGATGATGGATTACGTGCCCTCCGCTCCCGACCCTCATAACCTAAAAGATCATCTGGTAGTTCTAGTCTTGTGTGAGCCTTACTATCTTACTTCGGCTATTGGTTCTGTGATATTCACGCCACTGCTATGAAGTATGCCAAGCATGCGCCTGGCGGGGCTTCTTCATGTAATCCCTCATCGTAACTCCTCATAAAATAAAGATCAAACTTCGAACAGGTAAGCTCGTTTAATCTTACTATTAGTCCACTATCATCTCTCATAGCTCCAATGGGGAGACAATTCTAATCAGTCAAGTTTTAACTGAGCTGCTTTAATTATAAATGTGGGCATAGAGTTTTATTTGTCAAGCATGTTGATGTGCATACAAAACGTATGGTTCCGAGAGATATCAGTGATTACAGATGCTGAAATCTAGAATTTAAAAAACTATTGGAAGAACTCAGTGGGTCAGGTAACATTGTGGTGGCAGTGTGACTCTGCATCTGGAATTAGTCTGGACGGGGTCTTGAGCTGAAACATTGACCAACACTTCGCCTCCATGGGTGCTGCCTGACCTATTGAGTTCTTCCAGCAACTTATTTTTTGCGGGTCTGTTGCAGGATGTTTGTGTGATAGGTGCAGTGTGACGAGAATGGTGCTTTTTGTTCCAACTGTTTCATTTTGTCTGCCACCATCTTATACAGTAGTGGAAGCATTATTATTGTATGTCCTACTGAGCATCCATGCCATTGAACATTAAACTCTTGCATTGCTTGATAATCTTGTTACAGTAGGTAGAGGCAGCTAGACATCTATATAATTAAAACTCAAATCTTGACCACTTCCTCTCTGCACTGCATATTGATTTTAGAAAAAACGGTACCTCTTACGGTTGTGATTTTTAGCCATCTTACTCAGAGTCCCCCTCCGCTGCGCAGGACAAGAGGATTTTCCCATCAATTAAAAATAAAAGACTTATTAATGTTTAAAAAATGTTCAGATTCTCTCCCCCGTCAATCACACCTTGAGGGCGATGCCCCTTTCGGTGGGAGGGGGGAGGGACTATAAAACCAGGAAGTGTGGATGTGCCTCAGTCACTGCAAGATGGGGGAGCGAGAGGTCACAGTTCTCTGACTGAGCTGTGAATCAACTGAACACATGTCTATAAACTGTGAGTGTGGTTTTACTGACCTGTGAGTGCCCTTAATGTGGTTTGAAAAAGCAAATAGTGGTGGTTGGTTTGATAAAGCAGAGCAAATGGTGGTGGTTGGTTTGAAAAAGCAGAGCAAATTATGTTGGTTTGTTTGACAAAGCAGAGCAAATGGTGGCAGACAAAAGTGCTGGAGAAACTCAGCGGGTGTGGCAGCATCTATGGAGCGAAGGAAATGGGCAACGTTTAGGGCGAAAACCCTTCTTCAGACTGATGTAGGGTGGGGAGGTGGGGGGGGCAGGGAGAAGAAAGGAAGAGGAGGAGCCAGAGAGCTGAGGGAGAGCTGAGAAGGGGAGGAGACATTAAGAGTTACCAGAAATTGGAGAAGTCAATGTTCATGCCGCTGGGGTATAGACTGCCCAAGCGGAATACGAGGTGCTGCACCTCCAATTTCTGGTGGTGCTCACTTTGGCCATGGAGAGTCCGAGGACAGAAAGGTCGGATTTGGAATGGGAGGGGGAGTTGAAGTGCTGAGCCACCGGGAGATCAGGTAGGTTATTGTGGACGGAGCAGAGATGTTCGGCGAGCAAATGATGGTGGTTGGTTTGAAATGGCAAAGCAAATGGTGGTTGTGGGTTTGAAAAGGCAAATGTGGTGGCTTCGAAAAAGGCAAATGTGGTGGTGTTGAAAAGGCAAATGATTAAAAGTCTAAACATGACCACTTCCTGTTTGCACTGTATATTGATTTTAGAAAAAAGGTTACCTTTTACGGCTGTGTTTGGCCATCTTACTCAGAGTTCCCCTCCGCTCATCAGGTGCAGAGGATTTTTCCCATCCATGAAAAGTAAGAGTTATTAGCGTTAATAAATGTTGAGATTCTCTCTCCTGTCAATCACGCGATGAAGGCCACGCCCCCTGTGCGTGGCTCAGTCTTCTGCAAGATAGGGGAGGGAGAGGTCACAGCTCTCTGTCTGAGCTGTGAGTCAACTGAATGTCTACTGAACTGTCAGTGTGGTATTTATGTGGTGTTTTGTTTTGTGTGGTTTTATGATGGTTTTGTAGTGGTTTCACCCTGCTTGAAGTGGTATGAAACTGCACTTGAATTTGGTGGCCTTGCACCTTGCTTGAAGTAGTAGGAAATGGCACCTGAATTTGGTGGCTTTGCACCCTGCTTGAAATGGAATTTCAAGGAAAAGCCATGATTCAACTGCTAGCCCACCAGCCGTGAGTGAGCTGCCAACACACCAGGCTTGAGAGACTGAGCTGCCAGCCCAAGAATCCATTCAGCCCACAATGTCCATACTAGCCTTCAGGAAACCAGTCCCTTCAGCCCACAACACCCATACTAGTGCTCCAGAAAGCCCCCCTCCACTGGCCACCAATATTGGAATTGGTGGAGAGGTGGAATATTGCGTTGGGGGACCAGCCCTCCTGTGTGAACATGGGACCCAACGGGTCCCACTTAGTCTAGTACCATATATCATTGTAACCACACAGTTATAATCACAGGTTATGTTAAAGTATTGAGGCAGTCACATATTATGTTATAAAATTGAAATTTGTGGTTACTGCAAACTGCAAAGAGAACCAGTTAGATGGCAGTCTTGACCTCCCATCTATCTCATTGGAGATAATTTGAACTCTCTTTAATTGGTGTCAGAGGTTATGGGGAGAAGGCAGGAGAATGGGGATATAGATCAGCCATGATTGAATGATGTAGAATGGCCGAATTCTACTCATATCACTTATGACCTCATGACTTTATTGGACCAATGTTATATCTTGCACTAAATGTGGTACCTTTCAGCCTTTACCCGAGCAATGTCGGTGGCTTGAGTGTATTCATGTATTGTCTTTTCTTTGACTGGACAGCTTGCAAACAGAAGCTTTTCATTCCACCTCAGTAAATATGACAATGATAAACTAAACTCTTCTTATGAACTCGGGTGAATCCTGAACACTAGGATTTTTTGTACCGGGCATGGCTCAGAGATAACCATTTATTGATCTAGTTTTGGTTAGCTAGGATATGTTTGCAATGTGGTCATCACTCAATGCTAGGATCGATCTGTAGCCGTGACTTTCATTGTCTCAGGCATTCAGCATCTCTCTCCCCTATCGTGTTAAACAATGAACCTTGGACAATCGGAATAGATCTGCATACCAAACGACTCAGTGATTTCACCACAGGCTCTTTTGGTTGGATTCTCAGAGGATGCCTCGCCTGGCTGATGTGTCTGGGTCCAGGGGTCGTGGACTCAGAATGTGGGTTTGGTTATTTAGCACTAAGATGAGGAGAAATTTCTCTATGGAATAGATATTGAGATATCTGCAGGACAATAGAGGTTCGGTCTTTGAGTTTGGGCAAAACAGAGAGGGGAATTGGGGATAATGCTGAAAAAATTGACAGCGAGGTAGAAAATGAGTCATGGTCTTGATGAAATAGCAGAGCAGACACGAAAGCCCAAATGGTCTACTCATGATCCAATCTTTTAGCTTCTTACACTGGTCCTCCTTCATCCTTAGGGCGTGTTTGCACAATGGGAACTCTAATGGAGCCAGTTTCACAAGGGGGCATTATCACCTTAAGGAAATGATGTGCTGAGAACCTGGTGTAATTCTCTTTCCTCCTGGCTGCCCAAACCTGTTTTGCTTGCAACCCACTGAAGCCTCTGCCCTCTGTTATGATACGATAGAACTTTATTCATCCCAGGAGGGAAATTGATCTGCCATGTCATAAACATAAGATACATGAAACATGAAATTAAAGTGACGACTGGAAAGGATTAGGGATGTGCAAAGATTTGGGGAGGGAAGGGAAGGGGAGGTGAAGGGGAGTGAGTCTATCCCATGACAGAATGGGGAGGGGTTATACATAGTTTGATAGCCATAGAAGGCTCTGCTGCTAAAGCTACTCCTCAGGTTGACTAGTATGTCTAGGATGTGCAGTAGTTTGAGGAGCATCCTCCCCTCCAAGACCACACTGTTAGTGTTCCCACAGCTATGAATTGGTTAAAGTGACCTCAATGCCGCAAGGCTCGATGTGGAGGGAGACAATGGGGTGTCGTATGTTGACAGACCGCCGGATCCTAAAGTCTCTCTCAGCACATTCTGTTGGATATAGAAACATAGAAACATAGGAAATAGGTGCAGGAGGAGGCCATTCGGCCCTTCGAGCCATCACCGCCATTCATTGTGATCATGGCTGATCGTCCGCTATCAATAACCCGTGCCTGTCTTCTCCCCATATCCCTTGACTCCACTAGCCCATGGAGCTCTATCTAACTCTCTTAAATCCATCCAGTGATTTGACCTCCACTGCCCTCTGTGGCAGGTAATTCCATAAATTCACAACTCTGGGTGAAAAAGTTTTCTCACCTCAGTCTTAAATGACCTCCCCTTTATTCTAAGACTGTGGCCCCTGGTTCTAGACTCACCCAACATTGGGAACATTTTTCCTGCATCTAGCTTGTCCAATCCTTTTATAATTTTATATGTTTCTAAAAGAATACCCCTCATCCTTCTAAACTCCAGTGAATACAAGCCTAGTCTTTTCAATCTTTCCTCATATATCAGACCCGCCATCCCAGCAATCAATCTCGTGAACCTATATTGCACTGCCTCAATCACAAGGATGTCATTCCTCAAATTAGAAGACAAAAACTGTACACAATACTCACGATGTGGTCTCACCAGAGCCCTATACAACTGCAGAAGAACCTCTTTACTCCTATACTGAAATCCTCTTGTTATGAAGGCCAACATTCCATTAGCTTTCTTCACTGCCTACTGTACCTGTAAGCCAACTATCAGTGACCGGTGTACAAGGACGCCCAGGTCTCGCTGCACCTCCCCCTTATCTAACCTAACCCCATTGAGATAATAATCTGCCCCCTTGTTTTTGCCGCCAAAATGGATAACCTCACATTTATCTACATTATACTGCATCTGCCATGCATCTGCTGAGTCACTCAACCTGTCCAGGTCACCCTGCAACCTCCTAACATCCTCTTCACAGTTCACACTGCCACCCAGCTTTGTGTCATCCGCAAACTTGCTAGTGTCGCTCCTAATTCTCTCTTCCAAATCATTAATATACATGGTAAACAGTTGCGGCCCCAACACCGAGCCTTGCGGCACTCCACTCGCCACTGCCTGCCATTTAGAAAAGGACCCGTTCACTCCTAATCTTTGCTTCCGGTCTGCCAACCAATTTTCTATCCATGTCAACACCCTACCCCCAATACCATGTGTTCTAATTTTAGTCACCAGTCTCCCGTGCGGGACCTTATCAAAGGCTTTCTGAAAATCTAGATACACTACATCCACTGGCACCCTTTCATCCATTTTACTTGTCACATCATCAAAAAATTCCAGAAGATTAGTCAAGCATGATTTCCCTTTCATAAATCCATGTTGACTTGGACTAATCCTTTTACTGCTATCCAAATGCCCCATTATTACCTCTTTAATAATTGTGTCCACCATCTTTCCCACCACTGAAGTCAGGCTAACTGGTCTGTAATTCCCCATTTTCATTTGAAAAGTGGGATAACATTAGCTATCCTCCAATCCACAGGAACTGATCCTGAATATATTGAACATTGGAAAATGATCACCAATGCGTCCACTATTTCTAGAGCCACCTCCCTGAGGACCCTAGGATGCAGACCATCAGGCCCAGGGGATTTATCATCCTTCAGTCCCATTAGCCTACCCAATACTATTTCTCGCCAAATGAAAATCTATTTCAGTTCCTCTACCCCCTTAGATTCTCTTTCCTCCAGTACATCTGGGAGATTGTTTGTGTCTTCCTTGCTGAAGACAGATCCGAAGTACCTATTCAACTCTTCTGCCATTTCCTTGTTCCCCATAATAATTTCACCCATGTCTGCCTTCAAGGGACCCACATTTGACTTTGCTACTCTTTTTCCCTTAACATATCTAAAGAATCTTTTAATGTCCTTTATATTCCTGGCCAGCTTCCCCTCATACTTTATCTTTTCAGCCCGTATTGCCCATTTTGTTTCCTTCTGTTGCCCTATGAAAGTTTCCCAATCCTCTGGCTTCCGGCTACTTTTTGCTGTGTTATACATCTTTTCTTTAGTATTATTCTATCCCCAACTTCTCTTGTCAGCCACAGTTGCCTCCTACTCACCGTAGAATCTTTCTTCCTTTTTGGAATGAAATGATCCTGTGACTTCCGGATTATGCCCAGAAATTCCTGCCATTGCTGTTCTCCTGTCATTCCTGCTAGGCTCCCTTTCCAGTTTACTTTGGCCAGCTCCCTTCTCAGCCTTCATAGTCCCCTTTGTTCAACTGCATCACTGCCACTTCCAATTTAACGTTCTCCTTCTCAAATTGCAGATTAAAACTAAACATATTATGATCACTACCTCCAAGCGGTTCCTTTACCTCGAGTTCCCTTATCAGATCTGGTTCATTGGACAACACTAAATCCAGAAATGCCTTTTCTCTGGTCGGCTCCATTACAAGCTGCTCTAAGAACCCGTCTCAGAGGCATTCTACAAACTCTCTTTCTTGGGGTCCTGAACCAACCTGATTTTCCCAGGCCACCTGCATATTGAAATCCCCCATCACCACAGTGGCATAACCTTTGTTACATGACTGCTTTAACTCCTGCTGCAACTTACATCCTACATCCGGGCTACTATTTGGGGGTCTGTAAATAACACCAATTAGTGTCTTCTTGCCTTTACAATTCCTCAACTCAATCCATAGTGACTCTACATCATCAGTCCCTATGTCTTCCCTCGCAAGGGACTGAATTCCATCTCTCACCAACAGAGCTACCCCCCTCCTCTGCCCACCTGCCTGCCTGTCCTTTCTGTAGGATTTATAACCCTGAATATTAAGTTCCCAGGCCCGATCCTCCTGCAGCCACGTCTCAGTAATCCCCACAATGTCACATCTACCAACCTCTAACTGATCCTCAAGCTCATCTACTTTACTTCTTATACTTCATGCATTCATATACAATACATTTAATTCCTTACATATCTCACCTTTCACATCAATCCCTATTACACTTGGCCATACTCTCCTATCCCATTGCGAGCTTCCTTTCCCATTAATTCTGGGGTAATTAACCATCCCTTTACTCTGTTTCCCTTTAACTACATCCTCGACTATCCCATTTGACACCCCACCCCCTTTATTCAGTTTAAAACCACCCGTGTAGCAGTGGCAAACCTGCCTGCCAGAATGCTTGTCCCCCACCTGTTAAGATGCAATCCGTCCCTTTTGTACAGTTCCCCCTTACTAAAAACAGATCCAAGTGATCTAAGAATCTATATCCCTGCCCCCTGCACCAGTTACTCATCCACACATTCAGGTCCCGTATCTCCCTGTTCCTGCTCTCGCCAGCACAAGGGACTGGAAGCAAACCGGGGATTTGAGTATAGGAGCAGGGAGGTTCTACTTCAGTTGTATAGGGTCTTGGTGAGGCCACACCTGGAGTATTGCGTACAGTTCTGGTCTCCAAATCTGAGGAAGGACATTATTGCCATAGAGGGAGTGCAGCGAAGGTTCACCAGACTGATTCCTGGGATGTCAGGAATGTCTTATGAACAAAGACTGCATAGACTCGGTTTATACTCTCTAGAATTTAGGAGATTGAGAGGGGATCTTATAGAAACTTACAAGATTCTTAAGGGGTTGGACAGGCTAGATGCAGGAAGATTGTTCCCGATGTTGGGGAGGTCCAGGACAAGGGGTCACAGCTTAAGGATAAGGGGGAAATCCTTTAGGACCGAGATGAGAAGGAATTTTTTCACACAGAGAGTGGTGGGTCTCTGGAACTTCTCTGCCACAGAGGGTAGTTGAGGCCAGTTCATTGGATATATTTAAGAGGGAGTTAGATGTGGCCCTTGTGGCTAAGGGGATTAGAGGGTATGGAGAGAAGGCAGGTACGGGATACTGAGTTGGATGATCAGCCATGATCATATTGAATGGCGGTGCAGGCTCGAAGGGCCGAATGGCCTATTCCTGCACCTAATTTCTATGTTTCTATAACAACCCTGGAGGTCCTGCTTTTCAGCATTTTTCCGAGCTCCCTAAAGTCACGCTGCAGAATATTCATCCCCTTCTTTCGGACATCATTTGTGCCAACATTCACTACCACTTCCAGCTGTTCACCTTCGCCCTTGAGGATTTTCTGCACTCTGTCCGTGACATCCTGGATCCTGGCACCAGGAAGGCAGCACACCATCCTCGAATCCCGTCTGTTGCCGTAGAAACTCCTGTCCGTACCTCTCACAATGGAGTCTCCAACTACAATGGCGTTGCCTGACATTGGGCTCTTTGGTTTTGGCTCAACAGCCCTTTATGCTTCGCAAGCCAGTCCACCGCTCAGTGTTTTAACGTCTTCTGTCCCAACAGCTTCTAAGTGGGTGAACCTGTTCACAAGAGGTACAACACCCGGGGACCTTTGCATTCCAAGTTTCCCTCCCTTTCTCACTGTCCCCCACTTTCTCTCTTCCAGTACCTTAGGTGTAACAATCTCACTGTCGGACTTGTCGAGGAACGACTCAGTTTCTCAGACAAAGCTGAGGTCATCCACTTGCTTTTCCAGTTCCTCAACACGATCCTTCAGGAGCTGTACCTGGATGCACTTCTCACATTTATAGCACCAGCAGTGTCCTTGAATTCCCACATACTGCAGTCATCACACTGAATCAGCTTGCTTGACATCTCCTTTCGTCTCCCCCTCTCTAGCATTTTTCTTAGCCTCCTCTCCTCACCAAAAACTCTCGAGCCAAAGACTCGCACTTTTCTCACAGGGTCGCTCCCTCACTGCCGCTCCCCAAGAGCTGTCTTGCTTATATTGATTGATAAATTGCCTAATTTACAAACCAAATTCATCAGTTTTCAACTGTTTCCCCACTCTGACTCACTTCTAACTTTACTCCAACTCGGGCTAGAGCCAATCAGTGTTTTCTACTGCTTCTCTTTGTTGTTGTTGCTCCCAAATCCACGGGAGCTCTGAGTAACGTATGCCTGTGCTTTGCCTCTCCTTTTCAACTGTTTGATCAAAGGATATGATCAAAGTTACTGTTTTCCCTTCGCTCTATTTTGCTGTTATTGTCCCTCAGTTAAAATTCATCTTGGGTAACAAGGCCAAGCAGTATCTAACAAATTGGCTGCCTGACTTCCTTGCTATTCTGGAGTCAAAGAAAAAGAAAATTGTGCAGAGGGTGAAGGGCAATGCTAGCTCTTCACTCTTACGGGTCAGGACACATTTCACTCCCTCTGTTTTCCGCTTGTTTTTATCCAGTTGCAGCTGGATCTAGAATTGTTTACTCTTAGGACTTGAGTGGCAAATGGCTTTTGTAGAACATTATTCTTCAGTACTGTCATTTATGAAAAAACATTCTAAATTCAACTTTCAATTGTTCGAGCTTAATATGATACATTGTCCCAATGTAGCTTTCATTCCATATCCAGGCAAATATTTGATGAATTCATAATTATATACATTATTTGAATTAATACACTATTCTATTGTTTTCTGTTAAAATATAATGTCCCATATATTCGTTTTATTGTATTAAATAGACATTAAGATCAGAGTTGTGGGAAAACTATTGTATGCCACTCTTTTTAAGAACACCAACTGGTTTACTTCAATGATCTACATAATAAATTATTCAACAAATTTAGAGCACACAGTATTGAGGTAATATTCTATTATAGATTGGGGAATGGCTAATGGATAGAAAACAAACAGATGGATTGAATTATCCATATTTAAGTTGAATTGATGCATCTAGTTGTGTCCCAATCTTCCAACCTACCTCAAAGCGTCCGTTGCACTTTTTTATCTGCACCTTCGCCATAATGGGCACAGTGGCGCAGCGGTAGAGTTGCTGCCTTACTTCAGCAGGGGACCTGGGTTCGATCCTGACTATGGCTGATGTCTGTATGGAGTTTGTACATTCTCCCCGTGACCTGCATGGGTTTTCTCCGGGTGCTCTGGATTCCTCCCATTCTCCAAAGATGTGCACTCCAAAGATGTAGATTAATTAGCTTGGTATAATTGTAAATTGTCCCTAGTGTGCGTAGGATAATGTTAGTGTGCAGAGATCGCTCGTCAGCGTGGATTCATGGGTTGAAGGGCCCATTTCCATGCTGTATCTCCAAACTAAACTGTAACACTATATTCTGCACTCTGCTATTTTCAAAATTTTCACTAAATCTTAGTGCACGTAGCAATTATCAACCAATACCAGTGTCCCAATCATTGCTGATCAATAACAACATTATCACTGATGGAATCAATAGTAATATTTCAAGGTATGCTCTAGATAGAAAGTTGGGAGACAGTGTGGTCTGTGGAAAGCATACAAGTTGCTTCAGGGGGATGTAGGCGAGTTAAGTGAATGAGTGTGTGGCAGATGGAATATAATCTGGAACAACAAGAGGTTGGTCATTTTGTTGGAAAAAAGGGTAGAGTATTTAAATGTGGGGGATTGAAAGGTATTGGTGTTTGGAGGGAACTGGGATGCCCATATACATGAATCACTGTAAATTAACCAACAGGTGGTGTGAGGAATGTAGGTGGTATGTTGGTCTTTTTGGCACAAAGATTGAGCACAAGAGAAGTGTGGACCTGGACAAGACCACATTTGGGATATTATGTACAGGCCTATTAACTTCTCTCTGAAACAATCAGGTAAGCTATTCGTTTTTATCAAACTAAAGTAAATCCACACAGACCACTCGGCGTGGACTTGCAAATGGAAAAAGCACTTTGCCCGAAGGCAACCTGGAAGAGTCGGCCTCAAACAAGGATGTTGGAAAAGAGCGGGGGAATGGGGCTGGTGTTATTGCTTTAAGTGAATCTGGCATAGACTCAACAAGCTGAATGACCTTCTGTGCTCGACAACCCTAATCCATGACCTTGAGTTTTGTGTCCCAAGTTGGAGAGCAGTCCACAGACTAGAAACACAGCAGCCCGATTCCTTCTGCCTGAAATGAACCAGAGATGCTGCCTGGCCTGCTGAGTTACTCCAGCATTTTGATTTAAACCAACATCTGCAGTTCTTTCCTACACAGCCTGATAAAATAGTAAGATCAAACAAGAACTTACCAGTTTGATCTTTATTTTATAAGGAGTCAAGTTGAGGGACTACATGAAGAACCCCGTACAGCCGTTCGTGCGTCAATCTTCAAAGCAACGGTGTGAAATCACAGCAAATATTAACTAAAGTATAATGGTAAAATAACACAGACTAGAACTACCAGATGAAATGTATGAGGGCTGGGAGCGGAAGGCACGTAGTCCCTCAACTCCTCATAAAATAGAGATCAAACTTCAAACTGGTAAGTTTTCATTTAATCTTAAGGGCCTGTCCCACCAGCATGCAACTCCATGCGATGAGCGCGACCTAACGTGGTCGCTTGAGCCATCCGGTGTCGCGGGGCTGGTCCCACTTCGATCGCCGGAGCTGTGCGGAATTGTGCGGAGTTCGTCCCAACATCGCGCGGGGCTCCGAAAAACTGACCGTGTTCAAAAATTCCACGCGGCAACGGCTTGTCGGCTCGCTGTCGCCTCGACGCATTACACACCGCCTCGACGTTGTGCCTCTGTGAACCTATCTGTAGGTGCCTCCATGACCCTCTCTGTGTGTGGTTCCGTGACCCTCTCTGTGTGTGCCTCTGTGCCCCTCTGTCCTGGCGAACTTACCTTTGAGACTTAGCTCCAAGTTCGCTTTGCGCCACTCACCCGACCTCCGCGCGGCCCCCGCTGCCGGTTTGGTCGCGTTTGCCGCATGCTGGTGGGACGTGCCCTGTACGGGGATCACCCGACCTCCATGCGGCTCCCGCTGCCGGTTTGGTCGCGCTCACCGCATGGAATTGCATGCTGGTGGGACAGGCCCTTTACTATTTTACTTCGGAGTCACGTGAGTGACTACATGAAGATTTCAAAGCTCTGTGATTTCATGCCATGTGAAATGCGTATACGCAGCCACAGCTGCTTCATTGACAAATGAAGGGAAATATTCATAAGGCATACAGTCATAACAGATGTAAAACATGCTGATGCTGTTTAAATGAAACAGTAATATTTCCATCTCTCACCCTGATGGAAAATATAACCAGAACATAAATAGAGTTAACAAATACTCCTGGTTCACCAATGGGTGATTACAGATGTTTGGAGATTCATTCGATGGACCATGCTCCAGCGTAATGATGCGACCCAGCTAAACATAAATACCCTTGCTGCTGATGTTGTAGCAGCCATGGTGGAATGAGATCTGGAAACAGAATCCATTAGTACATAACACAACTCTGTTTTTCTCATCTGGAATGGCCTGAACAATAAGTTCTCCCAAATTCTTTGTGACTAACAACATTGCTAGTCCAGAACACCAAGGCTCTTGATGACCTTGACATATTGTTGTATACATGTGTGCTTACCTTATCAAAGGTCCCCTGGTATGCCTGTGACTATTTTGAGACCTGACCCCCTTCTGGTCTGCTCAAGTATTTAAAACATAATATTATAATTTACAGACGTTATCATCCTGTACCATCACAATTATTTAGCGACTGAACCTGCTGCACTAAACCAGTGCCAGAAGGATAACTACCTAATAAACTCCAGCCAAATGCAAGGATATAGTTGCTGCCTCCTGGTGAAATAGTGTTCACAAATATCAACATTGCATATGGCATTATACTGGTCCTGGGACCCATGTTGAAGCTATCCTACCCCTGGATAACCGGTGTGAACCCGACAGAGTGAGTCTTGATTGCTCAGCCAGCCAGCTCAATGAGGAAGCTCATCGAGCCAATTAATGGCCATATAACTCCATAATTAACAGACAATCATTTAGCATGAACCCGAAACATTAGCAATCAATACCATTTTCCATGGAACACAAGCATAACAAACTCTTTCATCTCCTGGAAAAGAAATTTCAGCGGTTTGGTATTATGCAAACACTTTGAACACACAGAGGGATAGATGTAACAACCCAAATCTTAGGGCAGTTTGTTAAACCTGCAGAACATAATTTTAGTTTATCATGCAACATCTGATTTCCGAAGACTGAAGCTGAACAAGCAAATTTAAGTTTAAAATAACCAATAAGGTTATAATATTATTCGCAACTAATCAGGAATCAGTTTGCATAATCACACAATAGGAACTTAAAGCCTCTTAAAGACTTTATTTGAAGCCTTGATTGATGAGACAAAATGGAGGTAGCCATAAAAGACCCTCCTCCTTTTGGAGAGAATGTATCTTTCGCCACTGCTGTGCCAAATATTTTGCAACCAGTGAAATAAACATGAAACCAACATATAAGGTGTTCCATTTAACCTGAATGTCATAATACAGTGCGATGCAACACCAACTCTGTGTTGCCATTACCCACACTTGATGATTCTCCTGTGGCAACAAGATTATGTAACCATTCCAGCAGTCTTTAACTGATTGCACCCTCGTGACTAACATATGCCATCATCACAATGCATCAACCTGAACATGACAATATGCTTATTTGTCCAATCACTCTATAACCCATACAATGCCCGTAGAGTCTATAGATAGTTGATACTAATAACAGAAATGTTGGCAAGTCATGCAAATCTGTTCCATCTCCAAACTAGAGATGATAATTGAGCTACTTGGTAACTACCTTAAACAGCAACTGTGGCCCAATTTCCGAGCCAGTCTTGCAAGACAATCTTGGTCCTTATACTGAACCTGCCCAATTCTAACCTGCTTGAAAAGCTAATATTTTACATTTTCCGTTCAAAGTAGCTGATAATGTCTCAATCATTTGTAATGTATAACTAAGTATACACCTTACCAAACTGCAAGTGGTCCCTTAATTGTAGAGTAGCACAGGTACAGTGCGTGGAACCTCTGGCCAGCTTTCATGCTGCCAGCAACTTCAGTGAACCGTACTGCCAATAAAGACATGGGATGCCAAAACTATGAAACCTTGTTCGTTCCAATAGCTTGTGCTTCGCCCTCCAGGTTTCACCTATGGAAAAGTCTTACCTGAATAGAAGATTCGGCAGCCAACTGTAATGTCCCCGACAGTGGTGTTCACTGCATATGTGTTTGGGATGGTAACTTTCTTGCCAGGCATAGACCTCTGGCACATGCCCTGATCTCTTGGATATGCTCTATGGCTATACCCTCAGACTCGGCATTAAACTATACCAATCCCACATGCTCACCTCTTACATGAGGGAGCCATAAAGCAGGCCTGCTACAAAGCCCTGCTGACACAATTTCCCATTTAGGGCCATTAGCACCAATTTGCAATATAATGAAAGATTTACCTAACAACTACTGGAGCAGTAATGAACACTGTTTGTCCATCATCGTGACTTTATTAATTTCAGCTGGTGTTAACAATGACCTAGATGGCACTTAATAATTAACCATTTAACAATTAGTCCAACGACTGGAACTGTTTTATAACAACAACTGTTACCAAAGTCTATTGACTGCAAACTGTTGCCCAGGCCGGCATCATGGCCAATTGAATACCTAAAAGTAAATCCCAACATCCTACAAGTCTATTTGATAGGAACTTAATCTAACTGGATAGAGGAGCCCAATTTCTCAAATATAGTTTGA
The DNA here is from genome assembly GCA_963514005.1 of Raja brachyura. The sequence continues at coordinate 15,064,912 of OY740800.1, forward strand.
GACTTAACAGTGGACTTTAGCACATATATAACCAGCGTTTTTTTTAAACTGTGAATAGTTTTCTTTGAATGCTTTTTTGTCATCATTCTGTTATATTGCCTTATCCTAACAATGCCTCCTCATCCCCCATGATCATTGTAAATGGGAATACCCTACTAAACTGCTATTCCCATAAAGCAGCCCTAACAAGGTACCGCTGGCGCCCATGAAGCAGCCCTGAACAAAGGTGCTGCTGGCGCGGACTTTCCCATAGGCCAGTATTTGCCATAGATTTGGCGTTCTCATCAAGCAGCCCTGAGCAAAGGTGCTGCTGGCACAGCCTCTCCATCAGGCTAGCCTGCCATAGCTTGGCATCCCCATGAGCAGTCCTGAGCAAAGGTACTACTGGCACAGCCTTTCTCATAGGCTGGCACTGCCATAACTTGACATTCCCATGAAGCAGCCCTAGCCAAAGGTGCTGCTCTCTAAATTCATTCTAGGTGAATTTCCCCTCCCCGAGAATCCATATAAATATATTATACATATATATATAATATATATATGTGTATATATATATATATATATATATATATACCCACGATACCCTCCTGGCACGCAGGCTAATCATTTATGTGAGTTAACCCCATTTCCTGGGGACTACTGCGGTATGGGAACCGCATGTACTTGGGTTTCCCCTCCACCGGGAACCCAGGCTGACCGTTCAGGTCCGTTAAGCCCCATCCCCTAGGGACTATTGCGGTCTAGACCGCACTATTCACGGGTTTCCCCTCCCCGGGACCCCAACGTGTGGAGTCACTGACCGCGTTATCAGTGACTCTGATCGCGAACCCGACATTCCCAGCTCTCCGCCTCCGCGGTTGGGCCAGGGTTTTCCCCCAAAGCCCTAGGCTGGTTCCCTCGTCGACTATCGCAAACGTCCCGCAAAAACCCCGGAGGTTCCTGCAGGAGACCTAGAACAGGTAAGAAAATAGCACTTACCTGAAACTTTTTTAGATTTACCGTTGGAGGAGCTGCGCTGCTCCACAGTTGTCTGCACGAAAGCGTCTGACGCAATGACGCACGAACGGCTGTACGGGGTTCTTCACGTAGTCACTCACGTGACTCCGAAGTAATATTTGTTGCTGTCAGCCAATGCCACAGACTCCATCTGCATGATCCCTGTGTATAACCTAAAACATCCCAACAGCAGTACCAATGTACCCGGGGCAGCACAGTGGTGCAGAGGTAGACTTGCTGCTTAGGGCGCCAGAGATCCAGGTTCAATCTTAACTACGGCTGCTGTCTGTATAGAGTATGCACATTCTCCCTGTGACTGCGTGGCTTTCTTCCGGCTGCTCCAGTTTCCTCCCACATTCCAATGACGTGAAGGTTTGTAGGTTAATTGACTTATGTAAATTGTCCCTAGAGTGCCACGCTGTATGTCTAAATGAAACTACCAAATAGTATGAGTCTATGACCCTGGAAGGTCTCACAAATGCACAAGTTCACAAGTTATAGGAGTAGAATTTGGCCAATCGGCCCATTGAGTCTACTCAGCCATTCAATCATAGCTGCTCTCTGCCTCCTAATCCCATTTTCCTGCCTTCTCCTCATAACCCTTGACACCCGTTCTAATCAAGAATTTGTCTATCTCTGCCTTAAAAATATCCACTGACTTGCCACACACCCTCTGTGGCAATGAGTTCCACAGACTACCTGCCCTCTGACTAAATAAGTTCCTCCTCACCTCCTTTCTAAAAGGGCACCCTTTAATTCTGAGGCTATGACCTCTGGTCCTAGACTCTTCCACCAGTGGAAACATCCTTTCCACATCTACTCTATCTAAGCCTTTCATTATTCTCAACATTGGCTCTGGATGTTGTATTGCCTCATGTGTCATCGTCAAACAGAAGCTGTCTGGCTTTCCTTCATTGATGTAGCAAAGTATTTCCATGTTGAACAAGCCTTGGACAAAAGCACAGATAGAGGAATAGGTTTTGAATGAACTCTCAGTACACAGGAAGGGTGGAACGTCAATATTCATCCCCAGGGTCACATGGTAGCACCACCAGTGCTTGTGCCTGCCAAGTACCGAAGGCTAGAGCTGCCAGAATGGATAGGCTCATCGAATCATAGATTCATAGAGTGATAGTCATAGAGTGATAGAGTCATAGCATCAAAGAGTCATAGACTCATAGCGGCATAGAATCATCCAACGTGGAAACAGGCCTTCAGCCCAACTTGCCCACACCAGCCAACTACACTAGTAACACCTGCCTGCATTTGGCCCATATCTCTCTAACCTGTAATACCCATGTACCTGTCTCATTTTTTCTTAAACGTAGTGTTAGTGCCTGCCTGAATCTTAACAAGTAAGTTAGAGAATGAAAATGATGAATAAATCTATTTGACCAATCTACTTCTTTTGAATAGGTCTGCTCATGATACTATATGTAAGAGTTATCACCACATGACTGTGACAACAAGGTCCTATTTTCACACCGAGGAGCACCCGCACTCTGAATTGATCATTATGGCACTATCATTGGGTTCAAACCTGGGCATCCATGAGTTGCAATGTGCCCTCAGCAGAAGCAGAATTGCATTCCACCACAAGCAGTGCTATAACAGCTTGGCATGTCCAAAGGAGGCCAGCCCAGATTCAGTGACCAGAGCAATTAAATGTGTTAGAGTGGCAATGTGGAAATGAAGCTATATACACCACTGCCAATAGCCTGGAAACAAAACATTATGAGGCCTTGTTCATTGTCGCCCAGTACATCAACCAGACCAACATCAAGAGCGTTTTCCCAAAATACCATCAAGATGTTTCCTGCCCCACCAGAAGTCCAAGCATCCTTGCCACTACTTCAGAGCAATCAATGACACCTACTGTTCTATTCCCTGCCCACATTTTGAAAAATTAGACCATCAGGTGGTCTTCCCATTCTCTGCTTTCAAGCAAAAACTGAAGCCTGAGGACCCTGTACATCATTGATGTACTGACAGATCTTGGGTCCAACTCCACCGCTCCCTGAAAGTGCAACACAAGTAGATAGAGTGGTAAAGAAGGCATATGGTATGCCTATGTTCATAGGTCATGGCATTGAGTATAAGAGTCAGGAAGTCACGAAGCAGTTTGGTAGGACTTTGGTTTGGCCACATTTGGAGTTGTGTGTGCAGTTCTGAATTGAATTGAATTTATTCCCCTGCAGTCATACATATAATTAAAAAATGACAGACACACACAATAAACACAAATTTAACATCCACCACAGTGAGTTCGCCAAACACCTCCTCACTGCGCTGGAAGGCAAAGTCTTAAAGTCTCTGTCTCTTCCCTCTTCGTTCTCCCTCTGCGCCGAGGCGATCCAGGCTTCAGATGTTGTGACCCCACCGGGTGATGGTAAGTAAGTCAGTCCCGCAGTTCAACCGAGCTCTGCGAACGGGCCGGTTCAACTCCGCGGCCTGGGGTGATCGAAGCTGCCGAAGCTGCCGCCCTCCAGACCAGCGGACGCAGCTGTTGTTGTGGGAGCTCGGAAAAACAGGTCACCAACCTGTGAACTGCGAGCTCCCGATGGTGTTGTCCACTGGGCCTGCGGGCAAGTCCACTGGGCCCGTGGTCGCGGTCGGGCCGCTGCCACTGCTGCCGCCACCTCTCCGGGGCTGAGTCGGGTCGCCGCTGCTGCTGGAACAGCCACGAGGCCACCAGCTCCGCCATTTGGCCTTGGCGCAGACGGAGACGAAGACGGGGAATACGACAAAAATACAGACCTCATCAGTAAATCTGTAAAGTAGTGAATGCCAACAAAGTAATTCCAAGTACTCTCCAATGGAAATGATGGATGAACTGAGAGATCCATTCCCAAGTCCAAGTCCAAGGCATTCAAGTTGAATAATATGGATCTGTTCAAGAAATCTAGGTACGACTTTCACAAAGCCATCAAGGACACCGAGAGACAATTCCAGGCCAAGCTTGAGTCTCAGACTAACCACACAGACAGCCATCGATTGTGGTGTGGCTTGCATGATATTATGGGCGAAAAAGTGAAGTTGGCCACAATTGCTGGCAGCATCACATCCTTCCCTGTCAAACTCAATGTATTGGTAAGCTAATTTTAAACTGGTTAGTGCGTATGACCTTACCTACTCCAACAATTCAATGATTCAATGATACATAATGGTCACATTTACCTTGGTACAGTGATATTTATGTTTTTGTATACAATCTGTTTTTGCATACAAACTCATACAGCAGACTTCACCTGGGCTGTACACAAAGAACCGCCATGTTTCTGGCACCAACAAAGCCTCAAAAGTTCTTAGTACAGTTGAATCTTCTCGCAGCGGAGAACCAGGCCTGCTGCTGCACGTGGCCTCAGGGGGCAGCTGGGTCCACCTTCATACTCGGTGACCCCCTGCTAGGTCCCCGTTCGTACTCGCCAGTCCACCATTGGATCATTTTTCGTACTCGACGAACCCCTGCCGGGTCCCCCTTCATTCTAGGTGGCCTCCCGCTGGGCCCCTCCGTACTCAGAGGCCCTCCACTGGGTTTCTCTCGGCCCGCTGGTCGTTCGGCTCTGCAGCGTATCACGGGAGCCTTCTGCCGCCATGTAGTGCATCCCGGGAGTCTTCTGCATCGCTTCCATCCCTTACCGTCACCAAATATAGACACAAAAAGCTGGAGTAACTCAGCGGGACAGGCAGCATTCTGCTTCTGGAGAGAAGGAATGAGTGATGTTTTGGGTCAAGACCCTTCTTCAGACTTCTCGACTGGAAACGTCACCCAGTCCTTCTCTCCAGAGACGCTGCCTCTCCTGTTGAGTTACTCCAGCTTTTTGAGTCTATCTTCCGTTTAAACCAGCATCTGCAGTTCCTTCTCACACCTTACCATCACCATTTGGTTCCAGACTTCACTACAGGACTTGACAAAGGAGATGAATCCTGGAGGTGAAGAGAAATCCCTGGAGTAAAACTGAATTTAATTGTCATGAAGTGGGGAATATTCTAATGATTGGAATACCTTATGCTAAATGATATTGTTGTAGTTCTTGGAGAATATAATTGCTGGAGCTTACTAAACCAGTAAGTCCAATAATCATAGAAACATAGAAAAATAGAAAAATAGGTGCAGTAGTAGGCCATTCGGCCCTTCGAGCCTGCACCGCCATTCTATTTGATCATGGCTGATCATCCAACTCAGTATCCCGTACCTGCCTTCTCTCCATACCCCCTGATCCCTTTAGCCACAAGTGCCACATCTAACGCCCTCTTAAATATAGCCAATGAACTGGCCTCAACTACCTTCTGTGGCAGAGAATTCCAGAGACTCACCACTCTCTGTGTAAAGAATGTTTTCCTCATCTCGGTCCTAAAGGAATTCCCCCTTATCCTTAGACTGTGACCCCTTGTTCTGGACTCCCCCAACATCGGAAACAATCTTCCAGCATCTAGCTTGTCCAACCCCTTAAGAATTTTCTATAAGATCCCCCCTCAATCTTCTAAATTCCAGCGAGTTCAAGCCGAGTCTATCCAGTCTTTCCTCATATGAAAGTCCTGACATCCCAGGAATCAGTCTGGTGAATCTTCTCTGTACCCCCTCTATGGCAAGAATGTCTTTCCTCAGATTTGGAGACCAAAACTGTACGCAATACCCCAGGTGTGGCATCACCAAAACCCTGTACAACTGCAGTAGAACCTCCCTGCTCCTATACTCAAATCCTTTTGCTATGAATGCTAATCATTGTTGCATCATTAAAGATTCTTCTTCTAGCATGTCAGAAGTGGAGACATTTGCTGGTGATTGCACAATGTTCAATTCCATCCGTAAGTCTACAGCCATTCTGCATGGTGCATGGCCCAGTCAACATTCAGGTATTGCTGATAAATTTCATCTCTGCCACTTAATTGTTTGACATTAACTTTCTTCAACATAAAAGGATCTTACTATCTAACTTTAACACTCAATGTCATTACCATTCTAAGTTCATTAGATTCAATACCCCGGGGGGGGGGGGGGTCACCATTGACTAATAAATTATCTGAATTCGCTTCTTGATATTTCAGCTACTGAAATCAGTTACATAAATATTGTGAGTACAATAACACAAATGATCCAGGGATGATTGGGTTAACATATCGTGAGTGTTTAAAGCCACTGGGCCTGTATTCGCTGGAGTTCAGAAGGATGAGGGGACATGATTGAAACTTATCAAATTGTGAAAGACCTGGATAGAGTAGATGTGGGGAGGATATTTCCTCTTGTGTGAGAGTCTAGGAGCAGAGATCATAGCCTCAGATTAAAAGGACATACCTTTAGAAAGGAGATGAGGAGGAATTTCTTTAGTCAGAGGATCTTTAGACAGAGAATCTGTGGAATTCATTGTCACATCGGGCTGTGGAGGCCAAGTTAATTAACATTTTTAAGGTGGAGATTGACAGATTCTTGATTAGTAAGGGTGTCAGGAGTTATGGGGTGAAGACAGGAGAATGGGGTTGAGAGGGAAGAATAGATCAGCCATGACTGAATGGCAGAGTAAACTTGATGGGCTGTATGGCCTAATTCTGCTACTATAACTTATGAACGTATAAACCTATGGTGCAAAACCCAGTCAACATTCAGGCATTGCTAATAAATTCCGAGGAGCATCTCTGCCATGCATGTGCTTGACATTAACCATCTTCAACGGAAGAGGATCTTACTATTGACTGTCAATATCATTATCATGCTAAGTTCCTCACGATCAATACCCTGGGGGTCACCGTTGACTAGAAATGTATCTGAATTGGCTTCTTAATATGTTAACTACTGAATCAGTTACATAAATCTTGTGACTACACGAACAGTTGGGAATCAAGATTTCCCGCAGTAAACTATTCACATCCAAACTCCCAAGTCCCTTTCCACTACCTACTGAGCACATCAACATGATGGATACACTGCACCTGCATGAACCAGTGCATCCAACCATTCGAGCAAGGCAGCTTGCTTTATTGGCATGTCGTTGCCCTAGGGTGTGCTTGCACCAGAGTACAACACGTCTAAAGTATGACTCATCATTGCTTTCTCAAGGACACGTAGGAATAGCCAATAAAGCCTGGCCTTGGCACAAACATCCACTTCTTGTATATGAGTAAACAAAGATCTATGCCAGTATTGAGCACACAGAAAAAAATCAAGCTGCAGCAAATAAGATAAATGGTAGATTAGCCTAGGGGAATGAATTAAGCATCCAAATAACAATGCAGTGTCTTTCAGTCACAGAGAGGATGACACTACTGAAGTTGGATAAAAGTTATTTTAGAATGATACAGTAAGGACCAGAAATGGGCATGATCAGGGGAATTAGACAGAAGGCCCAAATAGGTGTATAGACCTGGTTTCAGATACTAGGTAGACACAAAATGCTGGAGTAATTCAGCGGGACAGAAGGAGATAAGGAAAGGGTGACGTCTCGGGTTACATAGAAATATAGAAAATAGGTGCAGGAGGAGGCCATTCGGCCCTTCGAGCTAGCACTGCCATTCATTGTGATCATGGCTGATCGTCCACTATCAATAACCCGTGCCTGCCTTCTCCCCAAATCCCTTGACTCCACTAGCCCCTAGAGCTCCAACTAACTCTCTCTTAAATCCATTCTCTTCCTCAGATACAAGGGTTTGAATGGAGACACAGGAACTGCAGATGCTGGAATCTTGATCAAAACACAAAGTGTTGGAAGAATTTGATGGATCAAGCACCAATTTGAAGGGAATGCACAGTTGACATTTCAAGTTGGGACCTTTCTTCAGACCTTCTTCAAGAGGGCTGAATGGTTTGTATCAGTGCTGCAAATATTATTTACAGTAAATTGTGCTAACTTGTGATGTCCTCAATCGTATATCCAAATGCAATCCATTCAGAACTACATCCTCATATAGTCCTGCAATGCACACTGAATGTGAGCTCCCTACCAGTTGCTTCTCTGTCTCCCAAATGCCACAACAACAATCAACATCTCCTCAGCAGCCACGATTGAATGATAAATGCTTACGTTGCTTCAGAACAATTTTTGACAGAGCATTCTCTGAGGAAGGCAGATGCACAAACAGAACAATCTTTATTGACATCATGGAATTAATTCACCATTGAAAAATAAAGTATAATAAATCAAACCCAGAGGATGTTGTGTGCCTGGAATGGGTAGTGGTGGAGGCAGATACAGTAGTGACATTTAACCATATAACCATATAACAATTACAGCATGGAATCAGGCCTTCTTGGCCCTTCCAGTCCGTGCTGATCATTCATTTTCCCCTAGTCCCATCTACCTTGCACTCAGACCATACCCCTCCATTCCCTTCCCGTCCATATACCTATCCACTTTACTTTTAAATGTTAAAATCGATCCTGCCTCCACCACGTTTGCAGGAAGATCATTCCACACAGCCACCACTCTCTGAGTAAAGAAGTTCCCCCTCATGTTACCACTAAACTTCTGTCCCTTAATTCTCATGTCATGCCCTCTTGTTTGAATCTTCCCTTCCCTCAATGGCAACTCTGTCTATCCCTTTCATCATTTGAACACCTCAATCAAGTCCCCCTTAACCTTCTGCGCTCCAAAGAATAAAGACCTAACTTGATCAACCTTTCTCTGTAACTTAGTTGCTGGAACCCAGGCAACATTCTAGTAAATCTCATTTAGGGGACTTTAGAATAGGAACATGGACATGCAGTAAATGGAGGGATATGGATTATATTTCACGTTCAGCACAAATATTATTACCGAATTACCTTTCCAGTCCTGTATTTTTCTATCTTCTATCAGCTGGCTAGGACTTGATTTCTTGGAGCACAAGAGGATGAGGGGTGATTTTATAGGGGTGTATAAGATCATGAGAGAAATGGATAGAGTAAATGCACAGTCTTTTATCCAGAGTAGGGAAATCAAAACCAAAAGACATAGGCTTAAAATGAGGGGGAAACATTTCATAGGAACCTATGGAGTAGCTTTCTTACACAAAGGGTGGTAGATAAATCAAACAAGCTGCCAGAGGAGGTAGTTGAGGTCGGTACTATCACAACATTTAAGAAACATTTAGACTATTACATGGATCGAAAAGGTTTAGAGGGGTAGGGGTCAAATGCTGGCAGGTGGGCCTAGTGTAGATAGGGCATGTTGGTCAGCGCAGGCAAGTTGGGGTGAAGGGCCTGTTTCCACTCTGTATGACTCCAATAGAAATTAATAGAAGGACTAACAGTCCTTCAAATGAGTAACAAGTAGCACCTTAGATTTAATTGGCCTCTTCATCCATAATATTTCTCTTCAGTCTATTGTTTGGGGGAGGAACCCTCTATGACTGTCAGTCGATGTTCAGTAAATTCTGCTACTTGTGCTCTATTAAATGTCGCTCTGGTAAAGGAGGTAATTATACTTGTTTTATACATCCCTATGCTCATGCTAATGAATTAAGGTGAGCTCAACTCCTTTACTGTTTATTCAACGAGAAATGGCTTAAGGTAGATCCACAATATTTGCTATTTAAGATCAGTTTCTCCAAACAGTTACAGTCATTTATTTCATTTGCAACTCATGGTTAAGATTTTTGCTGCATCAATCATACACAATATAGTTTAACAGGTGAACAACTTGCATATCCAACTCTGTAATGGAATTAATTATACGTACCAAAAGCAGTGTGAGGTGGCTTATCTATTAGTTTTTATTTCCTTCTTTATGGCAAATTTGAGGGTGGCTCAGAGCTTCATCTGGTAGAGCTGCTGCCTTACAATGGCAGAGACATATATTGTTGACAGTGTTCTATGTTTACATATTCTATTGTGCTGCAGCAAGTAAGAATGTCATTGTTCTATCTGGGACATATGACAATAAAGCACTCTTGGCTCTTGACATGGGTTTGATCCTAACCCCGGCTGCTGTCGGCGTGGAGTTTGCAAGTTATCCATATGACTGTGTGGGTTTCATGGAGAGCCTCGGTTTCCTCCCACATCCCAAAGACGTGTGGGTTTGTAGCCTCTGTATAATTGCCCTTAACATGTAGGGAGTGGTGATAGAAACATAGAAACATAGAAATTAAGTGCAGGAGTAGGCCATTCGGCCCTTCGAGCCTGCACCGCCATTCAATATGATCATGGCTGATCATCCAACTCAGTATCCCGTACCTGCCTTCTCTCCATACCCTCTGATCCCCTTAGCCACAAGGGCCACATCTAACTCCCTCTTAAATATAGCACTCCCTCTTAAATATAGCAAATATATAAAGTGCAAATAGTGATAATGTGGGAAAACTGAACTAGTGTGAATTGAACAGAGTGGGTTGTACGGCATACTTCCATGCTGTATCTCTGAAACTCAAACTAAAGAAAACTTATTGTGCTCATCTCTACTGAACACCTGAAGAAGCTCATCAGCAAATCACGGAATATTACTGTTCCTACCACCGATAAACCCAATCAACAAATTTAGATGCTTAGAAAGAAAATCTCTCTATGAAACTTCATTCAGTTAACTTATGTACCTATCAGTATCATTTACCAAATTCACCTCTGGGAAACATAATAAGAAGCAATGACATTTCTTGCCAGCTATTTGAGGAAACAATTAAGGAGAAAAAAAAATCAATTTGCAGCATATCCAATGAAACAGTATTCGGATGATTGCCAGTCTCAGTTCAAACACGTATTTAATTGATTAAATCACCCATGATTGAAAGATGTGCTTCCTGTTTTGCCCTTGCCAAGCTAAAATTAATTTCAAGACGATAACTGCACAATTTGTGAGCTCTCCCCTGAGACGCACTGTACTAGAGATGGGTAGAGGTGATTTTCAAGTTTGACCTGAAAGTTCTTTGAAGGCACTAGACCATAGCACTGTGTACACACCGCTGTTCAGAACAGATCTGAGCCAATTAGTGGTGTTTATGGGCCTTAACAGCATGCTGCTGGCTTTGGGAAGAGTCAACCTCCCTTAGAACCAGGCATTGGAGTGTGGGGATGGCAAGAAATTAGTGAAGGGCCAGAAATAGGCAGTGGCATTTCAACCTCCTGAGTCTATGAAAAGAAAACATGTCAATTGCCACAATGATCTCACATCTCCTGTTACATAGGTTCAATCCTGACCTCCGGTGTTGTCTATACATGGTTCGGATTCTCCTTACGATGGTGTGAGTGTCCTCTACATCTCAAAGATGTGAAGGTTAACTGGCCACTGTAACTTGACCCAAGTGGGTGGGTGAGTGGTACAAACTGAGGGGAAATGGTAGGGATGTGAGAAGACTAAAATAGATTCACGTAAGATTAGCATATTTGGGTTTTTCTTGATTCATGCCATTTGTTAAGCAGTAGGGCCTATTTCCATACCCCTGATCCAATGACTCCATTACACTAATCATGCCTGTAAATGGTAATCTAGCATAGACACAAAAAGCTGGAGTAACTTGGAGGGACTGCCAGCATCTCTGTAGAGAAGGAATGGGTGACATTTTGGGTCGGAATCCTTCTTCCGACTGAAAGTCAAGGGAAAGGGAAATGAGAGATACTGTATAGATGATGATATAGAGATATAGAAGAATTAATGAAAGATATGCAAAAAAATGAATGATGAGAAAGGAAACAGGCCATAGTTAGCTGTTTGTTACGTGAAAACGAGAATCAGGTGCGACTTGGGTGGGGGAGGGATGGAGAGTGAGGAAATGCTGAGGTTTCTTGAAGTTAGAGAAATCAATATTCATACCACTGGTCTGTAAGCTGCTCAAGCAAAATATGATGTCTAAGAAGAAACTGCAGATGCTGGAAAATCGACAAAAATGCTGGAGAAACTCAGCGGGTGAGGCAGCATCTATGGAGCGAAGGAGTCTGAAGAAGGGTTTTAAAAACATAGAACATAGAAAAATAGGTGCAGGAGTAGGCCATTCGGCCCTTCAAGCCTGCACCGCCATTCAATATGATCATGGCTGATCATCCAACTCAGTATCCTGTACCTGCCTTCTCTCCATACCCCCTGATCCCTTTAGCCGCAAGAGCCACATCCAACTCCCTCGAATATAGCCAATGAACTGGCCTCAACGACCTTCTGTGGCAGAGAATTCCAGAGACTCACCACTCTCTTTGTAAAGAATGTTTTCCTCATCTCGGTCCTAAAAGAATTCCCCCTTATCCTTATGCTGTGACCCCTTGTTCTAGACTCCCCCAACATCGGGAACAATCTTCCTGCATCTAGCTTGACCAACCCCTTAAGAATTTTGTAAGTTTCTATAAGATCCCCCCTCAATCTTCTAAATTCCAGTAAGTACAAGCCGAGTCTATCCAGTCTTTCTTCATATGAAAGTCCCGACATCCCAGGACGTTTTGTCCCGAAACGTTGCCTATTTCATTCACTCCATAGATGCTGCCTCACTCACTGAGTTTCTCCAGCATTTTTGTCTCCAAGCAAAATATGAGATGCTGTTCCTCTCCATTTAGCCTCACTCTGACAATGGAGAAGACCTAGGACAGCTGATAATCTATAGTAGCTGCTAGTTGGAACATCTGAAATTACATTTTTAAGCAGCCCCCATCCCGCACACCTGTTTTTGTTAATGTGTTGCTTGTGTCACCTCAGAATTATCTAAGATGATCAAATTTAAGGCAAAAAAAATAAATCGCCGGCCATTGAGAACTGCCCATCGCTTTAAGGAACTCTTGTTACAGAAAGAAAAATCTAATTCAAATAACATAAATTGTGAGCTTGACAATAAATGCTCTTGTGCGGTAGCCACAAGGCAAAATCGTACAGCACAGTGTCATCAAAAAAATGAAGGCTTTGAAACAGATTCTGATTGATGACTGGATGACACTGATAAGTGAGTTGCAAGAAGGGGAAACAATGTCATGCCAAGCCTAAAATAGCCAGGCAGAAAATGAAAGAACAAAGAGATTTGTTTGGCAGGGTTAAAGCTTTTACGACACTTCTAAATCAATGTCACAGACTACTGATGACAGAGCTGGTCGAAGGCAATTTGCTCACAAGGAGAAAGCTAAGAACAACACTAATGACTCCTGATTAACATTAACCAAGGGGGGACCAGAAAGCTGTATAATAATTTAAATAACCATATTTGATATTGAGAATCGATGAAGCATTGATCAAAATCCATCCCTTGATGAATGATCGTCTACATCTTTCTTTTCAGTAGTATCGAAACAGAACATTATGTTGCAATGTATAACTCTGTTCCATTATGATTTCAATAATTGAAAATGTATCCATGTTCTTTAGGAATGCTCATTCTCCATTTTGCATTTAATCACATGAGGTTTTATGAAATTAGTCATTAGGTTATGAAATGTTACTCTGAAACTAACTCCTCTTTAAACAAAAAGGGAGATTTGCAATGGAAGGGAGGGGATGCTAATTGAAATATAGAGACAAAGAGACTGCAGATGCAGGAATCCATGGCAAAAAAACAAACTGTTGGAAGAGCTCAGTAGGATTGGCAGCATGGATGGTGGGAAATGTCCTCCACAGATCCTGCCTGTCCTATTGCTCCCCCAGTGTTTTATTTTACAGATGAGAATGAGTAGGTTCTGCTCATTTTGGCAGAGAAAGCGAAAAAGAAGCACATAATTTAAATGCTGGAGTAATGCAGCGGGTCAGGCAGCATCTCTGGAGAGCATGGAGAGGTGATATTTTGGGTTGAGAGCCTTCTTCAGACTGATCGTGGTTTTTCCATGCTTTATAACTCGACAACTCTATGAATGGCAGAGTAAACTCGATAGTGAGGTAAAGATAGAAGAGGTTTGAATTGTGAAGCCAGAGGGAGGAATGCAGGTGAGTGGGGAGGAGGGGAGGGGGAAAGGGGGAAGGGGAGAAATGGTTGTAAGTTCATGGGTGGCACAGGGAAGAGATGGAAAAAAAGGAGAGGGGGGGGGGGGGAGGGGGGGGACTGTTGTTAGTGGGTTAGTTACCTAAAAATGGAGAATTCAATGTTCATATTGTTAGGTTGTAGACTACCCAAGCAGAATATAAGATGCTGCTCCTCTGCTTTGGGTGGGGCCTCACTCTAGCAATGGAGGAGGCCCGGGACAGAAAGGTCAGTACACACATCTACATGTTGAGAGAATAGAAAGCTCTGAGATACAGAGGGATCAGGGTGTTTGGATGCATGATTCACGAGAAGCCAGTGTTCAGGTACAGCAGGTAATTAAGGACGCTAACAGAATGCTATCATTGATTGTTCAGAGAATTGAATGTATTAGTAGGGAGGTTTCGCTTCAATTAGACAGGGGATTGGTGAGAACATAATTGAAGAACCGTGTGCAGTAATGATATCCTCTTAAACTCATCTGTTAAACTACAGCTTCAAGAAATCTCTTAACTGCGGTGCAGTATGTGGTTGGTTTTGGCCATATTCCAGTTGTTCGTCACCCTCTGTGTAAAATAAATACTTCAGTTTTAACCCTGATCCTGTTCAATATCCGACATTGTGAGCCTGGCTAGATTAATTTTCTCTTATTAAATGGTCGCTTTTCGCAGATATTCTTGTTAACACCAACTTTCATTGGGCTCGTGGGTTTCCCCATGTCCTGCCAATGATTTATAGATCAATCATCATGCAATCCGACACAACATTGAAAACTGCTGGTGCAATTTTGTTTCTTCATCCTTCCTCATCCATGGTTCATCACTCACTCTTCGTGGACAAGCTTAATGACTCTTTTGGGAACGTGGCCTTTCAGTCACTTGAAGAAACTGAGATATTGAAATATGTGGAGCAAATAATCAAAAGATATATGTTTCCTGCTGGGCTTGCCAGTAAAAGGCTAGTGTATGAAACATCAATTATTCATGTGTTCCCATTTCAATTCCCTCGCTAAGTTCTGAGTGCATTAGCAATGGAGGTTGAGAGCGGACAGAATCTCCCTCTCCCAATCTGACCTGCTCAACAGGTGTCAGGGGCTACGGGGAGAAGGCAGGAGAATTGGGTTGAGAGGGAAGGATAGATCCGTCATGATTGAATAGATTGGGTAAACGCGTGGAGTCTCTTGTCCAAAGTAGACGTTTCAAGAACCAAAGGACATTAGGTTAAGGTGAAGGGGGAAACATTTAATAGGAATCTTAGGGGTAACCTTTTCACACAAAGGGTGGTGGGTGTATGGAACGAGATGCCAGAGGTGGTGGTTGAGCCAAGGACTGTTGCAAGGGTTAAGAAACAAATTAGACATGTACATTTGTAGGACAGGTTTAGAGGGATATGGACGAAATGAAGATAGATGGGACATGATGGTTGATGTGGGCAAGTTGGGGCAAAGGGCCTGTTTCCTTGCTCTATGACTCTATGAATGGTGGAGTAGCCTTGATGGGCCAAATGGCCTAATTCTGCACCTATGACTTATGAATGTATGAACTTATGAACGTATGAAAATCTCCAATTGGTTGGTTGAATGCATCTCAGGGATAGCTATCCTTTGCCCTATACCACCTATACCAATATGCTTGGCTGTGGCATTAGAATTTCAGAAAAGTATTGTAGTGTCCATTTCGAGGGAGAAGGGCAAAGTGATCCAGATAAAATAGTCTGTTTAAGAAAGAACTACAAATGCTGGAAAAACTTAAGGTAGATAAAAATGCTGGAGAAACTCAGTGGGTGAGGCAGCATTTATGGAGTGAAGGAAAAGGTGACGTTTCGGGTGAAGACCCATCCTCAGACTGATGTGGGGGTGGTGGGGGCGGGAGGAAGAAAGGAAGAGGCGGAGACAGTGGGCTGTGGGAGAGCTGGGAAGGGGAGGGGAAAGAGGGAGAAAGCAAGGCCTACCTGCAATTGGAGAAGTCAATGTTTATACAGCTGGGGTGTAAACTACCTAAGCGAAATATGAGGTACTGCTCCTCCAATTTATGGTGGGACTCACCCCCACATGAGTCTGAAGAAGGGCTCAACCCGAAACGTCACCTTTTCCTTCGCTCCATAGATGTGCCTCACCCGCTGATGAAATCCCGCATCCAGCATTTCATCATGATGCAGGATTTCATCAAATTTATACCAGAAAGATTACATTAATTTAGCTATTAAATCACTCTATACAAGGCAAATTTTAATGATGCTTATGATTTTTATCACTTATCACCTGATTAGATGGTTTTCTGATGTCCCAAGTTGTCGCAGCAGAACGTGAGTAGTGGTGCCCCTTTGCTCATGTGTGAAACGTGTCATGTGTGAACCGTTTTTATATTTATTGTCTCTTTTTTTATTGTTTATATTTTGTGTTTAAGCTTTCCATTGAAATACTGAATAATGAATAGAACTTAAAATCATGAAATAAAAATCCAGTTTGTTCACCTATTTTAGCGATGTCTCATTCTGTAGTCCCTCCTGTTGCCAACGGGGTTTTTCGCACTCATCACGATTTATTTTTTAATTCAAACAACGCGATTATAATGACCCTGGCGTGAACTACGTGCCACGTGGTGAGTTAAGTGCTGACATTTTGTAAGGGAGCTTCGAAATCAGTAAGTCTCCCATATGTCTTATATGTTTTATATATTTTTTAAAAATTCTCATTTAATTTTTCAAACTTAGAAAGTATTCAATTTTGGTCAAATTTTTGGTAAAATTTGATGACAAATTAGCTCAAAGGACCATAGGTAGGCCCATTTTTAATTGTGTGGTATTTCATTATGATTTAATAACTTTCAAATTTGGCCAACCATGTCACAGGTTGGTCCCCTTATTTATGGAAACACGTATATCCATGCACAAGATTGGACAAATGTGGAGATATCAAACTACACCTCACCCCAGTCTTCATTTGACATAAAATTTGATCCTTACTTATATCGCTCAAATTTAGTTTAACATGATGATTTTCTCATAGCATATTTTTGGGCATGTCAATAACGTTAAATCCAATGTCAATCCATTTTTGTGTAGTTCAGTTTAGTTTAGAAATACAGTGAGGAAACAGGCCTTTCGGTCCACACCAACCAGCGATCCCTGCACACCAACACTATCCTGCACACATGAGGGAGAATTTACAATTTTATCAAACCAATTAACCTACAAAACCTAGATGTCTTTGGAATGCGGGAAGAATCCTACGCAGGTCATCAGGAGAAGGTACAAAATCCGTACAGACACCACTAGTAGTGAGAATGGAACCCGTGTCCCAGGCACTGTAACGCAGCAACTCTACCACATGCCACCCAGTCAAAGATAGGGTGCAAATGTAAGAAAAGGATAGAAGAAGTTACCATTCAGCCACTGAAGCTCACCCTGTCAATCATAAAAAATATAACTGATCTTTCATCTTAGTGCCACATGCTTGCTTCCCTTTATATCTACAATTCTAAAATTCTATCGATCTCTAACTTAAATATCATCAGCGACTGAGCATGAGATAAGCTGGAAAGAGTGCAGAAAGGATTCACGAAGTTGCCTCAGCAATAGGGAGAGACTGTGCAAGACAGGACATTATTCCCTGGGCCGCAGGAGTCTAAGGGTTAATCTTATAGGGGTGTATAAAAGATGGGGAATTGATAGGGTGAATGCACAGAGTCTTCTACCCAGGGTAGAGAAACCAAGAACCATAGGTTTAAGGTGAGAGGGGATAGATTTAATAGGAACCTGAGGCACAACTTTTTCACACAAAGGGTGGAATGAACTCGCAGCAAAGGTAATCGAGGCAGATACAATAATACCATTTAAAAGTCACTTGGAGAGATGCATGGATCGGAAAGCTTTCGAGGGATATGGATCAAATGCAGGCTAACGGGCTTAGATGAGGTATCTTGGTCGGCATGGAAGAATTGGACGGAAAGGCCTGTTTCCGTGCTGTATGACTATGACTCCTAGCAGAAAATTCTGAAGATTCACCATTCTCTGCATGAATTATATTATTCTTCTCTTTGTGCTAAATGTTCATTCTCTTCGCGTTCATTTCAACGAGATCAGGTCCATTTTGTTTCATCTCTCCCCATTGGACAAATCCGTCAAGAATCAACATGTTGTACCTTCATTGCATTCCCGTTAGTTCAAGCATTTCTTTCATTAGACACAGGAAAAGTAGCCAATATTCCATTGAGGAATTTTCCATATTCAAGGGCGGCACGGTGGCGCAGTGGTAGAGTTGCTTACCAACATATCCTTTGTTCCATTGTACAACATATCCATTTCCATGTTCCTGATGTTGGGGGAGTCCAGAACCAAGGGCCACAGTTTAAGAATAAGGGGGAAGCCGTTTAGATCGGAGATGAGGAAAAACTTTATCACGCGGCGGGTTGTGAATCTGTGGAATTCTCTACCTCAGAAGGCAGTGAGGGCCAATTCTCTGGAAGCTTTCAAGGGAGAGCTAGATAGGGCTCTTAAAGATAGCAGAGTCATGGAGAGAAGGCAGGAACGGGGTACTGATTGTGGATGATCAGCCATGATCATATTGAATGGCAGTGCTGGCTCGAAGGGCTGAATGGCCTACTCCTGCACATATTGTCTATAACAGGTTAAACCTGTCATTTTCAGTAACAAGACGTTTACTCTAAGCTATAAGACCTTTATGTTAGTATTAAAGCCTTGGGCATTGCTAGATACAAATACGTAATTTTCACTGTGGTCCTGTGGATGCCACAGTGGCGCAGCGGTAGAGTTAGTGCCTTAAAGCCACTGAGACTCGACTTCAATCCTGACTAGGGGCACTGTCTGTACAGAGTTTGTACGTTCTTCCTGTGATCACGTGGGTTTTCTCCGGGAGCTCCGGTTTCCTCCCACATACCAAATACGTGCAGGCTCGTAGGTTAAGTGGCTTCTGTAAATTGTCCCGAGTGTGTAGGATAGAACTAGTGTATGGGTGATTACTGGTCAGCGCAGACTCATTTCCACATTGCATCTCTAAAACTAAAACAACGTCACCTCCAATAGGACAGACTTGTCCTTTAAAATGTAAGACTTTTACATTAACATTGAAACATTGGGCATTGCTGGATACCAATAGTTTTTACCCTTTGTGAGCCTGTAAATGATTGCAGATTGCAAACGTGTTTGTAAACAGCAGCAAACGTGTACAGAGCAGACAACCTTCTTGTATAGACGGAACAGAAGCTCTGCTTTCCAGATGAGGCGACAGCTGATTTTTTTTGTCGAGTCAGTCCTGACAGCATGGTGCCTGAAGAAAAAAATACGCACATTACGGTTTGTGAAGACACAATGAATCAAGATGAAAAGATGAACATGCTTTTGTTGTAACAAGACTCTGCACAATTAGCCAGTCTAAGAAATCAGCAATCCTTACAAAGAAAGAATTGTTGATTTCTTAGATTTAATATTGTACAGCAACGTGCAGTAAATGAGGAACGCACAGGGGCGTGGCGTAGAACATATTATTTTACACCAAGATCTCAAGTGGTCTGGAAGGGGCCAATATTTGAGCCATATCAAAAATCAATTGAAATCTAATTTTGGGGGGGGGGGGGGGGGTTTCATGTTGAGGCATGATTTGCATTATGGCTAATTCCTAGGGAAAGTAATCTAATGGTGCCACTTACTTTCCAGGTAAAGTATACTCCAAGTACTGACTAGCTCCACCAATGCCTCAGAAGACATTATCCATTTCTAGTGTGGTACTAATTGGCAACAATAACAAAATTGTGAATGAAAAAATATCGTCAATGAAGAACCACCAGGGCTTAATATGTTACATCAAGGAATGATTGAAAAAAAAAATGTCAGAACTAATGGCTGAAGAACTCAACTTGATTTCACTATTAGTTTGGGTATCACGGGTTTCAAGATGGTAACCTATATGCATGGATGCCTTTGTAGTGCAAATGACACTATCGATCATATTAGAATGGTTGGATGGTGTTCCAATGTATCAAAGTGTATAGATGAGACAAACAATGAGGACTGCATTGTGGCGCAGCAGAAAAGCTGCCTTACAGAGCCAGAGACCCAGGTTCGATCCTGACTACGGGTACTGTCTGTATAGAGTTTGCATGTACCCTTGTGGCTGTGTGGGTTTTCTCTGCGTACTTCCGTTTCCTCACACATTCCAAACATGTGCAGATTTGTAGGCTAATTGGCTTCTGTAAATTGTCCCTAGTGTGTAGGATAGAACTAGTGTAGGGGTGATCGCTGGTCAGTGACGACTCAGTGGGCCGTCTGGTCAGTTTCCATGCTGTATGTCAAAACATAACTAAACCGAACTAAACCGAACTAAACAGTTGGCCCGATCAAACAGACCCCTCAGTCTCAAGTTGTCATGATTTGCCTAATCAAATGAGATCAAACAGGCCCATTGGCCAAAGGAAACAGGACCTTTAGCCACAGTTGAGCCGAAGGTTCTGTTTCCATGCGGTACGGCTCAGTCCTTAACATCACAGAGACTGCTGATTTGATCAAGCATGGATAACAGATGACAATCATACGAATAGTGCCTGATGCTAAGCAATGCAGTAGGGATTCAGTCCCTCGCACCAGCAAGCAGCCTATTTATAAGTACATGTTCCAGGTGCAGGATTAGGCCATTCGGTCCATCATGTTTACTCCATCATTCAATCATAGCTGATCTATCTTTTTCTCACCTCCATTCTCCTGCCTTCTCCCCTTAATCCCTGACACCCTCACTCACAACCCATCCCTGGCACCCCTCATCTCTATCCCCCATACTATTTCAAAGATTAGTGAATGATTTACAATAGTGATTGGAGTAAGATGCGAGTAAGTCCTGCAACGGACAACATGATGGTTTCTGAAGTCTATATGGACAAGAGTTTCAGTAGGGAGGATTCTGTTTATGGGTTTCAAGTTTTAGCATAATTATATATTGGTTACCAATGCCCCAGAAGGATAATGTAAGAGGGACAATGAGAGATGATATATGAACTAGCTGCATTGCTAAGCCTTATATGATGATGTGGCACAATGAGTACAATGGATATCCAGTATTCTCACAGCCCTGTACTCCAATTCCTCAGGGCTTAACATGTTGCATCAAGGAAAGATTGGAAAAAATAATAGCATTTCAGAGCTAATGGCTGAAGGACACAACTTTAGTTTTGGTATCACAGGTTTCAACATAGAAACATAGAAACATAGAAATTAGGTGCAGGAGTAGGCCATTGGGTCCTTCGAGCCTGCACCGCCATTCAATATGATCATGGCTGATCATCCAACTCAGTATCCCGTACCTGCCTTCTCTCCATACCCTCTGATCCCCTTAGCCACAAGGGCCACATCTAACTCCCTCTTAAATATAGCCAATGAACTGGCCTCAACTGCCCCCTGTGGCAGAGAGTTCCAGAGACCCACCACTCTCTGTGTGAAAAAAGTCCTTCTCATCTCGGTCCTAAAGGATTTCCCCCTTATCCTTAAGCTGTGACCCCTTGTCCTGGACCTCCCCAACATCGGGAACAATCTTCCTGCATCTAGCCTGTCCAACCCCTTAAGAATTTTGTAAGTTTCTATAAGATCGCCTCTTAATCTCGTAAATGCTAGAGAGTATAAACCGAGTCTATGCAGTCTTTGTTCATAAGACAGTCCTGACATCCCAGGAATCAGTCTGGCGAACCTTCTCTGCACTCCCTCTATGGCAATAATGTCCTTCCTCAGATTTGGAGACCAGAACTGTACGCAATACTCCAGGTGTGGTCTCACCAAGACCCTATACAACTGGAGTAGAACCTCCCTGCTCCTATACTCAAATCCTTTTGCTATGAAAGCTAACACACCATTTGCTTTCTTCACTGCCTGATGCACCTGCATGCCTACTTTCAATGACTAGTGTACCATGACACCCAGGTCACGCTGCATCTCCCCTTTTCCTAATCGGCCTCCATTTAGATAATAGTCTGTTTTCCTATTTTTGCCACCAAAGTGGATAACCTCACATTTATCCACATTATACTGCATCTGCCAAACATTTGCCCACTCACCCAGCCTATCCAAGTCACCTTGCAGTCTCCTAGCATCCTCCTCACAGCTAACACTGCCCCCCAGCTTCGTGTCATCCGCAAACTTGGAGATATTGCCTTCAATTCCCTCATCCAGATCATTAATGTATATTGTAAATAGCTGGGGTTCCAGCACTGAGCCTTGCGGTACCCCACTAGTCACTGCCTACCATTGTGAAAACGACCCGTTTACTCCTACTCTTTGCTTCCTGTTTGCCAGCCAGTTCTCTATCCACATCAATACTGAACCCCCAATGCCGTATGCTTTAAGTTTATATACTAATCTCTTATGTGGGACCTTGTCGAAAGCCTTCTGGAAGTCCAGATACACCACATCCACTGGTTCTCCCCTATCCACGCTACCAGTTACATCCTCGAAAAATTCCACAAGATTCGTCAGACATGATTTACCTTTCGTAAATCCATGCTGACTTTGTCCAATGATTTCACCACTTTCCAAATGTACTGCTATCCCATCTTTAATAACTGACTCTAGCAGTTTCCCCACTACCGATGTTAGACTAACTGGTCTGTAATTCCCCGTTTTCTCTCTCCCCCCCTTCTTAAAAAGAGGGGTTACGTTTGCTTCAAGACGGCAACTTGTATGCAAACAAAGGATAACCAAAGGTAACCAAACCAAAGATAAATTCCTCTCCCATTAGGAATGACTAAAATCCACCAAGACTTCATAATGCCTTCTTTACCCTTCGGGCTTTAATAATCGCTTCAGTTTTATTTCAAGATAATTCAAATGTTAATTTTGTTTGAGTTTTATAGCTGTAGTATGGAATAAGATGCTTTAGCTAATGGACTCCACTCTAACCAGCAATCAACTGTTCATACAAGTTCTATTTTATTCCACGTTCACATCCATTCCCTACACATTAGTGACGATTTTGCAGAGACCAACGAACCTACATATTTGCGCATCTTTGAGATGTGGGGAGGATACTGGAGCACCCTGAGGAAATCCACACGGTCACAGGGAGAACATGCAAACTCCACAAAATCAGCACCTGAGGTAAGAATTGAACCTGGGTCTGTGGTGCTGTGAGACATCCACTCTACCAGCTGTGCCACTGCGACACTTACTTCTCTAACTTTGATTACTATCCTTTAATTCTTGATGTTGTACGTATCATGAAGTCCTTAAAATATGTATTTTCCAAAACAGCTTTATAATAGGTTTTCTTTAATGTTCCTTTGTCATCAGTGCCCATGAATGGACCTACAAAACACGCCTAGCCTGCATCTATCTCAATGAAAAGTAAAGCCCCATAGGAAGGATTCCTAAACAGTGTCTATTATGATATATCACAAAATCATAAAAATCGTTGCTGGTGAATCTGATTTATGTAGATGTGAAGCTTTCATTCTTAATTCAACCAAGTTACCGTACTGGGAATACAGATTAAACTATTACCAAAGCATTGGAAAATTAATTTGAGGAGCCTCAACAATAAAGAATCTAATCAGAGAGTCTATAGGGATCTTGTGTACATGCAAATCCAAGGAAGTAAATACAGGCAATAGGGACATTTACCGACTTGGGGAATCAGCTTTGGTTGCACCAGAAATAACATTATGAAATTCTGATGGTTAAATTGCAATAATAAGATTTTGAAGTTGTACTTTATGAGAACTGTTGCCAAAAATGTGACTACAACTTTCTAGATGTATTAAAATGCGGTTGCCGACAATAGTCGTACAAAACCTCAACCCCAGAAAAATAGCAAAATTGACTGTAAACAAGTTTTCAACAGTATCTGTGTAGGTTCCACCCAAAACTGTGTTAAACTGTGGTCTGTGAAGGCCCAGATAGTAGGCTGCTGGTTTACTGAGCACAGCAATTGCAGAGGGGTGACAGCCCTCAGAACCACTCCATCCATGGCAGGCAGACAGCAGCAACACTGAGCATGGAGAGAGCGCCAAGATTCTCTGAGACAGCCAAGGTGACATTGAAGTGCTGACAAATGCCAGAGGGGAAAACAGACACAAGCTAGTAAACACATTCTTACAATGGCAAAGGTACAGGCGCGGTCCTAACACAAACAGACTGACACTCACACACCTACAGCATACATAAATTAGATCTATAAATGTATATGCAAATATTAAAAGGTTAATCATTTCATTTTCTGCATTTTGACAGAGGTGGAATGGGCCAACACAGTGGCACAGCGGTAGAGTTGCCGCCTTACAGCGCCAGAGACCCGGGTTCAATCCTGACTAGGGGTGCTGTCTGTACAGAGTTTGTATATTCTCCCTGTGACCACTTGTATTTTCGCCGGCTGCTCTGATGTCGTCCCACATTCCAAAGAAGTGTAGGTTTGTAAGTTAATTGGCTTCAGTAAGTTGTAAAATTATCCCTAGTGTGTGTGAGTTACTGTATGGGGTGATCAGTGGTTGGCGTGAACTCGGTGAGCCAAAGGGACTGTTTCTGCGCTGTATCTCTAATGTATCTAACGTCCAAAGTCTAAAGAACTGCCAGGAATAACAGGGATGCCACTTGGCTGGGAGTATTCCTCATGTACAGGGTATCTTCAGGGAAGAGAGAAGTTCCTCCTCCTTCTGGATCTCTGAGGAACTGATTTTAAAACGTTCATTTAATACTTTGAACACAATGAAATGAAAGCACTGGGAGAATCATGCGCAGTGTCACATGAGCTTTTTGATACTGGCTTGCAAAGTGTCATGTTGTGAAACAAATGGCCTTTAAATGTAGAACGCAGTAGGTTCTGCTTCCTATTTTATTGTTACGGTCAAGAGACAGTCAGTTTTTGGACAAACGCTTTAATTTCCATTTGTAAAGTTCTAACATGTATTGTACAATGACTGGCATCGTTAGGTGTGCCTATGGTACTGATAACATTGATCCTGACCAGATGGGCATGGTCCAGTTTCACATTAGCAGTTTCATCCAGGAATAATGGCAACAAAATTGACTCCAGTTTGGACTGCATTGTGCTGAAAGCTCCAGCCACAGGCCATCGAAATTTTCTACATTTATTATTACATCCTTCGCCCAAATGTCAGAGTAAGAATGTCTACAAGAACAAATTGAATGATGTGCTATATTCACTATATTTTGATGTAATTAAGTTGTTTGATGTTGAATGAATGATGACCTCCACCATCTTATGCCTTCTTGTTCACCCTGAAAACTTCAGGGTCATGCACGGTGGCACAACGGAAGACAATAGACAATGGACAACAGGTGCAGGAGTAGGCCATTCAGCCCTTCAAACCAGCACCACCATTCAATGTGATCATGGCTATCATCCCCAATCAATACCCCGTTCCTGCCTTCTCCCCATATCCCCTGACTTCGCTATCTTTAAGAACCCTGTCTAGCTCCCTCTTGAAAGTATCCTGAGAACCGACCTCCACCGCCCTCTGAGGCAGAGAATTCCACAGATTCACAGTTATGAGAAAAAGTGTTTCCTCGTCTCTGTTCTAAATGGCTTACCCCTTATTCTTAAGGGGTATAGAGTTGCTGCCTTACAATGGCAGAGATCTGGGTTCAATCCTGACTACGGGTGTTGTCTATCTGGTATTTATTCATTCTCCCTGTGCATTTGTGGACTTTTTTGGGTGCTCCAGTTTCCTCCCAAACTCCAAAGATGTACAGGTTTGTGGCTTTGGTAAAATTGTAAATTGTCCCTAGTGTGTAGGATAGTGCTAGTGTACGGGATGATCACTAATCGGTGCGGACTCTTCTTCTCGCGAATGAAACATAAACCAAAGGAATAGTTACAGCTCAAGCCGGGTGTTGAGAAGCCAGGTTGTTGTCTCTGCATCAATATCTGCCAGGCCCTGAGCTCCATTTGGTGGGTGGTAGAGCGGGCACCCAGAGATGACATGGTTGGCTGTCTGTTGTTCTGCTCCGCATTCACAGTCTGGGCTCTGGTGGAGTCCCCATCTCCACATGCTGGCATTGAAACGCCCAACTCCTGTACGAAGTCTGTTGAGCTTCACCCATGCTCCTCTGGTGCGGACTCATTGAGCTGAAGGCCCTGAGTCCACACTGTATCCTTAAAGTAAAGTCTAAAGCTCTTCTGTTCCTCTTCCTATCTTTGGAAGCCAAGACTGCCCTTCACTGGGTGTCAGTGAATATGTACTCTACCAATTCATCCTAAGTTAGGAGACAAGATTGGAGAGGAGTTGATTGGTAAATGCCAGAGATGCACCCAAAATGATCCTTATTCTGCCAGCCTCATGCAAATAAGCTGACCTTTTGCTAACCAGACAAACTCCAAGATCCATAATTTAAGGATCTTTTGTGCAAATGAAATTCAGCCACTTGTAATATTTGCCAAAAGCTGTTTTGGGTTGTATAGCCAGCCATTGGAAAGCATTTCTGTTGTGACATTATGTTTTCATAAATATAGAAACATAATGAGAGGGGGAAATAACAGTAATAAATGTACAGAAAATAATTCCACAATATCAGTGCATTGTGTGTCCTATGACATGGCTTCATATTGAATAAGCTGATTGATGCGAAGAAAATGTCTGTGAACACAGATACTGTATTATCCAATCGACAAATTTCCTGCTGCATAATAGCATTATCTCGATAATCAACTTGCCATCGCTGTTTTAGGGAGATAAATTATATCAATACAACTCTTTCCTAATCTTCATCTGTGAGGTTTATCCTGAAGCTAATACTGTTGTTCATATCATGAGGAAGCATCACTTAATACCTGAAGATATGGCAGACGGTCACTAATTTTCCCAGAATGGAAATATCAACTACTAGCAGACATACAGTACCTTTAAGGTGAGATGGACACATTTTAAAGGAGAACGTGACTAAAGAAGTTGGGAGGTAAACTAAAATGCTGGAGAAACTCAACAGGTGAGGCAGCATCAATGGAGTGAAGGAAATGGGCAACGTTTCGGGTCAAAACCCTTCTTCAGACTGATGTGAGGGTGGGGGGGGGGGGGAAGAAGAAAGGAAGGGGAGGAGCCAGTGGGCTGAGGGAGAGCTGAGAAGGGGAGGAGAAAGTAGGGACTATCTGAAATTAGACAAGTCAATGTTCATACCGCTGGGGTATAAACTGCCCAAGTGAAATATGAGGTGCTGCTCCTCCAATTTACAGTGGTCCTCACTCTGGCCATGGAGGAGGCCCAGGACAGAAAGGTTGTATTTGGAATGGGAGGGGGAGTTGAAGTGCTGAGCCACTGGGGGATCAGGTTGGTTATTGCGAACCGAGCGGAGGTGTTGGGCGAAGCGATCGCCAAGCCTGCGCTTGGTCTCACCGATGTAGGGCAGCTGACACCTAGAGCAGCGGATGCAATAGATGAGGTTGGAGGAGGTGAAGGTGATCCTCTGCTGCACCTGGAAAGACTGCTTGGGTCTTTGAATGGAGTCAAGGGGGGAGGTAAATGCGACAAGTGTAGCATTTCTTGCGGTTGCAAGGGAAAGTGCCCAGAGAGGGGGTGGTTCGGGCGGGAAGGGACAAATTGCCCAGGGAGTTATGGAGGGAGCGGTCTCTGCGGAAAGCAGACAGGGGAGGAGATGGGAAGATGTGGTGAGTGGTGGGATCACGTTGGATGTGGCAAAAATGTTGGAGGATTATTTGTTGTATGTGACGGCTGGTAGTGTGGAAGGTGAGGACAGGGGGGAATCTGCCCTTGTTTTAAGTGGGGGGATGGGGAGTGAGAGCAGAGTCACAGGCTATAGAAGAGACCCTGGTGAGAGCCTCATCTGTAGTTGAAGACGGGAACCCCTGTTCCCTGAAGAATGTGGACACCTCCGATACCCTGGTGTGGAACACCTCATCCTGGGTGCAGATGCGGCGTAGAGGAGGAATTGGGAGTAGGTTCTCCTCCCCTTCCCAGGATGAGGATCTTGCCACATCTTTCCATCTCCTGCTTTCCGCAGAGACTGCTTCGCCGAACACCTCCGCTCGGTTCGTAATAACCAACCTGATATCCTGGTGGCTCACCACTTCAACTCCCCCTCCCATTCCAAATCCGACCTTTCTGTCCTGGGCCTCCTCCATGGCCAGAGTGAGGACCACCATAAATGTGAGGAGCAGCACCTCATATTTTGCTTGGGCAGTTTGCACCCCAGCGGTATGAACATTGACTTCTCTAATTTCAGATAGTCCCTACTTTCTCCGCCCCTTCTCAGCTCTCCCTCAGTCCACTGGCTCCTCCTCTTCCTTTCTTCTTCCTGCCCCCCCCACCCTCACATCAGTCTGAAGAAGGGTTTTGCCCCAAAATGTTGCCTATTTCCTTCGCTCCATAGATGCTGTTTCACCCGCTGAGTTTCTCCAGCATTCTTGTCTACCTTCAATTTTCCAGCATCTGTAGTTCCTTCTTAAACAGAGAAGCTGGGAGGTCATGTTGCAGTTATATAAGACGTTAGTGAGGCCATATTTAGAGTATTGTGCTCAGTTCTGGGCAGCATGTTATGGGAAATCCAATGTTGTTAAATTGGAATGAATGCAGAGGATATTTACAAGGATGTTGCCAGGATGCGAGGGTCTGAGCTATAGGGAGAGTTTGAGCAGGCTTTCCTTGAGCACAGACGGATGAGGATGTATAAAATTATGAGAGGAGTAGATCAGGTGGACGCACAAATTCTCTTGCTCAGAGTGGAATAAGGAGGGAGAAGGAGGGAGAAGGAATGGAGACAACTTTTAAGAAGCCAGACAACTTTTAAGAAGCCAGAGATGCACGGCTGTGAAGCTCGGTGGACATTTAACATTGCCGGTCGGTTATTCTTGGTTCTGAAAAGTACTGCATACATTTTTTTTCCCCAATGAGCCAATGAAATTCACCGGTCAGCACCGGCTACAACTTACAAGAACCTACGGTACCTTCGACCTCCTGGCGACCCACCTACGGCACCAGAATTCTCGCTCCTCTCCATGGCGGCTTCATTCTAGTCGCCGCTAATTTTTCAACATGTTGAAAAATTTGCAGCGACCATGAGGCCGTGACTAGTTCCCAGAATGCGGGAACTCCTCAGGACCATGAAGGTGACTCCCCGGCAACCACCCGCGAACATGTGGCGACCATGCTGCGACTGCATAGTCTCCTGCAGTCACCTAAAAAGTCGCCTAAGTGGGGCAGGCCCATTAGACTGTATATTGGTGCATAAATATGCAGAGAATGGAATGATATATGGATAATGTGCAGACAGATGGGATTAGTTTAATTTGGCATTGGGTTCAATATAGACATCATGAGTCATTCTATATTGTTCTATGTTCAAGAATTAGGTCTATATTTTTAAAAATCTGAAGGCCTTCATATTTACTCAATACATTGTGCCATTTTCATTGTGCCAAAAATCGTTATTTGTTATTATGCAATTGTTTGGGTCCATGAATAATACAGGCCTTCAGCACACTGAGGAATTCATGATAACTTTTTAAAATGTAATGCGTGAATTACAGGTTACAAATGCTGCTTTTATCATGTTCAATCCAAAGAAAGGTGAAATTATATTGACCACAATAGAAAACAAATTAAATTAAAAAAACAACAAATCATTCCCTGACAAAAATGTCCTCTTTGATGCAAATTGGTTTCTCAATTACTTGTTTTCCCCAAGTATGAAAAGAAATTGTCAATAAACGGCGAATGAATTAAAGCAGAAACTTAAAAATCACTTGGAGTGTTTTGGGAGGAAAGACGAGAGATAATAACAAGGGAAATACTGAATGAATAAAACCGCACAAGTGGACAGGAAAACTTGGGTTAAGGATCTCACGAGAATCCCTCCTCGGCTCACAGGTTATGACTCAGTGCTCCTGACAGCATTAGCAGCTTTCACAAAGGGTCTACTGGTGCTGGATTATGCATGCGTGATATATTTAAATGAGGGCACTGGTAGCAGCTTTTTTTGTTTCACATTCGCCGCCAGAACTCACAGCCAGCTTCAAATTCCCCATTAAAACCTAGATTTTACTTTCCGAATGATCCAGCCAAATGTTTTTTTATGTCTTAGCTGTAAACCTACAGGTCTCAGGAAGGGTAGGCTACTCCAGACTACAATTAAGCGGCCAAGCATATCTGGATGTTCTGACACATCTTCGTCATTAATAAGTCAAGAGTCAAGAAAGTTTTATTGTCAAGTGTCCCAGATCGAACATTGAAATTCTTACTTGCTGCTGCACAAAAGAATATGTACACATAATACACTGTAAACAATATGATAAACAAGAGAGGAGGAAAAACTGAGGACAATTGATTTTAGGGGCACACAGATGCAGCTTCAGACCAATGCTGTCTGCTGTAAGAGTGCCTAAAGACAGCTGGGTGGATGTTTAAGGTCACCCTTTCATTCAATTGCAATGTCTCTGCTTCCTTCCAGGCTAATACATACATACAATGCAATACAATACCATTTATTGTCATTTGAACCTCATTGAGGTTCAAACGAAATTTAGTTTCTGCAGTCATACAAAAAAGAAAAGAACCAAGATACAACACGATTTACACAAACATCCATCACAGTGAATCTCCTCCTCACTGTGATGGAAGGCAAAGTCTTATCTCTCCCCTGCACTCCCCATTCTCCTCCCGATGTCAGAGTCAAAGCCCCCCGGCGGGCGATGGTAAATAAGTCCCGCGGCCATTCAGGCCGCGCCGGGCGATGCAAGGCCGCGCTCCGGGGCTTGATGTCGGAGCCCCCGGCGGGCGCTAGCAAGTCCCGCAGCCATTAAAGCCGCGCCGGGCGATGTAAGACTCCGCTCCAGATCATTTTCAACCCCGCAACTCGGGCGGGAGAAGTTGCCGAAAAGCGGTCTCCCACCAGGGACCCGCGAGCTCCCGGTGTTACCGTCCACTGGCCTGCAGCTGGAGCCTCCGAATCTCCAGGGGTCGGGCAGCAGCAGCGCGCCACCACAGCTCCTCCCGTTCCGATGCCAACCAGCTCCACAATGTGAGTAGTGCGTAGGCTCCGCGACTGGAGCCCCAGGTCCGGTTGGAGGCCGCTCCACGGTACTAGGCCCCAACAACAATGGAGACCCGACAGAGAAAAGGTCGGGTCCTCCATACAGGGAAAAGATTTTTAAAGTTTCCCCCACCCTGCTCCCCACTCCCCACCCCCCCACCAATACCCAGCTAAAAAAAAACCCACTATAACTACACTCAAACGAGACAAAAAATAAAAAAGACAGACAGACTGCAGAGGCCGCTGTGACGAGAGTGGGTTGACAAATGGGTTGCAGCAAGTGATGGATTTTAGCCCAGTCTATCACAGGCACAACCCTCCCCACCATCAAAAGCACCTACATGTATATATGTATCAGGTACTTAGGTGCCATGTTACTGTACTTACTTCGAACAAAAATAAATAAATAAATAAATAAAGCACCTACATCAGGTACAGACTCAAGAAGCCAAACTCTGTCAACAAGGATCGCCATCATCCAAGCCGTGCCCTCTTCTCAGTGCTACCGTCAGGCAGGAGGTATAGAAGCCCAAAGTCCCAGGGTCAAAAACAGCTACATTCCTGCAATCAAGTTCTTGAAACGAGCTGCAAACCCTAATCATAATTTCTGCAATTCAAACACGACAGGTGACCTACTGTCGACCTCATTGATGACCCTCAGACTATCATTAATCGGATTTTACTGGACTTTATCTTGAACTAAACATCTTTCTCTTTATCTTGTATCTGTACACTGGGGACGGCTCAATTGTAATCATGTATTTCATGTCTTTCCGCTGACAGGTTAGCATGCAACAAAAAGCTTTTCACTGAAAGTTGGTACATGACAATAAACTAAACTGAACTAAACCCCTTGTACCATCCTGGACTTGTTTGCTAATTGTGTTTTGCACTAATGTTTGTTTTTTTTGTTTGCAGACTTTTTCTTGTCAATTTATTTGTAGAATTTATGTGTAATGTATATGTAATTGATATATATTTTGCGATGTCCTAGTCTATGTGCTTCTGATGCTGCTGTGAACAAGATTTTTATTGTATCTCGATGTACTTATGCATATGACAACACATTTGACTTGACTTGGCTCGACTTGATGTCTGGAGTATCGGCCAATTTCATCTTCAAAATGGTTGATAAATTCTTCAACATGTCACACAAAAAGGAACAACAGATTGTCACTGATGACCAATTTTTACCTGAGTAACATCCTGAAAGGGCAGTGAGTAGTCGCAAAGCAGCAAAGGTCCCTAAACAGACAACAGCATCTAGGTGACCCTTAATGTTGAAATATGAAGAGCAATGATTTTACCTTTTGCCCCAGGTGCTGACATCATTGAAACAGGAATTGGATACAAGCATCCTGAAAAGATAATGCGTCACAAAGTGCTGGATTAAATCAGCAAGTCAGGTAGCATCTCCGGGGAACATGGATAGGTTGATGTTTCGGCTCGAGACCCTTCTTCATACTGCATGAGGGTGAGTAGAGAAGTCGAGACGGTTAATGTCACACCAACAGTTGGAAATAAAAAGGTCCAGAGAGTGTAGAAGACTGGCAGAGAGGGTACAAAATGAGGGGGGGATGCTGGAGATGGAGAAAGGGGTCAACACTGGGAAGCAAAGATTCCCTTCCCATAAGAAAAGGCCCAGAGCAGAATGATGGAAGAAGAGCGTATCATGGCAGGCCAGGAAATCATTGAGCTGCGGGGCAGAGGAGTACAAAGGTAAGACCTCTGTTGAGGACTGACCGTTCTGCATCCAGAAGAGGTCAGAGGGATGGTGAAAACACAACTAGCACAAGGGCTGAGGTCAGGGGGAGCAGAGGAGTGGAGCGAAGCTCGGGGAGGTAGTGTGGGGGGGAGGGGGCGGGGATGATGAGGGCTGAGAGTGGAGGGGGGTAGTAGCGGTAGTGTAAGGATGGGGTTTAGGAGAAGCAGCATAATAAAGGGTCATCGTTTGACACCTGGAAAATGAGGAGAAAAATAGAATCTTTACGATAACGAATAAATAGTCTGTTCAGGATATCAAAACATGAATGCATCTTTTTGCAGACCACATTTATAAAGGATATGAATCGTAAATTAAAAAGAGGCTGCTCTGCGTGAACCTTCTCCCCTTTATTATTTAACCCTATAAAATAGATCCTTCCATTTCTTTTTTCCTCTGTGCTTGTCTCTCATCCATGCTTCATGGCTCAACTGCCCTT
This sequence comes from Raja brachyura, assembly GCA_963514005.1. The sequence continues at coordinate 15,097,926 of OY740800.1, forward strand.
TGTAGTAACAGACATAAAATCTAGCATATTTTCAGCATGTTTGTACCAAAAGTAGGTTGTTTGATGGAAAAGGAAGGTGAGGATAGTGGGATGTTTTTAAAAGTGTGCTGACAAGTGTTCAGGACATGCGCATCCTTGTTGGAGTGAAAGGCAAGGCTGGATGATGAGGGAAAGTGAGGCTTTGGTCAAGAGTAGGTAGCAGGCATGGGAAAGGTTTAGGCAGCTGGGATCAAGTTTATCCCTGGAGGAGTTTCGGAAACTAAGGAGCAAGCTAAAAAAGGAAATCAGAAGGGTAAAAAGGGGACGGGAGATAGCTCTGGCAGAGAGCATTAAGGATAATCCCAAGAGATTTTAAAAGCACACAAAGGGAAAAAGGTAACCAGGGAGAGAGTGGGAACCCTCAAGATTCGAAGTGGTCAACTCTGTGTGGAGCCACTGGAGATGGCCAATGTCCTCACTGAGTATTTCACCTCTATTTTTACTGTGGAGAAAGCAGGAGGATGGAGAAACTTGGGGTAGACGTCCTTCTAGTTGATCTGAAGAAAGGGATGCAAACACTATCACTGTTTCACTGTCGTATCCCTTCATTATTGTTATCACCTCTTCATTATCTCCACAGCCAACAATGGACCATTGTGGGCTCCACCTCTCCTTGGCTATTGGTGCCGGTTCTGATTTGTTCTCAACTTTTTCATACCTCTACTTTCCATCTCCCCTGATTCTCAGTTCGAAGAAGGGTCTCGACCCGAAACGTCACCTATTCCTTTTCTCCAGTGATGCTGCCTGACCCGTTGAGTTACTCCAGCATTTTGTGTCTCTCTTCAGTGTAAACCAACATCTGCAGTTCCTTCTACACATATTTATTTTCTGAGCAGTGTATTTTCTTCCACTATATACTCTGACAATATATTAATGTCACGCTGGATTTTGTTACTATATTAAATATTGTTAGTGCCCGTCACTTTAAAATGTTACATTGTTGTCCCAAATACCTCAGAGCTGCAGGTAACATCACTTCAGCAGTGTGCAGATTGGAGTTCACAATAAGCAGATAACAAAAGTTGAAGACTTCCATCTGAATACTATCTGTATAGTCCGAAGAAGAATCTCAACCTGAATCGTCGCCTATTCCTTCTATCCAGAGATGCTGCCTGTCCCGCGGAGTTACTCCAGCATTTTGTGTCTATCTTCAGTGTAAAACAACATCTGCAGTTCCTTTCTACACATTCCATCAGTATAGAATCTTTTTGACATAAATTTGTTCCATTGCCCATTGTAATAAAACTTCCATTGTAATCTAAAGTCACCAAAATCTACACAGTAATTAACGCATAGAGCACATCAGCGTTTTAATTAGCGTTATTTGTTAATGATTCTGGAGCAACTCATATTGGTGCCATGATTAATAATTGCCTTAGCCCTCTCAATGTTTGAAAAAAACACTGTTTGCAAGGCAGCTGGCGTATAATAGTTATAATTCTGGCCATTGTAGCTGGCAGGCAAACAGAAAGAGAAAGTAATTTAGATGAAATTGTTGGGAATGGTCACAGATCCTATCTGACGTTTTCTTTTAAGTTTAAGAGCTTTTATGATTCACTCACAGTAAATGGATTTGCATTGAGTTGATTGCTTTGACCTAATTTAGTTTAAACCACTCGTTATTATCATCAGCCTGGTTGTCAATGAAGCGGCATAAGAATGTTGATTGATTATGAATCCCTTAGTGCATCATCAGTGGGGATAGTGATTAAAAACCTTTATCTACCCATGGTGGAAATTAAAATGTGCAACGAACATCTTAAAACCACAATATGACATGATAATTTAATATTTCTGTCATATTTGCAAGATAATTATCTTCCATTATTTACAAAAATGTTATCAGATGATCTAACAAGCAGAAATCAAACTAAAGCTCGTGCTAATCTACATTTTTTTCCTGAGATACTCTTCACTATTTTTGGTTAGTGCAGCTTAAATTAAAAAAAACATTCATATTGGTTGTCCGACAAATTTTTAAAAAATATCTCAGATCATGTCACCAATTCCAACCCATTTTAAAAAGTAGTCAACCAGCACGACTGTGCATTTAACATTTCAACACAATTACAAGATCACGAGGATCATTTAAAATTGAGGTGTGATGGGATTTTAGCTCGCAGTGGATGATGAGTCTCTGGAATTTACAAGTCTGGAGAATTGTGGAAGCAACATCAATGGAGGTATTTAAAGAGATGTTTGATATTTTTTGTAAGTTTAGAGAATTGCCAGCTCTGGGGAAATGGAACAGAAGAGGAGTTGTGTCTGGGTCAGATCCGCTATGATCATGGGTGGCACAGTGACGCAGCGGTAGAGTTTCTGCCTCATCGCGCCAGAGACCCGAATTTGATTCTGGCTACCATTGCTGACTGTACTGGGTTGGTACATTCTGCCCATGACTGCATGTATTTTCCCCGGGTGTTCCAGTTTCCTCCCACATTCCAAAGACGTGCAGGTTTGTAGGTTAATTGGCTTCTGCCCCCAATGTGTAGGATAGTACTAGTGTACAGGGATCGCTGGACGGCACAGACTCGGTGGGCCAAAGGGCCTATTTCCATGCTGGATCTCTGAAGTCTAAAGTTACAGGCCTGGCATTCAGTCATGTGAATATTCACAAGCTTAAATTCAAACATGACTCATTGTGTAAATAAAAATATTATCTTGGATAGCAGAATATATTGAATTAGTACTACTAAATACATCACAAGCAAAGTGGGAACAATTTTTCCCAACATACTCAACATTATCTAATATTCAACTATTTTATGCAGAATAATTTTTCAGTTACAGAATTAGATTATCTTTGTTGTGCATTTTGCAGGATTTGCTTAAAGAATGCTTGATCAAATTTTGATTAGATCTCCACATAACATGTTAATATAAGTACTGAAGGATTTTATGGTGAAAAACAAAGCCTTTATCCACTAGCAATGTCAGAAACTATTTATGTCCACTGGCAGATTCTGTCATGCAAAAAACACAAAAATAGAAGAGAAATGCCATGTGCCGTGAATCTGCTTTTTATTATAAAACCAATACTGGACTTGCCCATAGGGCAAGTGTGAACAGCTGTTTGCCTTGTGTCCTACCGTCTGAGTAACACAGTAAAGGAAATAGCTAAAATAAGTAGCGTAAATATTTAATATTATTTCCCAGCCATTAAACAATGGAACTGCAACCTGTTCACGCCTTTCAGAAGCAACAGGGTTTGCTGGTGATATCCTTGAGCTTTCTGTGAGAGAGAATGGTTTTGAATTCAAGGGGAATGACATTCTATTGAGTCACGTGGGAGGTGAACTTCACAGGATCTGACATTTCGGCTTGGAAAGCTGCCTAAATGCAAAGATTCTAAAGATGTTTTCAAAGCCAGTATTATTCTCATTTGCTGGATGTACATGCTCTGGTGAAAACACCTTACTGAAAATAACTGGGGAAGGATAGTTTATATGAGCTGCCAGAGGAGGTAGTTGAGGCAGGGACTATCGCAATGTTTAAGAAGCAATTAGATAGGTACATTCTGGAGCGGATCTACTATGAAACTAATGAAGCTCAAGTTTCAGGGCCCCTAATCCCGGAGGGGCCCCAGAGGCGACATTAGTCCAGATATTCTTTTGATTTAAATCGGAATTCCGATTTTTTTGTTTTCCTAGTTTCTTCCCATCTACATCTAGGACACCTCTCATGCCCTCCACCATTTTGAAAATTTCCTGGAACCAATTGCTTCATCTTTAACACAGACATCTGGACTTAATACGCCTCCAAGCCCCATGTCAAGGGGAGACAAGACTCTCCCTGTAATTGAACAAATCTATGTCAACAGGGTGGCATGATGGTGCAGCAGTAGAGTTGCTGCCATGTACTGCCAGATCCAGGTTCGATCCTTACTACGGGTGCTGTCTGCCCAGAGTTTGGACAGGTATGTTCTCCCTGTGACCTGCGTGGGTTTTCTTCGGGTGGTCCGGTTTCCTCCCACACTCCAAAGACATACAGATTTGTAGGCTGATCGGCTAGGTAAAATTGTAAATTGTCCCTAGTGTGTGTAGAATAGTGTTATGGGCCTGTACCACTTAGCAATTTTTGAGGCAACTGCCGGCGACTGTTAGCAGCGACCGGAAAGACGCTACGACTTTTTGCACGACTAACGAGACTACTCCCGGCGACCACTGGCGAACATGTGGTGACAAACTGGTCGGCTGTAGTTGCCTAAAAAAATTGCCTAAGTGTGACAGGCCCATTACTGTGTGGGGATCACCGGTCGGCACGGACTCGGTGGGTCAAAGGGCATATCTCTAAACTAAAAACGAATCTAAACTAAATTCAATAGTAAAAGCAAAACTATGTTGTTACATTCGTTGCAGAATATAATAATTAAATTATGATTTATTCACTTACTCATTTCAATGCATACTTTAGTAGGTGCAAAATGTTAAACATTCGTTAACTTACCAGACATAAATAATATGAAGAAAGTGCACTCTCAGGTCAATCCAAAGAGCTACATTTTACTTTGGACAAACAGTGGTTAAAGCTTTGGTTGCATCTGTATTTCAAAGTGAGTACCAGACAACAAATAGGAATGGTAGTTACAGAACACAACGTGTTTGTAATAAACATCCACCATCCAGAGAAAAATATAAAAGAGATCATAAGATCATCCACATTTTAAAAAAAAATTCTATTGATTTTTCTTTCATTTAAGTGAATGCATTAATTTAAATCTGATTGGTTGCATTGATTATATTACAGCATACATGAAGTAGAAAATCAAACTCAACACACTTATGCAGTTAGTACGAATAATAAGGTTAGTAAATTCTTTTTAAACACTACTTAACACTGATAGGTGTCAAATGAGATTTTGACCATGATTTTACTTCAGAGTCACGTGAGTGATTCCGTGAAGACCCCGCCAGTCCGCATGTGCATCATTACATCTGATGCATGGTGCAGCGACCGGCTGGGAGGAGCAGCGCTTCTCCAGCAGTGAGTTTAAAAAAGCCTCATGTAAGTGTCAAACTTTTTGGAGGTCGTTTCTGCGCTTGTTAAATCTTGTTACAGGAGGGCAAGTCCAAGCATGGAGAAATCGTTGAGAGCGTGTCGAGCCATTGCGAAAGTAACTAAAGACTGCGGGAGTGCGGGCGCCTAGTTCATCTACCGAGTCGCTAATAGCAAGACCAGCAACTACAGACTTGGTGCCTGAGGGCACCGTGGCTGCACCGGAGGGGCGTAATGGCCACTAGAACGTCTGTCCGGCCGATAGACTCGGACCAGTCCGGTCGGGAGGATTCTCCCTCGAGAATGGATACTATGTTATGGATATCCAGGATGGAGCTCCTACTGGAGAGGATGCTCCATCAAGAGCGCCGGCCTCTCCAAGAGCCCGCGCCAGCAGCACCTACAGGGCTGCCTAGTGTCTCCCTCTTGGAGGAGGAGAGCATAATGGGTCAGTACGATTCTGACGCTGATTCTGTGGGCTTAGAGTTGAGGCTGCCCCAAGGAATGAAGGGCACGAGCCAGAGGTCCCATTCCTGGCAGCGAGGTTTGCTGTCCCAACGGACTCTGGAGACCCGCTGGGTGAAGAGCTGGCTGAGAGTATAACTTACTTGGCCTCACACCAGCTTCAGGAGCTGCCCATGGATACAACGGCCAAGAAGTATGAAACCCCGGCGAATTGTATCCTGCTTAAAGTGCCGGCTGTAGACCATGCCACCTGGGGCCATATGGGCGTAGGCATCGGGGCGCAGGAGATAAAGCTGCAAAGGGTGCTGAAGCTGCTCGCATCGGGCATTACGGCTTCCGGTAGTTCGGAGGATGGTGGGCACCTGACTGACGTTCCGCGGGATGCCCTGGCTCTCATGTGCAATGTGCACTTCGAGATAAACTGCCTTAGGAAGAGCGCCATCCGCCCTACCATTAACCCGAGGTTCGCTGCCCTGTGTAAGTCTAGTAACATCCAGCCACCGAATCTGCTGTTCGGGGAAAACGACGCAAAGCGGGTGAAGGAGCTGGACGACGAGGCAAAAACCATCGGGCTCATCAAGGTGCCAGTGACCAGCAGAACCCTTCGGAGGAAGTACCCCTACAAGCGGTTTGCTGAAACAGGGTCCGGTCAAGGACCAAGCCGGCCATTCAATGTGCGCAGCTGCCACACTCCAGCAGGAGTACGGGCAAACATGCCTTTTCCCTCCAGAACCAGGGGACAAAGAACTCCACCGGTAACCATGGAGATAGGTGGGTCTGGTTCTTGTCAAAACATATTGTGTGAGAATTATCTACTAGTTGGGGGGAGGTTACACTGGTTTCTGAAAGAATGGTATGAAATAACATCAAACTTGTTATTTCACCCTTTTATACTGCAGAGTATAAAAGGGTTTTGAATTGAATTTATTCCCAATTTGTGTCCACCCACACAGCACATACCAGAACGGGCACTCATTTTCTCACAAAAGGAGAATTTGGAGGTTTAAGCTGAAATTGGAAAATTATATTTGAAAGGTGTAATTGAGAAGACAGTTTATCAAACTCACCAATTCGTATCTAATATTTTTCCTAGACCAAAGAAAGATGGTGGGAGTCAGATTATTTTGGACCTGACAGGACTTAATCCGTTTGTGCAGTATAATCATTTTAAAATGGAAACATTTGCTACTGCCAAGCAATTGATTTCCAGAGGGTGTTATATGGCATGTATAGATCTTAAGGATGCATATTATTCAGTGCCTGTTCATAAAGAGTATCGGAGATATTTGAAATTTAGCTGGAAGGGGCAATTATGGCAATTTAAAGCACTCCCTAATGGGTTAACCTCAGTCCCTAGATTATTTACAAAGCTGCTAAAACGAGTACTGGGGTTACTCCGGGCTCGGGGTCATATTGTAATGGCTTATTTGGATGACATCTTAATAATTGGAAAAACCCGGGAGGCAGCTGAGTTATTGGTTTCAGCTGTTAAACTCATGGTTGAGAGATTGGGGTTTCTCATCCATCCAGCTAAATCAAAACTGGTACCGGTTAAAGTAATTGACTATTTGGGATTCACAGTTAATTCAACTCACATGTCTGTGACTCTGCCCAAGGGAAAGAGATTAGACTTAATTGAAGGCTGTATCAAGCTCTTGGAGGAGCAATCAGCTTCAATTAGATATGTGGCCGGTTTGATTGGCAAATTGGTAGCTGCCTTTCCAGCTGTGCAGTACGGACCTTCGCATTACCAAAATTTACAGAGGGCAAAGGTACAGGCACTCAGGATGCATGCAGGTCATTCCAACCGGCCCATGCAATTACCATTTGAAGCCATTGCTGAAGTTCAGTGGTGGATAAGAAACATTTCAAATTGTTCTAGCAAAATTCGGATGGAAGCACCTTCAGTTGTTTTGCAGACTGATGTCAGTGCCCTAGTTTGGGGTGCTACTGATACAATTTCTAGCTGTGGAGGCAGATGGAATATGCATGAGGCATTTATTCTCCAATCACATGGAATTAATTGTTTAGAGCTTTTAGGAGCATTTTACGGGCTCAAGGCTTATTGTATCACCAAGCATCACTTACATGTTCAGCTTCAGATTGACAACACCACGGTAGTGGCATATGTTAATCACATGGGTGGTATGAAGTCAGAATCTTGAAACAGATTGGCTAACCTTATTTGGCACTGGTGCATTAAAAATAACATTTGGGTTTCAGCTGTCTACTTGCCAGGCAGATTCAATATGGTGGCAGACACCAGGTCACGCAAATTCAATGACAACACAGAATGGATGTTGAATCATGATGTATTTAATGAGATTGTTGTTCAGTATGGGATGCCAGATATCGATTTGTTTGCATCCAGACTCAATCACCAGGTACCGAATTATGTTTCATGGCAACCAGATCCAGGGGCAGTAGCGGTAGATGCGTTCTCGCTACACTGGGGCGGAGTGTTTTTATATGCATTTCCCCCATTCTGCCTGATCAGTCGGTGCTTGACCAAGATCCAGCAGGACTCCACTTCAGGAGTTTTGGTGGTACCCGACTGGCCTACACACGGACATTATTACACAGCCTATTATGGTGGTCCCAAAACGTCATGATCTATCGGTGCACCCTGTGACTGGAGATCAACACCTGTTGTATGATCGTGTTAATCTGTTAATTTGCAGCTTCTAAGAAGGCAATATCTCGGTCTGGGACTATCCAATTGTACCATGGATGTCAACACATCATCCTGGAGGGATAGTACAAAAAAGCAGTACATCTCTCATGTCAGGAAATGGGAGGAGTTTTGTTTACATGGGAACATTACATACCACACAGCTTCCATCCCAGATGTGCTTGAATTTCTGTCCAAGTTATATTTTGATGAAGGGTTGAGCTATCATGTCATCAATAGTGCCAGGAGAGCCCTGTCATCGTAACTATGCCTGGGGTCGGAATTTCAGTTTGTAGGATCTCATCTGTTAATATCCAAATTTATGAAGGGTGTTTTTAATTCCAATCCCCCCAGGCCTTGGTACTCTGAAATCTGGGATGTGAGCATGGTACTCACGCTGCTTTGTCAGTGGGGTCCAGCCACATCCTTGTCATTGGCGAAGATTACCCTAAAGTTGGTCATGCTCATGGCGCTGGTATCAGCGCAAAGGGTTCAGACTTTGCACAAACTGTGTCTGGACAGGATGGTGTCATCAGGGAATGACGTTATGTTTTACATCTATGATCTAATTAAACAAAGCAAACCAGGGGTGTCAGAATTCAAGCTTGTACTGTCAGCATATCCCACAAACTTACGGCTGTGTGTACTGGTGCACTTGCGGTGTTATATCAAGGTCAACAAGAGCCTCAAAGGCTCTGAAGTAGCATTGTTTATTAGCCACAAAAAGCCACATATGAAAGTGTCCTTTCAGACTATTTCAAGATGGCTGAAACAAGTGCTGGGTTGTGCAGGAGTTAATACTGACAATTTTAAATCTCACTCCACCAGGGCGGCATCGACGTCAGCAACGACGGCAATGGCGTCCCTCTAGACCATATCCTCGCGGCCGCAGGATAGTCAACTAAATTGACGTTTCAGAGGTTTTATAATAAACCACTTATTGAACCCGGGGTGTTCGCCCATTCTGTTTTAAGTTCTGTTTCATAGCTTCTCCCAGGGAGAGAGGTCACTATTGTGTTTTCTTTTGTTTATTTTGTGAATTAAAGCATCAACATGTTAATCATTACCATGTTTCAATGTATTGCTCATTATTCACTCCTCTTGAGTCAACTGATGCAGTGTGAGACTCCTGGATTCGTATCTATGGCATGAAATCACAGAGCTTTGAAATCTTCACGGAATCACTCACTTGACTCCGAAGTAAAATAGTAAGATTAAGTAAAATAGTAAGATTAAATGAGAATTTACCAGTTTGAAGTTGGATCTTTATTTTATGAGGCGTTACGATGAGCGACTACGTGCCCACCGCTCCTGGCCCTCAATATCAAAAAGGTCAACTGGAAAGTCTGGTTTATAATCTTACTATGTTACTTCAGTTACTGTTATCTGTGATTTCACACCACTGCTTTGAAAATTGGCGCGCATGTGGACTGGCGGGGTCTTCACGTAATCGCTCATCGTAACTCCTCATAAAGTAAAGATCAAACTTCAAGCTGGTAAGTTCTCATTTTTATCTTATTATTTTATCATCTTCCACTGAACTGAGGTCAGAGTTCACTTGTGCGGTGTCATGAAGTCTTGCCTTTGGTCAAGTGCAAGACACAGGCATGTGAGCAGGGGCACTCATTTCTTATAGGCATGATAAGCCGTTGCATTGTCTTAAGACGAAGTGCAATAACTTGAACCTTGTTGCACTTAAACGGAGCAATAAAGTTACGACTGTGGTGTAAAATATCATAGTGAAGTGGATGTTCCAGCCAAATAATGAACGAGTCTGGGTGGCACTGTGGTGCAGTGGTAGAGCTGCTCCCTCACAATAGTATAATAGATGGTAATTACAGGCACTGTCTGTGCGGAGTTTGTACATTCTCCCTGTGACCGCGTGGGTCTTTCTCTGGGTGCTCTGGTTTCCTCCCACATTCCAAAGATGTGTGGGTTTGTAGGTTAATTGCGAGTTTCCCCAAGTGGGGTGGCATAGAACTAGTGAATGGGTGAGCGATTGTGGATGTGGGCCATCTTTAAACTCTAAGCCATTGTAATATTCAGATTGAGATTTGGGCTGGTTCTGTATAAAAGAACCCATCTCCCCAGACAATTTCTAAATGTGCGCCTCACACCTCAAAAGCTTTCAGTTTGACAATTGAATCCCGCCTCCCAGCAGCGTGTTCGCATGTGCTCCACCTGCCATTTTTGCTGCCTCTTTAGAAAGATTAATTTTCCTGCCAAGTTTCCCTTGGCATTGCTGAGCAAGAGCACAATTAATTATTCATTTGGTGAAGTGCATATAACTTGGTGTGCCCTTTAAAGCCTGTGAGATTCAAGAGGCTAATTGCTGGGGCTGTCCAAACAATTAGCCTCAAGAAAGGTCTTGACCTGAAACGTCGCTGATCCATGTTCTCCAGAGATGTTGCCTGACCTGCTGAGTTACTCTGTGTCCTTCTGTCCCTTCATACATCAGAACGAGGTTGCAAATTATTTGACTCTTCTCAATATTAGAAGATTCTTGCATGAAATAACTGTTTCCTTGTCCATTTAAATATGAAGGATGTAAGTGATTATGATGTGTTGATGGTTGTGATAAAATATTTGATTTCTATACCAAAGCTAAATTATTTCAGGGGCTGTAAACCAGTTTGGGATATGTTGTGATGGTGAAAGGCACGATTGCAATGCAAATCTTTGTTCTCACACAGATACATAGATCTTCTGACCCAATTGTGGGACAATATCCTCAGACATTGTGGAGGAGCTAGGGAGGGAATTGCAGAGGCCTTGGAAGAATTTTTTGCATCATCTTTAGCCTTGGGTTTGTTACCAGCAGACCAGACGGTGACTAATGTTCTCCTTTTATTTAGAAGGGATGCAAGGACAAGTCAGGGAACTACAGACCAGTGAACCAAATATGAGTGGTGGGAAAATTACTTAACCGGATTCAATGAGACAGAATCTACCTGCATTTGGAAAGGAAACAACAGATTAGAGATACTCTTCATGGCTTTGTGCGTGGAAAATCATGTCTCTCAAATTTGTCCTCTTTTCAACAGGGCCAGGTGGTAGATGCTGTATACATGGACTTTAGTAAGGCTGTTAGTTTAGTTTAGAGATGCAGCATGGAAACAGGCCCTTCGGCCCACAGAGTCCATGTCGACCATTGGTCACCATTCACACTAATTCTAAGTTATCCCACTTTTGCATCGACTCCCTACAGACCAGGAGCAATTTACAGAGGCCAATCAACCTACAAGCCCACATGTCATTGGATGTGGGCGGATGATGGAGCATCTGGAGTGACAGGCAGAATGGGCAAACTCCACACAGATGGCACCTGAGGTCAGCGTTGAACCTGGGTCTCTGGCGCTGTGAGGCAGCAACTTTATCAGCTGTTTCATGGTGCCTTTGACAAGTTCTCACATGGTAGGCTAGTCTGAAAGGTTAGTTTACATGGGATACAGGGTGAGCTGGTCTCAAAATTAGCTTTGTGGGAGAATTTAATGAATGGTGGTGGAGGGTTGTTATTCAGATTGGAGGCGTGTGATCAAAGGTGTGCTGCAGGGATCAGCGCTGAGCACACTGTTGTTTGTAATTTATTTTAATGATCTGGAAGACAATGTTGTTAATATGGTTTGGAAGTTTGCAGATGATGCCAAAACTGTTGGTGTAATGTCGTGATGAACTGCAGAACGTTCGGCAAAGGAATGGCAAGTTGAATTTAACTCAGACATATGTTGTCAAGTTGGAAATGGCGCAGAGAAAATTTACAAGCACGTTGCCAGGACTCAATGGTCTGATCCATAGGGAGAGGTTGAGCAGGCTGGGAGTATTGCCTGGGTCACAGGAGGATGAGGTGTGATCTTATGCAGGTGTGTAAAATCAGGAGAGGAGAGGATCAGGTGGACGCACAGAGTCTCTTCCCCAAGGTAGGGGAATCAAGAACCAGAGGGCATAGGTTTAAGGTGAAGGGGAGGAAGGTTTTATAGTAGTGTGAGGGGTAACATTGTCACACAATGGGTGATGGGTGTATGAAATGAGCTGCTAGAGGAGGTAATTAAGGCAGTGACTATAGCAATGTTTAAGGAGCAATTAGACAGGTAGATGGATAGGACAAGTATAGAGGATAGGACAGAACCAAATGGCACGTTAAATTAATGCAGAAATTATTCCACGTATACTATGAATTGCATTCAAGTCTCATGAAGAAGTATTAAATTAACGGGAAATATAGTTTAATAGTGCCGCAATCTTTTTTTTTAAATATGTTTATTAGAAGCAATGCATATTGTCCACAGTATAACAGTTCTTCAAATACAAATTTAACTTGTTTCAAAAATTATACAAATATTACAAAATAATTGATGTATGCTTCTGTTTTTTTTGGAAAGTAAAGTAGTAAAAGAATAAATCTATAATCAATAGAGATAGTGATTAAATAATAATGATTATGATTATATAAGGAAAATAAAAAAATAACATAAAAAATAAATTAAAAATACATAAAAATAAAAATAAAAATTTATAAAAATAAACAAATAAGAAAAACAATTATTATATAATAAAAAATTGAAGTATACATCATAACAATGCCGCAATCTGTCGCTAGTTTAGAGATTAATAGTTTAGGGACGTTTGTAAGATTATTCTTGATATAGTTTTTAAGTGAGGGCAATTTATTAGGTCAGAAAATGAGTAGGAAGTGACTGGCTGTCATTTTCACTTTTAGACTTTGTACATGGACACGGGTTTGATCTAAGATATGGCATGGATTTCTTCAACGAGTGGTTCAGCTGCAAAGTTTATCTTACTGTTTGAAAACTCACATCACCAACTGATCTGAAATTTGACAAACAAGTCAATGCCGTGGCAAAAGCTAGCTTAACATAGAAACATAGAAAATAGGTGCAGGAATAGGCCATTTGGCCCTTCGAGCCTGCACCGCCAATCAATATGATCATGGCTGATCATCCAACTCAGTATTCCGTACCTGCCTTCTCTCCATACCCCCTGATCCCTCTAGCCACAAGGGCCACATCTAACTCCCTCTTAAATATAGCCAATTAACTGGCCTCAACTACCTTCTGTGGCACCGCCAGAATTCCAAAGACTCACCACTCTCTGTGTGAAAAATATTTTTCTCATCTCGGTCCTAAAAGATTTCCCCCTTATCCTTAAACTGTGACCCCTTGTTCTGGACTTCCCCAACATCGGGAACAATCTTCCTGCATCTAGCCTGTCCAACCCCTTAAGAATTTTGTAAGTTTCTATAAGATCCCCCCTCAAACGTCTAATTTCTAGCGAGTACAAGCCGAGTCTATCCAGTCTTTCTTCATATGAAAGTCCTGACATTCCAAGAATCAGTCTGGTGAACCTGCTCTGTACTCCCTCTATGGCAAGAATGTCTTTCCTCAGATTTGGAGACCAAAACTGTACGCAATACTCCAGGTGTGGTCTCACCAAGACCCTGTACAACTGCAGTAGAACCTCCCTGCTCCTATGCTCAAATCTTTTTGCTATCAATGCTAACATACCATTCGCTTTCTTCACTGCCTGCTGCACCTGCATGCCTACTTTCAATGACTGGTGAACCATGACACCTAGGTCTCGTTGCATATCCACTTTTCCTAATCGACCACCATTTAGATAATAGTCTACTTTCCTGTTTTTGCCACCAAAGAGGATAACCTCACATTTATCCACATTATACTGCATCTGCCATGCATTTGCCCACTCACCCAGCCTATCTACGTCACCTTGCAGCCTCATAGCATCCTCCTCACAGCTAACACTGCCCCCCAGATTTGTGTTATCCGCAAACTTGGAGATGTTGCATTCAATTCCCTCGCCAAAATATATGTTGTAAATAGCTGGGGCCCCAGCACTGAGACTTGCGGTACCCCACTAGTCACTGCCTGCCATTCTGAAAAGGACCCGTTTACTCCTACTCTTTGCTTCCTTTCTGCCAGCCAGTTCTCTATCCACATCAATACTGAACCCCCAATATAATGTGCTTTAAGTTTGTATACTAATCTCTTATGTGGGACCTTGTCGAAAGCCTTCTGAAAGTCCAGATATAACACATCCACTGGTTCTCCCTTATCCACTCTATTAGTTACATCCTCGAAAAATTCTATAAGATTCGTCAGACATGAGTTACCTTTCATAAATCCATGCTGACTTTGTCCAATAATTTCACCACTTTCCAAATGCGCTGCTATCCCATCTTTAATAACTGACTCTAGCAGTTTCTAGGAACCAGATGTGAAAGGAGCGGTGGATTTGTGAGGTGGACGGAATTCTAGTCAAGGAGGCTGCTTTCTTCTGCTTGGTGGTGAGTTTTGTGTGGCTGCAGATACACTTATCCAGGTGACCCACACTCCCGGCGTGTACCTTGTGGAATGGGTTTAGGTGGTCAAAAGATGCGTCATTCACGGGTCAGAGGCCATGTACCCTACAGTGAATGACACACCTCTTGACCCACTGACTCCCATGGTTATCTAGACTACATTTCTTCCCACCTCATTTGGACTACGCAGTTGCAGCTTGGGACCCATACACAGATAAAAACATTTCATCCATCGAACATGTCCAAAGACAGGCCGCTCAATTCGTTACTAACACCTACGAGAGAGAAGCTAGTGTCACCAAACCTCTGAATTCTCTGGGGTGGAACCCTCTCCAAGACAGACGTGAAGCTCACCGTTTGACCTGTTTTTACAAAATGTTAAATGGTCAGCTAGACATAGATCACAAGACCTACACCAACCCCAAACCAATTAGGAGCAGACGAGAGCATTCGATCCAATTTGTGGTCCCAGCCACGAAGACAGATTGTACAGCAATTTGTTCTTCCCACGCACTATTAAAGCATGGAATAATCTCCACCAAGCCACGGTTGCCCAGCGAAATGCAACTAAATTTAAAGTGGCACTTTCTTCCCAATAACCCTCTCTGGCTGAACCCCTCCCTTCACCACCTCCAGTTTAAATTCCAGTTGAAATATTTTGGAGGACCAAGTAACCAAGAACCAAGAACCAAGAACCCTGCTTCTTGTAAGGACTCCATCCCCTACACCCAATTCCTCCATCTATGCCACATCTGCTCCCAGTATGAGGTGTTCCACACCAGGGCATCGGAAATGTCCTCATTCTTCAGGGAACGGGGGTTCCCCTCCCCTACTATAGATGAGGCTCGCACCAGGGTCTCTTCCATACCCCTTCTCCCCATCCCCCCACTCTCAACATGAGCAGAGTCCCCTAGTCCTCACCTTTCACCCCACTAGCCGTCACATCCAGCAAATAGTACTCCGTCAGTTTTTCCACCTCCAACGTGACCCCACCACTCGCCACACCTTCCCATCTCCCCCCCTGTCTGCTTTCCACAAAGAACGCTCCCTCCGTACCTACCTTGTCAATTCTTCCCTTCCCTCCCGCACCACCCCCTTCCCGCACACTTTCCCTTGCAACCGCAAGAGATGCTACACTTGTCGCTTTACCTCTCCGCTCAACTCCATTCAAGGACCCAAGCAGTCATTCTAGGTGCGACAGAGGTTCACCTGCATCTCCTCCAACCTCATCTATTGCATCCGCTGCTCTAGATGTCAGCTGCTCTACATCGGTGAGATCAAGCATACGCTTGGCGATCGTTACGCCGAACACTTCCGCTCAGTCCGCATTAACCAGCCCGACCTCTCGGTGGCTCAGCACTTCAACTCCCCTTCCCACTCCGTATCCAACCTCTCTGTCCTGGGCCTCCTCCATGGCCAGAGCGAGCAACACCGGAAATTGGAGGAACAGCGCCTCATATTCTGCTTGGGCAATCTGCATCCCGGTGGCCTGAACATTGAATTCTCCCAATTTCATTAGCCCTTGCTGTCTCCTCCTCTTCCTAGCATTCCCTCAGCCCTCGGGCTCCACCTCCTCCTTTTTCCTTTCTTCTCCCCCCCCCCCCACCTTCCATCAGTCTGAAGAAGGGTTTCGGCCTGAAACGTTGCCTATTTCCTTTGCTCCATAGATGCTGCTGCACCCGCTGAGTATCTCCAGCACTTTTGTCTACCTTCGTTTTTCCAGCATCTGCAGCTCCTTCTTAAAAAAACTCCAGAACTTTCTGTTTCAACTTGGATATTGAGTCTAGTTCCAACTACATTTGCCAAACAATTTGCATTAAATCAAATTAAACATATCCACTTAACAATCAACAAAAAGAGCCCCGAAGAATGTAAATGATAATGCTGAACACATTAAGCAAGAATACTTACCATTTACATTTCTAAACTACCCTCGTGTGTGTCGTTGAATATATTTGAAATGATTTGCCACAAAGCTTTATCATTGCACTGTGCAAAAGTTATCAAAATAAATACTGGGTTCATAAAATGCCATTTAATTGTTCCTCATCAGCATTCATGGGTGATATTAATTTTATTCAAGATGATTTTCCATACTGAATTCCAAGCAGTTTGTTGGCACAGAGGGGAAATTAAGCAGAAAAAATGAGCCATTTTCAGCTCCCTAATGTAGATTAGGAAAAATCATGGTTGAATTTTCAATATAGTTAAACACTAGGCTGAAATAAAAACCCTATTCCCCGTGCAGAGTAATTGCAACTAGATTGCTTCAAAGAATTATAACAAATGTACAAAAGGCTAGATTTTAAAGTGTTGGAAGAACTGCAGTTGCTGGGTTTACACTGAAGATAGACACAAAATGTTGAAGTCATTTAGTGGGCCAGGCAGCATCTCTGAGAAAAGGAATAGGTGACGTTTTGGGGTTGAGACTCGTCTGCAGACTGAGAGTCGAGGGAGAGGGAAGCTGGGTTCCAGGCTCAGGTCCATGCCCACAGCCTCCACGCTGCAGACGCCAACGTGCTATCTAGCCTTACAAAAAGCTAGATATCCAGTTGATGCCCAAGAATGATAATCGTGTTATAAGTAAATAATGCTTTATAAAATAATCTCAATTTTAATTTGACCTGAAGTGCAGTTGTACTCCTATAGAAGAGGTTGAACGTGTATAGTGTGTTTGATGGTTAAAGTGATCTCGTTCCGTGAGGATTCAATGTGGAAGTGGCCACCAAGACATTGTGTAATGGCTGTCCTTGCCTGCCGGTATTGAGGGATCCTGCTGGCACTCCACGCTCAGAGGTAGGGTTCAGGACTTCACAAGAACCAGCGTGCTTCAAGCAGTCTGTCTCTGGGGAATGAAATCTACTGCTTACTTGGTCTCTGTGGTCTCTTATCACCTCGGTGGATGTGATGGAACCTGTTGTCATCCTTTCTTTATTTGGCTGCATATCTGTCTCCAGTGCAGTACATTTTCGCTGCCAACATGCTTAGCGGTAGTCATAGGCAACCTCTGCATATTAGCTCAAAAATTCACCTCACACCATATCAAGCATTGTGGCAATGTGATTCCTGTTTCATTGCTGAGAGAGCATTAGCAGAGGGCAGGGGATTTGCACCAGGGTCCCACGCTGGTCTCCAGACCTTGGACCTTGGACTTATTTTTTCTTTTTCTTTTTAAACATATGGCCACTGTGCATTTGTGGGTTGTGCAAAATAAATTCACTCTGCTGTGCATACGTGACAACAAAGAACCATCGAACCATTGGCAACAGCCAGACTGAATGGATACCTTTTGCCATGTTCAGCGGTTAATTAGCATGGTGTGCTCAGTCTCCAGGGCCAGGCACAGGTTCACAAACCAGTGCTCTCTGATATAGCATGAAGTGGGGCCACCAGTGTATTTTGCTTTCAAATTCAATAGATTTAAATCCTGGAACTCATCAATCAATGGAATTGTAGGACTACCTTCCCCAGAAGGACCACAGCAGTTCAAGCCAGTGACCTTTTGAAAAAGTGTGACTTTTTTTACACAAATAGTGGAGGGTGTATGGAATGAGCTGCCGGAGGAGGTATTTAAGGATATTAGCACAATGCTTAAGAAACATTTATGTAGGTACATGGACAGGACAGGTTTCGAGGGATATGGTCCAAAAGGAGGCAGGTGGGACTGGGGTATGTTGATCGTCATAGGTAGGTTGGGCTGAAGGGCCTGTTTCCATGCTATATGATGCTGTGACTCTATAACTAAGTGGCTCACTGCCTTCCCAAACAGGAACGGGTAATAAATGATGGTTTAGTTTAGTTTAGTTTAGTTTTGAAATACAGTGCGGAAACAGGCCCTTCGGCGCATGGGTCCGTGCCGACCAGCGATCGTTAACACTATCCTGTGGACAATTTTTTTTTACACATTTACCAAGCCAATTAACCTACAAACCTGTATGTCTTTGGAGTGTGGAAGGTCTCAGAGAAAACCCACGCAGGTCACGGGGAGAATGTACAAACTCCGTACAGACAGCACCCATAGTCGGGATCGAACCCAGGTCTCGGGCGCTGCATTCGCTGTAAGGCAGCAACTCTACCACTGTGCCACCATGGCAGCCCTTTGAAGGAAGCCCACATCTTGAACAAAGGATTAGGAAAAAATGGTATGAAGAGCAGGCAAAACTGTTTGATTGTGTGTTGACTGCAGTGCGATATTGGACAGGGGAGTTGAATGCATTCTGTACACCTTACCCATCTCAGGATCTATATGAAGAGAAAGCAGGAGCCAAAGTTTTATCAAACAGCATGCACCACATGCATATGCTCAGTTGAATATTGATATACTGAAAAGTGCCAGCAGCAATATGCGAAAATTAACCAGGGCTTGGTCTCATACACAAAACTACCTGATGATGTTAAAACATCGCTGAATTTCAAGCCACCATGGATAAGAAAGATAGGACAAGATACCAAGCCTTGTCCTATAAATGGGGATGATGCAATTATAGCTACAAGCACCAATGGAAATGTTTGACTATTCAAAGTGGTCAGGTGGATCGC
This sequence comes from Raja brachyura, assembly GCA_963514005.1. Next base: position 15,116,972 of record OY740800.1, read on the forward strand.
AGGATACAAGGTGAAGCTCAAGACATGCAAGTTGTGTATTTGTATGGAAACAGTTGTCTACCTAGAGTAAAGGTTGATGGAAATGTATTGTAAGGTTGTAAAACAAATTGAATCAATTGTGAAGACTAGGATGTTCTATAAATATTCCATATTTATATCATTTACAGCATTATTTTCAAATTCCTCTGTGCCTTCACCAGTCCCTTTTTGTTACCTTTGCCAGCCATTCAAACACTTGACATCTTGCACACCCCTATTTTAATCACCCTACTGTTTGTGGTTTTGCCCTGGGCTGCCAAAGCATTAATCTCTGGAATTTCATCCCAAAGGTTCTCTGACTCGCTAATTCTTCCTCCTCCATTAGTGCTCTCCATGATGTCTTCACGTTGGATAATTCATTTACTCTTTTCCTAAATCTCTTCATTCGTTCACTGTCAATACTTTGTTAACACACCAGAGAAATAACTCGGGATAGATGCTAAAATGGCATTCAGAAGCCTTGATTTTATAAAGCGAGACACCAAATGGAAATGGAAAAAGTTATGTGCATCTGTGAGAATTTTCGGCACTGATGAAATACTTTGACTTCATTTGGGAAATGTTGGACAGCAGTGTTCAAGGAAGATACCAGGATATTGTAGTCTGGGTAAGTTGCTCTCTTTAAAGCAAAGAGAGATGTGCTAATGCTGAAAAGAATTTTGATGCAACAAAGAGAATTGTCTTATTGCAGAAGGATCAGTAATCAGAGGCAACAGTAATTGGCAAAAAATTCAAAGGTGGTGTGAAAACTGACATAGCAAATGGAAATGAAAACTTCAGGTGCTAAATAGCCCTGTCCCACGGTACGAGTTCATTCCAAGAGCTCTCCTGAGTTTTAAAAAAAATCAAACTCGTGGTAAACACGGAGAATGAACGTAGCGGGTACGTCGGAGCTCGGGGACGTCTCTCCCCGGCTCGTAATGCGAATGGCAGGTACTCGGGAAGACTCACTAAGAGCAGGTAAGCACGGGAAGACTCGTGAAGATTTTTCAACATGTTGAAAAATGTCCACGAGAGCCCCGAGTACCGACAAGTGGCCATTACCGTAAATCTCCGAGTTCGAATCAGGGCAAACTCGGAAGTGCTCTTGGAATGAACTTGCACCGTGGGACAGGGTTTTAAGTGTCTGAAAAACAAAACAGAAAATGCTGAAAATACTCAGCAGGTCAAGCAGCATCTGTGGAGAAAGAAAATGAGTTAACCTATCCGGTCAAAGTTCCAGTGAAGGATATATAACCTGAAACCCTTAACTCTGGACCTCTTTCCACAGTTGCTGTTTGACCCTCCTGAGTGTTTTCGAGGATATTGAGTTTTTATTTCAATTTCCACATCAAGTGGTTATGCTGTTGAATCTCCTGGCTGCGGAGCTGTTGGAATCCGATTCAATGTGACTTTCTAAAAGAAAAGGAATAAATAATTGATGGGAGATAGACGCAAAAAGCTGGAGTAACTCAGCGGGACAAGCAGCATCTCTGGAGAGAAGGAAGGGGTGATGTTTCGGGTCGAGACCCTCCTTCAGAATAATTGACGGGAAACTGTTTACAGGTTGTGGTGAAAGAGTTGAGAACTGGGACTAATTGGGCAGCTGCTTCATAGAGCCAACATCCGTACAATCAGTCAAATGTCCCCTTCTGTGCTGCATTCTCATCTGAATCTCTTAGTCCTGGCACAAGAAAGAGGCTCACCTTTTTTACCCCTTCTGTGTAATAAGACTTGCAACAGTCTGTCAGATTAAAATGTGGACAGTGGAAATGTTGGAGACGCTGCATTTGGAGAGAATCAGGTTTGTCCTAATGGACAAATATGAACTTTTTGAACAAAAACGGTCTCCATTCACTGACTATATGAAGGGGTAGCTGAGCTCAGCATTGTAACTCAATAAATATCCGGTGGTAGGATTAGATTAAAGATCTATTCTGAGATTTGTATACAAGTCTCTATAGATATAGTTATGTGAAATTGTTCCATTCATTGTTAAGATGTATACTTTAATTTTTTTTTAAGTATAATAATTGTTTGCTTGGATTATTTTTTATTTGTATTATTTTTATTGTTTTGTTTTTAATATAATCATAATTAATATTATTTAATCACACTTCTCATTGATTAAACACCTATTCTTTCACCTCTTTACTTTCTTTACTTTCTAAAAAAAAATAGAAGCTTATATAAATCATTCCGTAATATTTGTATAACTTTTGAAACAAGTTAAATGTGTATTTGAAAAACTGTTATACCATTGGCAATATGTATTGCTTCTAATAAAAATATTAAACAAAAAAAAACGATTCCATAATATGCCTGGCATCACCGCACATGTCAGGCATTTGCTTACCACCCCCCCCCCCCCCCCCCCTGTTGGATTTATGCTGCCATACTCCATGGGAGATGACCAGAAATCTAACTTATAGGAGACTGATGTTGCTGGTGATCCATCTGGTTGTGAAACTGATAGATACAGCAATTCACAATTTCCCAAACACATTCATGAATCAAGAGGACTAAAAGTGAACTATTGTCTTTAGATGATGAATGGGACAGAGGGTTATCTTCTTCGGACAATATATCCAAGGCTGGAGTAAACCGCCAACTGTCAACAACAACAAGGTCTCCACACATTGCAAATTTCAGCAGAACACATTTTGCTGGGGTTTTTTTGGACAAAGTCAAAAATCTAACTGGTGCTCACTGATAAACTGCACATGTTGGCATTAATCATTCTACACTATCTCCCTATCGGCTTAGAAAATACTTGCCATGGGTGAATTTGACATTGGCACGCCATTTGCTGGTGATAATAATGGTCCTCGTACTCAACTCTATCTTGCCTCTGCTGTGCAGTCCCTTCCCACCTGCATTGGGGACATAGCACACCCTCTCCACCATTTCAATGGAAGTCAAGACTCTAGAGATCCAAGTGTGTTTAATTGTCGTATGTACCACAACGGATCAATGAGATTCTTACTTTCAGCAGCATAACAGGTTTGTGAACACACTACTCAATACATAACATAATGGACAAATAAATAAACAAATAAGTGAATAGATATACAAACAGATGGATAAATAGATAGATAAATAAATAAATAAATAGATGGATCGATAAACATATAGTGCAATACAAACCAAAGCAAATTTAAAGGTGGAGGTGGAATTGTGTCTGGCTACACATCCATGGGCATAGACTGAGTAGAGCAGGGGACTGAGCACAAAGCCTTGAGGTGCCTGTGTTGATAGTGATCAAGGAGAAAGGAGAAAGTCAATTGCGTTCTGTTGAAGACAAGGTTGAGGATCCACTTGCAAAGGGATGCACAGAAAACCAACTCCCTGATATTGCTAACAAGTTTTGAGGAGATGATGAACCCCAGCTGTGGTCTATGAACAACAGCCTGACATATGTCTGAGGAAGGGTCTCGACCCGAAACGTCACCCCTTCCTTCTCTCCAGAGTTGCCCTGCCTGTCCCGCTGAGTTACTCCAGCGTTTTGTGTCTATCTTCGGTTTAAACCAGCATCTGCAATTCCTTCTTACACAGCATGACATATATGTTTTTATTGTTCAAGTGGTCCAGTGTAGAATGGAGAGCCAGCGGGATTGCCTTGTTGATCTATTGTGGCGGTAGGTAGTGGGACTTGATCTTGCTACAGTAGGAGTTGAAATGCACCATAACCAAATTATTGAAGCACTAAATCAACGCGGACGCTAGTGCCACTGGTCGGTGGTCATTGAGGCACATAACCATACTCTTCTTGGGCACCAGTATAATTGGTGCCCTTTTAAAACAAATGGGAATCTCAGATCTCAGTAATGAGAGGTTGAAAATGGTTGTAGAAACTCCAGCCAGTTGATCTGCACTGGTTTTGGGAATGCAACCAAGTATCCATCAGGTCCAGATGCTTTCCAAAGGTTCACTTGCTGAAGGATCTTCTAACATAGGCCTCTGTGAATGAGATTATAATATATTATCGGGGGTTATGGGTGCCTGGGGAGGCACATCAGTGTTCACACCATCAAACTATGCGCAGAACGCATTGAGCTCATCTGGGAGTGATGCTTCGCAGTTGCTTGAGCTGCCACCCTGTAGTAAGTAGTAGTATGCAAGCCCTGCCACAGCTGCCGAACATCCGCCTCATCCTCCAATTTAGAGCATAGGTCCCTTTTAGCCTTTTTAACTTTTTTATCCTTTGGAGTGACATGAGGGGCCAAATGACCTGTTACTGGTCTGGAGAGCAGGAGTTGGACAGGGCCACTGCACCTGAGCACCACAAAGTGTTTATCAGAGGCAGATGCCTCCACCTCTCCCGTTCCCCATGACTCAGTTTGGTCCATGCCTTGTATTGAGAAATGTTCGGTCTGGGGAGCTGAGGGTCAGCCATGTCTCTGTGAAATGGAGCACATATTATTCCCTCATCTCTCTTTGATAAAGCAGACTTGCCCTCAAGTTCTCGACTTTATTTTTTAAGGACTGTAGGTTGGCCAACAGAATGGTAGGAGGACGGACAGACGGTGGGAGGGGCGGCTGTTGTCTCCTGCTTTTCAGTCTTACCTGCAAGCCAGCCCGTCAACCACGTTTCTGGAAAACAATGGAGCCCCCCCTCCCCTGGTGTTTCCAGGCACTGTATTTACTGCAAGTGCGATCCTCTGTGAGGTCAGGGATTACCACTGCCATTGGGATTTCCCTTATAATCGGTAACTCCATTACCATCGGAAGGTCACAAAAGTGCTAATCCATTTACTGGCAGCTTGTCAGTCGCAGCATGAATTTGCTGCTGCATCTTGTCTGTGTGGCCCCTGTGTACTTACATTCCTTATCAGGAACGGCTTAGAGCGTTCAGTTCATTTCTGGACTCAGATCCAACCTGTTCACCTCTACTACCACTCTCCTCTGCCAGCTGGATCTTGTGCTCACATTGAAAATTCACCTTTGATTCCTCCCACTTCCTGTAAATCATGGAAACCCACATGGGCCAAGTTAAGCCAGCATCTCAGTTTGCTACATGGAGCAGTCTTTATTCTATAACTACACTGGCAGCACTTCCCGCAAACTCACCCACCACTACATTGACAACTGCATTGCTGCTGTCTCCTGCAACCATGCAGAACACTTGTGCCTCCAGGCAGTGACAGGATCGGTCCAAGTCAGCATGGATATATGAAGGGAAATCATGCTTGACTGAACTTCTGGAGTTTTTTGAGGATGTAACAAGTAGAATGGATAAGGGCAAACCTGTGAATGTGGTGTATCTGGACTTTCAAAAAGCCTTTGACAAGGTCCCACACAAGAGATTAGTGTGCATAATTAGAGCACATGGTATTGGGATAGAGAACTGATTGGCAGACAGGAAGCAAAGAGTAGGAATTAACAGAGCAGAATGGCAGGCAGTGACTAGTGGGGTGCCGCATGGCTCGGTGCCAGTTACTTACAATATATATTAACGATTTAGATGAGGGGATTAAATGTGACATCTCCAAGTCTGTGGATGACACAAAGCTAGGTGGCAGTGTGAGCTGCGATGAGGATGCTATGAGGCTGCAGGGTGACTTGGATAGGTTGGATGAGTAGGTAGATGCATGGCAGATGTTGTATAATGTGGATAAATGTGAAGTTACGTGCATAGAACAGGTAGGCAGATTATTATCTGAATGGTGTCAAATTAGGTAAAGGGGAGGTGCAATGAGACTTGGGTGTGCTTGTACATCAGTCACTGAAAGTAAGCATGGAGGTACAGCAGGCATTGAAGAAAGATAATGGCATGTTGACCTTCATTGTGAGAGAATTTGAGTTTCGGAGTAAGGAAATCCTACTGCAGTTGTACAGGGCCCTGGTGAGACCACCCTGGAGAATTGTGTGCAATTTTGGTCTCCTAAAAAGACCATCAGGGGCACTGGGGGATGGCTGCCCTGCCGGCAGTCTGTGCGTTTTTTTCATTCTTTTTGTTATGTTTTAATGTGTTAAAAGTTTCTTTTAATGTTCTGCGGTTTGTTTTATGTGGGGGAGGGGGGAGTGGATCGGGGGAAACTTTTTTTTTCAAGCTCTTAACTTCCCAGAGATGTGATTAATTTTTCGGATCACATTCTCCGGGCGCTCTGCGGCCTTCCATCGATGGAGCTGGAAGCGTCCTCAGACTGTCGTGAGCCCCACCTTGTCGGGGATCGCGACCACCACGACCACCGTGGAATAAACATCAAGGGCTCGCAGTCTCGGGTGAGGATAGTTGGGAGCTCCAACGTCACGGAAGGTTCGACCAGCCCCGACGCGAGGTTCGATCGGCCGGCGCGACGGAGCTGACATTCCCCCGATGCGGGAGCTTGATTGCCTCAAAGTGGTGGGTCCGAACGCCACCGGCTACGGGAGTCAAGATCGTCCGTCAACGGGGGCTCGATGCAACACGACCGAGGAAGAACAGAAGGAAGAGACTTGAACTTTATTTCGCCTTCCATCACAGTGAGGAATGTGTAGGAGTCACTGTGGTGGATGTTCATGTTAAAATATGGTTTTGAGTGATCTATTGCTTTTTATTGTATGACTGACATGGCCAATGAAATTCCTCGTATGTTGCAAAACATACTTGATGAATAAAGTGTGATTCTGATTCTGATTCTAATTTAAGGAAGGACATTCTTGTTATTGAGTGAATGCAGTGTAGGTTCATCAGGTTAATTCCCGGGATAGCGGGACTGACATAAAATGAATGGAACGACTAGGTTTGTATTCACTGGAATTTAGAACAATGAGAGGGGATCTTATAGAAACATATACAATTCTTAAAGGATTGGACAGGCTAGATGCAGGAAATATGTTCCCGATGTTGGGGGTGATAATTTACGAATAAGGGGTAGGCCATTTAGGACTGAGGTGAGGAAACACTTCTTCACCCAGAGAGTTGTGAATCTATGGAATTCTCTGCCACAGAAGGCAGTGAAGGCCAATCCACTGGATGTTTTCAAGACTGGGTTTGATTTAGCTCTCAGGGCTAAAGGAATCAAGGGATATGGGGGGTAAAGCAGGAACGGGGTACTGATTTTAAATTATCAGCCTTGATCAAATTGAACGGTGATGCTGGCTCAAACGGCCGAATGGCCTACTCCTGCACCTATTTTTCTATTCTATGCTCCAGGAGACTGGTCACAGTAGCAAGTGGTTGGTTCAACTAAGGTTTGGATAATGAACGGCGGATTGAGCTAAAATTAACTGTGTATGCTGGAAATGGTTCAAGCAGCATCTGTGGAGAGTTAAGTGAATTACTGTTTCAAATAAACATTCTTTAGTAGGACTGGGAATAGTTGGCCATGTCTTGTATATACTTGTACATGTATATACAAGTTTAAAACTGCAGAGGAATTTGGGCATGAGGGCTTCTTTCCATCATCTGATCGCTCTTGCTTTCCATCCTGTCTCGAACATTCCTTTTGTTCTCTGCCCCCCTCCGCAAAATCACACAAAGTAGAACAATTGGAGAACTAACATCCTGAGCTCTACAAACATCCAAAAGACACTTAGCCTAATGTTGGCAAGTGTGCTTTGTCAGTGGTCCTGGTCTGAAGATGAAAAGAGATGTTAGGCCCTTTTCATCAGCTGATTAAAAACTAAACAGCTACTCCAAGGACTATCCAGGGAATGGACTTTCTTATACAGTGTGGGTTGGTCTGAACTTGTTCCACAAAGGCTTTGACAGCACACATGTCGGCTACACAGTGGGCGTAACTTAAAGGCAAGCACATTATTATTTAATAATAAATGTGGAGTGACGAGGGGGGGGTCATAGTATCCTTGGCAATTGCACATTGTTGCACCATAAAGCCTTCCGTAGGACCACCGCTGCATCAGAAACCACCTGCCATAGTTGGGCGCTAATGTGCTTTGCATCTTCCCAACTGGTGTTGCTCTGTTTTAGTCGCTTGCTCAAGAGGAAGCACACAAAGCAGACAAGAAGAACGGATGTAGCTTTGAAGCATCAGGATCATTTAGTCAGAACACAAATTGAGGCATTAGTTGTCCCTCCACAGAGAATTTAATGGAGCATCTGTTTATTGCGATGCTGGTGTCTGGGTCCAAGGGGAATGCGATGAACTTAGTTGTCTTTTCAACTGGAACAGCTGCATCTTTGCAGATACACTTGCTCATGGAGAACTGGCACCTTCTAGCGATGTAACTAAATGGAATATGAAAGGTGCCAGGAATATAAAATAAGAAGCTCAGTGGTTGCCGTGACAGCGACTAGAGGAGTACCCTGGCTCCCTGGCTGTCAAACTCTCTTCTGCCTTCTGGAGCTGTTACCTTGCAAGTGAATAACATTTCAGCCTAGTCCATCAAGCAGTCATCTGTCTCCCCCAGGACTGTAACTCAGGGCTGCTTGACAGAAATGAGAATCCACTTTCTCTCCAGGCACGTTTCTCTTCAGGCAAATCGTTAGTTAGCTTTGAATGTTGGTACAGCCAATTATCTAGCCTTCAGATTACATGCTGCACATTTTGGATGTTATGACTCTCTGGAGGTGATTTCAGTGAGCCTCTCACCACAACATTCCATGTACACAGGACATTAGACAAGGTAAACTTTGAGGCTAGGCTAGTTATTCGCTGCCTGGCTAAACTTCAAAATAGTGGCCAGTATCCTATCATGAAGGAAGTGGCAGCGATGAATAAATTGCAGTAAACATTAAGATGCGAGATCCTGAAACAGGCTGAAATTGTTCACTGTCGGGGATGGTGCGTGATTGGAGGAGGGCAAGTCAGTAGAACATCTTTGGGGGCACGATATGGTAGCGGTAGAGTTGCTGCCTTACAGAGCCAAAGACCCGGTTCCATCCTGACGACGGGTGCCGTCTGTTTGGAGCTTGTACATTCTCCCCGTGACTGCGTGGGTTTCCTCCGGGTGCTCCGGTTTCCTCCCACACTCCAAAGATGTACAGGTTTTTAGGTTGTGTGGGAAGGAACTGCAGATGCTGGTTTAAACCGAAGGTAGACACAAAGTGCTGGAGTGACTCAGCGGGACAGGCAGCATCTCTGGACAGAAGGAGTGGGTGACGTTTCGTTCGTGAAGAAGGGTCTCAACCTGAAACGTCACCCATTTCTTCTCTCCAGACATGCTGCCTGTCCCGCTGAGTTAATCCAGCACTTTATGCCTATCCCAGGTTTGTAGGTTAATAGGCTTCTGTAAAATTGTAAAATTGTTCCTGGTGTGTAGGATAGTGTATAGTGTGCGGGGATCAGCACAGACTCAAGTGGGTTTAAGTGCCTGTTTCCATGCTGTATCTCGAAACTAAACTAAAAATCTCATTAAAGCATTTCCTTTGCTTTTCGTGCGAGCCCTTTCAATTGAAACCTCTCACGCCTCTGCAGAAATATTTCCTAAACATATTGGGGAGGCTTTTAACTAGCCTCGGAGCAATGTGAATCTTGAAGGGATAGTTTAGTTTATTGTCACGTGTACCAAGGTACAGTGAAAAGCTTTTGTTGTGTGATGACCATTTAGCGGAAAGAAAATACATGATTACAATTGAGCCGTTCACAGTGTATAGAACCATGATAAAGAAAATAATGTGAATAGCGTTTAGTGCAAGATGAAATCCAGTAAAGTCCGATCAAAGATAGTCTGAGGATCTCCGTTGGGTAGATAGCAGCTCAGGACTGCTCTCCTGGGCCTGGTCCTGGGCCTCCTCCACGGCCAGAGTGAGCAACACCGCAAGTTGGAGGAACAGCACCTCATATTCCGCTTGGGGAGATGCATCCTCTTGGCTTAAACATTGAATTTTCTCAATTCTGTTAACCCAGACTGCCTCCTCCCCATCCCCACCTCTCCCTCAGCCCTCGGGCCCTGACATTCCTTCTCCATCTCCCCCCCCCCCCCCCCCCCCCCACCCAAGTCGCACTAGCTTCTCATTTTCACACTACAAACAGCTTACAGTGGCCTGTTTCCTTTATCATCAATACTTTTTTGCATATCTTTCATTCATTGTTCTTTATCTCTCCACATCACTGTCTATATCTCTCGTTTCCCTGATGCCTGACCAGTCTGAAGAAGGGTCTCGGCCCGAAACGTCGCTTATCGCCTTCGCCCCTTAGATGCTGCTGCACCCGCTGAGTTTCTCCAGCTTTTTGTGTAACCCTGCTCTCCAGATGTTGGTAGGATGGTAGAAACTGTCCCTGGATCTGGAGATGTGCGTTTTCACAGTTCTATGCCGTTTGCCCGATAGGAGAGGGGAGAAGAGGGAGTGGTCGGAATGCGACCTGTCCATGATTGTACTTGATGTCACAAAGGAGAGAAACAAAGCAGGGAAATTAAGTTGGAATAATAGCTGCTGAAATAAATGGATAGCCAAACAAAGAGAAGTCAAAAAAGCAAGATAAATAAACAGAAAATGGTTAAATGACCATTAAGCTAACATCGGTAGTGGGGAAGCTGCTTGAGTCAGTTATTAAAGATGGGGTAGCAGCACATTTGGAAAGTGGTGAAATCATTGGACAAAGTCTACATGGATTTACGAAAGGTAAATCATGTCTGACGAATCTTATAGAATTTTTCGAGGATGTAAATAGTAGATTGGATAAGGGAGAACCAGTGGATGTGTTATATATGGACTTTCAGAAGGCTTTCGACAAGGTCCCACATAAGAGATTAGTATACAAACTTAAAGCACATGGCAAAGAGTAGGAGTAAACGGGTCCGTTTCAGAATGGCAGGCAGTGACTAGTGGGGTACCACAAAGCTTGGTGCTGGGATCCTAGCTATTTTGAATATATATTAATGATTTGGACAAGGGAATTAAATGCAACATCTCCAAGTGTGCGGATGACACAAATCTAGGGGGCAGTGTTAGCTGTGAGGAGGATGCTAGGAGGCTGCAAGGTGACTTGGATAGGTTGGGTGAGTGGGAAAATGCATGGCAGATGCTTTATAATGTGAATAAATGTGAGGTTATCCACTTTGGTGGCAAAAACAGGAAAGTAGACTATTATTTGAATGGTGGTGATTAGGAAAGGGGGAGATGCAACGAGACCTGGGTGTCATGGTACCCCAGTCATTGAAAGTAGGCATGCAGGTGCAGCAGGCAGTGAAGAGAGTGAATAGTATGTTAGCATTCATAGCAAAAGGATTTGAGTATAGGAGCACAGAGGTTCTACTGCTGTTGTACAGGGTCTTGGTGAGACCACACCTGGAATATTGCGTACAGTTTTGGTCTCCTAATCTGAGGAAAGACATTCTTGCCATAGAGGGAGCACAGAGAATGTTCACAAGACTGATTTCTGGCATGTCAGGACTTTCATATGAGGAAAGACTGGATAGACTCGGCATGTACTCGCTAGAATTTAGGAGATTGAGGGGGGATCTTATAGAAACTTACAAAATTCTTAAGGGGTTGGACAGGGTAGATGCAGGAAGATTGTTCCCGATGTTGGGGAACTCCAGAACAATGGGACACTGTTTAAGGATAAGGGGGAAGTCTTGTAGAACCAAGATGAGAAAAACTTTTTAAACACAAAGAATGGTGAATCTGTGGAATTCTCTGCCACAGAAGGTAGCTGAGGCCAGTTCATTGGCTATATTTAAGAGGGAGTTAGATGTGGCCCTTGTGGCTAAAGGGATCAGGGGGTATGGAGAGAAGGCAGGTACGGGATACTGATTGGGGATGATCAGCCATGATCATATTGAATGGCGGTGCAGGCTCGAAGGGCCGAATGGCCTACTCCTGCACCTATTTTCTCTGTTTCTATGTTTCTATGATAGAATTAACCCGCTCAGTGCCGCTGCCAAGTCTATGCAGGTTATGGCCAATAGTGTAAAAACATCTTGGCAGTGAACTGGTTAAAGGTGCTGTGTCTGAATGCTCACAGCATTCACAATAAGGCCAATAAACCAATGGCTCAAATCCAAATGAAGTAATTGGCATGACCAAAACATGATCAAAGTTGAAAACTAAGGGCATTCAACATTTAGGGACAGGAAGAAAGAAAAAAGAAAGCTGTAGCATTATTAATAAAGCAAGAGATCATTGCAGTGTGGAGAAATAATCTTTCCTTGACAGATAATGTGTAGAATTAGAATTAATTTGGAATCAAATCAACTTGAAAATGGAAACAGGCAAAAAATATCGGTAAAAGTTTTTAAAAGGCAACTATATAGTGCTTACAAATAAGGATGAAAGAGGTCCAACAATGTAGGTGCAATCATTATGTGAGAACTTAATGTATATGGCATATAGATAATAATTTATATATTATGTATAGACTGAACACATCAAATTTGATACTATAAAGTGGGAGATAAATTTATGGAGTATCTACGATATTCTTTTTTAGATCAATATGTTGTGGAAACAATTAGCACAAAGGCTATTGGGGTCTTATTGTGTACGGTGAGAAAGAAAGGATTGCAGATTTAGTTTAAGATCTTTGGGGGAAGAGTGATCATAATAAATGTAAATCTAAACAAAAGAAACTATGGAGGTATGAGAGGAGAGTTGAGTGCGGTTGATGGGAAGAATACATTGCAAAGTGAGATGCTGAACAGGCATGTAAAGAAGCAATGCACACGATTTCCAAAAGTAATACTCTTTTTTAAAGCTGAGAAACAATGGAAAGGTGATTTATTTGTGGTTGACAAGATAAATTTAAAATGATATCACATCTGAGGATTGGGAACATTTTACAAGGACAGGAAAGGACAATCAAGACATTGATAAAGAAAGATTAGATAGAATATAATAGCTTGACAAGAAGCAAATGAATAGAACATACAAATGGCATATATAACATGCATATATAAAGCATATAAACTGCAAGGATTTTTATAGGTAGATAAAAATGAAAAGACAAATATCATCCCATTACAGATAGAGATAGGAGAATTTAAAACAGGAAATAAGGAAATGGCAACGGAATTAAACAATTACTTAGTATCTGTCTTCACAGAAGATAGCCAGCAAAATTTGCCGTGCTTAATTGAGTGTCGAATGAAAATGATCAACTGAAGGAACTAACTGAATGTTTGATGGTCAGTAGACACTTGGCATGTTAAATGGCTTTTTACTGTGCTGTATCCTTCTATAGTTTTGTGACTAATTATTAGGGAAGTAGATGATCTTAAAAAACAGATAAACCCCAAGCACCTGATTAACTAAATTGGACGATGACAAATGTGACCCCACGAACATGAGTTTGTTTCACATATTTTATGTTTTATGACTGTTGGCAGATCAATTTCCCTCCTGGGATAAATAAAGTTCTATTATATCGTATCGTATGAAAAGAGAGAGAGAAAATACACGGAAATACCAACCTATTGCAAAAGTTGGAAAAATGGGCTGAAAGATGGCAGATGGAGTTTAATGCTGATAAATGTGAGGTGCTACACCTTGGCAGGACAAATCAAAATAGGACGTACATGGTAAACGGTAGGGAATTGAAGAATACAGTTGAACAGAGGGATCTGGGAATAACCGTGCATAGTTCCTTGAAGGTGGAATCTCATATAGATAGGGTGGTAAAGAAAGCTTTTGGTATGCTAGCCTTTATAAATCAGAGCATTGAGTATAGAAGCTGGGATGTAATGTTAAAATTGTACAAGGCGTTGGTGAGACCAAATCTGGAGTATGGTGTGCAGTTTTGGTCACCCAATTATAGGAAGGATGTCAACAAAATAGAGAGGGTACAGAGGAGATTTACTAGAATGTTGCCTGGGTTTCAACAGCTAAGTTACAGAGATAGGTTAAATAAGTTAGGTCTTTATTCTCTGGAGCGCAGAAGGTTAAGGGGGGACTTGATAGAGGTCTTTAAAATGATGAGAGGGATAGACAGAGTTAATGTGGACAAGCTTTTCCTTTTGAGAATAGGGAAGATTCAAACACGAGGACATGACTTTAGAATTAAGGGACAGAGGTTTAGGGGTAACATGAGGGGGAACTTCTTTACTCAGAGAGTGGTAGCGGTGTGGAATGAGCTTCCAGTGGAAGTGGTGGCGGCAGGTTCGTTGGTATCATTTAAAAATAAATTGGATAGGCATATGGATGAGAAGGGTATGGAGGGTTATGGTATGAGTGCAGGCAGGTGGGACTAAGAGAAAAAAGTTGTTCGGCACGGACTTGAAGGGCCGAGATGGCCTGTTTCCGTGCTGTAATTGTTATATGGTTATATGGTTATATGGTTATTGCCCTAACTTCAGAGTTGGAGATAACGCTTGAAGATGTTGTAACAAATGCCTTGTAAAGAATATTTAGAATTAACAGAGTCAGCATGGATAGGACAGTTCAGAGGAATATGGGCCAAATGCAGGCAAATGGGACGAGTGTAGATGTAGCATCTTGGTCAACATGAGCAAGTTGGGGTAAAGGGCCTGTTTCCATGCTTTATGAGTATGGATCTATGATTCTGACATACTGCAGAAAGCTACCAACCGAATGTGGGTAAAGGATAGTAGTGTAGATTAGTACACTGGTTGACAGGGGCATGGTGGGCCGAAGGGCCATTTGTGTGCTGTATTACTCTAACAATCTGCTCTGTTAAAGGAGCTTGGGCTTTTTCCACCAAATCATAAAAACATGGTTCGAGCTATGATTATAGATTGCTGGCATTCTGAGCCTGAATTCATCTCAATAAAAATAATGGGCCTGTATTCTGCAATAAAAATAATGAAGAGGCTATTGGAACTCCTTAATGAAAGAGTAAATCAGCCAACATTTGCGAACATCCATTAAATGCTCTTTTGAAAGCTATGTTCTGGCAGTATGTAATTGAGAGGCCCTCCATTCGAGTGCTGCAGAAGGTGTGAATTTGCTTTGCGTACCCACCAGATACACGTTAAATATGTCACCAAATGTTGGGCTTTGCCATTCCAGTGTTCTTATTGATGTGACCAATCTTAGTCATTGGCATATTACTGACATTTTCAAAAAAGCACCACAGTCCCTGACTACGGGTGGTGTCTGTACGTAGTTTGTACATTCTCCCCGTGACCGCGTGAGGTTTCTCTGGATGCTGCAGTTTCCTACCCACGTTCCTAAGGCATACAGGTTTGTAGGTTAATTGGCTTGGTGAAAATTGTAAATTGTCCCAAGAGTGTAGGGGAGTGCTAGTGTACGGGGATCGCTGGTCGGCGCAGCTTTGATGGGCCAAAGGGCCTGTTTCTGCACTGTATAGCTAAACAAACCATACAGAAAGATATTAATCCAGTTTTGGGGGGAATCTTTGGGAAAGCAATCTGTTTGTACATTTTAATTCACTGACTGGGATGTACAGATTTTATTCTGAAATCCATAGAACTGGCCTGTCAAAATCATCAACTTTTCAGCATATTAAATCCAAACACATTATAAAAATAATCTGCATGCTTTGCTTATGAGGTTTAATTTTACGCTTAATGATAATTTATGTTTTCTTCGTATCTGGCCTTGCACTTAATCAAATATTGACTTTTTAATGTAATCCCGCAATTGGCATGAAATCCATCTGAATTAGCACCAATTGAGGCAAATTAATTAAATAACTAAAAGCCGGCTCAATTTCTCCTAGGAAATCTAAAGTAAAGTTTTACTTGGGTGTCCTCGTACATCAGTCATTCAAAGTAAGCATGCAGGTACAGCAGGCAGTGAAGAAAGCTAATGGCATGTTGGCCTTCAATGCGAGACGATTTGAGTATAGGAGCAAGAAGATCCTTCTGCAGTTGTACAGGGCCCAGATGAGACCGCGCTTGGAGTAATGTGTGCGGATTTAAGGGCCTGTCCCACTTACGTGACCTCGCGGTCGCGTTGAGGCACTCCGGGCATCGTATGGCCACGCGGGGCCGGTCCCGCTGAGTATGTAGCTGAGCGCGACATCGCGTGGGGCTCAGAGATTTTTGTAGCGAACAAAATCTTCGAGCACCAACGGCCTGTCGCGGAAATGATGGCCAAAGTGGGACAGGCCCAAGACCCTGGCGTGATGCAACATCTCACCTACAACAGCAGCAGAAGCAGGCAAACCATCGCCGAGCTCGGCCTGGGGCTCACGGCCGTTGCAGTCCGGATCCGCCCCCACTCCTGCTCCCTGAAAGGGGCCAAGAACATTGAAGATGGACACAAACTGCTGGAGTAACTCAGCGGGACCGGCAGCATCTCTGGAGAGAAGGAATGGGTGATGTTTCGAGTCAAGACCCTTCTTTCAGACTGAAGTAGATTCTCAACACAAAACGACGCTGCCGGTCCCGCTGAGTTACCCCGGCATTTTGTGTCTATCTTCAAATGACGTCACGCGCTCCAGACGGCTGTGCTGGCGAATGAAGTCGAGGTCGCGTAATTAGCGTGCCACGGACATGTAAGCTGGACAGGGGCTCAAGTCTCCTAATTTGAGGAAGGACAATCTTGCTATTGAGGGAGTGCAGCGTAGGTTCACCAGGTTAATTCCCGGGATGGCGGGACTGTCATATGATGAAAGAATGGAGTGACTGGGCTTGTATTCACTGGAATTTAGAAGGATGAGAGGGGATCTTAACGAAACATAAAATTATTAAGGGATTGGGCAGGCTAGATGAAGGTAAAATGTTCCCGCTGATGGGGGAGTCCAGAACCAGGGCTCGCATTTTAAGAATATGGGGTAGGCCATTTACTTTTTCCCCTGTGGATTTCAATCTGTGGAATTCTCTGCCACAGAAGGCATTGGAGGCCAATTCACGGAATGTTCTCAAGAGGGAGTTAATTGCTCTTAGGGCTAATGGAATCAAGGGATGGGGAGAAAGCAGGAACAGGGTACTGATTTGAATGATCAGCCATGATCATATTGAATGGCGGTGCTGGCTCGAAGGGCTGAATGGCCTACTCCTGCACCTATTTTCTATGTTTCTATGCGTCTATGTTTAAAGCCAACAAACTCTGAAGCAAAAAAAGCATTTTAGGGGGACTGACTGGCTCAGAAGAAGAATATTAAAGGCAATACATTTTCAACCATCTTAATACCTTTACTTTTTTCAATTCAATTCAATCTTTAATTGTCATTGTGCAGTGTACAGTACGGAGACAACAAAATGCAGTTACTGCCATCATTGCTACCAAATAGAACATCCTTATCCTTAAAATTACTTCCCCTCTGCTGGTGATTAGCTAGGTTGTCAAACATCTATCATTTTCACTAGCAGTTAGTATTTATTTCCCAGTCACGATCTTCTGTATGATAGCTTGTCAAAGCAGCTGTGGGCTCCACTCACACTTTGGAAACTGAAAATAAATAAAAATTTGAGTTTAAGAAAAAAGCTTTTGATCTCAGATTGTGCTTGTGAAATGGTAATCATGTATATGTTCAATATTTTGAGTTTCCATCAATTCTTTAAACAATTTCTTTCCAATAGTTATCACTCACAGTTTGGTTATTCTGGAATGTTAGATCATATGGAATCCAGGGAGCACTAGTTAATTAGATACATAATTAACTTGCTGGTGGGAATCAGAGAGTGATGGTGGAAGATTGTTCTGTGACTAGATGTGTACCACAGGGAACAGTGCTGGGCCCATTACTGTATGTCACTTATATGAACAGTTTGGATGAGAATTTACAAGGCATAGTTAATAAGTTTGTAGGTTCCACTGTTTGTAGGTAATGTAGATAGTGCAGTAATGTTACCAAAAATTACAATGGGATTTTGATCGGCTGGGTGAGTGGGCCAAAGAATGGCAAATAATGTTCAATTCAGGTAAGTATGAAGTGTTGGTCAAACCAGCAGTGAACAGTAGGGCCCAGAGGAGTGTTGTCGTAGAGAAGGACCAAGGAGCACAAGTATGTAGTTCCCTGAAAGAGATGTCACAGTTGGACAAGATGGTGAAGAAAGTATTTGGCATGCAGGCCTTGAGTGTAGGAGTTGGGACATTATGTCCCAGTAGTACAAGACATTAATGAAGCCACACTTGGAATATTGTGTTCAGTTTTGGCAACCCTGCTATAGGAAATAGGTCATTAAGCCGGAAAGGGTGCAAAGAAGATTTACGAAAATGCTGCCAGGGCTTGAAGGCCCGAGTTATAGAGAGAGCTTGAACAGGTAGGGACTTTAATCCTTGGAGTGTAGGAGACTGAGGCGGGACCTTGCAGAGGTGTATATAATCATGAGGGGCATAGATAAGGCGGATGCACAAAGACATTTTCCCAGGGAAGTGGAATCAAAAACTAGACACGTGGATTAAAGGTGAAATGTAAAATGTTTAAACAAGAGCTGAGGGGCAACTGTGGTTGGTGCGAACAAAATGTGGTTGAGGCATATTAAATAAGACCGTTTAAAAGGCATTTGGTCAGGTACATGAATAGAAAAAAGACAATAGACAATAGGTGCAGGAGTAGGCCATTCGGCCCTTCGAGCCAGCACCGCCATTCACTGTGATCATGGCTGATCATCCACAATCAGTACTCCGTTCCTGCCTTCTCTCCCTATCCCTTGACTCAGCTATCTTGAAGAGTCTATCTAACTCTCTCTTGAAAGCATCCAGAGAATTGGCCTCCACTGCCTTCTGAGGCAGAGAATTCCACATATTCGCAATTCGCTGGGTGTAAAATATTTTCTTCATCCCTGTTCTAAATGGCCTCCATTCATAAACTGTGGCCCCCGGTGCTGCACTCCGCCAACATCGGGAACATTTTTCCTGCCTCCAGCGTGTCCAATCCCTTAATAATCCTATATGTTTCAATAAGATCCCCTCTCATGCTTCTAAATTCCAGTTTATACAAGCCCAGTCGCTCCATTCTTTCAACATGACAGTCCAGCCATCTCAGGAACATACGCTGCACTCCCTTAATAGCAAGAATGTCCTTCCTCAAATTTGGAGACCAAAAACTGCACACAATACTCCAGATGTGGTCTCACCAGGGCTCTGTACAACTTCAGAAGGACCCCTTTGCTCCGATACTCAACTCCTCTTGGTATGAAGACCAACATGCCATTAGCTTTCTTCACTGCCTACTGTACCTGCATGCTTACTTTCATTGACTGATGTACAAGGACCCCCAGATCTCGTAGTACTTCCCCTTTTCCTAACTTGACACCATTCAGATAATAATCTGCCTTCCTGTACTTTCCACCAATGTGGATAACTTCACATTTATCCACATTAAACTGCATCTGCCATGCATCTGCCCACTTACCCAACCTGTCCAAGTCACCCTGCACCTCATAGCATCCTTTCCACAGAACACAGTGCCACCCAGCTTTGTGTCATCTGCAAATTTGCAAATGTTACTTTTAATCCCTTCATCTAAATCATTAATGTATATTGTAAATAGCTGCGGTCCCAGTACCAAGCCTTGCGGTACCCCACTAGTCACTGCCTGCCATTCTGAAATGGACCCGTTAATCCCTACTCTTTGTTTCCTATCTGCCAACCAATCCATCCATGTCAGTACTCTACCCCCAATACCATGTGCCCTAATTTTGCCCACTAATCTCCTATGTGGGACCTTATCAAATGCTTTCTGAAGTCCAGGTACACTACATCCACTGGCTCGCCCTTGTCCATTTTCCTAGTTGCATCCTGAATAAAAAAGGTTAAAAGGAACGGAGGCCAAACATAGGTAAATGGAACTAGATTCGATTGCCATCTTGCTCATCTTGGACGGATTGGTCCAAAGGGCTTATTTCCGTGCTGTACAGCTCCCTGACTCTACGACAAAGATAGTACTAGGAAGGACAGGTAGAAATAGCTGGTCTTCTTCACAGTATGAATTGCAATTAGAAATTTAAAGGTATATGCTATTACTGATATTGACTAATTCGCTCCATATCGTACATATAGGGAAATGCATCAAATTTATTTGTAGTTTATTAAATTTACTTCACAATTCCCACAGTTATGATTTTCTTATTTTTTATTTATGAAAAACACAAAAGGGAATAATGAAATCAATTTAGAAACAAATTAAAATCATGGCATAAGTAAATAAAGAAACAGGTGGAAGAGCACAATGTATGATATTGCTTGACCATGAATGATAAGCCCCTTATATATTCCCTAAATCAAAGTGTATCAAGTTAACATTAATTATTAATACACTTTGATAATAATCAAGAAACTTTAAACATTGGTCATGTTTTGCAATAAAATTGACTGTAGTTTCGTCTTTGATAAAAGTATGAATATGTACATAGCTGGTAATAAATTAAATCATGAATTATATTTAAATTCATGATGTTTCAGTGACTGTTTTAAATTGACGGGCTGTCTAATACATACTGTTTTACTAATAGCCCCCAGAGAAGATTTTGTATTTCCTGTCCAATGCTTAATGAACTCACTGAAGAATCCAAGTTATTTGGTAATGCCATTCTGACCCTGCATTTGTTCACTCACCGCTTACTATCCATGTGTCCAGGTTACAAAATAATCCTGCAGATAGATGGACCAGAGATTTGTTAGAACCATATCATGGATAAACGTCCACTTAATGTATTCACTTATGAAATGTGGACTTTGCTGATAAAGCCGCTCTACATTTCTAATAAATCTTACTAACTCGATTGAGAACTAATTTGAGGAAGTGATCGATAAGGGTAGGACAGTAGGTATGGTCTGCATGGATTTTAGCAAGGTATTTGACAACGTCCTGAATGAGATGCAGGGAATAATACCCAATGACTTGGTAGTTTGGATTCAGAAATGGCTTACCCATAGAAGGCAAAGAGTGGTGCTAGTGTGTTATTTGGACTCGCGCTCTGTGACCGGTGATGTTCTGGAAGGATCTGTGCTGGGACCACTGTTATTTTTGATATATATATAAAATTACTTGGACTTGCCCTTCCCTCTCTTTTAAGCATGTTAACCGTGCACCTCATACACCTCCTTCTCCTCCCCTCCTCTCTGAACCCGAATCACCCTCCCTCAGTACCTCGCCTATACCTCTGCCCACCTCTGCCCCCAACCCACACCCTTGTCGTGCTTTCACCATCGCCCCCCTTGACCACCCTCTCTCTGACTTGGAACGGTCTGTCCTCAACAGGCGCCTCACCTAAAAAAAAAGCCTTCTCCATCGTTCAGCCTGAGGAAGTGTTCTGACCCAAAACGTCGCCTATTCCTTTTCTCCAGTGATGCTGCCTGATCAGTTGAGTTATTCCTGCATTTTGTGTCTATCTTCTGGGAAGTTAGTCACCATTTTACAGGGTCGGTCGCATGGGCAAGCTCCAAATGTATTTACACAGGGGACTCACTTTATTTCAATTGTTCAATGCCTGGTATTTTTGCAATAATGAAAGCATTTAATAATTGTTAATATGTCAGAAAGGGGAGGGTTACTATACATTTTGTTTAATAGAATTAAAATTAACATCAACCTTGGTCACACATTTTTTGAATGTTGATGTTATTCTGGTCACTTTCTATAAAAGACAGAATAAGAAACACCTTTTTACGATTTTTTTTTGTAAAGTGCTGGATCACTAAGGCTCATGGCACTTATGTTTGGTTGACTTGTAAATGCTATAAACTACAGCAGTCTATGTCTTGAAATATCCTCAAAGGGATGCAAATGCTTACACAGAAAACGTTATGGCATTTTACTTCAAATAAAAACTTGTTATTTTTATTCAGGAAAAAAAAATTGGGGATTCTCAAATGTACCCAGCAATTAATAATCCAAATGTAGCCGGAAGAGTGCACTTTCTCTCCATTTCTGTCTCCCTAAATTTCCCGCATCAAACCCTATTCTGTCTCTCTCTATATTTGCTTCTGCCACTCACAGCAGTCAGATGTTCATGTTTCCCAACTGTACATTCAGGCTGCATCAGCATTTTAGATTTCACTAGCATGCGGATCAGAAACAGACTAATATATATCATTAAGTCCAAACTGCAGCAGAAGTTATAAATAACAAAATGAATGCAGTAACGGGGGTCATTTAGCCAGTTTTTTCATAAAACACTGCAAGTTCCAAAATGATGGAGCACCAGATGCAGGAATGACAGATGTGTAATGTCTTTCTCCGAAGCAGGATGTTATCTGTATGCAAAAATGTTTCTTCCTCTGAAGGCACAAAGGTGGCTTATTAAATCAGATGGTGCAAATCAGGCAATTCATTTATTTATAGCTTCAACGTTGTGTCCTTGCATCTGCTCGCAGCAATAGATCACGTCTCACCCCACCCACAAAGCCAGCTAACTTTTCTCTGTGGCTTTATGTGCTTCGAAGGTACGGTTTAATTCCTATAAACTCCCCAATGCCACCCAGGCAGCCAATCAGGCAGCCAATAGAGCTCAACTGCATGAACGCCAGGAGCAACTTTTCTCCAAAATGATGCTTATATCAAAATAAATTAGGACAAAAATAGCAACAATTTTCCCTTAATGGCTTCCGGCTGCAACCATGCAGTGTTTAGCAATTCAGGTTAATGTTAGATCATGCACATGCTTCCAAGGTTTATCTTTTTTTTATATGTCTGTGTGTATTTGTGTGCTTAAGTGTGTACTTGTATCTGCACATTTCTAGTCATGTAAATGTAGTTTGTTATTAGTCATCAATGTCCTTTGTTTTTAACTTTAGCTGTGAATTCAAGTGTAAAGCAGAACGTGGAATTTTACAAAATTATGATTTTTAATTTATTACATGGTACAGCTTGATGACGTTATTGTTGCTTAGGAGACAAGCAGTTGGCTGCCTGCACCAATTAAACTCCACCAGCCTTCTTCAGAGCAATTCTATACCATGGAGGATCTCTGAGTTTCTGTGTGATGTACAGTAAAAATCAGCATGAGGTTAGTGACAGAAGTTAACTGTTTGAAGCTGAAGGAGAGACACAGTACAATTACAACAGATAATATTATAATAAGTCAAGCATTTAGTAATTGGTTGGAAATACTGAACTTTAAAATACATTTTCGTCACATTTTTCCACATAGGTAATGAGGTAGAAATTTTGTCTTTAATGGAAGAAATGAAAAAGCGGGTACTTTAACTAATTTAATTGTTTTAATTAATTAAAACATAACTTGCCAGATTACCACAGTCAGAGAAAAAAAGAAGCTACATCTCCTTTTGATCATTTTAATGAAGCAGGTGTCCATCGGAACCATCAGAAATGCTTGTGACCAAATGGGCTGCCACTGCAGAGAATCAACATCTTAACAAAGGGGTCAGGAGTTCAATGCCCAGCATGTACTGCTGTAAGCAGAATGCTTGTTTGCCCTGATCTCACATGTAGTTACACTGCCTTGCTCCATCTCAAGAACAACCATCAAACGCAGTCTCAAGTGAGAGAGAGTTATTTCTTATCAGTCTGTTAGTCAGATATGATCACAACTATGGTACAGACTGCACCGCCTCATATTCATCATGGAATGTGCAATATGGCACCAGTTTGCCAAAATTGGGGAAAATTTCAAATCTTGAATCAATTGAATACGACTTTACTTTAGACTCTAGAAATACAGCACAGCAGAAATACAGTTCCTTCGGCCCACCGAATCCATGCCGACCAGTAATCACTAGCACTATCCTACACACTAGCGACAATTTACAAATTTACCTAAGCCAATTAACCTACAAACCTACACGTCTTTGGGGTGTGGGAGGAAACCGGAATTTCCGGAGAACACCCATGTGGTCACAGGGAAAACGTTGAAACCCCATACAGACAGCACCCATAGTCAGAATCGAACCCGGGCCTCTGTCACTGTAAGACAGCAACTCTGCCACTGCCACCCCAAATATGTGTAATCAATATCAATTTTTCCGTGCATCATGGAGTCAAAAGAAACTGCAGATGTTGAAATTTAGAGAAAAAAAGCAATCTGCTGGAGGAACTCAGCAGGTCAGTCTGCATCTCATGCAGGCACGTGTCGTCAGGGTAGGTAAGGTAGGCACTGCCTACCCAGACTAAAATAATAAAATGATAATTATTAAATATATATAGTAAAGGCATGGGAGAATAAAGCCTACCAAAGAGATCGATCTCTTAGGTAGGCATAATTTTCCGTGCCTTTTATCCGCAGTGCATGTAACACACGAAGGTCTGTGCAGCCCATGTGCCGTCGACGTTGCTTCAAGCCGTCAATTTCCAGGGGACTGAAGGCAGCTGAAATTCTGCCTTTGCAGTCCTGCGCATGCGCAGCATCATACTGCGCATGCGCAGCGCAAGTTTCTTGGCGGGTTTTTCAAACATGGATTGCCATTATCTTAAGAGTATCTTAAGAAAGAAAGTGAGAAGAATGGAATTTGTGTACCAATGACGTGGTAAGTAAATTTCTTGGTGCTATCTGTTTTTAAATACTGTATTTCCTGGCAATGAAGATGCTATTTTCTACCCCAAAATAAGGCATGAAAATTTACATGTGTCTTGGAAGCCGAAGTTGGAAGGTTGTTAGCCAAGAAAGATAGATTTTGCTATCCCTCAGTACAGCAACATCAAGAATGATGTTGTTGTACTGAGGGATAGCCAAGTCTATCCATCTTTCCTGGCAGCTGATGGGAAGTGGCTGTGAAAGGACAGCGTCGCTGGGGAGGGGAGAGTTCCTTTCACAGCGTGTGGGGAGTCTGGCCCGGGGTAAAGTTGTGGGGAGGGTGGCTGCGAGCGGCCGCCGGGATGGAACAGCGGAACCGGCCACCACCTCAGTTCCTTCTGCCCGCCCCCGCTCACCTCTGGCAGTGCTCTCTGTCTGAAAACCTCTCTCCTGCCGCTCGCCGGCCTCACTCATGTCAGCCGCTTCCCGCAAATCTTTCAATTCTGACAGCGCGATCAAGGGACCAATTGAGGTTACTCGGCTGTCGGAATTTAAGGATTTGTGGGAAGCAGCTGACAAGAGCGAAGCCGGCGAGCGGCAGGTGAGAGATGTTCAGACGGAGAGCACTGCCAGAGGTGAGCGGACCAGCAGAAGGTGTTGAAGTGGTGTCCAGTTCCGTTGTCTGATCTCGCAGCCACCCGAGCTGCTTCCCTCCCCAGCCAAAATGCGGTGGCTCCGCGACTGGAGAGCCACAGCAGCGGTGAGTGAGTGAGTTACTGGCATGATTCCCGACCCCCTCCTTCTCAACGCTCCTGCCCTCCCCGCAACTTTACCCCTGGTCAGACTCCCCACACGCTGTGAAAGGAACTCTCCCCCCAATTGGTCCCTTGAACAAGTATTGTCATTCAATAAAATCACAACTGATTCAACTTGTCCCAGTGTGCTCCCGTTTTTCCCACCATCACTCCACCTGCCATCACCCTTCACCACCCACCCATTTAATAATTCAGAATGAAGGAGATTTGGAAGCCTTGGGCAAATTGCTTTCTTTATTTTTATTTTTTTGAGCGTGAGAAATTCTATGTCCCACCAGCCTTCTTTCAAAATTTAGCAACTCAAAATGGGGGTGCGTTTTCATTACCGGGAAATACGGTACTTTATTAAGAGATTTGGCTTTTGAAGACTTGATAAAAGTCGACTGACAGCTTATGGAGAGAACAATCAGCTCATGCGTGGTTTAAGATTTTTTTTTAAAGCCGACTGACTGCCTACCCTGAGTAATTACTCACGGCACGTGCCTGATCTCATGTCTGCAGGTCTTATTTTGCAGGACAATAAAGTATCATTCATTTATCTACAGAGGAAAATATATGATCAACGTTTTGGGTCGAGTTCCTTCCTCCAGTCCAGAGGAGGGGTCTCAACCGAACTGTCAACTGTCCATTTGCCTGCACTCACTAAGTTGTTACAGCAGGTTGTGTTTAACAAGGTGCTCAGGAATGATAGGAAATGTGAGAGTGGCAGAATTGGTCAAATGACAGCATGGATAGTTGTGGAGAACATGTCCACGAACAGTCGGGGATTGAATCTGGCTGCTCAGCGTGACAACACCAGTGCAGCCAAATAGTGACAGAGTTATTGAAGAGAAAATAGGCAGGAAAGTTGCAGAGTAGTAAAAGCCATGGAGTAGTGATAATGAACTTCAAAAGATCAAATGTAGATGGGGATAACTAAAACATCAGGGGCAAAGGGAACAGAGAGGTTTCACAAATGGATTCAGGAAAACATTCCTGATCAGTATATTTCTGATTCAATGCACAGTGGTGTAGTGGTGTAGTGTTTTTTACAGTGCCAGAAACCCGGCTTCATTCCTGGCTACATGTGCTGTGTGTGCGGAGTTTGTATGTTCTCCCTGCGACTGCTTGGATTCCCTCCGGGTTCTCCAGTTTCCTCCCACACTCCAAAGGTGCACAGGTGTGTAGATTAATTGGCAACTCAGTTGCCGAGGCGGCGTGAAGTGTAAATGGAGTCAATGGAAGGGGTTTGTGTGATGGTTTGGGCCGCATCCACACCAGGCCTACACTGCATCCGACTACTTGATGTTTGACACAAAATGCTGAAGTAACTCAGGGGGTGAGGCAGCGTCTATGGAGAGAAGAAATGGGTGACATTTCGGGTCGAGACCCTTCTTGTACTTGATGTTTGTTCCATTTGTGAAACAATATTAAATATTATTATATATTATATATAATGTGATTAAATGTCAATGTGATTAGAGCTAAAAAAAAGGTAAAGTTTAAGGTTATACTATAGCGTAGAAGCAGCCTTCAGCCCACCGAATCCATGCAGATAATTGATCACTCATTCACACTAGTTCTATATTATTCCACTTTCTCATCCACTTCCTTCACACTAGGGCAAATTTTCTCCCCCCCAAAAGCCAAATAGCCTATCAACCCGCATGTCTTTGGGGTGTGGGAGGAAACCCGAGCACTCAGAGGAAACCCACACGGTCACAGGGTGAACAAACTCCACATAGACAGCAACCGAGGTCAGAATCAAACCCAGGACTCTGGCACTATGAGGCAGCAGCTCTACCAGCTGTGCCACTGTTCCGTGTGGAGGCAGGTTCCCTGGATGCTTTCAAGAGAGAGCTAGATAGGGCTCTTAAAAATAGCGGAGTCAGGGGATATGGGGAGAACGCAGGAACGGAGTACTGATTGGGGATGATCAGCCATGATCACATTGAATGGCGGTGCTGGCTCGAAGGGCCGAATGGCCTACTACTGCACCTATTGTCTATTGTCTATTGTTTCCCCACTAAGTGCATCCCTCTACCACCTGGAATGCCAGAAATAAAAGATGCAACAGTTTAATGCGTGCCCCAAACACTGACAACCCCTCACATTTGAAACTACATTGGCTGAGCATTGGATTGACCTCAAAGCTCCGAAAAATGACAGTCATTGAACAATCTCAGGAGAACTAACAGGACAACGTCCCAGCAGATTAATCACATTTAAGTCTGTACGTGCTAATCAGATGTGACCACTGTAAATTATGCTCAAGGAATCACTTCTGACGAAAACTATCTCACCTGCTGATGCTGTGATTAATCCCAGACATACTGTAAATAAGGACTCGAAGAGAATAAGCAGCAATGTGTATACGTTTCATGTCCACAGTCCAACCTTGGTCAGATCCATCAGCTTGCCCTTACAAATCCATCCTTCAGATTGTGTTGTCCTATTCAAAGTGACAACCGGCGAGGAAAGAAAAATCCCAATAGGAAATGATCCTGGATCAGAAATCATGTTCATTTATCGTTCGATTGCATGCACCTACAATATGGGTCATATTTGGTTCACCCTCCTGTGCTCTGTTGCAGTGAGGCGATCATTTATATTTGAAAAGTATCCATCACTGATGAAAAGCAAACAAATGTAATCTCCCAGGAGATACACGGAACTACAGATGCTGGTTTGCAAAGAAAGACACAAAGTGTCTAGCCTTGGCATCTCTGGGGAACACGGATAAGCGGTGTTTCAGGTTGGGAATCTTCTTCACTCTATCCATGTACGTCTGTCCATGTTCTCCAGAGATGTTACCTGACTCCCTGTGTTACTCCAGCACTTTGCATCTTTAAAAAAATATTTAATCTATCACCAGTAGTCCTGGAGTGCAAGCCATTAGCACTCTCACTAATGAGATAACACCGGGTTGTTAGGAGCTGCCATGTTTAAGAAAGAACTGCAGATGCTGGAAAAATGGAAGATAGAAAAAAATGCTCTTGAAATTCAACAAGTGAGGCAGCATCTATGGAGCGAAGGAATAACTCCTTCATCTCAGTCTGAAGAAGGGTCTCGACCCGAAACGTCACCTATTCCTTCGCTCCATAGATGTTGCCTCACCTGCTGAGTTTCTCCAGCATTTTTGTCTACCCAGGAGATGCCAGGTGACTGTGATTCTCCCAACACTGAAAGGTAGTTTAGTTTAGAGATACATAGAAACATAGACATAGAAATTAGGTGCAGGAGTAGGCCATTCGGCCCTTCGAGCCTGCACCACCATTCAAAATCATCATGGCTGATCATATACAGTATGGAAATAGGCCCTTCGGCCCCAAGTCCGCGTTGACCATCGATCACCCGTACACAAGTTCTATGTTATACAGGTTTTGCATCCTACGTACTAGGAGAAGTACTACGGAAGCCAGTTCACTCACAAACATGCATGTCTTTGGAGGAAGGAAAACCGGAGCAGCAGGAGAAAACCCATGTGGTCACAGAGAGAACGTACTAACTCCATACAAATACCAGCCCTAGTCAGAATTGAAACCAGGTCTCTGGTGCTGTAAGGCAGCAACTCTACCACTGTGCCACTGTTCAGACCTCTAAATGAAAATATATTTAGAGGGTGTTGTGCCCTCTAAATTAAAGTTAAGCATAAGGAAAAGTTATAATTTGATGAGGAAGGCAGAGAGAACCAAAGGAAAGGTCAGTGATAGCAGAATAGCAGAGAGAGTGAAAGACAATATTGCTGGTGGAACCAACAAACAGTAATACCGGTGAATAACAAAGGATGGGTCTGGGGGGTGGAATTAGAAGATGAATGTCCCCAAATGCAACAGAACCAATATCACATCACAGATGATCCCCTCACCCAGATTAAAAACAACCCAGCTGTGGAAATACAGTGTTTCAATACACATGGGGTAGAGGGTGGGAGAGAGAGAGGCGGGGGGAGAAAGAGAGGGGGGGAGAGAGGTAGAGAGCGAGAGGGGAGAGAGAGAGAGAGAGAGAGAGAGAGAGAGAGAGAGAGGGAGAGAGGGGGAGAGAGGGGGAGAGAGAGCGAGAGAGAGAGAGAGAGAGAGAGAGAGAGAGAGAGAGAGAGAGAGAGAGAGAGAGAGAGAGAGAGAGAGAGAGAGGTCGTGTTTTCTTCTCAGCTCTGCAGTTGAGAAGGATTGGAGCAGCCTTTCCAGGATTTTGCCGTTGGAGAGGGCACAGACCCAGGGGGGCTTCATAGTTCAACTTATTGTTGGGCTGTTGAAGCTTTTCTCTGGTCTGGGGAGCCTCCATCTGTGTGAAGATTCCTGAGTTTCTCCACATTGTCGAGGGTGCGGTTGGCGTTGGCGGATTGCCAAGAGTGCCTGTGATCTCCGTGGGCTGAAGTTGTGCGGTGTCTTTGTCGTTTTTGGCTCCGCTTCTCTGCCCTAAAGTCATTTTGCTCAGTGCGGCTGCCTGGCTTAATGTGAAGAAGGTACTTTTGCGTCCAGCGCGACTGGGATCGAGTTTCCCGTAAGCTGCTCTTGGCTGTGGACGAACCTGGGGACTTTCCTGCTTCAGCTGGAGGTTTCTGTTTTCTGCTGCCTGTCTTTGACTGTGACTGTCTCTGGGACTTAACTTGGAGCTGTGCTGCTGAGGTGCTTGGAGCTGGTTTGTGCCTCTGTGAGGATGGCGATGGAAGGGGCGCGGCCGAAGGTCCGGACCTACGCAGCGACGGCATCAGTGGCGGGTGCGAGGCCATCTGAGCTTGAGCCTCATGTTGACTTGGATGGGGACAGTTTTGGTATTTCTGTTCAAACTGGGCCTATGATGTCTAGGGGGGTAATTACGAAGGCCATGAATGAACTTCTTGGGAGGGGGGCTATTGTCTCTTCTGAGCTCGAAAGGGGAAAGGTGGAGATGATACTTAAGACCCGGGAGTGTGTGGCCCGAGCGTTGGAGGAGGGGATCTCAGTGGGGGGGGTCCACGTACAGGTGGATCCGTGGGTATCCAGGGTGAGACCGGTTCTCCTGCGGAGCTGCCCCACTTATTTTTCGGATGCAGTGCTTATTCCACACCTGTCCAAGTTCGGGGAGGTGCGGTCTAAATGTTTTCGTCTCTTGCATCCCGGGGGGGACCCGGAGGAAAAAGGGGTCTTCAGTTTCAAGAGGAGGGTGTTCATGAAGGTGGGTGAGGGGGATGGTGCCGAGGGGAGTTTTGAGGTGGTGCATAAGGGTGTACCCAGAACCGTGCGTTGGAGTTGGGGAAAGGCACGGTGTCATGCGTGCGGCGAATTTGGACATCTCCGTAGGGAGTGTCTTTTTCGCGGGGGCACTGCTAGAGGTTCTAGTGTAGTGGCCCAGGAAAGCGCTGCTGGCCCATCTGGGGTGGCTGGTCAAACCTCAGCGGCGCGGGGTGGTACTGCTGACCCGGCTGAGGTTGCCAGTTCTGCCTTGGTGACCCGGGGCGGCAGTGCTAAGCCTTCTGGGTCCAGAGGTTCCGCTTTGGGGACCCTGGGCAGTGAGAGCCCAAGCCCCCCACGTCCCCTACGTCTTGCGCCTGTGGCGGTGGATGGAGGTGGGGCGCAGGAGGAGGGGAGTGTTGAGGGGGGGTTTTGGGAGAAGCAGGGGAAGCATAATAAGAAGAAGGAGAGGGATAGGGCTGCCCGAGCGAAGAAAGTGCAATCGGGTGAGTTTGGCTCCAGTGTGGTGCAGACTGCACCTGCTGGGGCCCAGGGGGGAGTTGTGGTGGCTCGGAAGGGGGGAAAGAAGTCTAAACGTGTGGGTGGCAAAGTGGTTGGGGGTAATGTGGAGGCGGATGACCCTTCCCTTATGGAGGTTACCGCACCTCCGCATGCGAGTGGGACTAAAAGGAGGCATTTGCCTGGTGAAGAGGAGGAAGGGCGTGGGTCCAGAGCGAAGGGGATGTCTTTCTCCGGGCTTTCCACCACTGAGGTGGCTGAAAGTGGTCTTGACCCGGTGTCTTCTGGGTCGGTGGTTGGGCCTTCTCTTCATGGATCTACAGCGGGTGTCACCGGACTGGGTGCTGAAGTTGATTCCGGTGGAGTTGTGTCCACTGGGCGGGAGTCTGTCCCTTCATCTCAGGGGCCCTCTGAGGGAGTTATCTCGGCGGATGCTGTGGTTAGCTCCCTTGGGTGTGTACCCTCTGGGTCGGATGAGGTCCCCTCGTTTCAGAGGCCTACTGAGGGTGCTAGCACGGTAGGTGACGTGGTTGGCTCCTCTGGTAGTGTGCCCTCTGTGACGGGGGATGTGCAGAGTCAGGCTGAGGGGGGAGTTTCGGGGGTGTTGTCGTTCAAGTCTGTGCTCCATATCAGTGCCAGTGGAGGTGCTGGGGGGCGGGATGCCTCACCGGATGAGTTGTCTGGGGTGAGGTTAATGGCAGGTGGTGATTCTCTGGGTGATGCCTGTGGAGAGGGCACTCTGGATGATGTGGAGGTCAGGGCTGTTATGGGACGTGATCCTCTTTCAGACTCCGAGGGTGCCAGTGTTCCACAGGCCCTGGGGATGCCTCTTGTTGTTGCTTCCCCAGGCCCGGAGGAGGAGGGTGATGGTAGCGGGCAGGAGCCCAGCCATTCAGAGGGCTGCGAGTCTCAGGTAGGGGTGTTGGGACCCACCCCCAGCATTGATCCGGGTGGTCGTGTCATGGCTGTGGAGGAGGATAGCGATGCGGCCAGTGGGGGGGGCTCAGAGAGTGTTGTGTCAGACAGTTCTGGTCTTTCTGAGGTTGTTGATTCAGGTGCGAGCGGGTTGGCTGAGAGCCCAGACTCCAAGGCCGTGTCTGAGGCGAAGCTTATTGTTGAGGTGCGAGAGTTCTTAAAAATAAGTCGTGCTCCCAAAACATTATGGTGGGCCGTTACAAGGAGATGGGAGGATTGGCTAGATGTGCGGGAGAGTCTCGAGGCTATCCTTAGTAACAAGGATAGTGGTCTTTCTGACTCGGATTTGGGGCAGTTTTGGGGTTTGTTGAAGGTCCTCAGAAAAGGACCTCCTGTGACTACAGGGAGTGTGAGGGTCACAATCTAATGTGTCTACACATTCACAGTAGCTACATTAAATTTAAATGGGAGTAGAGCGAGTTTTCGAAGATTTCAGCTCTTATCAGCCCTAAGGGAGGGGAGATTTGCAGTTTGTTATCTGCAAGAGACACATACCGTTGCTAGTGATGAACCTACCTGGCAACTGGAGTGGGAAGGGAGGGTTTATATGAGCCATCTCAGCTCAAATTCGAGTGGGGTGGCTTTTTTGTTGGCCCCAAATTTTCTGCCAAGCATTTTAAAAGTGCAGGAAGTGGTGCCAGGACGTTTGCTCCATCTGGCCGTGAGCCTGGATGGCATGCCGTTGCATTTCATTAACGTGTATGCCCCTAGCTCCGGCACGATGCAGGCCGGCCTGCTTCGGGAGGTGAATGCTCTGTTGGGCACTATTGATAGGGGAGAGTGTGTCTTCCTTGGTGGGGACTTTAATTGCACACTTGAGGTGCGGGACCGTTCTGGTACTCAGTGTGCGCCTGCTGTAGCGAAGAAGCTGAGAGGCTTGATTGACTCCTTTGAGTTGGTTGATGTTTGGAGGGACCTTCACCCTGATTCCACTGCTTTTTCGCGGAGGTCTGAGGGCGGTGGTTCCCGCATTGATCGGTTTTATATTTCCCGAGCGTTTGTTTCCCGTGTCTCAGCGGCCTCAATGCGGCTGGTGCCGTGCTCGGACCATTGTCTGGTGCGTGTGGATTTCAATCCAGCGTGCGCTCGGGCTGGGTCCGCGTACTGGCACTTTAACAACAGGCTGCTGGAGGATCGGTGTTTCCGGGAGTCATTCACTCGGTTTTGGGTGAAGTGGAGAGAGAGGCAGAGGTGCTTCTCTTCCCTTAGGCAGTGGTGGGATGTGGGTAAAGCTCACATCCGTCTCTTTTGTAAGGAATATACATGGGGGTCGACTGGGAGGCGGGACTCAGCGGTCGAGAAGCTGGAGAGGGAGATACAGGACGCTGAGTCTCGCCTGGGTCAGTTTGGTGAAGACTCCAGCGAATGGGGAGAGTTTCAGAGGAAGAAGGAGGTTTTGAGGAGTCTGCTGCTTGAGCGATCTCGAGGCGCTTATGTGAGGTCTCGGGTCCAGATGCTGCACGAGCTGGACCGAGCGTCGCCTTTCTTTTTCTCTTTGGAGAAGGGGCGGGGAGCTCGAAAACAGCTCGTGGAGTTGCTTGCAGATGACGGCTCCTCTGTCACTGATCCAGAGAGGATTAATGCCTTGGTTAGGTCCTTTTATGGGTCCCTGTTCTCTGCGGAAGGATTCAGTGTGGAGGCTCAGCAAGATCTGTGGGAGGGTCTACCGACCGTAGATAGGGGGGAGGCTGATCTTCTTGATGGCCCCTTATCTTTGGAGGAGTTGACTTGCGCTTTGCATCAGCTCAGGAGGGGTAAGTCCCCCGGGCTGGATGGGTTGACGGTGGAGTTTGTTAGGGCATTCTGGGATGTCCTAGGGGGTGACTATATGTTGGTTTTGGGGGAGAGCCTGGCGACTGGAGTGATGCCTCTCTCGTGGCGTAGGACGGTTGTTGTCTTGCTGCCTAAGAAGGGCGAACTCCGTTTGTTGAAGAACTGGCGTCCAGTCTCTCTCCTTTGCACAGAATATAAAATTTTTGCACGGGCAATGGCAAATCGCCTGGGCTCCGTGCTGCATCAAGTGATTCATCCTGATCAATCTTATACAGTCCCTGGCCGGTCCATCCAGGATAACATCCACCTGGTTAGGGACCTGATTCATTTAGTCCAGGGTACTGGTGAGTCAGCTGCTTTTCTGTCTCTTGATCAGGAGAAGGCTTTTGATAGGGTAGAGCATGAATACCTATTTGGGACGTTGCAAGCGTTTGGGTTTGGACCACACTTCGTGGCCCGGGTCCGGCTTTTGTACGCTGCTGCGGAGTGTCTTGTAAAGGTTAATGGCGCGGTGCTATCTCCTTTTCATTTTGGGAGGGGGGTCCGCCAGGGGTGCCCTATGTCGGGCCAGTTGTATTCGGTCTGTGTGGAGCCGTTCCTGTGTCTTCTTCGGAGGAGGTTGACAGGCCTGGCCCTACCTGGCCCGCGGGTTGAGGTGATTCTATCCGCGTATGCCGATGACGTACTTCTTATGTTCACTGATCCTGGTGACCTGCGGAGGATGCGTGACTGCCAGGAGATATTCTCGGCTGCATCTTCTGCTAGGATTAACTGGAGTAAGTGCTCTGGACTTTTGGTGGGTCAGTGGCGGGTAGACTCCCTGCCGGAGGAGATGGCATTGTATGCGTGGAGTACCACGCACCTCCTCTATCTGGGGGTGTACCTGAGTCCCACTGAGGATGTTTGGCCGGCAAACTGGCAAGAGTTGGAGACGAAGGTGGTTGCTCGGCTGGGGCGCTGGTCAGGCCTGCTTGGAGTTCTCTCCTTTCGGGGGAGGGTGCTGGTCATAAACCAGCTGGTGGCCTCTATGTTATGGTACCGGCTGGCTACTCTTGTCCCGCCCTCTATATTTGTAACTGCTATACAGAAGAAGCTGGTGGATTTCTTTTGGGGAAATAGGAAGCATTGGATTTCCGCGGCGGTCCTGAGTCTTCCGTTAGAGGAGGGCGGCCAGTCCTTGGTGTGCGTGCGCACCCAGGTGGCGGCTCTCCGTCTCAGGACTCTGCGGAGATACATGTATGTAGAGAACCCTCCCAGATGGCACGCTCTGGCCACGTATTTTTTTCGTCAGGGTCGTTGCCTAAGGGGGGCCTCGCGGCTCCCGGTGGCGGGTGTCAGTCGACCCGCTCTAAGGGGCTTGCCTGTTTTCTATAGGGATGTGTTAAGAGTGGGGAATTTGGTGGTGTTCAGCCAGAGTGTTGTTCCACGAGGAGAGGGGGATGTTGTGGCTGCGGGTGTGGCTGGTCCTCATCCTGTCATGGTGGTTGTCGAGGAGAGGCGCGAGCCTAGAGTGGTTCAGATAGAGCTTACCCCTGCTCCGTCAGATCTGCTCATCGGGCCTAGGCTTCGGGATATTTCTCGGCCTCCGGCTCCGCATAATCTGAGCTGCCTTTCTGAGATGACCAGCATGCCATTTTGTGATGCAAGGAGACGCGCACTGTACAGGATGCTCCTGCACATTCTGAACCACCGTGCCTTCGTCTCCCGTCCTGACTCACCATGGAGGACGGTGTTACCATCCGAAGGAGGCGGGGGGCCCCAGTGGGGGTCCTTCTATAAGGGAGTTGTACCCCTTTATATTGGGGACCTGGGGTGGAGAGTGCTGCATGGAGCGGTGGTTTGTAATAAACTTTTGAGTCGGTTCACGGGCTCGTCTGCCGCATGTATTTTCTGCGGAGAGGAGGAGACCGTATTCCATGTGTATGTGGAGTGTGTGAGGTTACTGCCCCTGTACCAATATCTGAAGGGGTTGTTCCTCAAGTTCTGGCTGCATTTTAGCCCCACAATCCTGGTGTTTGGACACAAGGCGGGGAGTGGGGAGAGCCGAGTGTGGGGGGGGGACTTACCTGTCGGTTTGCTCCTTGGCCTGGCCAAGATGGCCATTCGTGGGTCCAGGCAGCGGGCGGTCGACGGTCTGGCGAGAGTCGGCTGCCTGCCCCTCTTTCGGGCCTACGTCCGTGCACGTGTGTCCCTGGAGAGGGAACACGCGGTGTTCACGGGGACTCTGGAGGCCTTCCGTCAGCGCTGGTCGCCGCGTGGGGTTGAGGCGATTATAAATGAATGTACTGCTGTACTACAATGATCTGTTCATTATAGTGTGATTTTTGATTGTGTTTTGATGTGTTGTATTTTATGATTTGTGTTGAATAAAGTTTTTGAAATGGAAAAAAAAAAAAAAAAAAAAAAAAAAAAGGGAGAGAGAGGGAGAGAGAGGGTGGGAAAGGGAGAGAGGGAGAGAGAGAAAGAGGGGGAGAGGGGGAGAGGGGGAGAGGGGGCGAGGGGGAGAGGGGGAGAGAGGGAGGGAGAGGGGGAGGGAGATGGGGAGGGAGAGAGAGAGACACACACACACACACACACGCACACGCACACGCACACGCACACCGACCATAGGGTGCTCATTGGCTCATTGGCATGGCCCATAGCAATTCACTCACAGATTAGCCGGACCAATGAACATGGGGCGGGTATTGGAAGTATCGTCACATTCCCTGAAATATTCCAGGATACAGTAATTTATGAACAATTTCAAACGCCGGATTCAATAAGATATGAATCAAGGGTATGAGATGTCAAACTCTACAGAGACAGCCCATGAATCAAAATATGCTATACAGCAGTCAATTACATCTTTTGGATAAAGAGGCTGTTTCAATCAGTGTATGCATTCAGGTAATGCAATTGGCCTTTTCTTATTCACCCAGTATAATTTTCTCCTGCCTAAATAAAAATTTGGCTTTCCTCTTCGAGAAACAATCTATTAATTAGATAGTCTTGAAAGTTCCCAGAGGGAGATTCAGGAGGTCAAATTGATCTAATATCTCCAGTGATGTCCTGCAAGGTCCATCAGTAAGCAAGGAGATAATGGGTGATTCCATCATGCAGTGGCAGTACAGTTGCTGCCTCACACCTCCTGGGACCTAATCAAACATGACCTCAGGTGCTAACTTTACCTTTTCATATTTCATATGTGCCCTGTGACTCCGTGGATGCACCAATGTTCTCCCATATCCTAAAGACATGATGGTAAATTAATTAGCTACTCTAAATTAATCCTCAAGGGCCTGTCCCACTTTCACGACTTAATTCAAAACCTCTGCCGAGTTTAAAGGACCTAAAAAAAAATCGTGGTAATCTACGAACTCCTACGACCTTCCACGACTTTGTTCACAAACTCCTACGAACTCCTACGAGTATGTCTACAAATTCCCACGACTATTTCGATGCCCTCCTTACGAGTAAAAAGTTGCAATTTCTTTCATCCCAACCATTTTTTTTACTCGTGGTCATTTTTTTATCGGGCTGGAAAAAACGTCCCGGCTTATCTGATGCCACGAGTACCTACGGCTGGCTAACAGGCTGCTAGGATATATCTACAAACTCCCACAAGCTGCTACGGACTCGTTATGAACATTCTGTGAGTTTGAATCAAGGGGAAAACTCGGGAATATTCGTGAATAACTCGTGAACGTGGGACAAGTCCTTTAGAGTCAGCTAGTGAAAGGTCTGGATGCTGAGAGGATGTTTCCACCAGTGGGAGAGTCTAGGACCAGAGGGCATAGCCTCAGAATAAAAGAACGCACCTTAAGAAAGGAGATGAGGAAGAATTAATTTTCGTCAGAGGGTGGCGAATCTGTAGAATTCTTTGCTACAGACAGCTGTGAAGGACAAGTCTCGGGGTGTTTTTAAGGTAAAGATTGACACATTCTTGATTAGTCAGGGTGTCAAGGGTTATGGGGAGAAAGCAGGAAAATGGGGTTGAGAGGTAAAGATGGATCAGCCTAGATTGAATGGCAAAGTAGACTTGATGGGCAGAATGGCCTAATTCTGTCCCCACGACATAAACATGTACTTATGAAGTGGCAACGTAAATCAAGGAGAAATTAGTGGACGTGAGAGGAAACAAGTTGCAGGACTCCTGAGAAATGAGTCTGGAAGGGGATTGAAGGGATTGCATTGATAGGTTGAATGGTCTCTTTTCATGCGGTGGTAAATTTAAATATCACTGGAGATTTTCAACCACGAGGGATGTGTCTTGGAAATCTTCCCGTTCCCATAAGTCTGAAAGGCTTGAGCCTACTGCCATCCAGGTGATAGGTGGGTCTGCTTGCTCCGGATTAAAGAACTTGGTTAAAGCTCAGATCACAATGGCTAATGCGCTTCAGAACAGAACACTGATGTTAAGCCTTTAAAATTGCAGCAATTTCCCAAACTCTTCATGCGCACTGTCAGGTGTGGAATGACAATGGAGGAGATTGCATCTGATAGCCCAATCCACCACTGAACACTATCATTCATAAAGAAAGAAAATTACATTTCACTCGGTCCTGGGAAAAATAAGTTGCGTTTTTGCTTAACGTTTACGTATTGGTCATTTCATTGCAGGGAGACTTTGTGGAATTCCAATATGAATTCAGCATCGATTCAACATTCTGTGGGGAAAATAAAAGACAGAGCTATATCAGGACAAATATGTCTGTGCATCACTAACGCAAAACATGCTGGAATTACAAAATCAAACAGTAAATGCATAAATGGCGAGTCAAGGATCAAAGAGAAAAATAAAGCTAGTGCTTCAGAAAAATAATTCAGTCAAACTTCTACTGATAGGTCACTCAGCAAATTGTTAATATTTCTCCACCCTCACAGATGTTGCCTAGGTATTTGAAGCATTGTGTTTGAGTAGACAATAGACAATAGGTGCAGGAGTAGGCCATTCGGCCCTTTGAGCCATTCAATGTGATCATGGCTGATCATCCCCAATCAGTACCCCGTTCCTGCCTTTTCCCCATATCCCCTGACTCTTTAAGAGCCCTATCCACCTCTCTCTTGAAAGCATCCAGAGAACCTGCCTCCAACGCCCTCTGAGGCAGAGAATTCCACAGACTCACAACTCTCTGCGAGAAAAAGTGTTTCCTCGTCCCCATTCTAAATGGCTTACCCCTTATTCTTAAACTGTGGCCCCTGGTTCTGGACTCCCCCAACATTGGGAACATGTTGTGACCCCTCTTCAGACTGAGTCAGGGGAGTGGGAGACGAGAGATCTGAAAAGGTTCATAGGACAAATGAATGAAAGATATGCAAAAAGACAGACCAAAGCCAGTAACGGTGATCGTGGAAAGGTGGAACCCACACTGGTCCATTGTTGGCTGTGGGAAAGGTGATAACGAGTAGTATAAACAGTGATACTCAACAGGATGACAGTGAAGCTAATACGATGACTAGTGTGGAGGAGGGGTGGAGAGATACGGTATACAAGGGTGACTTAGAGGTAGAGTGTTAGAGGGATTAAAGAAGCAGACATCATATTATGCAAACAGATATTTAGCCTCATCTCAAAAGGGTTCTGGCAATTGGTCATAAGAACTTTAGAGAAAAAGCTACATAACCCTGAAAAATAATATTCTTGCTGCACGTCATTAATTTAGAGTTTTCCCACATCTTCCCCAAGTCATGGTGGTAAAAAGTCCCTCTGTAGGCCAATCTTTTAATATTAATTCAATTTGGTTTGGAGCTGGGGCCTAGCTTTTTTAATTCACTTTAATATCCTAGCATACTCTAGATTAATTTATATGATTGCATGCTTCAGGTTCTTGGTTTAACCAATCAGTTACCACAATTAGAGTGAATACAGCGCGGAAACAGGCCCTTCAGTCCAACTTGCCGACACCGACCAACATGCCCCATCTACACTAGTCCCACCTGCCTGTGTTTCGCCCATATCCCTCTAAACCTATCCTATCCATGTACCTGTCTAAATGCTTATTTCATGTTGTAATAGTCAATTCCTAGAAAAATGTCTGGTGTTTGTCAAATTCCCTGCAAATTGTTTTGCATATCAAATGATCTATGTAAAAAAACAAGTTCTATAAATACCTTTGGTGCAAATCACATAGCATTCTAATAAACCAAATCACATGTCTTACCATGAATATTTAAGCTGGTTATCACTAAGCCAAAGGAAATACCAACAAGTTGACATAGATTATGGTAAGCAATACCTACATCAATTAAAGATTTTTATAATATACTAGGCTAAGTGGGACCCGTTGGGTCCCATGTTCACACGGGAGGGCTGGTCCCCCGACGCAATATTCCACCTCTCCACCAATTCCAATATTGGTGGCCAGTGGGGGTCTTTCTGGAGTGCTGGTATGGGTTCTTGGGGTGGCAGCTCAGTCCCTCAAGCCTGATGTGCTGGAAGCTCACTCATGGCTGGTGGGCTGGCAGTTGACTCATGGCTATTCCTTGAAATTAAATTTCAAGCAGGGTGCAAGACCACCAAATTCAAATCCATTTTCCTACCATTTCAAGCAGGGTGCAAGGCCACCAAATTCAAGTGCAGTTTCTTACCACTTTGAGCAGGGTGCAAGGCCACCAAATTCAAGTGCAGTTTCCTACCACTTCATGCAGGATGCAAGGCCACCAAATTAAAGTGCAGTTTCATACCACTTCAAGCAGGGTGCAAGGTCACCAAATTCAAGTGCAGTTTCATAACACTTCAAGCTGGATCCAAGGCCACCAAATTCAAGTGCAGTTTCATACCACTTCAAGCAGGGTGCAAGGCCACCAAATTCAAATGCAGCTTCATACCATTTCATGCAGGGTGCAACGCCACCACATTCAAATGCGGTTTCATACCATTTCCTGCAGGGTGCAAGGCCACCATACTCAAATGCCATTTCATACTATTTCAGGCAGGGTGAAACCACCATAAAACCACACAAAACACACAGTTCAGTAGACTTTCAGTGTGTTCAGTTTATTCACAGCTCAGACAGAGTCATGACTTCCCCCTCCCCCATCATGCAGAGACTGAGCCACACCCTCACTTCCGGGTTTTATAACCCCTCCCCCTCCCACCGGAAAAGGTGTGGCCTTCATGACAGGGGAGAGCTTCTCAACATTTTTTAAACACTAATAACACTTATTTTTAATTGTTGGGAAGAATCCTCTGCAACTGCTGAGGGGGAATGAGTAAGATGGCCAACAATCGCAGCCGTAAGTGGTAGTGTTTTATCTAAAATCAATATACAGTTCAAACAGGAAGTTACCCAAAGCACCCAAGCCACCATTTGCAGTAGTGCCTTTTCACTTCAAGCCAAAGCACCCATGCCACCATTTGCAGTAGTGCCTTTTCACTTCAAGCCAAAGCACCCAAGCCACCATTTGCAGTAGTGCCTTTTCACTTCAAGCCAAAGCACCCATGCCACCATTTGCAGTAGTGCCTTTTCACTTCAAGCCAAAGCACCCAAGCCACCATTTGCAGTGGTGCCTTTTCACTTCAAGCCAAAGCACCCATGCCACCATTTGCAATAGTGCCTTTCCACTTCAAGCCAAAGCACCCAAGCCACCATTTGCAGTAGTACCCTTTCACTTCAAGTCAAAGCACCCAAGTCACCATTTGCAGTAGTGCCTTTTAATTTCAACCCAAACCCCCCAAACAAACATTTACAGGCAGTGCCTTTTTACTTCAAACCAACCATATTGTCATTTTCAAACCACATTAAGGGCATTCACAGTTGAGTAGGCATGTGTTCAGTGCTTTTCAGAGTTCAGAGAGACATGCTTTATAGTCCCCCCCCCCCCCCCCCCCCCCCCCCCCCCCCCCCCCCTCCAGCATGGGCAGCAGAGAGAATGGGGAATTTGTTAAAAATATTAATATCTCTCTGATTTTCTATCGATGGGAAAAATCCTTTGGACCTGGAAGGCGGAGGGGGGCTATGTGCGAGCTGGCCAAAAATGACGGTCGTAGATGGCGGCGTTCTCTCGGACCTCACAGCACAGTGAGCCAAAAGTGGTCAAGATCAGACTTTTAATAATATAGATTTGATTTTATAGTTGTCTTTCACAGTACTTCAAAGATTACCAGCCTATAGATTTCATTTTCTTGGGTTTTCTATTACGATGTGAGGCCAATTTTAAGAACAGCCTTGTCTCATAAACAGCAAGGTGACAATGACCAGATAATCTGTGGTTTTTTTTAACTGTTTTTTGGTTGAGGAGAAAAGATGGGCAAAACATGAGGAAAAACCTTCTTC
This sequence comes from Raja brachyura, assembly GCA_963514005.1. The sequence continues at coordinate 15,158,633 of OY740800.1, forward strand.
AAATTGCTGCCGTGGGATTGCTTCCTTGAGAGAGTCGAGTGGACTTTAGTTTAGTTCATCTCATCCAAATGTCAGAATCTCCAACAGAATAGCATCATCTAAAGAGAGTTGTCGATATAAATTTTATTGCTTGGGTTTCTGGAGGAAGATTTGAACCCACAACCATCTGAATTAGAAACAAGAGTACTGGCTCTCCTCGACTTGCGTAATAGGTGACTTATGTAAACTCGCACTTACTAAGAAATTCTTTAAGCCCACTGCTTTATTTCCGAGTTGTATGTCTCAGTAATCTCGGTAGCAGTGTGCTATTGTGCATACAGCTGTGTCTATAAGACAGTCAGCTGTTCTCATGCTTGCTCCCACATGGTCTTCCACTGGTACCACATAGTACGATTAGTAAATTTACATGCGCTCAGCGACACTTCCGTTTCCGACTTAGATTCATAGAGTATTCATAGAGAATGATACAGCATGGAAACAAGCCTTTCGGCCCAATTTGCCCACACTGACCAACATGTCCCAGCTACACTAGTCCCACCTGCCGCATTTGGTCCATATCCCTCCAAACCGGTCCGATCAATGTACCTGTCTAACTGTTTCTTAAACGTTGGGATAGTCCCAGCCTCAACTACCTCCTCTGGTAGCTTGTTCCATAGACCCATCACCTTTGTGTGAAAAGGGTATCCCTCAGGTTCATATTAAATAGTTTCCCCTTCACCTTAACTTCTGTAATATCAGACTTTTGCATGGGTTCATGAGACGTAACCCTTACGTAAGTCGGGGAGCATCTATACATCATTCTTACCCACATCACAATATGTGGAAGGGCAGGCAGTGTAGAAAAAGCATGGACTCTGCAGAAGGACTTGGACAGGTTAGGAGAGTAGGCAGAGGCGTGGCAGTTGGAATACAGTGCAGCAAAATGTGGAGCCATGCATTTTGGTAGTAGGAATAAAGGCACAGACTTTTTTCAAAATGGGGAGAGAATCCAGAAAATGGAGGTGCAAAAGGACTTGGGAGTGCTGGTGAAGGATTCCCAAAAAGTTAATCTGCAAGTTGAATCAGCAGTAAAGAAAGCCAACTGAATGCTAACATTTATTTCAAGTGGACTTGTATACAAAAACAGGGATGTAATGTTGAGGCTCTGTAAGGCGCTGGTAGGGCGGCATTTGGAATATTGTGAGCAATTTTGGGCCCCATATCTGAGGAAGGATGTTCTGGCTCTGGAGAAAGTCCCTAGGAAGTTTACAGGAATGATCCCAAGGAATGAGTAGGTTAAGACATGATGAGCATTTGTCGGCACTGGGCCTATACTCACTGAAGTTTAGAAGAATGAGGGGGGACCTCATTGAAACATGCAGAATAGTCAAAAGCTTGGATAGAGTGGAGGTGGAGAGGATGTTTCTACCAGTGGGAGAGTCTAGGATTAGAGATCATTGCATCAATAATAAAGGATGTTCTTTTATGAAGGAGATGAGGAGAAATTTCTTTTGTCAGAGGGCGGTGAATCTATGGAATTCTGCCACAGAAGGCTGCGGAGGCAAAGTCTGTGTATAATTTTAAGGCAGAGAAAGATAGATTCCTGATTAGTACAGGTGTCAGAGGTTATGAGGAACAGGGCAATGGGGTTAGGAGGAAGAGATAGATGGCCTGTTACAGTTTGACTCCCCGACATGATTGATTGGGGGAGTAGACTTGATGTGCTGAATGGACTAATTACACTCCTCTCACTTATGACCTATGACCTTAATACAGTTTGTACAACCTTTCAGATGTTTGAACCATCGTTGCATTTGATTTATTTGTCTGATTCGATCTATAATTTCTCTAGGATTTCAAGAGCACGTCACAAGAGCAGTAACATAGGGTGGGACTTTGCAAAATAACTGAATCGCAGCAATCAGAGGAAGGAAGTGCTGCTGAGAGATTTCAAATACCATCTGCTGGAGCCTCAAAGTATCGCAAAAGATGCTCTTCAAATTACTGCAAAAAGATGATGGGCTGCAGAAAGATCGCGCCCCAAAACATCGCCCATCCCTTCTCTCCAGAGATGCTGCCTGTTCCGCTGAGTTACTCCAGCATTTTGTGTCTATCTTCTGCAAAAGGATGATGTGGATTAATTTGAGTTGTGTCAATTCTACAACAAAGAAACAGGCTACTTGTCACAAACGGTTTCAGCAACCATTTACTGTATTTTCAATGAGAGCCTCCATCCACTTATCTAATAGCATCTGTATAGCCTCCCATTCATTTCTCCTTAAACTAATTCAGCATCTCCCCACCAATTCATTGAGAAATTGCATATTAGGTTTCAGGAAAACTATTTCTCATGGGTGTACAATATAAAATGCACTTGTGCCTTCTACAAATGCATTTTATATTTCCCACGCATGGGATCTGAAAGTAATTGAGATGCGAGATTGCAAGGATAAAGGATGAGAAGCGTTCTTAGGAAGTGTGCATCGGCGGGACTGTTATCTGGATCTGAAATGATCAGATCTTTCTGCCTCTGTTAGAGATCATGGAACTTTTAAGGAGAGCTTTTAATTCGCCAGCCAACTAATGGGTGGGCATATTGTAGTCCAGTGTAAATAAGACATTGAACGTATTTCCATTATTTAGGTGCTCGAGGGTGGAGGGCGAGGCGCTCTAACTATAACAGGCCAGTTATGCAGTGTAATCTACTGTACCCAAATGGCCACAAAGACTTGAGCTCGTGAGTGGGAAGGAACTGCAGATGCAGGTTTGAACCGAAGATACACGCAAAATGCTGGAATATCTCAGTGGGACTGGCAGCATCTCTGGAGCCGAAACATCACCCATTCCTTCTTATAATGAGTCGCGTCAATAGGCAATAGACAATAGGTGCAGGAGTAGGCCATTTGGCCCTTCGAGACGTACACGCGTCAAGATACAACACACATTTATTAAAGTCCACTTCGTTACAGCATTGGTCTGGGGAGGGGACTGGGGAGGGGACTGGGGATTTCACCGGGGTGGAGGTGGTGAAATAGGCAAGCTGGGCACTGAACGCCGTGGAGAGGCCACGGGGAACACAGTCTCTGGCAGTGGAGCAGTTGGCCCGGTGGCGGGAGGGTATATAAAACGCGAGACCTCTGGATGCGGAGTCGCAGGACGCGGTTCCTTCACAGGAAGGAGATTTGGCGATTGCATCTGTAACTGGCCCCGTCCGCGCTTACCATGTAGGAGCGTGGTTCTTTGGCAGGGCTGTGGATGTGACCCAGACGGCCATAGCCCTTGTTGGTCTGGAGGTGAACAACCTGTCCACTGGGGAGAGGTTTAAGTGGCTTACTGGACTTGTCAAAAACACGTTTTTGTGCATTGTGCTTGAATTGTAGTTGCTTCTGGACTGCAGGCGGGGAACGAACTTGTGGCTGCAAAAGCTGCTGGGACACAGGCAGGGGAGCACGGGTTTGGCGAGACATCAGCCGTTGGGCTGGAGAACCCAGTATGGGATCCTTGGCAATGTTCCTTAAGTTGAGCAGGTCCAGGTAGATGTCAGATTTAACAAGGTAAGAACGCTCCATTAGCTGTTTGGCGCTTCGGACGGCCCGTTCGGTGAGTCCGTTCGGTGAGTCCGTTGGACTCAGGGCTGCTGGTGATATGTCGAAAGTCCCATCGTTGAGCAAAGTTTTTGAAAAGATGGCTGGTGAACTGACTGCCGTTGTCGGATAGAAGGCAGGGGAACCGTGCAAGGAGAACTGGTGTTGCAACTTCTGGATAACCGCTTCAGATATGATGGTTTGGAGTAGATCAATGTCAAACCAGCCCGAATATGACAAGAACCAGATAGTGTTTCCCATGCCATTCAAATATGTTGGTGGCTAATGTGGACCATGATAGAGGAAGAACAGGGTGCGGCAGTAAGGGCTGCTTCTGCTGGTGCAGCCTCAGGCTTTTGCAGAGGGCGCAGACTCGTTTTGTCACGTATGTACTTGGTCATACCAGGCCAGTAAAACATGCTCTGTGCCCGTTGTGAAGTTGCCTCCACACCGGGGTGGCCCCTGTGGACGGCGTCGAAGTACTTGTCCCGGAGGACGGCTGGGACAACTGCTTTGTCACCCTTGACTATAATCCTGTCCGGAAACACGAGTTCGTCGCAAACCAGGAAGTATGGACGGATCGCGAGTGGGGTGCTGTGTTGTTTATCCGGCCAGCCACGCCGGATGACTGTGGACAGCAATTGTAAAGTCTCGTCAGCAGCCGTGTGCTCCTCCAGGGTGCTTAGGCAATCAGTGGGAACATACGATGCCTTCATTACTGAGAACTGGTCGTGTTCAGAGGGCTGTTGTTCGCTGGTTTTGCGTGGAGGCCTTGATAGCGTGTCAGCTATGTGCATGTCCTTGCCTTTTTTGTAGACAATGTTGAAATCGAAACGCTGCAGCTGCATCATCATCCATTGCAAGCGAGCCAGAGCGGCGTGAATGGGTTTATTCAAGATGGTGTCCAGCGACTGGTGGTATGTTTCTATAGTCACAGACTTACCAAAAATAAAGCATAGATACGTTGATACATGGTGGCTAAACAATACAGTAGCTGAAATGCTAATAACGCATATGGGGAAGTATAAATGGTTACACAAAGTCGCCGTATCTAATGGGTGGCCTGCTGAACCGTACGGCGCATGTGCGGTACGGTTCAGCAGGCCACCCTTTCACCTCCTCCTTTCACCGGTGAAGTGACTGGGGAGGGGACCGGGGATGGCACCGGAGACCGACTACAATAGATAACCAATCTACACTTCTCTCCAGAGATGCTGCCTGCCCTGCTGAGTTACTCCAGCATTTTGTGTCTATCTTGAGCTCATGAATGTTGCCGCAAAATCTACTGTCAACAAAGTTAACGTGTGGATACTCATTTCATCTCATTATGAATGTCTCCTGTCAGAACACCTCACTTTCTCAATGAATCTTGTTCAATGAACCAGATTTATGGTCAGTGAATCTAAATTGTACACTATTCTTACCTGAGTATATCCTGGATTCACGCCAGTTTCACAGAGGCCCAGGGAGCCGTTGGTGAGAGAGGGTGGAGTTACCTGGGGCTGTGAAACCCAATTCTGCAACGTTCCATCTCACATCCAGAGAAGGAATCTGGTGAAGCCTCTGATTGGTGGAAGAGGACCAGAGGAAGCAGATGATTGGCTGCATCCCCGGGTTTACAATTTTTGCATTTCTGCCTTCAGGTTTAATGATTCTGGGAGTTAAGGATTTCAGTATTAATTAGTATTTATTAGTAAGGTTTAAAGGATAAGTTTTTGTGTTTTTTAATATATAATACAGAGAAATTTGGGAGTAATATATGTCAGTAGAGATTGGCCCCGTGCCTTGCTCAGCCTGCAACATGTGGGAGATCAGGGATATGGTCGGTGTCCCTGGTGACTACGTTTGCAGGAAGTGTGTCCAGCTGCAGCTCCTGGCAGACCGCATTGAACTATTGGAGCTGCGGCTGGATTCATACTGGAGCATCCACGATGCGGAGAAAGTCGTGGATAGCACGTACAGCGAGTTGGTCACACCGCAGGTAAAAGGTAAGAGGACAGAAAGGGAACAAGTGGCAAATAGCCAGCAAAGCAGTAGGCAGGTAGTGCAGGAGTCCCTCCTATACATTTTGGATAATGCTGATGGAGATGGTTCATCAGGGGAATGCAGCAGCAGCCAAGTTCACGGCACCATGGGTGGCTCTGCGGCACAGGAGGGGGGGGGAAAAGAGGGGAAGGGCAAGAGTAATAGGGGATTCAATTGTCAGGGGAATAGATAGGCGTTTCTGCGGCTGCAAACGAGACTCCAGGATGTTATGTTGCCTCCCTGGTGCAAGGGTCAGGGATGTCACTGAACGGCTACAGAACATTCTGGAAGGGGAGGGTGAACAGCCAGTTGTCGTGGTGCATATTGGCACCAACGATATAGGTAAAAAAAGGGATGAGGTCCTACAAGGTGAATTTAGGGAGCTAGGAGATAAACTTAAAAGTAAGACCTCAAAGGTAATAATCTCTGGATTACTACCAGTGCCACATGCTAGTCGAAATAGGAGGATATTGCAGATGAATATGTGGCTTGCAAAATGGTGCAAGGGGGAGGGATTCAAATTTTTAGGGCACTGGAACCAGTTCTGGGGGAGGTGGGACCAGTACAAACAGGACGGTCTGCACCTGGGCTGGAATGGAACCAATGTCCTTGGGGGAATGTTAGCTAGTGCTGTCGGGGAGCATTTAAACTAATGTGGCAGGGAGATGGGTACAAGAGCAGAGAGGCAGGTGGGTGTAAAACGAGGGTAGAAGCAATAGGGAGCAAGGTGAAAAGTAAAAGTGGCTGGCAGACAAAACCAGGGCAAAAATCCAAAAGGGCCACTTTTCAACATAATTGTATAAGGGGTAAGAGCGTTGTAAAAACAAGCCTGAAGGCTTTGTGTCTCAATGCAAGGAGTATTCGTAATAAGGTGGATGAGTTGAACGTGCAGATAGTTATTAATGAATATGATATAGTTGGGATTACGGAGACATGGCTCCAGGGTGGCCAAGGTGAACATCCAGGGATATTCAATATTCAGGAGGGATAGAGAGAAAGGAAAAGGAGGTGGGGTAGCGTTGCTGTTTAGAGAGGAGATTAACGCAATAGAAAAGGAAGGACATTTAGCTTGGAGGATGTGGAGTCGGTATGGGTAGAGCTGCGAAACACTAAGGGGCAGAAAACGCTGATGGGTGTGGTGTGCAGGCCACCTAACAGTAGTAGTGAAGTTGGGGATGGTATCAAACAGGAAATTAGAAATGCGTGCAACAAAGGCAAAACAGTTATAATGGGTGACTTCAATCTACATATAGATTGGGTGAATCAAACTGGCAGGGGTGCTGAGGAAGAGGATTTTTTGGAATGTATGCGGGATAATTATCTAAATCAACATGTAGAGGAACCAACAAGAGTGCAGGCTATTTTAGACTGGATTTTGAGTAATGAGGAAGGGTTAGTTAGCAGTCTTGTTGTACGTGGCCCCTTGGGTAAGAGTGACCATAATATGGTTGAGTTCTTCATTAGGATGGAAAGTGACATTGTTAATTCAGAAACAATGGTTCTGAAATTAAAGAAAGGTAACTTTGAAGGTATGAGACGTGAATTGGCCAAGATTGACTGGCAATTAATTCTAAAAGGGTTGACGGTGAGTATGCAATGGAAGACATTTAAAAACTGCATGGATGAACTACAAAAATTGTTCATCCCAGTTTGGCAAAAGAATAAATCAGGGAAGGTAGTGCATCCATGGATAACAAGGGAAATCAGGGATAGTGTCAAAGCAAAGGATGATGCATACAAAGTAGCCAGAAAAAGCAGCATACCAGAGGACTGGGAGAAATTCAGAGACCAGCAGAGGAGGTCAAAGGGCTTAATTAGGAAAGGAAAAATAGATTATGAAAGAAAACTGGCAGGGAACATAAAAACTGACTGCAAAAGTTTTTATAGATATGTGAAGAGAAAGAGATTAGTTAAAACAAATGTAGGTCCCTTGCAGTCAGAAACAGGTGAATTGATCATGGGGAACAAGGACATGGCAGACCAATTGAATAACTACTTTGGTTCTGTCTTCACTAAGGAAGACATAAATAATCTGCCGGAAATAGCAGAGGTCCGTGGGTCAAATAAGATGGAGGAACAGAGTGAAATCCAGGTTAGCCGGGTGGTGGTGTTGGGTAAATTGAATGGATTAAAGGCCGATAAATCCCCAGGGCCAGATAGGCTGCATCCCAGAGTACTCAAGGAAGTAGCCACAGAAATAGTGGATGCATCAGTGATAATCTTTCAAAACTCTTTAGATTCTGGAGTAGTTCCTGAGGATTGGCGGGTAGCAAACGTAACCCCTCTTTTTAAGAAGGGAGGGAGAGAGAAAACAGGGAATTACAGACCAGTTAGTCTAACATCGGTAGTGGGGAAACTGTTAGAGTCAGTTATTAAAGATGGGATAGCAGCACATTTGGAAAGTGGTGAAATCATTGGACAAAGTCAGCATGGATTTACGAAACGTAAATCATGTCTGACAAATCTGGACTTCCAGAAGGCTTTCGACAAGGTCCTACATAAGAGATTAGTATACAAACTCAAAGCATATGGCATTGGGGGTTCAGTATTGATGTGGATAGAGAACTGGCTGGCAAACAGGAAGCAAAGAATAGGAGTGAACGGGTCCTTTTCACAATGGCAGGCAGTGACTAGTGGGGTACTGCAAGGCTCAGTGTGGGGCCCCAGCTATTTACAATATATATTAATGATCTGGATGAGGGAATTGAAGGCAATATCTCCAAGTTTGCGGATGACACTAAACTGGGGGGCAGTGTTAGCTGTGAGGAGGATGCTAGGAGGTTGCAAGGTGACTTGGATAGGCTGGGTGAGTGGGAAAATGTTTGGCAGATGCAGTATAATGTGGATAAATGTGAGGTTATCCACTTTGGTGGCGAAAACAGGAAAGCAGACTATTATCTAAATGGTGGCCAATTAGGAAAAGGGGAGATGCAGCGAGACCTGGGTGTCATGGTACACCAGTCATTGAAAGTAGGCATGCAGGTGCAGCAGGCAGTGAAGAAAGCGAATGGTATGTTAGCTTTCATAGCAAAAGGATTTGAGTATAGGAGCAGGGAGGTTCTACTTCAGTTGTACAGGGTCTTGGTGAGACCACACCTGGAGTATTGCGTACAGTTTTGGTCTCCAAATCTGAGGAAGGACATTATTGCCATCGAGGGAGTGTAGAGAAGGTTCACCAGACGAATTTCTGGGATGTCAGGACTGTCTTATGAAGAAAGAGTGGATAGACTCGGTTTATATTGTCTAGAATTTAGGAGATTGAGAGGGGATCTCATAGAAACTTACAAAATTCTTAAGGGGTTGAACAGGCTAGATGCAGGAAGATTGTTCCCGATGTTGGGGAGGTCCAGGACAAGGGGGTCACAGCATTAGGATAAGAGGGAAATCATTTAAGACGGAGATGAGGACTTTTTTCACACAGAGAGTGGTGAGTCTCTGGAACTCTCTGCCACAGAGGGTAGTTGAGGCCAGTTCATTGGCTATATTTAAGAGGGAGTTAGATGTGGCCCTTGTGGCTAAAGGGATCACAGGGTATGAAGAGAAGGCAGGTACGGGATACTGAGTTGGATGATCAGCCATGATCATATTGAATGGTGGTGCAGGCTCGAAGGGCCGAATGGCCTACTCCTGCACCTATTTTTTTTAATGTGTTTCTATGTTGGGACGGATCAGAAGCTAATTAAACCACAGCCAGCACTGGTAAAGGAACTTGTTAATGACAAAACCAGGTAAATTTCTTAATGGATTCAAATAGATTCTCTTGCATTTTGCGTTCAATTTCTCATAGCAACATTCTTCCATGCAATCAAATGGTTTATTTTATGCAAATATAAAATCAGCACCCAACTTAATTTGCACAAATTTTAAAGTTTATTTTGCACTTATAATTTGCAACATCTGTATTGTCTTCGCGATTGACAATAGATTTATAAAACTTTACATATAAAATTTCTCATTCGACAGCTCATGGGCTTAATTAACTCTTTTAAATTATGATGAAGATTGCAGGTGTAAATGTAAGTTTACAATAAAATACAAAGTCCATTCACTCCATAAATGCTGCCCGATCCATTGAATTACTCAGTGGATCAGCCAGCGTCTGTGGAAGGAATGGACTGAAAGCATCCCCCCCCCAAAGCCCCCCCAAGCACCCTCAACCCCTCCCCCCCCTCCCCCCCCGGCCCTCCATCTTTTATTTTTCAGCATTCTCTCCCCTTCTCTTCTTCTTCCATGTGGCGTGCACAGCCTAAAGTTGTTGGACAACTTGTTCTATTTGATCTTCCATTTGTGCACGTCGAGTTGATTGCATTAGTCGAAACAGGGCGGACAACGTGAAGGTGAAGGTTGCAATCTTCCACACCGCCCACCATTCTCTAATTGGTCTGAAGAAAGGCCTCGATCCAAAATGTCATCTGTCCATTCCCTCCACAGATGCTGCCTTGACCTGTTGCATTCGTCTAGCATCTTTTGTGCTTTGTTCAAGATTGCAGTATCTGCGGATTCTTGTGTCACTGTAACTTTACAATACTCATCCTGGAATCACGTCTCAATGGAAAGAATGTCAGCGTCTCACTGGTTGGTCACCTTGTCCAGGCCCAGGAAATTCAGGACAATCTATCTCAGGCTTGGACTAGACACACCCCAGAAGTGTCTAATGTGAGATAAAGGGACACACAGGTGACCTTCCCAGGCTTCCAGTGATACAAAGGGTCTCAGCAATAGTGACTCAAATTTAAATTAATTGATTCCTTTATTGAAGTAAACTTGGAGTGAAAATAAACTGTGTGCCAATAAGATAAGACCTCAGGTGAAGCTATAAAATGTCCAGTACTAGTCAGGTAACATCTGTGGAGAGAGAAGTAGAGTTAATGTTTCAGGCTGAGCATTGTTCTGATGATTTTAATTATTTCCTTCTCTCCATGTTCATTACCTGACCCGACCTGAGCATTTCCTTTAATTAAGTTTAGTTTACAGAAACAGTGTGGAAACAGGCCCTTTGGCTCACCAAGTCCACACTAACCAGTGATCCTCGTACACTAACACTATCCTACACATGAGGGACTTTTTGCAATTTTTTTAACAGAACCCAATTAACCTACAAACCTGAGGGAGGAAACCAGAGCATCCAGAAAAAACCCACATGGTCACGGGGGAATGTACAAACTCCGTACAGACAGCACCCGTAGTCAGAATCTAACCTGGGTCTCTGGCGCTGTAAGGCAGCTGTGCCACTGTGCCACCATTTCTGTTTCATCTTAGATTTCCATCTCTTGTCATGTTTTGATTTTGTCTTTTTTTTTACACTTATGGGATATTGTTGTCACCAGAAAGGTTAACTTTTACTACACAACCCAATAAGTTTCGTAGAACATGTCCCAACATTGGATGAGTCCAACACTATTGGCAGAAACCTCGGAGAAGCAATCTAAAGGGCCTGTCCCACTTACACAACCTTTACAGGTGACTGCTGCGACCCGTGATAGATCGCCGGAGTTTTCAAGGTGGAAAATTCAACGGTGACCCGAAAGACGCTACGACTCTTTGGAGACCTCTCATGACCATACAGGCGACCCCTGGTGAAATGTCACGAGTGACCTCTCACGACCATAGGAGACCTCTCATGACCTCTCACAACTATAGGAGACCTCTCACGACCACTCACAGCCTATCACGGGCAGCCTCCTGTAAAGGTTGCGTAAGTGGGGCAGGCCCTTTAGTGATATTCACAGAATTCTTCCATGTATCGGTAACATTCCAACCAATGGTTAAATAGTGGACCCCCACAGTAAATTAATATTCCGTTTTCTGAATCACTAGAAACATGTGAAACTGTATTCCAGCTTACCAGAGGATAGGTTTTAGAAATGCAGAGCTTACATTTAGTACCTGTCCTAGCAAAAACTTTCATTTAGAATCTAAAATAAGTTTCCTGTACCAGATCGCTGTAAAGCTGCTGTGATTAATGACAAGGACAGTTTTATCAGCATAATCAGTGATGAAATCTGAAACTTCATGCCAAGTAAAACCCTCTCTTCAAAGTATTTTGCCAATAGAATAAATATATCAAAATATTTTTCTCCATGCTACATTTTTTATGAGCTAAATGAAGATTGACTTCAGGTGACCTCTGCAATGTGTTTGCCTCATCAAAGATAAAGGCAAATGATAGTATTAGCAGATTGTGTTCCAGGAGTCATGCTCTATCTGCACTTGTGGTCTGGAAACAAAGCTTCTTCACAAAGTGGCCAAAGTTCTGGCCTTTCCTGTAACTGAAGGGAAATAGACCATTGTGCATGCAATGAAGATCGACACAAAATGCTGGAGTAACTCAGCGGGACAGGCAGCATCTCTGGACAGAAGGAATGGGTGACGTTTCGGACCATTCTTCAGACTCAATGTGCATGCAATGTCCTGACCACCAGTCAACCCCTAATTATATCCCCTTACCTCACTCTAATATAAATTACCGATGTAGGACAATCTTAGTTTAGTTTAGTTTAGTTTGGTTTAATTTAGTTTAGTTTAGTTTAGTTCAGAGAATCAGCATGGAAACAGGCACTTTGAGCATCTGAGTCCACACCTATCAGTGATCCCCTCACACTAACACTACCCTACACACTCTAGGGGCCATTTACATTTATATCACTCCAATTAACCTACAAACCTGTACGTCTTGGGAGTGTGGGAGGAAACCAAAGATCCTGGAGAAAACCTACGCAGGTCATGGAGAGAATTTACAAACTCCGCACTGTAAGCCAACAAATCTATCGCTGCACCACCGTGCCGCTGTGATCAAGTTTGCCCCCAAAGAATCAGGAGTCTTTGGTTTAAAAGTTGTTTCAGCCCATGTGAAACCATTTCAAAGAGATTTGTTGATAAGCTCAATTTGTAACGTGAAAATTTTGAGTATTTATCTAGGGGAAATGCAGAGATGGAGGCATGAGGTAGAGAGGAGTGGGTTGGAAGAAGATTTGTTCATTGTCAAAGAGACATACAGAGCATGGAAACAGGCCATTCGGCCCAACATGTCCATGTCAACTAAGTGGCCTAACAGCTAGTTCCACTTGCCTGTGCTTGGCCAATATCCCTCCAATCTCCCCCCTCCCTACCCCATATCATCATCAACTACATTTAAGAATAAGGGTTAAGGCATTTAGAACGGAGATTAAGAAACATTTTTTCACACAGTGAGTTGTGTGTCTGTGGAATTCTCTGCCTCAGAGGGTAGTGGAGGCCGGTTCCCTGGATACTTTCAAGAGAGAGCTTGATAGGGCTCTTAAAGACAGCGGAGTCGGGGAATATGGGGAGAAGGCAGGAACGGGGTACTGATTGTGGATGATCAGCCATGGACACATTGAATGGTGGTGCTGGCTCGAACGGCCGAATGGTCTACTCCTGCACCTGTTGTCTATTGTCTATTGTCCCTGTCCAAGTGTGTTTTAAATGTGCAATACCAGCCACTTCCTCTGGAGACTCATTCCATATGTGCGCCAATCTTTGCGTGAGAAAGTTGCCTCTAAAGTCCCTTTTAAATCTTAAATATTTAAATTCAAGTCACTTTAAACCTATGCTTTCTAGTTGTAGGTTACCATACTCAAGGGAAAAGACTGTGGCTATTAGCTTCATCTCTTTCCTCGTGATTCTATAAGCCTGTGTAAGGTTATCCCTCAGCCTCCCTCACTCCATGGGGAAGTGGCTGGATTAAATGAATGGGCAGAATGAATGGACAAACTATGCACAAAGTTCAAGCTTTCCCATCATGATCTACTTGTTCTCTGCCTTTGATTTGGGCCAATACTTTGGTCTATGTTTTTCCTTCTTTGAATAGTACCATTTTCTTTTTTTTTTTAAGACCTAAATAGGAAAGCAAAAGATTTAGGCATAACCATGCATATTCATGAAAGGGAGCACCGACTATTTCTGTGATCTGTGCAATTTTTGTTGTAATTTCTAGAAATCGGAGCAACAATTTGTTCTACCCACCCATGCTGCAGCTGATTTCGTCAACTACATTTCACATGACTTAATGCAGCTCTATAGGACATAATATTGGTCACATTTGGTGCATTGCATACAGTTCTGGTCACCCCCTTACAGGAAAGATGTGGAAGCTTTGGAGAGGGTGCAGCAGAGGTTTTTCAGAATGTTGCCTGAATTAGAAGGTTCAGTTATGAAATGAATGAAATGCTACCTTTCAGGGAGAGAAGTGGGATAGACTTGGATTGTTTTCTCTGGAGCGTCAAAGGTTGAGAGGAGATTTGATAGAAGTATATAAAATTATGAGAAGCATAGATACGGTAGACAGTCAGAACTTTTTAACAGGTCGGAAATGTCCACTAGTAGAGGGCATAGCTATAAGGTAAGAGGGGGATAGTTTAATGGAGAATGTTCAGTTTTTTTACAAAAAGGGTGGTGGGGGCCTGGAACACACTGCCAGGGATGATATTGGAGGCAGGTAATGATAGTGCCATGTAAGAAGCTTTTAGATAGGCACATGGATATGCAGGTAATGGAGGAATGTTGATCACTTGCAGGCAGATGATATCAGTTCAGCTAGGCATCATGTTCGCCATAAATATTCTGGGCTGAAGGGCCCATTCCTGTGTTACACTGTTCTCTGTTCGATGTTCATTGTTAATGAGGATGAATTTCCAGGCAGGAAGATCACTCGAAATCCAATGGAAAAAAGAAAGTGACGTGCGAATGAAGGTGGCAATTAATTTGAACAGATTCTGAGCAGGCTGTGTCTAAATTCCTTACAAACAATTCATAAATGGTGCATGCCTTACTGAAACATGATTTGGGTCAACTAAATACGTGCTCAATGACTATGCATGCATTAAATATCCATGTAAGTCATTTTAGTGATAAGGCTCTCATGGTTCTCATAAACCGCATCCTCAGAAACCATGCAAGACGTGAGAGAGTGGAAAGGACAAGAGGTGGAGGAGTTATGCTACTAATCAGGGAGTCTGCCACACGTCACTCAGAGAAGACATACTGGAGGGTTTGTACACTGAGGTAACGTATAAATATAAGAAGGGTGCATGCACTCTAATGGGATTGTACTGTAGGCCTTCCGATAGCAAGTATGAAATAGAGTTTCAGGCATGTAGACAGATTACCAAAAGACGCCAAAGCTATAGAGAGTTGTGAATTTGTAGAATCACACAGAAAGTTGTGAATTTGTGGAATTTGTCTGCCTCAGAAGGCAGTGGTGGCCGATTCACCGGATGCATTCAAAAGAGAGTTTGATAGAACTCTTAGGGCTAGTGGAATCAAGGGGTATGGGGAGAAGGCAGGAATGGGGTACTTATTGTGGGTGATCAGCCATGATCACATGGAATGGCGGTGCTGGCTTGAAGAGCCAAATGGCCTACTCCTGCACCTATTGTCTATGTTTCTATGTATCTACAGGGTTGTCTTAGTGGGTGAATTCACCATCCCCAACATTGCTTCCAACTGTTTCCAAGATGGCGCCCATTTGCATGCTAGCGACAGAAGCAGATCTACAAACTCACGTTACATTTGCTCCTCACTCTTAAATATGTACACTGTAAATGGATTGATTGTAATCATGTATCGTCTTTCTGCCGACTGGTTAGCACGCAACAAAGAGTTTTTCACTGTACCTCGGTACACGTGATAATAAACTAAACTGGACTGAACTGAACTGAACTGATTGGGTGGGACCTGCTCAGTGCCAAAGGCTTAGATGGGGAAAGATTTGTTAGGGGTATCCTAGATGGTATCTTGAAACAGCATGTGGACAGCCTAACCCAAGAAGGGAACATACTGGACCTTGTGTTGGGAAATGAGCCTGGCCAGGTGACTGGTGGTTCGGTGAAAGTGCATCTGGAGGATAGTGTTCACAACTCCATAAGTTTTCAGGTTGTTTTGTATAAGGAGAAGTGTGGACCATGTGGGAAGTTGCTAAATTGGAGTTAGGCAAATTACAATGTTATAAGGCAGGAGCTTGGAAGGGTGGATTGGGAGCAGTTGTTATTGGGTAAGTCCTCATTGGACATGTGGGGAGTCATTTAAATGCCAGTTTGTCAATGTTCAAGACCAGCATGTTCTACTTAGGAGGAGAAACAAAAGGCAAAGTAAAGAAACCTTGGATGACCTTACATCCAAGGTTGTAAATATGGTGAAAAAGCTAAGGTAATGCATGCAGGGTTTAACAAGATGAGAACAGACAGGGCCTTTGAGGGATAAAAAGCAAGGAAAGTATTAAAGGGGCCACAAAATGCCTTTGGCAAGTGGATTAAAGAAAGTGCCAAGGCTTTTTATACCTACATTAATAACAAAAGTGTAACCAGGGAGAAGGTAGGTTCACTCAAGAATAAAGAAGGGATTTTGTGCTCAGAATCAGGGGATGTAGGTGAGCTACTAAACATTTCATTTTCACAAGGAGAAAGACACGGTGGGCAGTGAGGTCAGTGTGGAGAATACTAATATACAACGGCAGCTTGAGATTACAGAGGAAGTTGGGGCTCTTGAAGAGCATTAAAAAAAGATAAATCCGCAGGGCCTGACAGGATCTGTCCCAAGTTATTGAGTAAGGCATGAGAGGAATTGGTGGGTCTTTGACGAAGATCTTATCTAGCCACAGGCAAGGTCCTGGAGAACTAAAGAGTGGCCAATGATGTTCCTTTGTCTATGAAGGAAAATAGAGAGAAACATAAAAAACAGAGAATAGTGTCAGGATGAGGTCATTTCGCCCTTCGAGGGAACTATAGGCCAGTGAGCCTCTGGTAGGAACGCTACCGGAAAGGATTTGTTTTCAGATAGGATTTACTACCATTTGAAAGAGAATTGTTTAATTCGGGACAGTCAGTGTGACTTTGTACGCAGCAGGTCATGCCTTACTAACTTGATCAGGTTTTTTGAGGTGATTGATGAGAGTAGGGCTGTCAATGTTGTCTACGTGGCTTTTAGTAACACATTTGATAAAGATCCCCGTGGTACACTGATCCATAAGAATAAAATGCATTAGATTAACTGTGACCTGGTCAGATGAATTCAGAGCCTGCTTCCTGATGGTAGACAGTGGTTGTGGTGGATAGACAATCTTTCCAGCTGGAGGTCTGCGACCAATGGTCTACAGGGATCTCTGCTGGGGCCTCGTTATTTGTGAGATATATAAATAACTTGGACGTAAGTCTAGATGGATTGGGTACTAAGTTTGCACATGTCACCAACATTTTCTGGTGTTGAAGACTGTAAGGAAGGTTGTCAATGTCTACAGTGGGACATAGATCAGCTACCAATATTGGTGGAGAAATGGCAGATGAAGTTGAATACAAGCAAGTGTGAGGCGTTGCACTTTGGGAGGTCAAATGTAAGGAGAAGTATACAATTAACAGCAAAACAATTAACAGCATGATATACAGAGGGACCTTGCAGTTCAAGCATAACTCCCTGAAAATGGCCACACCAGTAGGTAGATTGGTAAAGAAGGCATATGGTGTGCTTGCCTTCATTGGTCTGGGCATTGAGGATAAGGGTCAGGAAGTCATGATGCAGCTTTGTAAGATTTTGGTTAGGCTGTATTTAGAGTATTGCACACAGTTCTGTTCGCCCTGTTGCAGGAAACGTGTGGAAGTTTGGAGAGGGTGTAGAGGAGGTTTAAAAGAATGATGTCCAGGTAAGAGGGTATTAGCGACAGGGAGAGGATGGGTGGACATGGGTTGTTTTCTCTGGAAGGTTGGAGATTGAGCAGAGACCTGATAGAAATGTATAAAATTATGAGAGACATAGACAGTCAGAACATTATTCTCTGTACAGAAATATCAAATACCAGAGGGCATAAGATGAAAGGGGCAAAGTTTAATGGAGATGTGCAGGGCATGTTTTTTTACGCAGAGGGTAGTGAGTGCCTGGAACACTCATGGCGCAGCGGTAGAGTTGCTCCCTTACAGCGCTTAGAGCGTTAGAGACCAGGGTATGAAACTGACTACGGGTGCTGTCTGTATGGAGTTTGTACGTTCTCTCCATGGGTTTTCTCTGAGATCTTCGGTTTCCTCCCACACTCCAAAGATATAGAGGTTTGTAGGTTTGTTGGCTTGGTATGAACGTAAAATTGTCCCTAGTGTATGTAGGACAGTGTTAATGTGCGGGGATTGCTGATCAGTGTGGACTCGGTGGGCTAAAGGACGATGTATCTCTGAACGAAACTAAAAAATTCTGTGGGAGATGGTAGTGGATGTAGATACAGTAGTGGCATTTAAGACACTTTTAGATAGACACATAAATATGCAGGGAATGGAGGGGTATGAATTATATGCAGGCAGGTAAGATCTGGTCTTAGCATGATGTTCTCCACAGACATTGTGGGCTGATAGACCTGTCCCTGTGTTGTGTTGTTCTATGTTGTCTATTCCAAGAGCTGCATCTAATGATGGGGGACTGAATGGGGATGCTGAGTCATGTACATTACTTTCCACATGAATAAGCATGCATGCCAGGACCTACAGGTATATACCGCTTATTCTCACTGGTTTGAATGATTTAGAGTGGTTACCTTTTTCTTTATTATAACCTATCGCATCAATATGTAGAACTATTTGACACGTTTTCAAATGCATTTAGGGTTCATGCATATCACCACCAAGGGCAGCACTTATTGCCACCTCATCCTGATGAACAGATCATGAGGAATCATTAAGTTAGATATTCTGTCATGCGGTGTTACATTTTGTGTGTTACATCAGCATTTTTATCGTCAACAGTCAAGAGTGTTTTATTTCCATATTGCCGCAGCACATCAGCTATGCAGAGTAATCTGTAAAACACATAATAAACAACAACAAAATTCAGTGTGTGTTTATATATATATCTATATGTACAAAACAAGTAAACAAATAAACACCCATTAATAGTGCACAGATGGTTTCAGGACCTGGTGAGGGGTGTGTAAAGATATGAAGTAGGTACATCCCTTTTATCTCATCTTATCATATTTTCCTTTACGTCTTTACGGGCTATTTCTTTTCACTTTCTCACGTACTATCTTATCTAACCTTCTCTATTTCTCTTTTTCTTTCTTCTGCTACTTTCTTATTTTTAAAGTTTAAAACAAGAAGTGGTACATGAAATGTATTATGTTATTTTGGGCTTATATTACTGTACTGTACATTACTTCTAATAAAAATAAATATTTTTTTAAAAAAGCAAGTAAGGATTTCAATGAGACATGAGAGAATAAAACACTCTTGACTCTTGACTTAAGTCGCTAATGTGTGGGATAGTATGGGTGATCGGTGGTCGTTGTGGACTCTGTGGGCCGAAAGGCCTGTTTCCACGTTGTATCTTTAAATTAAATTAAAACACTAAAACTAAAGAAAATCTAAAGAAGGGTCTCTACCCAAAACGTCACCCAATTTCTTCTATCCAGAGATGTTGGCTGCTCCATGGAGTTCTCCCGCACAATTAAAGAATGGAGTAGTCTTCACCCTACTATAGGTACCCAACAAGAAGCAATTAAATTTAAAGTAGCTCTTTTGTTCCCCAAGAACCCTTTTTTGTTTAAGTTCAAGTCAAGAGTCAGAGAGTTTTATTGTCATGTGCCCCAGATAGGACAATAAAATTCTTGCTTGCTGCAACACAACAGAATATGTAAACATAATACAGAACAGGAGATAAAAGTTCACTGTGTCTATATACCATAAACCATATATATATACACAGTAAATAAACAGATAAAATGCACAAAAAAAATAATAGTGCACAGACAAAAGCAATGCCTCCAAGTCGGTGTAGTTTGGACCTTATTTGGAGGTTGCAGCGTTTAATAGCCTGATGGTTGGCGGGAAGAAGCTGGTCCTGAACCTGGACATTACAGTCTCAACCCAAAAAGTCACCCATTCCTTCTATTCAAAGATGCTGCCTGTCCCGCAGTTACTCCAGTATTTTGTGTCTATCTTCAAGATGTTTCCGAGAGGCATAATGAAAAATAGAATTGATTCAAAGTCAAAGCTAATGAAATCAATGTCATGACAATCCCTTAGTCATGAATCCAGCGTAATATTCCTGAACATTAGTGTGAGGCATGTGTTGGTTCTCTGAACTCCTGATATTTTGTTCCTAACTGGAGTGTTGGCGCCCTCCAGCTGCTGCACACGTGTGTTTGTTTTCCTGTGCTCGGCTGTGACAAGGAATGAAGAGGCAAGTGTTTATTTGTCACTTGCACCCGACATGAACCGAAACAGTGACATTCTCACTTCACTGCAGCCTAACAGGCACATTAGACACAACACCAAAGAAAATATAATAACTTATCAGTTACTGTAAATAAACTAGACCATGAGGGTGCAAGAACCAAAGTACATAGGAAGTGGTTGCAGGAACTCAGAAAAATAGATCTGCCCCCCCCCCCCCCCCTCATTCCCAACCACTCACCAACCTCACCTTCCACCACCAACCAAACCCCCAGAGTGCACACAGCTATTGGTAGAAGTTGATACTCAAATGGCTAACGATTGAACAAGATGCTGGAGTGGTCCACGCCTCTAATCCCCAATGTTCTACAGCACCAAGGCTCATTCACAGTAGTCCAACCTCATGCACGCAAAGCCATCTCACAAAGACCGTTCAGCAAAACCTCTCATGGTAGGTGTATGCCTGTTGGTAGAACGGGGAGTGGGGGGGGGGGGGGGGGGGGGTTGTTTGGGAGTTTGGGATGGGATGAGGAGACAATGTTGTAGCAGTATCAGATTGGGTGAGAAGATGGAGACAGAATTGCGGGAGTGAAGAACTTGTTGGAGAGACCAGAGATGTGGTGGAAAGAGTGGGTAACAGAAGAGAGCTTGGAGGAAGGTTGGAATTGGATGAGAAGATCACAGGGGCAAGAGATTTAAGATATCATGGCTAAAGTGGTGAGACTTTCGTATTGACTGAATAGAGTTTGGGGGTGGCTGGAGAAAACATTTGTACCATGGAGATGAATGAAGATTGGGAGGAAACCAGGGAGAGAGGTTTGTGGAGAGGTTAATGATCTCTCTGATATAAGATTGGCGACCTTAGAATGGGGGGGAATGAGGAAAGAGCCCATAAGAGAATGGAGACAGATCACAAGAAAGGGGCTGTCTACTAATATGCAGATAAAACAAGAACTTAACTTAAAAATGACTTAAGGTTTGAAATTCTTAGTTCCAACCAGCTACAGATAGGCCATTAAACAATCATTGAGTAGGCCTCCTGTTGTCATAGGAGTCTTGCCCCAATCTTGCTCTTGGATTCCTAATTTTTGATTGCTCACGTAATGGACCTATTGTTGGCTAATAGTCAAGTAATGATAATACATCTGTGATTCAAAAAGAAAAGTTATGGTCGTCTATCTCATAGCCTCAAGTGACCTTGATTGTCCTCTGAAAGCAGAAGAATAAACAATCTTTTAAAATCTTGCTTGCGCTGCAAATGACCAAACAGATTTATTGAACATTAAAGGAATATGTGATTAGCAGCTGCAAACACTTATTGTCTCAAAGATGCTGCCTTAGATTTGATGTAAACACATTAGTAGTACTGATGGCGTTAAACCTGTGCTGGACAATCATTTTGGGATTATTTTAGTCACTTTTCTGCATTAAGGAATCAGGAGAAAGAAAAAGTTTGATTTTTTTGAAAACGTTTTTTTTTTAAACTCTGGTGTTTTCAGAAGTGTTTTTAAATATTTTAAATGATAGTGACATCATTGATAATATTAATGATCCATTTGACTATCTATACAAAGAGATTTTTACTCCCTAGTCTGTCTATGGAACTGATACGCTGCAATGCTGACAACTATATTCTGCACTCTGTATCTTCCCCTTTGCTCCATCTGTTGCACTTGAATTTGGCTTGATTGTATTTGTGTGTAATGCTATATGATCTGATTTACATAGCATGCAAAACAACGTTTTTTGCTGTACCACGTTACAAAATAAACATCCTAAACCTAAAGTAGGCATTGGTAACGTTAAAAAAAGATGCAAAGTGCTGGAGTAACTCAGCAAGTCAGGCAGTATCTCTGAAGAACATGGACATTGACTATTCATGTTCTCCAGACATGCTGCAAGAAGGGTCTCGACCCGAAACGTCGCCTATCTCCTTCACTCCTTAGATGCTGCTGCACCCGCTGAGTTTCTCCAGCTTTTTGTGTAACCCCCCATGCTGCACGACCCACTGAGTTACTCCAGAAACCTGTGTTCTTTTTTTCAAAGCCAGCATCTGCAGTTCAATGTTAACTTTCTATTTGCACTGCTTATTATGATTTGGCCACAAGGTGGTGGCATAAAACAGGTTTGGCAATGCTCTACATCTAACATATTAAGATAGGCACAGAATAGACAGTATACTATGCTTGTACTATGTCATATGCTTGTATGTCTGAAGAAGGGTCTCGACCCGAAACATCACCCATTCCTTCTCTCCAGAGATGCTGCCTGACCTGCTGACTTACCCCAGCATTTTGTGTCTACCTTCGGTTTAATCCAGCATCTGCAGTTCTTTCCTGCACAGTATACTATGCTTTATGGATTATTATTACATCATATTTTCCTCTCAATTCTTCGAGTCCTAATTCTTAAATTGAGTTTCCATATAAGCAATAATTCCCCACATTGGGAATTTTTGCACAAAGGTGAAATTTATGGAATAATAATTGTGTAAGAACAATACCCATATGATAGATGTAAATGTATTGACATAGTGTACTATATGAAGGCATATATTTCACTCAAATATAACACGTTTTACTGTCTCCTTGAAAGGAAACTGACAAACACTAAGGCGCTGTCTGCACACCATGTTACAGGTCAGATGTTGTCAAGCTGGAGAGGGTGCAGAGAAGACGTAGGAGATTATTGCCAGGACTTGAGGGTGTGAGCTATAGGGAGACACTGAGCAGGCTAGGACTCTATTCCTTGGAGCACAGGAGGATGAGGGGTGATCTTATAGCCGTATACAAAATCATGAGAGTAGATCAGAGAGAAACATAGTCTCTTGCCCAGAGAAGGGGAATCAAGAACCAGAGGACACAGGTTTAAGGGGAGGGGGTGAGATTTAATAGGAACTTGGGGGGTTATTTTTTCACACAAAGGGTGGTGGGTGTATGGAACGAGCTGCCTCTATGACTCTATGAGTCAATGACAATGTCAATTATGAATGGACTGCCTCTGGCCTTATGTATTATGAAAGCTAACTAAACCTACCTCTCTTTTATGACTATCTCCAGCTGCCTATTCTCCCCTCCGAGAACCCTCTGCCGTTTGTTCCCATTAATAACCCCAGACAAATTGTAAAAGCTCATTAGAAATTCATGACCGCTCATTCAGAGAATAAGGGCTTGACATATTCATAGCTGGGCTAATCACAAAATCTGTATGAATTTGAAAACCGTGTGTTAGATTATCTCTTGAGCTTGTTGCCAGGGAGACCATGGTAACAATCTTCACAACATGTACAACAAAATAGCTCAGAGGCAGCTGCTGGCATTTTATAACTCTAAGCTACCCTGCTTCATTTAAAGAATTAATTGCTAGGCGAACAAAAAACCAAATGCCTCATGTTTTTTCCAAAGTTGAAAAAGCTTAAATGCCAATCATTTAAAGTCACCTTAATTTTATTGCATTGCCTTTCATTACAAAAAAAAAATTTGATGAAAAATTCAGATCAAATCTACACTGATTTATTCATGGAAAGCAATTTGAAATAATACCTTTCCAAGCTTGGTTTCTGATACTTAAAAAAAACAATTGATGGGTTTAAATGTTAAAGAACTATTCATTCATAATGATCATCACTCCAAGGGAACACTAACGTTTTATATTGTGGTTGTGGATACGCAGGTACTAGTTCAATAAAGTATCAGTAGGCATTAAATGTCTGAAAAAAGCAAAGATGTAGTCCATTGTTTTTATTCTAATGAAATGCAATGCAATAAAATTAAGGTAATTTAAAATATGGGCACAGAGTAAATGTCAAGATGATCTCTGTAATAATCTAAACAAAACAACTGTCAGCATTCACATAAACAACTAAAATATGGCAAATAGATAGAAGTTGCAGAATAAAGATATCTTACTGCCTTATTTACAGTTCACATATAAATTCTTAATCACATGCTTTAGATCGCATGAGATCCAAGGAGAGCTAACTAACTGGATATAGAATTACCTTCATGGTAGGAAGCAGAGGGTGGTGGTTATTGTTGAGACTGGAGGCCTGTGGCTGGTGGTATACCTCAGAGATCGGAGCTGGGCCTTTTATTGTTTGTCATCTATAACAACAATTTGCATGATTAGTAAGTTAGTAAGTTTGAAGATGACTCTAAAATGACTCTAAGATGACTCTAAAACAGGTAGTCTCGTGTACGATGAAGACAGTGATTAACAATTACTGCCGAGTCTTGATCAGCTGGGCAAATGGGCTGAGAAATGGCTAATGGAGTATAATTCAGAAATATGTGTGGTGTTGCGTTTTGGACAGTCAATCCAGGGCAAGAATTTCACAGTGAATAGGGACCAAGGGAGTGTTGTAGAGCAGAGGGATCTAGGAGTACAAGCACAAAGCTCTCTGAAAGTGGCATCACAAGTAGAGAAGATAGTGAAGAAGACTTTTGACCTGTTTGTCATTATCAGGCAGGGAAATGAGTAGGAAAGTTGGGATGTTGTGTACCAGACATTGGCGAGGCCGCACTTGGAGTATCGTGTTCAACGTGGGAAGGACGTGGGAAGGATGCCATTAAGCTGGAAAGAATGCAGAGAAGATTTACGAGAATGTTGCCAGGACTCGAAGGCCTGAGCGATAGGGAGAGGTTGGGCAGGCAGGGATGAAGTACAAAGACTTTTTCCCTGTTTAGGGAAATCAAGAACCAGTGGGCATAAGTTTAAGATGAGAGGAAAGATTGAATAAAATGTTGAAGGGCAATGTTTTCACACATTGGCTATTAGGTATATGGAACGAGCTGCCAGGGGAATGATTTGAGGCAGATACAATGATAATATTGAAAAAAATATTTGGACAGGTACATGGATAGGAAATGTTTAGATGAACGTGGACCAAATGTGGGCAAACGGGATTAGCTTTGATGGGTAATTTTGTTCGGCATAGATGAGTTGTGTGGAAGGGCCTGTTTCATAGAACATAGAACATAGAACATAGCACAAGAACAGGCTCTCAGCCCACAACGTCTGTACTGAACATGATGCCATTTAATGATCTGCACATAATCCATATCCCACCATTCCCTACATATCCAGGTGCCTATCCAAAAGTCTCTTAAATGCCTCTATGATATCTGTCTGAACCTCCAACCCTGGCAATGCATTCAGGTACCCACCACCCTCTGTACAAAGACATTTAATGTCTTCAAACCTCCTTCAAACTTTGTCCCTCTCACGTCAAAGCAATGTCTCTTTTCCATTCCTTAGTTTAGTTTAGTTTAGTTTAGAGATACCGTGAGAGGAATAGATCGGGTAAATGCACGTCTCTTGCCCAGAGTAGGTGAATCGAGCACCAGGACAGAGGACATAGGTTTAAGGTGAAGGTAAAAGATGTAATAGGAATCTGAGGGGTAACTAAAACTAAAACTAAAAAAAGCTTATTCCTCAAAATCCCATTTAAAATTCCCATCGCGCACCATCAAAAAATCCTCTCCTGACTCTCCAAACACTTCCCACTGCCGACAAGGTTCAGGTCAGAGACGGTACATCCTCCACCAGCCCAGCTGAATGTGGCTCCACTGACAGCAAGGGAGCTCAACATTGCCCACTCAATTAGCACACCTTCCCCCCTCCCCCTTAACATTTGCTCTTTCACCACAGATGTGCTGCAGCAACATTCCTATTATTTCTTTTTTCTTATAATTGTACTTTTCAAACATGCCATTGAGAAAATCAAGGACTGCAGGAGAAGGGGGTGAGTTTTATCCACAAGCTCACACTGTGTCGGTTGACTCTGATATATATATATATATATGCAGCTGAGAAAGAACAATAAATGCTGGCTTCACCATCTATCCTCACAGAATTAAAGAAATATTAGTTGGCATGATTATTCATTGTAAACTTGCAACACCAAGCAAATGATGTCAGGAGGAGATTGATCTCAGCCTTGGGGAGCAGAGAGCTACTCCCTTTCCTCCAACTCCACATTCATTCAAATTTTAGATGTCCTAATCACTGCAGTGCTCCACGAGGTGAATTAATTCTGTAAGATGTTATTAGCAATGTTACAAAATTTTGAGATTTTAAAAATCAAGTCTGCAATTTATCCCATCAGATAAAGCATAAAAAGAAGTTTAATTTGACACCTAATTCACTTTCATATCTTCAGTATTAAAAAAGTTATGGCCATTTTCATACTCGGAAATTAACATCTAGTTCCCTATTGCTTTTCCATTGACTTAACATAAAAGTTGTGATCGAGGACAGTCAAAAGCCCATAACTTTCTTAAAAATTAAGAGAACTGAAAGAAATGTTCAGTTATTATGGATTGAAGCATTCTGAAACAAATATGAAACAATCTTACTTGGATGACCTGAAATTAAAGCATACAATTAGTTAGTTACCCAATTGTAGCTAATTACAAAATTCAATTATTAGATCTAAACATCTATCCATTTCTTAAGAAAATATTAACATTTTTTAAAAAAGCCTAAGTGGCCAAATAACATTCACTCAAGAATTCACAATATAACATGATTTTTAAATCTAATTGTTATGAATTTATAGGCCAAATTGAAGGAATGTAAAATCCGTCCCCGTTATCGGCGTTCACGGCATTAGAAGCTAATTTTTATTTTCAGCGCTGAAATAGTTGGGTGATTTTTTTTTTAAATTTCACTTACCGGCAGTCCGAACGAACCTTTAGCAAAAGCTCGCACTCCAAGAAAATATAATTCCGGAAGGCATTGGAAAACCACATTTTAACCCCCCCCCCCCTTCAAAGGCACCAAAGTCGCGCACACGGCCAGTGACAGAACTGCAGCGCCGCTGAAGGTAAGTTTTGTAACATACCTACATGTTATCAGTTTTATAAGCTAGAACTCACCAGCAACAAGAAATCGCAGATGCTGGTTTACAAAAAAAGACCCAAAGTGCTTGAGTAACTTAGTGGCTCAGGCAGCATCTCTGGAGAACATGGATAAGTGACATTTAGGGTCACGACCCTTCAGACTGATTGTGGGGGGTGGGAGAGAAGGATAGAAGAGAGAAGAAGAGAGGCAGGACAAAGCCTGTCAGGTAACAGGTGAACACAGGTGAGGAGGGGTTTCGATAGGCAGATGGTTGGACTAAGGTCAGAGATTTAAAAAAAATGTGAGACAATAGGATAGAAGAGTTGTGAATTATGAAGCTAGAGTAAAGAATGTAGGGGGAGGGGGAGGTGAAGGGACAAATAGATGTGAGTCCAGGTGGGACATTGGGTAGAGAGTGGGGAAGGGAGAAGAAATGGGGGGAGGGGGAGAAAGGGGAGCGGAAGGGGGGAGTACATGCTATCTAGTTTGTTAGAGGTTACGTAAGATTGGATAATTCAATGTTCATACCATTGGGTAGTAAGCCACCCAAGCGGAATATGAGGTGCTGTTCTTCCAGTTTGCATGTGGCCTCACCCCGACAATGGAGGAGGCCCAGGACAGAAAGGTCAGTGTGGGAATGGGAAAGGAAATAAAATAGTAAGATTAAATGAGAACTTACCAGTTTGAAGTTTGATCTTTCTTTTATGAGGAGTTACGATGAGGGATTACGTGAAGAAGCCCCGCCAGGCGCATGCGCGTCATACTTCAAAGCAGCGGCGTGAAAACACAGAAACTATAGTCGAAGAGATATAGTAGACTCAGAAGACTAGAACTACCAGATGATCTTTGCGATTATGAGGGCCGGGAGTGGAGGGCACGTAATCCCTCATCGTAACTCCTTATAAAATAAAGATCAAACTTCAAACTGGTAAGTTCTCGTTTAATCTTACTATTTTACTTTGGAGTCACGTGAGTGACGGTGTGAAGATTTCAAAGCTCTGTGAGTTCATGCCATAGATCCATTCCATACGACACACTGCTTCAGTTGACACAGTAGTGAATAAATAATGTATTGAACATTGCTTCGAATTATTCAATAAACATTTTTAATAATAATAAACAAAACAGTAATAACCCCTCTGTCCCAGGGGGAAACTACAAATGAAATTTAGAAAGAAAAGAAAGCAAACCAAACCCAAGACAGCATGCCCAAAACCTTGCACTGTCAGGACAGGTTTATCATAGAATTTGGAGAAGGTCGCCTCCCTAGACCATCCTGCGGCCCCGAGGATTTGGTCTAGAGGCATGTCCTGTGCCTTCGCTGCGGATGTTGATGCCGCCCTGGCGGAGTGAGATTTAAACACATGAGTGTCTACTCCAGCATAATCCAAAAGCTGTTTTAACCATCTAGAAATAGTTTGTACTGACACCTTTTTACAACTTGTTTTGTGGCTGATGAGCATTGCTGCCTCAGAGCCTCTGAGACTCTTAGTTTGACCTCGATATATTGACTCAGGTGCTTGACTACACATAACGTTTGGTCAACGGGGTATGCTTTAAAGCTTACTTTGGTTCCGGCCATTCCTGACCTGCCTTGTTTGATTAAATCATACACATAAAACACAATGTTATCTACAGAAAGGTACATGCTATCTAGTCGTAGCTTTTGCAATGGTTGAACTCGTTGCGCTGATACTAGCAACATGAGCATAACCACTTTAAGTGTTAACTTCTGAAAAGACAGTGACGTAATTGGAGCCCATTACCGAAGCAGTATGAGAACTATACTGACATCCCAGATTTCTGT
The DNA here is from genome assembly GCA_963514005.1 of Raja brachyura. The sequence continues at coordinate 15,187,033 of OY740800.1, forward strand.
AAATCTAGGCTTAGGAGGGTTCTAGTTAAAGATTCCACTCATGAATCGGGACACTAACGAATGAGACCCGATAGATTGTTGTGCTGAAAACTGCCCTAAATAGGAGGACAAAGCACTCCAAGTACTATTAATGGCACTATAACTCAAGTGTTCATCAAAATGTAATGTAGCAAGGAACTCCAATACATCCGGTATGCTTGCAGTATGATAAGATATATCTGACTGCAAGCAAAACATCTCCCATTTCTTAATATGAGACACATATTGTTTTTTAGTGCTATCTCTCCAAGATGCAGTTATCACATCCATGGTCCTACTCGACAGTCCAAGCCCTTGGAATGGTCTGGTCAGAACCTGCGATTTACAGATTAATACGATCATGTAACGGATGACTTTCTCCTGTTACTGGATGCACCAACAAATTACTGCAATTGGGGACAGCCATGAATGGCTGAGTCATCATTCTCAGCGCCAATGGGAACCGTGGCTGTGTATGCCAGTCCAGAGCCACCAAAACGCCTGAGACGGGGTCCTGCTCTATTTTGGTGAGACATTGCCTAATGAGGCAGAATGGAAGAAAAGCGTAAAAGAACGTACGTCCCCAATGTAGCAAGAATGCATCCACCGCTACTGCTCCTGGATCTGGTTCCCACAATACGTATTTAGGCAACTGGTGATTTAGCCTGGATGCAAACAGATCTATATCTGGCAAACCATAGTGGCTGACAATCATTTTAAAAACATCAGGATTTAACATCCATTCTATGTTGTCATTACATTTCCGTGACCTGTTGTCTGCCACCTGTTGGCTGCCACCACACTACCTGGTATGTAGATAGCTGAGACCCAGATATTGCTGGAAATACACCAGTCCCAAATGAGGTTAGCCAGATTATCACATGATACTGTCCTTATTCCTCCCATGTGATTGATATAGGCAACGGCCATGGTATTGTCAATCTGGAGCTGAACATGTAAATTATTCATTGCTGAACAATAAGCTTTTAATCCATCGAATGCACCCAGCAATTCTAAGTAATTTATACCATGCCTTTGCAGGATTAAATCCTCTTGCACACTCCATTTACCACCACAACTAGACTCACTCCCCATCCCAAAGCACTAACATCTGTTTGTAAAACCACTGAAGGTTGTTGAACCAAAATGTTTTTGGTACTTTGTGCAATATTGATTATCCACCATTGTAATTCGACGATGGCTTTGGCTGGCAACTGCATAGGTCTATCAAAATTACCTGCATGTTCTTTAAGTGCATGTTCTTTAAGTTCTTCCATTGCAGGGAAAGCCACCACCAATTTACCAATAACACTGGCTACTTGCCGGATGGAGGGTTGTTGCTTTTCAGCGAGACTGGTACAGACCTCCCTGATTTCAACGGCCTTGCCCATAGGCAAAGTCACTGACATATCAACTGAATCAATGACAAACCCCAAATAATCAATTTTTTGGGATGGCTCTAGCTTGGATTTTGTTGGATGGACAAGAAAACCTAACTTTTCAAACAGGTGTTTGGTTGCTGAAACCGTCTCATCAGCTGTTTCCTGAGTGTTCCTTATAATTAAAATATCATCTAGATAAGCCATCACAATGTGATTCTGGGCACAAGTAGTGCCAGAACTGGTTTTAACAATTTCGTGAACAACCTAGGAGCTGAGGTTAACCCATTGGGTAATGCTTTAAATTGCCACAGCTGTCCCATCCAACTAAATTTAAAGTATCTTCGGTACTTATGATGAATTGGTACTGAATAATATGCATCTTTCAGATCTATGGTTGCCATATAACAACCTTCTGATAACAGCTGTTTAGCAGTATTGAAGGTGTCCATTTTTAAATGCCTATACTGGACATAGGAATTTAACTGGGTTAGATCCAGAATGACTCGACACCCACCATCTCTTTTCTGTCTGGGGAATATATTGGACACAGATTGTTGAGGATGGTATGTCGTCCTCTCAATTACCCCTTTTTGGAACAAAACCCCAATTTCTTTATTTACCTGCAGAGTTTCTAGTCCAGAAAAAAACAATACCCAAGTAGGCATATTTTGTGCAGGTGGATGAATTCCTGACATAAACTCTATTCAAGACCCGAGACAGTGTCCAGTATAAACAGATCAGATGTTATGCAGCACCATTCATCATAAAATAACTATAACCTACCACTAAGCAGAGGTTGTTCCCCAGAGGATTTATCCTGGACTGAATGAATCACCCGTACCTCCATAGTCGACCTTGGAGTTCTTGGTCTTCTTGCCATGCTAGGGTGTAGTTGGCGTATACAGGTGGGTAATAACGCCGTCCCTCTGGTACCACTCTGCTTGGCCCTGCCCCAGGATCTGACCCACGTCGTGTCGAAAACGACCTGCGAGGTGGCATCCTGGCCGAAGGGACATAAATCTTCATGAGGCCTATTGTTTTGGCCTCGTCTTCCAGGTCTTTGACATGTTTGAGCAGGTCCTCGCCAAATAAATAATTTGGCGCTTGAATGTTGGATCACCTGCACAGAGCTGCAAATCGTGGGTTTAGTGTCGGCTTAATAGCAATCTTCCGAATGCAGTTTATTTCAAAATATGCATTGCACAGCAGGGCCAACATATCCTGCTGTGTCCCGGACATCGGTGCCCCTCGGACCATTTTGCCGAAAGCCGTGATCCCTGCCCCCACCAATTTGAGAACTGGCTGGAACCGAATCTCTTGTAACTGGTGAGAGGCCATGTAGTTGATGTTAGCAGCCAGATTTTCCTCCATGGCTTCACCAGTACCTTCCGGAATGGCAAAATTTCTTGCTACATCCGGGACACCTGGAGCATGGCTCACGTGCCTTGGTGTGTGCCCAAAAGCAGTGACACCAACTTCAGGGTCAGACACCTCCTGCCCTGGCTCTCCCGAGTCTTGCTCCAGGGAGGTCTCTACCCTAAAGCCCTAAACAAGGTGCTGGCGAGGGTGATTCCCACTGATATGCGTAGGCGGTAAAGTCCTCTTCGCCTTATGGGCCTCTACGTGAGGCTGTTTGGGGAATCCTAGGGGCATTCAACCCCGATTGAAATATTTTGTGGCTCATCAAAGTTTGCATGATTTTCTCCATTTGATCGAGCCGTCCCCAGACCTTTTTGTTAGAAGGAGGGGAGTCTTCCTCATCAGACCTGTCGGATAAGACGAGCCTGAGAGATTTCCTTTTGGCCTTCCTCCCTGGTGGAGTGGCCTCAGTGCCCTGAAGCACTGGAGTTAACGAAGGCAGTTGAGTTGCCGGTACATCAGCAGCCGGTGTCGGAGCCGGCGTTACCGCAGCCGGTATCTCCCGACCCGATCTGCGAGCACTAACCGCGGGCCCGCGCATTAAGCTCCTACTACGGACAGACTTTTTCCCAACTTGCTCCATTGCTAACAACTCCCGCTGGCTCCCAAGCCAGACTCGCGGAGTTTAAGTACCCGCAGAAAAAGTTTTTAAATCACTTACCTGCCGGTTTACTACTTACCGCTGGTGGAGCTGCGCTCTCCAGCCCATCGGTGCGCCATGCGTCGGACATAATGACGTGCAATGCGCCTGGCGGGGCTTCTTCACGTAGTCACTCTCGTGACTCCAAAGTAAAATGGTTAGCATCTGTTAAATAGGTTTAGGACTGCAGAACTCAGCCTCAGGATGTCAAACCAGATCTGGATCTTGCAAACTAGGGGGATCTATAAAACGTCCTTTATTACCACACCCTTAGCCTGCCATTAGCGATATACATCAAAAACACCTATAACATTTGCACATTTTTGATGATACAGTGCATATGAATGTTTAAACAATTTATTACTCAGTAGTTTAAAATACCCCTGGTTTTGGATGAGCACAAAGTATCACTCAGACTGTACTGGACTCACAAAGTCACCACTGGCTGGGAGATGCCAAGATCAACAGTTAATCAACATTGTTCTTTATTGCCAGCTCAAGAATTGTCAGTGTGGTTAAACAGAGCAATGCCAAGCAAGATCCAAATAAATCTGCAACGTCAGCTGCGAAGATCTGACTTTCATCAGAGGGTGGTGAATCTATGGATTTCTTTGCTCAGAAGGCTGTGGAGGCCAAGTCAGTGGAAGGCAGGAGAATGGGGTTAGGAAGGAGAGATAGATCAGCCATGATTGAATGGCGGAGTAGACTTGATGGGCCAAATGGCCTAATTTTACATCTATCCCTTATGACCTTATGAGCTTATGACACACCAAGGTTCAGCATGGAGCCTCAGGGTCAGTGTTTGCAGGGAGAGTCAGTGGAGAGCTCAGGCTGAGCCGAGAGGCAGAGTCTGCCTCCAGTTCCAGACAGCAAGTGGGTCTGTGTTCACCATGGGGAAGTTTGATCTTTGCACATCAGAGAGACATAGGGACATAGAGCATGGAAACAGGGCCTTCAGCCCAACTCATCCATTTTGTCCAAGTCAACATTATTGCCCAAATGCACCAACATTTGGCCCGAATCCCTCTAAACTCTTCCTTTCCATATACCTTTTCAAATATATTTAAAAAATCATAATTGTACCCATGGCTATAGCTTCCTCTGGCACCTCATTCCTGATATGGATTACCCTCTGAGTGAAACAGTTGCTCGAAGAGGACCCTATTAAATCTCTCCTCTCTCACCTTAAGACAATGCAATCTAGTTTTAAAATCCTCTACCCTGGGAAAAAGACTATGAGCATTCGCTTTATCCATGCACCTCATGATTTTCTATACTTCAATGTTCACGCTTAGCTTCAAGGAAAAATGACCCAGCTTATGATCCAGCCCCTCCCTACAACTCAAACCTGCAGTCCCAATAACAATTGTCTCCTACAATACTGCCACACTCCACAAACTGACTTCATTGTGTCCCCTTTCATCAGTAGTGTTGGCTACAAGCCAGTAATCTCGGCCACCTGCAGAGCTTACACCCTCTCCTCACTCACTGTAACTGCAATGAGCAATTCACATTAAACTAACATTGATTCAGAAATAGGGTCGCCAATTTAGAAAATGGTTTGCTGCATTAACTTGAGCGAATAAAGTCAATAATGCCGATCTGTTTTAACTTCCCTCAACTAAAAGCATCTTCCTCTGCCTGCCTTACTGTGGCTCAACAAGCAAGTGCTGTTCCAATGATTTTTACACTTTGCTCCAATCTGCCCCATTAATCTTAACAATTTTCCCTTCCACTGGCTCTCACCTAATAGAGCTCGGCAATGCTTCATATTTCACATGGCACCTGTTTCAACTTATGAGACCACTTGCATATACACAATTGTTTGTTCTGTCAGATGCTGTCTTCATCTCCAAAGTGGAAGGGTAGAATGGTGGAAATTTGGCAGTACATTTTCTGTACCCAAATGCCCATGCTTCACTGGGTCATCACTGTGAGTACAAATGCATTAAATATGGCAAATCATTTGGGAAAATGAAAAGTAACGCTCCCGCAAAATTGCATGAGAGAAGCACAGAAGGAAGTATTGAGAGGCCTCATCACTGAACAGACTATTTAATACAACACTGAATAGTGCAGTCCCATGTTACAACTGTAAAACCAACTTTTACATGGAGATTTCAAATACTCTGAAACAAAGAACTGCAGATGCTGGTTTATACCATAGATAGCATGAAGTGCTGGAGCAACTCAGCATGTCGGGCAGCATCTCTGACAAAAAAGGATGGTTGACGTTTTGGGTCTAATCCTTAGGCTTAAACTTAGAGATACAGCATGGAAACAGCCCCTTCGGCCCACTGAGTTTGCGCTGAACAGCAATCACCCCGTACACTACCCTATACACACTAGGGACAATTTTACAACTTACCAAAGTCAATTAACTTACAAACCTGTATGTTGTTTGAGTGTGGGAGGAAACCAGAGCACCAGAGTAAACCCACACATTCACAGGGAGAACGTACAAACTCCGTACAGAGAGCAGTGTAGTCAGGATCAACCCCGGGTCTCTGGCTCTGTAAGGCAGCAACTCTACTGGTGTGCCACTGTGCCACCCAAACTGAAGAACTCTAAACTAATTTCTAAAGAAGGGTCCCGACCCAAAATGTTACCCATCATTTTCCTCCATAGATGTTGCCTGACCCATTGTTCAAATAGTTCAAAGGAATCAACAAACCTGCCTATTAATTCAATTTGCACCAAGAGAGGAAAGCTTTTAAAGATGGTTGGAGTGTACAGGGGAGATGCTGAATTTGAACTTACCCCAGATTGAGTGTTTACTTGGTTCCTATTTATTCAATAATATCTGTATGTCTTCAGTTTAGCAAACAGGTTGAATATATTTAAAAAATAAGACATAAAGTGCTGGAGTAACTCAGCGGGTCAGGCAGCATCTCTGGAGATCATGCATCGGTGTGACGTTTCTTCAGACTGGGTTGAATCTCTTTGTTTTGCAAGTCCAATAATGTTACTGACCAGTAGGTGGCGGGCTTTCATCATAGAAACATAGAAACATAGAAAATAGGTGCAGGAGGAGGACATTCGGCCATTTGAGGCAGCACCGCCATTCATTGTGATCATGGCTGATCGTCCCCAATCAAGAACCTGTGCCTGCCTTTTCCTCATATCCCTAGGTTCCACTAGCCCCCAGAGCCCATTGCAAGAAATACTGTAAGTGTCTCAAAAACCATCTGTTGGAGGATCTCAGCTGGTCAGGCACATCTGTTGGAGACATGGAGCCATAGTCAGGATCGAACCGGGTCTCAAGTGCTGTAAGCAGTTGCTCTACTGCTATGCCACCGTGCAACCCTCTGCCATCGTTCTGCCAAATTGTCTCATTTGATACTATATAGCAATGTTACAAAATTTTGAAATTTTATAAATCAAGTCTGCAATTTATCCCATCAGATAAAGCATAAAAAGAAGTTTAATTTGACACCTAATTCACTTTCATATCTTCAGTATTAAAAAAGTTATGGCCATTTTCATACTCGGAAATTAGCATCTTGTTCCCCATTGCCTTAACATTGACTTAACACAAAAGCTGTGATCAAGGACAGTCAAAAGCCCATAACTTTCTTAAAAATTAAGAGAACTTAATGAAATTTTCAGTTATTATAGATTGAAGCATTCTGAAACAAATATGAAACAATATTACTTGGATGACCTGAAATGAAAGCATATAATTAGTTAGTTATCTAATTGTAGCTAATTACAAAATTCAATTACTAGATCTAAACATTTATCCATTTCTTAAGAAATAATAAACATTTTTAAATTGCCTAAGTGTCCAAATAACAATCACGCAATAATCCACAATATAACATGATTTTTAAATCTCATGTTCATTAATTTATAGGCCAAATGGAAGAAATTTAGTGTTTAATGCCTGTAAATTAATGGCCATTTAAATCAACTAGCGAGTGGGTTTTAGTGGAATGCGGTGGATTGGAACGTTGCGGTTTGCGGTGAAGTCGGTATGAAAAATACAGCCGGTTCATACATTTTTTTTTTGTCCTCTTATTGCATTATGAAAATTTGATTAAATGCTTCCTAAAAACCAAGTTTTTATGTAAAAATAAACTGTGTAGCTTCTTTTATCGCCTACGTTAGGTCCGTTCTGCTGTCGGCATACAGAGCTTTAGAAGATGATTTTTAAACTACTCTAGTTAATAAATAATCTAGCGTAGTTTAAGAATAGCTTCATGAATGAAATGTCGGAGCGATTTCTCTTTAGCGACGAAATCGCCCGACATGGATCGACTTGGACTGTCTAGGGAAAAACGGCATTTTAAACCCGCCCCCCTCTGAAAGGCGCCAAAGTCACGCATACGGGGAGCGGCAGAACTGCAGCGCTGCTCAAGGTAGGTATTGTAACATACCTGTACTATATTTCATGATATTTCATTTGATATTAAAAATGTAAAGTTTTAGGGTGAATCTTTATTGTCCTAACAATAATAACACTCTATAATTAGCAACCAATAGACCAAATAACATTTAAGTTATAAACTGCCCATTATTCATTGAAATATTGTGCATGCAGAGAATATCATTATCCAACATTATCCCGCTTCTCAGCTTTGCACTCAACGATTGAAGAAGGGTCCCAACCCAAATTATCCAAAATGCTCCAGAGATGTTGCCTGACCTGCTGAGTTACCCCCAGCACTTTATGCCATCTTTGGCATAAACCACCATCTGCAGTTATTTGTTTCTAATATCTATTAAAATCACTGCCTTCAAGGCATCTGTTGAAAATAGGGAAAAACATTGCAAGAGATGTGATCAAACGCAGCTGGTCAGGCAGAATATGTGGAAGGAAACCGTGTTTCAGGCCGGGAATTCTTTTTTGAATGAAGAAAGATATCAACATGAAACGTTTCCCACAGATGTGCCTGACCAGCTGAGTTCCTCCAGCTGATGGTTTTTGAGATACATTTCCTGCAATGATGAACCCTAATGATGCAATTTTGTAATAACCAACAGGAGTAACTCAAGGTGAGCTGTTAAAAGTTTAGAAATTACCTTTGTGATTACTGAACAGACATTGCAGATGGTGAGCTGCATGGTTGAAGGTGAAGTCTTTTGACTGAGATAATCTGACGCCAGGTCTACTTTGCCTTGCAGGAAAGAACTGCAGGAAAAAAATGCTGGTATAAATCCATTCCCTTTGTCCTGTTTTCACACCTTACACTTCCTTATCTATGTACCACCCACTCCCCTGACATCAGTCTGAAGAAGGGTCCCGACCCAAAATGTCACCCATTCCTTCTCTCCTGAGATGCTGCCCATCCCACTGAGTTACTCCAGCATTTTGTGTCTATTTACCATGTCTACTTTGTAAGACAAATAAAAACCCTACATTCTATTTCACAGATCAGCAGGATAGTTATCTCCAGTGCTCTGACAACAAAGGACTGGGCCCTTTGCTGTTTATGGTTTGCATCAACGATTTGGTTGAAAATGTACAAGGCATGATTAGCAAGTTTGCAGATGACACGAATGTGGCAGACATCATATATAGTAAAGAAAATTATCAATAATTGCAGCAGGATCGTGATCAGTTGGGCAGGTGGGCTGAGGAAGTGTAAATGGAGTTTAATGCAGATATGTGTGAGGTGCTACATTTTCAGAAGTTAAAGCAGTGCAGGACTTACACAGTGAGCAGTTGGGCTCTGGGGAGTGCTGTAGAGCAGAGGGATCTTGGAGTGCAGGTGCATACTGTAGTTCCTTGAAAGTGCCATCGCAGGAAGATGGGGTGGTCAAGAAGGTTTACGTCAAGTTGGTCTTCATCAGTCAGAGTATTGAGTATAGAAATTGGGGGGTTACGTTAAAGTTGTACATGACATTGTCAAAGCCACCTTTGGAGCATTGTGTTCAGTTTTGGGCAACCTGTTATAGAAAAGATAATGTTCCACTAGATGGCGCTTCGATGGCAGCCTCTCCTACAGTCTGTCTGTCCTTTTCATCTTTTATTTGTTATTTTTAGTGTGTTTAAAAAGTATGTGTTAATGATCTCTAGTTTGTTTTATGGGAGGGGTGGGTGGGGGGGTCTGGGGAAACTTTCTCTTACCTAGCCCGAGATGCGATTGTTTTCCAGATCGTATCTTCGGTCGCTCTGCGGCCTAACATCGTGGAGCTGGACGCCATGATCGGGACTGACTTTGAGCCTTAGTGCAGGGCGTGGACTTACCATCAGAGCCGATTCCTTACCTGGGATTGACGCTCCAACCGCGGCCTGTGGACTTCAACATCGAGGAGCTCGCAGTCTTAGGTTGAGACTGACGTTGGGAAGCTCCAAAAGCCGCACGACGTTCGACTAACCCCGACCCGGGGTAGATCGCCCGGTGATCGCCCGGTGCGGGGGAGCTGAGATTCCCCGCCGATGCTGGAGCGTGATCGCCCCGATGAGGAGACCCGCCACCGGCTACGTGAGTGAGTCCCGCCAACGGAAGGCTAGAGGCTCCCGACCGCTGGAGGACAAAGAAGGGAGAGATTGAATTTTTTTTGCCTCCCATCACAGTGAGGAATGTGAAGGAGTCACCGTAGTGGATGCTCGTGTTAAAATGTATTTTGTGTGTTCTGGTGCTTTTATTGGTATGACTGTTTGGCAAATCAAATTCCTCGTATGTTGCAAAACGTACTTGGCTAATAAAGTGTGATTACTGTTATGATTGTTAAACTGGAAAGGGTAGAAAGATTCATGATGATGATGGCCTGAGCTCTAGGGAGAGATTGAGCAGACTAGGACTTTATTCCTTGGAGCACAGAAGGCTGAGGGATGATCTTATCGAGGTGGACCAGATTATGAAGGGCTTGGATAGGGTAAATGCAATGAGTCGTTTGGCAAGAGAAAGGGAATCAAGAACCAGAGGACATAGGTTTAAAGTGAGGGGGTAAAGATTTAATAGGAACCTGAGAGGCAACCATTTTACACAAAGAGTGGTGGGTGTATGGAACGAGCTGCCAGAGGAGGTGGTTGAGGCGGGTACAATCACAACGTTTAAACGACATTTCGGCAGCTGCATGGATAGGATAAGTTTTGAATGATATGGGCGAAAGGCAGGCAGGGGGAACTAGTGTAGATGGGGCATGTTGTTCAGCATGAGCAAGTTGGGCCGAAGAACCTGTATCCACACTGTATGACTCGATGACCCTATAACATTTATCACAAAACCTATTACGTGGTCCCTATTATATAATTGTTTATGGGATCTTACTGTGTAAAAATAGCCACTGCTATTCTTCCCCTACAACACAAGTACACTTCAAACATATTTCATTGGTTGTAAATAATCTTAGAACATGTGGACATGCATCCAAAGTTAAAAAGAAAGCAAGTGCTGGAAAGTGCCCCCATCTCTCCCAGCTTTCTTTTTCCCACCCTCCCTTTACATTCAGTGTGAAGAAGGGTCCCAAGCTGAAACATCACCTTTCCATGCACTCCAGAGATGCTGCCTGACTCACAGAGTTAAGGGCTGTCCCACTGTGCGAGCTAATTCAAGAGTTCTCCCGAGTTTGCCCTGATTCGAACTCGGAGAATTACGGTAATAGCCGCTTGTAGGTACACGGGGCTCTCGTGAACATTTTTCAACATGTTGAAAAATCTTCACGTGTCTTCACGAGCTTACCGCGTTTCCCAAGTACCTGCCGTTAGCGTTACGAGCCACTAAGAGACGTCCCGCGCTCCGACGTACCCGCTATGTACATTCTACGTGCTTACCACGAGTTTGATTTTTTTTTAACTGGGGAGAGCTCTTGAATTAGCTCGTACAGTGGGACAGCCCCTTTACAGTGCCACTTTGTGACCTTTTCTGTAAACCAGCATCTGCAGTTCCTTGTTTCGAGTCACGTGAAATCTGCAGAGAGAAAACGAGAGTTGTCCCTTCAGGTCTATGATCCATCATCAGCTTCTAGTGGAGGCTCTTTGACCTATATTGTTTTCTGTCGCTTCCGGGCTTGGTGGGCCGAGGGGCCTGTTTCCACGCTGTGTCTCTGAACTAAACTAAACTAAAATCAACTGTGATGGAACTCTGAAACGGGAAGTATTTGCCTCCAAGGTATTTACATTTTGATTCACCAAGGGTACAACATGTCACATGTATCTAGTTGCTTCTGTATAGTGATACCTGAACTGAACTACCATTATTTTCAAAAAATAATTTCACTGTGCCTCGGTACAAGTGCCAATTAAAGTAACATGCCTTTACAAACAGGAGCTGTCTGACTTGTATTTCCAGACTTTTCTACTTTTGTTTTAGATTTCCAGCTCTTTGCTTTTTTAATTACTATACAAATTTAATGCTTTTTCCCCCTTAAGGCCACGTAAAATTACCATTTAGTTACAGATAACCAAAATCTACATGTTAAATCTGTGGTTTAGTTTGAATGGTGGAGGATGAAAATAATCAATTTTCCATGTTTGGGAGAACAATTTGGAGAGATAGTCTTGATGAAAGATCCTGAGAGAGAAACAAAATATAAAGATGAGGGAGAGTGACCTTATTCCTTAGAAACTAGATCCTGCACTTAAAGCTTTATCGAATTGTATCGCAAAACCAATACTGTGGTAAAGGGAAAGTGGTGCAAGAGGCCCGATTCTACCACTGACCTACACACTTGGCACAATTAACCTGACAACCTGCCCATCCCTGGGATGTAGGAGGAAACCAGAGCACACGGAGGAAACTCAAGAGGTAACAGGGACAATACGCAAACACACACACACACACACACACACACACACACACACACACACACACACACACACACACACACACACACACAAACTCTCTATCTCTCGCTACTAGCTGTGCCACTGCACCGCCCCATTAGCGGAGGCACCACAACTCCACCAATCTTCTGTTGCTATCTCTGCCCGTATGGAGGACCCCAACAGTAAAGGATAGTGAAGTGACCGTGTCTTGGTGTCTGGAGAGTGACGGAAGTCACGAGGGATTAATTCTAAAACAATTGACAATCCTCTCACCCCCCACCTGACTTAACTCTGCCAAACACAGCTGCTCATGTCCAGGATTAGTGTTTGTACAGTTACAGTTAGTGGTGGGCTTGGATTTCATAACTTACATTTCTTCAATCCTTCTGTCTTAAACCTTCTGGTTTAATCCAACCATCAAAAACTCCCTCGCCTGTGTCCTCTTATTACCTCCCAAGATTTGTCCTGCCTCTCCTCCCAACTTTCTCCCCCCCCCCCCCCCCCCCCCCCCAAATATCAGTCTGAAGAAAGGTTCCAATCTATCAACTAGCAACATTCTCCTAATTTGCTGCCTGACCTGCTGAGCTACTCCAGCACTCAGTGTCCTTTTGTATGAAGTTGCTGATCCTAGTTTCTACATTGAGTTACATTTGACTTCCCTTGGCCTGAAGTCCAAGAGACGTGAGACAGCCTCTGGAGAAGCGGCCCCTGTCGCTGAGGTAGACAAAAGTGCTGGCGAAACTCAGCGGGTGCAGCAGCATCTATGGAGCAAAGGAACTAGGCAACGTTTCGGGCCAAAAGCCTTCTTCAGACCCTGTCTCTGACATGACTGAATCGAGGAGCCAATTCAAGAGCTTATTCCCAATTTATACCTCTGCTTGCACACCAGTAGACACCTGCCACCATTTTCTGTAAGTTAGGTGTCACTAAAGAAGACAAAACCATGCTCGTCAAGATTGTAGCAGACTTTCAATGCTGTCAGATAATTATATTTTTTCCCTGTGGGACTTCAACTGTTCTGGCTGCATGGCTCAGGAGCATGGAAGCTTATTTGTATTCGATTAATAAATTATTTAGATGGAGCTGCAATAACAGTAGCATTTACTTTTAGCAGTTTACTGAGAATAAATATAGATGTTAAATGTGTTCTTTTTACAAATAATTTTTTTGTATTTCTAGTTCAAAGTGAAAAAAAACAAAACAGATTTCTAGATTTTGTACATTACTTCAATCTCGCTACTCTAGATGCTGTTCCAGGATAATTCAGGGATGGTAAATACTGAATCATTACTGATCTCTCGTTCTAACTAGTATTTGCCGTGGTCACCACGGATCTCTGAATTAGATTAATGGAGTCTTACAGCACGGAAACAGCAGAGGGGGGGGGGGGGAGGGAAGGGGAAGGGGGGGATAAACGGGAGAGGAGAGGAGAGGAGAGGAGAGGAGAGGAGAGGAGAGGAGAGGAGAGGAGAGGAGAGGAGAGGAGAGGAGAGGAGAGGAGAGGAGAGGAGAGGAGAGGAGAGGAGAGGAGAGGAGAGGAGAGTGGTGGGGTGACATCCGACGAGCTGTGTTCCCTTTTGCAAGCGTGGTGGAGGGCTGAGCCACCAAAACAAGCCCGAGACAGCCAATGCCTCCTTTTTGATGTCAAGACAAAGTTGTCAGTGCACCTGCTCTCAAGGTAAGAGTGAACTGCTGGGGCAAGCCTGAGATCACCAACTATTCCTTTTGGAGCTAAGATTGAGCTGCCAGGGCAAACCTAAGATCACCAGCACCCCCTCTTCGTGGTCAAAACTAGGCTGCCGGGCCAAGCCCGAAACACCAGCATTTCCTCACTTGCCCACAGACGGCAAGGGGCTGTACCCCACATGGACCCAGACCTTCTTGTCACTATCATCCTTCACTTGTGAAACTAAACCTTTTCACAAGAGTTCACCCTGCCATGAGTGGAGTGTGCCATTTGGTTTAGTCATTGTCAGTGTCTTCCCTGACCCCACACCCACTAAGCCTTTCCAGCTTTGTACCGGTCCAAGTTTAGATTAATTTAGTTTAGAAATACAGTGGAAACAGGCCCTTCGGCCCACCGAGTATGGGCCGTCCAGTGATCCCCGAACATTAACACTATTCTACACACACGTGGGATAATTTACATTTTTTGATACCAAGCCAATTAACCTACAAACTTGTACGTCTTTGAAGTGTGGGAAGAAACTGAAGATCTTGGAGAAAACCCACACGGTCACGGGGAGAACGTACAAACTCTGTACAGACAGCACCCGTAGTCAGGATCGAACCCATGTGTCTGGCACTGTAAGCACTGTGTGGTAGCCATTTAGCTTAACTCAGTATGTTATAACTATAACCAGTTACCTTTACATTTTATCTGCCTGTAATCATGTTGGTGGGATTTCTATGTAGTCTGAGGCGTGTTTGTGGCTGGGATTCTCGCGCAGACTCGCTAGTAGGTTTTAGTTTAGTTTGAAGAAGCTTGGGGGAGAGGTCACAGCTTTCGACCATGCACGAGTTTGACCACGAGTAAGATTAAAATGTACTTATACAAGAAGAAGTTTGGATGAATATCTTACTGTTTTTACTACTACAAGAAAGAAACTATTAATTAAGAGACTGTGTTTGGAAGATTTATCTTTCGACGGCATTGAATCTAATGGAGAGCTCGTGAGTGCGTTTCAATTATCTCCTGAACCTCTGTCTTCAATCATAGTGACTAAAGTAAAGATTCCTTGAACGATATGAAAATCTGTCACTATATATACACTGTAAGGCAGCAACTCTACCGCTGCTCCACTATGCCGCCCACTCTCTTTGTTTCTTTTAAATTTTAAAATCCCAAATAACTCACCACAGCTTTTCATGGACGTAAATCTGTTGCCCTTGCCCAATTTGCGATCCCAAGATCGTCAAAACTTGTGATGACTTTTAACTTCTGAAGTGGTCCAGCAGACCACATAGTTCATGGTGAATGGGGATGATCAGTGGCACTTGCATCCCGTGAACTAGTAATTACAAATTGTAAGCAGGCAACGAGGCCTAATAGACACACAGGACTCTGGAGGACTCATCCCACTCTTCCTGGTTCATGGGTATAACATGGAAAGCAAGGGAATTATTATATCTTGGATCTAACTTACCTGGCAACAGGCAGTGCTGCACGTCGTAGCTTCAGTGAGGTGCATGGTCCTAAATGGACGCGCTGTAGAATGCTTTCCTACTGTTCTGCCTTGCATAGCTGCGTGGTTTCAGTTTGTGAAACAGCATCGGTGCACAATAGTCAGTACACTGAGTGGTAGAAATTTACAGTCAGCTGTACCAGGGAGTGAAAGAGCTCCAAGAAAACTAGTGGTATTATTTTTGATTCATCAAGGGACACCCTAGGTTTTCCTCCCAGACCTTCCTTCCCAACCTTGAAGACAGTTATTTATTATTATAACATCAGGAGGGGGCAAACTCCAGTGAGGCATCTAATTGATGCCCAAGGCTCAATGGTGGGTTGAGATTGAACAGGAGAATATAAGCCAGCTCTACGGTTTAATAACATTGTGAATGCTTTGAGTTAAATCTCACCTCCCACTTTCTCAATCTGTTTCCGATAATACAGACTCTCCCATTGTACAAAGATCCACCTGTCCTAGTGTTCAATATATTTGCGCTTGGATTTGTTTCAGGCAGAATCTCCAATCTCAGGTTGAATGCCAGTCATAGTTTTAAAATGCAAATAGTGAGAGACATGCGGAGCGAGTTGCAAGAAACAGGCACAGTCTGGTTCAATGTAGAGCTAAATGCATTTCTACAGCAAGAAGTGATGGAGGAGAAAGTCAGAGATTGATCTCTGAGGCAAAACAGACATCCTCCAAGCAACGACCCAATCCTATTTACAAATGACTTTGTATTACTTTAAACCTTGTTACAGAATTTATCTACACTAATGGAATGTGAGAAAACATCAATGAAATATAGAATCATTACAGCACAAAGGAAACAAGGAACATTTATTTACCTGAAGAAGGATCTTGACCTTTCAAAATATCCATGTGGTCTTCGGATGCTATCTGACCCGCTGTTAGTCCAGCCTTTTTGTGTCTTTCCTTAGCATTTATTTACCGTATTGTATAAGCTGCTAATATTGTCTTTTCTCCCAGAACCTTTGCTCATACTGGAAAAGGAAGGCTTTCAACCTATCAAAAGGATGCTAACTCCTAATAGAGTAATCCAGCCAGTCCCATTGACACATCCTTCTCCCATTGTCCCCTACATTCGTTTCCATCAAGTCTCCATCAATTACTTTCAAGGAGCTCTGAATGTTTCCGATTCACCACCTTTGTGACATATCATATCATATTGTATCAATCATATTATATCATATATCATATCATATCATATCATATTATATCAATCATTTGTGACACATCATATCATAACTACTACCTGTATAATAAAATAATTTACTCATCACCCTTTTTTTTATCTGCATCCCACCCCCAAACTATAATTGATTGATAAATGGAAACATATCCGCTCTGCTTGCCCTATCCGAACCAGTCGCCATCTTGTGCACTTCCTGGAAAGTCTTTCCAAATCAAAGCATTTGATGTCCAACCTTTTGTATGGTTTCAAATTGAATTGTTTTTCACTTTGTATCTTTGGACCACATTTAGAGTTTTTGCCAGATGACATTGACATGCCAGTATGAACAAAGACTCTGGGAGAAGAAACAATATTAGTAGCTTATACAGACGCTCTCCGATTTACGATGCATCGACTTGCGATATTTCGACTTTACGATCGGCAGTCGCTCAGTAACGGCAGCGAGCCGCGGTCACTTCCGGTCACGTGATCGCAATGTATTGCAATGCGTTTTCGACTTGCGATATTTTCGGTTTACGATGGGTTTATCGGAACGTGACCCCATCGTAGGTCGAGGAGCAGCTGTACAATCAAGTAAATACATGCTCCTCATTTCTTTTGCAGCAGGATAACCCACTTAGAACTTTAAAGCATCAATATCTTACACTTTGAAATTGGTTCCATATTCCATATAATGGCAAACGGTTTCACCAATACAGCATGTAGCACTTGGTGGATTCAACCAGACGAACATTTCTCAACAGAGGTTTTCTCCTTAGAGGCGATCATCCACAGCGGGTATATCCACATTCCAGTTGGAGTTTGCCTGTCATGTCAGGCCGAGTCAAGTCGAGTTTATTGTCTTATGCACAAGTACGGTGAGGTACAGGAATGGTGAAAATCTTGCAGCAGCATCACGGGCACACACTCAGAAATCACTCGGAAACCGAACGTAAACATAAGTTACGCTTAAATTCTACAAATTGTCTACTGTCTATTGTCTAAGACAGTGAAATGAAAAAGAAAGTTCAGAAAACAAGACATAATTGTAGTAGAAACCACAATTGGAAAACAAATCCAAATAGTGCAAGAGATGGCCCATAGTGATCCTTTTCAGGGGTAGGTTTACCATTGTGAATGTCTGTTCAAGAACTGATTGTTGTGAGAAAGCAATTGTTCAGTTGCGAGAAAATAGGTGGCCGGCACAGTGGTGGAGCGGTAGAGTTGCTGCCTGTACAGAGTGTGGACACTCTCCCCGTGACTGCATGGGTTTTCCCCGGGTGCTCCAGTTTCCTCCCACACTCCAAAGATGTACAGGCTGTAGTTTAATTTGGCTTTGGTAAATATTTTAAATTGTTCCTGGTGTGTAGAATAGTGTTAGTGTACAGGAATCGCAGGTCAGCACGAACCTGGTGGGCCGAAGGGCCTGTTTCCGCGCTGGATCACTAAACTATGTGTGTGGCCACCCTGAATGTGGCTGGAATTGCAACCACCGTAAGATCTATGACAATAACCTCACCTGATGTGAGCATACAGTATATCTATTTAAGAAAGAAAAGTAATGCATCCATTTAATCATAATTTCACTGCGATTTACAAATGAATTGTGCATGCACAGTTCTCTTGACCATCCCACAAACATTTCATTGATCCACTTTGCATTTTCCAGCTGTAAAAAACTGAAATCCCAGCATTTCATTTTCCTTTAGCTCATCTGAGTATCATCAATCCTTCACTGATGACTGTACATTCAGCTGCCAAGACTCCATGCTCCGAATTCTTATCGCCAAACCTCTCAATTTCTCTATCATTCCTTCTTCCTTGAAAGCACATAAAAGCTATATCTTTGACCAAGTCATTGGCTGTATTTCCGAATCATCATATTAGATTTTGTTTAAATATGTTCCTGTGAAAGGCCTTGTGATATTTAATTATGTTGTGTAAATTGTATGTTACCACTAGACTTTAGACTTTAGAGGTACAGTGTGGAAACAGGCACTTCAGCCCACTGAGTCCGCACCAACCTGCGATCACCCCGTGCACTAGCTCGATCCTACACACTAGGGACAATTTACAATTTTACCAAGGGCAGTTAATTTACAAACCTGGATGTGTTTGGAGTGTGGGAGGAAAGGACAGCACGGTGGCATGGTGGCGCAGCGGTAGAGTTGCCGCGTTACAATGAATGCAGTACCGAATACCTGGGTTCAATCCCGACTACGGGCGCTGTCCGTACAGAGTTTGTACATTCTCCCCGTGACCTGCGTGGGTTTTCTCCGAGATCTTTGTTTCTTTCGACACTCCAAAGACATACAGGTTAGTAGGTTAATTGGCTTGGGATCAATTTAAATTGTCCCTAGTGTGATTGTCTCTAGTATGTGTAGGATAGTGTACGTGTGCAGGATCGCTGGTCGGCACGGACTCAGTGGGCTGAAGGGCTTGGTTCCGCACTGTGTCTCTGAACTAAACTAAACTAAACTAAACTATCTCTACAGATAGTCCATAGAAATGGCAAGAAGACACCACAAGGCATGAGCTCATCAAGACACAATTGATCGCCCGATTGCCATTGAGGTGAATAATAAAAATACCTCTCAGTGAACTTTGTGGGAAGAATGCTAGTGGGAAAATTGTGCATTTTGGGGAAAGCATCCAATGGAAATCCTTCCATCTGTGTCTCTTCCCAGGATCACAGAGCGGTTGCCTCAATGAAGAAGGCATTCAGCCGTTGACTCCACATGATACTGTGCAGGAACAACCCCGCTCTCCCAGGCTTCCCTACTGTACTGCAAGTTACTTCCTTTCAGATAATTGTCTAGCTCCCTTTTAACGGATTCACCACTGATTTTCTGGCACCCTTAGTTCCAGAGCTTTGCCATATTATCTGTTTCGCCGGACCAACAGAGGTTACAGCCTCGGGGAGCCGAGATACCGGCCAGCAAAATCGGCCTCAGACGTCGGCTATGAGAATGGATCTGTCGGTTCCGGCTGGGCTGGAGTTCCATGCATAGCTTTGTTATAGTTTGTACAATGAGGATGTAATTCAGCAGAGAAAACCTCAGAAAATCCCATAGTGTTGTTTGGTCAGAGCTTTGTATATTGCCAAGTGTCTACCAGGCAATAAAGTCATCCTTGCCTCCATATTGTAAATAAATCCACCTCCTGTTAATGCACTCCAGAAAGTAAAATGGTGGATATATAATTCCAATAGAATCCTTTATGTTTATAAAATGTAGCAGTACATTCATCTTATAAGGGTTCTATGGAAGCCTTGGTTAATGGTGAGGTGCGGGAGTGATGTGGGCATAAATATTTTCTAGTGTTTAAAAATCTCAATGAAAGTCCAGGAAGAAGATATCCAAAATGATGTAAGAGCACTGTTTGGGGTGATAGAATATAACCAGAACAGTAGACGATGAATAAATTAACTATAGCCATGAAAAATGACAAGAGAATATAGAATTTTAAAATTAGGAGCATATACAACAAGAACAAATTTCTTTGGAGATGGCTAGACCACAGTATCATTGTTATAGGAAGAACACTAATTTGGCACAGAGAACATAGAGGATGATATCGGAATTTTTTTAAAGTAGAATTTTGTCAAAGACTTGGGATACTGAATCAGTGGACACAAACATAAGACCTTTGACAAAATTCTACTTTATAAAAATAACTATCTTGCAACAACTTATTAGATAATTGTATAAACAAATACAGTTTAATCTGTTCAACTCAATTTGTTAATACAATTAAGAAATAAATTGTTTCAAGCAAGATACTTAGTTATCAGGAGGTTCCGGAGGTTTTATGAAGTGGTTAGGCCAGGTATTGAATGTGATCATTTCCAATACCTGTTAAATGACAGGCTAAATGCAGGAAAAATGTTCCTGATGTTGGGGGAGTTCAAAACCAGGGGTCACAATTTAAGAATAAGGGGTAGGCCACCCAGAGAGTTGTGAATCTGGCATTCTCTGCCACAGAAGGCAGCGGAGGCCAATTCACTGGATGTTTTCAAGAGAGTGTCAGATATACAGTAGCTCTAAGGCAGGGGTCGGCAACCTTGTTCTGCATTGGGGCCAGGATGCATGTTTGTGAGTGGATGGCGGACCACATCTATCACGTGTACACATGGATCCCGCCCCGGATGGCAGGCATGAAATCACGTGTTCACGGAAGGTAGACAAAAATGATGGAAAAACTCAGCGGGTGAGGCAGCCACATGCAATCCTTGCATGTTTCACCTGCTGCGCTTCTCCAGCATTTTTGTCTACCTTCGATTTTTTCCAGCATCTGCAGTTCATTCTTAAACATGTGCACAGAAGGTGCACATGCGTGCGGTACAGCCAGAGCTCGTGGCGCCCAGCCGCTGCTCGTGGTGCTCAGCTGCTGCTCTGGATGCTCGGCCGCTGCTCGGGGCGCCTGGCTGCTGCTCGGGGCGCTCGGGGCGCTCGGAGGGTTACGGGGAAAACAATTTGCCTGCGGGCCAGATGATTTCGGGTTACGGGCCGCATTTGGCCCAGGGTCTGTAGGTTGCCGACCCCTGCTCTAAGAGGTAAGGGGTAAGGGATATGAGGAGAAAGCAGGACCGGGGTACTGATTTAGGATGACCAACCATGTTCATATTGAATGGCAGTGCTGGTTTGAAGGGCCAAATGGCCTACTCCTGCACCTATTTTCTATGTTTCTATGTTCCTATGAACATAGGAACCCCCAACCTGCTCCCAACCCATGTCCCGGATGTTAACATTTCCTCCACATTATCGCTGTTGATTTCACCCATCTATGAAAAAAAAGAGACTCTGTCAAAGAAAGCAAATTAAATTTCCAGATAAAGTGCCCCAAGTCACTGAATTTCCAGTTGTTTTATGATTTTTAAATGACTGTCTGTGGGAGGATGTGTGCAAATTCTGCATTTAAAGCACCTTAGACATCTTAGTAGGAGCTTAATTCAATGTTTGTGCAGCTATTTTTAAGCAGCAATTCATCACACTTCAAATGGCTCAATAAACCTTATAGTTTGTTTGCTGGATTTCAAATCAAAGCCCCCAATCCACTGCTTTTAACAATTACATCGCAATCTGCAACATGAAATGGCAGCAGCAGGAAAACAATCACAATGAGCTGGTGTGAAAATGAGACAGAAAAGCTGGTAAAAGAGCAATTTTGCCAATTGCATGCTCACCTCCCGCGATCAGTACCTGAAGCTATGTTTCTAAAAAAACAATTTGGAATAATGTAGCAAAAGAGAATTTCTGATATACGCATTTAAAAAAAAACAGTTTGAAGTACTGCAGTAGTGACAAAAATAATAGTAGAAACAAAGAACTGCAAATGCTGGTTTATACCAAAGATAGACATAAGGTGCTGGAGTTACTCAGCAGGTCAGGCAGCATCTCTGGAAAAAAAGAGTGGATGATGTTTCATTTCGCGACCCAAAACGTCATCCATCCTTTTTCTCCAGAGATGCTGCCTGACCCACAGAGTTACTCAAGCAATTAGTGTCTACCTTTGACAAAAATAATAGTCTGGTGCATGGTGAAGGCTGGTCAGAACTTTATCCATGCTATATCAGAGTGGAAAACCTGGAAACTGAGCACCGCACTCACAAGAGGGATGCAGGGTTAGTGATAACAGCAGCAGTGGCTAAATAACACTCAGGATATTTACAATATGTGGAATATATTAGTGGGGCGATGAAAAGCGGAAACTATAGGCCGGTAAGCCTGACTTGGATGGTTGGTAAGATTTTAGTCAATTATAAAGGATGGGTTACGCCGCAGTTAGAAGTGCACGATAAAATAGGCTGGTCAGCATGGTTTTGCGAAGGGAAGATCTTGCCTGACAAATCTGCTGGAGTATTTTTTTTTAAATTTTTAATAGAAGCAATTGTACAAAGATAAAACATTCGGCATCTAAGATTGTACAATTATTGTAGAGCTTCGTTTTTAACCTTATAACCTGAAAATGAAAAAAAAGAAGAGAAAAAGAGAACAAGAAAGGGAGCAAGTGAAAAGTGAACAGATAGCTCGAAAAAGAAGAAAGGAAAGACCCCGAAACTACCAAAGTAGTGTGGCCGAAAAATATAAAAATAAGAAAAGAGAAAAAGAAATGTGGAGATATACCTGCCCCTCCCCACCCCCCACCCCGCCCACCTCACCCAACCCGACAACGGATTTAAATTTAAATTTGTGTTGCTCCATGCTATTCTTGTAAGAATTCGGTGAATGGTGTCCATGTCTTGAGAAATTTATCTGTTTTTTCCGCAAACACAAGCCTAATGTTTTCCAAATGTAGTGTCTTGGACGTGTGTGATCCACATCTTCACTGTATCTGCTGGAGTTCTTAGAGGAAGTTAATAGCAGGACAGACAGAGGGGAGACTGTAGATGTTGTTTGTGTAGATTTTCAGAAGCCTTCGATAAGGTGCCGCATGTCAGGCTGCTAGGGAGGGTGAGAGCCCATGGTATTAAGGGGAAGATAGTGGCATGGATAGCGGGTTGGCTGGATGGCAGAAGGCAAAGAGTTGCAATAAAAAACGCTTTTTCGGGTTGGCTGCCAGACTAGTAGAGTTCCGCAAGGGTCAATGCTGGAGCCATTTCTCTTCACGTTGTACATTAATGATTTGGATAAGGGGATTGAAGGTTTTGTGGCCAGGTCTGCAGATGATGCTAAGATAGGTGGAGGAGCAGGCATTGTAGAGGAAGCAAGGACTCTTCAGAAGGACTTGGACAGGTTAGGAGAGTGGGTAGAGAGGTGGCAGATTAAATTCAGTATAGCAAAGTGCGGAGGCATGCATTTTGGTAATAAGAATAAAAGCGTGAAATATTTTCTAAATGGAAAGAGAATCCAGAAATTGGAGGTGCAAAGGGACTTGGGAGTGCTGGTGCAGGACTCCCAAATAGTTAATTTGCAAGTCGAATTGGTAGTATGGATGGCAAATTCAATGCTAGCATGTATATGAAGAGGACTGGAATACAAAGACGGAGATGTAATGCTGTGGCTCTATAAGGTGCTGGTCAGGCCGCATTCGGGGTACTGAGAGCAAATGCAGGCCCTTTACCTGATGAAGGATGTGCTGGCTCTGGAGAGGGTCTGGAGGAGGTTTACAAGAATGATTCCAGGAATGGGTGGGTTAGCATATAATGAGTGGTTGACAGCACTGGGCCTCTACTCGCTGGAGTTTAGAAGGTTGAGGGGGGACCTCATTGAATCTTGCAGAATAATGAAAGGCATAGATAGAGTGGATGTAGAAAGGATGTTTGCACTGGTGGGAGAGTCTAGGACCAGAAGACATAGCCTCAGAATTAAAGGGCACTCTTTTAGAAAGGAGGTGAGAAGGAACCTCTTTAAGCCAGGGGGTATTTAATCTGTGGAACTCATTTCCACGGAGGGCTGTGGAGGCCAAGTCAGTGGATATAAAAATAAACAGCAAAATGTAATAGCTTTGCATGAAATGTGAGGAATGTGGGGGAGTCACTGGGGGATGTCCATCCTAAAACTAAGAAAACAAATTAAAACTCATCTTAAAACCAACCCGTTTTCATTGTATGAAGCAAGAAGGACTCGTAATTCAGAAGGCTGAGATCTTAGGTAATTCATCTAAATCTGTGATGATAATTATTACCTCAGTATTTGTCTTTTGCTGTTTTATGAGCTGAATGGTTCATTCTTGGCTTTATTGGTGGAAAATTCCTCCAGTAAAGAATATTTCAGTGTTAGCAATGCGGGTTCTATGAAAAACGGCAAATCAGGCATTTGAATTTTAAAGCTTGGTTACTTCTGAGTATCGCTCAGCGTGGAAAGAAACCTCCTGAGAACCTGTCAGATGTTAAGGGCAGGAGGATTTCCATCAATTTCCTGATGCCTATTGATTCCTGAACCAAGGGCTCATACTAAATACATTGCACCTTATACACAGACTATGTTGTACAACCCAAAGCAGATTATAAGAACAAGAAGCATAGTTGTGTCCCTCCTAAATGTGAGTTCTTGATCACCAGTAGTCAATAGTTATCATTCAAACATGCAATGGAATAGAGATTAAAACAATATTTTCTTTGTGATCCATTTCAAAATAAAAATTCCTATTTACTTGGTAATTTATATTTGATTTGCAACACATACTTTAATTATAGTTTGTGTGCAGATATATGCTAATTTTTTGGTTGGCTTAGTGATTATACTAAAACTATGAAGCCATTTATTAGAACAAATCTCATTGTAATTACCAAAGCGCCACAGAAAGAAAATGTCACTAGCAAATCCACCCTTCTAAAGGTTCTTAAAGCAAGAACTATTAATTAACGTACACTGAAACTTTTTAATGAGTTAAAGCACACTTGAAAATCTTTTGATCCAGATCTTAATTGACTATGAGATCATGTTAATGAATATAGGATTGTTACCCATGCTAAGTATGCCTGTGAATCTGAAATAAGAGATGCTGGATTTTTATTTGGCTTTTTGGTTGGATGCACACAGTTCAGAAACCCTTTAAAATATACTCTTCTTTGCAGACTGGAAGATCAAAGCACGGCTACCATAGTAACTACTTGTCAGAATATTCACCAAAATGTGTATAATGTTGAAAACAATCCAGCCACCATGATTCAATAATTTACGGTACATTTATTTTAACATCCAGTGAAAATATGATTGTTAAAATCTAATTGCTGTAAACACGAAAAAACATAAAATATGTTAGTTATATAAAGCTTGCACATTGGCATTTTGTTAATTATTCTAATGTATTTCCAGGTTAGTATTTAGTTTTAGAGATACAGCATGGAAACAGGCCCTTCGGCCCAACGAGTCCGTACTGACCAGCAATCCAACACACACTAGGGACAATTTACACATATACCAAGTCAATTAATCTACAACCCTGTACGTCTTCGGAGTGTGGGAGGAAACCGGAGATCTAGGAGAAAACTCTAGGTCACGGGGAGAACGTACAAACTCCATACAGACAGCACCCGTTGTCAGGATCGAACCCAGGTCTCCGGTGCTGCAAGTACTGTAAGGCAGCAACTCTATCACTGCACCACCGTGCCATCCCATTTTGAATGCTTTGAACGTCAGTCTTTGTTAGTCTTGTTGCATTAATTGAAGGGGCATTGTTATTAAGACATAATAATAGAAATTTAAAAAGAACACAATCCTCCAAAATCATTAACCATGGTCAAGTGAATCAGAGAATCAGTGAATCAGATAGATTGAAGCCTATCCTTGCCCAATGTATCTGGATTGACGCCTGCACGAAGGAAATACTGCACTGTTGGAGGTCCAGCCTTCGAAATGAATGAAAATGAAAACTCCACACTAGTAATCGTAATCAAATCAAACAAAATCCCACGGCACTGGTAGAAAGAAGAGATTGGAATCTTCCCTGCTGTCAATATTTATTCTTCAGCAAACAGAACAAGATGTCAGGGGTTATCTTCTAAACTCAATATCCTAACTGATGTAGGCCAATGGACCAAAAACTTTCTTGACCATTCTATCATCCTGCGATGCCAGTTTCAGGGTACTATGTACTGTACTCCTAGATCCCTCTGCTCTACAACACTACCCAAGTCCCTACTATTCACTGTTAAAAATAAAGTAAGATGTGCTTACTCGTCCTTCTCCAACCCCCTTCCCTTCCCAATCCCCCATGATGTCCGCTGCACAGAAGTCAATGGAGAGTACAAGGGTCCCTCATGATTTCAGTCACTACCCATCTGTGTTGTAGTTTGGAAATCAGCCGAGTCGTAGAGCTCCTGCCTTTACGGCACCAGGTATCCGGGTTCAATCCTGACTACGGGTGCTGTCTGTATGGAGTTTGTACGTTCTCCCTGTGACCGCGTGGGTTTACTCAAGGTGCTCCAGTTTCTTCCCACATTCCAATGAAGTACACATTTGTAGGTTAATTGGCTTCTGTAAATGATCCGTAGTGTGTAGGACAGAACTAGTGTACAGGTGATCGCCTGTCAACGTGGACTCGGTGGGTCGAAGGGTCCATTTCCATGCTATATCTCTAAACTAAACTAAACTAAACTAAACTATGAGGCTCCCATTTGAAAACTCACTCTTGGTGAGTCTGATTACAATTGAACATGATTTGCGCCAAAATAGTGACTCAACATTTCTTATTAAATTGACCAACCCTAATGCTGATTTATTGCTCAGTGTGTTACTAACATTTGAAAACCATTGAATATTACAATTTTATCGAGAATTGCCCTGTTTTTCCAGCAAAAGTAGTTCACACTTAATTATAGTCCACCAGCTGCTGCATGGTCTGTTCATATGTAGGTAAATGCCATTACATCCAGTAGCTAATTCCCAGGAAAGTGATCATCAACATCAATCACTGATTTACAAAGGATAAAGGATATTACCCAAAATGTTAACTGGATTCAGTGTAAATCTGCAGAGATGTTCTGAATGTTGCCTGACACAGTCGACAGATGTTGTTTTGTTGTGCAATGGAGCTGGCGAAAACAATCCAACCAAAATGACCCTGACATCTGGACTAAATCTTCCCTGGATGATACATACCTGCTCAGAAGAAACACATGCCTTTGAAGCATTACAGCTGCCCTCAAGGCAAGAAACAACGTTGAAAAACCCAGCTGTTTTAGAAATATAGAAACATAGAAAATGGGTGCAGGAGGAGGCCATTCGGCCCTTCGAGCCAGCACCACCATTCATTGCGATCATGGCTGATCGTCCCCAATCAATAATCTGTGCCTGCCTTCTCCCCATATCCCTTGACTCCACTAGCCCCTAGAGTTCTATATAACTCGCTCTTAAATCCATCCAGTGATTTGACCTCCACTGCCCTCCATGGCAGGGAATTCCACAAATTCGCAACTCTCTGGGTGAAAAGGTTTTTTCTCAGTCTTAAATGGCCTCCCCTTTATTCTAAGACTGTGGCCCCTGGTTCTGGACTCGCCCATTGGAACATTTTTCCTGCATCTAGCTTGTCCAGTCCTTTTATAATTGTATATGTTTCTATAAGACCCCCCCCCCCCTCATCCTTCTAAACTCCAGTGAATACAAGCCTAGTCTTTTCAATCTTTCCTCATATGACAGTCCCGCCATCCCAGGGATCAATCTTGTGAACCTACGCTGCAATGCCTCAATCACAAGGATGTCCTTCCTCAAATTAGGAGACCAAAACTGTACACAATACTCCAGATGTGGTCTTACCACAGCCCTATATACCTGCAGAAGAATCTCTCTACTCCTATACTGAAATCCTCTTGTTATGAAGGCCAACATTCCATTAGCTATCTTCACTGCCTGCTGTACCTGCACGCCAACTTTCAGAGACCGGTGTACAAGGACACCCAGGTCTCGCTGTACCTCCCCTTTACCTAACCTAATCCCATTGAGATAATAATCATCCCCCTTGTTTTTGCCACGAAAGTGGATAACCTCACATTTATCTATATTATACTGCATCTGCCATGCATTTGCCCACTCACTCAACCTGTCCAGGTCACCCTGCAACCTCCTAACATCCTCTTCACAGTTCACACTGCCACCCAGCTTTGTGTCATCTGCAACTTGCTAGTGTTGCTCCTAATTCCCTCTTCCAAATCATTAATATATATGGTAAACAGTTACAGCCCCAACACCGAGCCTTGCGGCACTCCACTCCCCACTGCCTGCCATTCTGAAAAGGACCCGTTCACTCCTACTCTTTGCTTCCTGTCTGCCAACCAATCTTCTATCCATGTCAACACCCTACCCCCAATGCCATGTGCTCTCATTTTAGTCACCAGTCTCCCATGCGGGACCTCATCAAAGGCTTTCTGAAAGTCTAGATACACTACATCCACTGGCACCCTTTCATCCATTTTACTTGTCACATCCTCAAAAAATTCCAGAAGATTAGTCAAGCATGATTTTCCTTTCATAAATCCATGCTAACTTGGACTAATCCTTTTACTGCTATCAAAATGCTCCATTATTACCTCCTTAATAATTGACTCCAGCATCTTTCCCACCACCAAAGTCAGGCTAACTGGTCTGTAATTCCCCGTTTTCTCTCTCGCTCCTTTCTTGAAAAGTGGGGTAACATTAGCTATCCTCCAACTCACAGGAACTGATCATGAATCTATTGAACATTGGAAAATGATCACCCATGCGTTCACTATTTCTAGAGCCACCTCCCTGAGGATCCTGGGATGCAGTCCAACAGGCTCAGGGGATTTATCGTCCTTCAATCCCATTAGCCTACCCAATACTATTTCTCGCCAAATGTAAATTTCTTTCAGTTCCTCAACCCCCTTAGATCCTCTGTCCTCCAGTACTTCTGGGAGATTGTGTCTTCCTTAGTGAAGACAGATCCGAAGTACCTGTTCAACTCTTCTGCTATTTCCTTGTTCCCCATAATAATTTCACTCGTGTCTGCCTTCAAGAGACCCACATTTGACTTTGCTACTCGTTTTCCCTTAACATATCTAACGAAGCTTTTACTGTCCTTCTTTATATTCCTGGCCAGCTTCCCTTCGTACTTCATCTTTTCAGCCCGTATTGCCCGTTTTGTTTCCTTCGGTTGTCCTTTGTATTATTCATCATAATATTCAACCAGAAAACCTGCACGTTAGTTCATTTAACGGCCTAACATCGAGGAGCTGGCGGCCTCTTGCTGGGGATCGACTTCGGGAGCTCCAACCACGGGAGCCTGTGGACTTACCATCGTGGGAGCTCATAGTTCCTTGGTTAGGGACCAACATCAAGAGTTCCAAGCCGCAGGAGCTTCGACCGCCCCGATCGCGGGAGCTTCGACCGCCCCCGACTGCAGATGGTTCGACTGCCCCGACCGTGGGAGAATAAAGAGTGAAGAAGATTAGACTTTATTAGCTTCCATCATGGTGAGGAATGTGGGGAATCTGCTGTGGTGGATGTTTATGTTAGCCTTTATGTAGTTTGTTGCTATTTTGAGTATGACTGTATGGTAATTCAAGTTTCACTGTACCTTATTTGGTATACATGACAATAAAAAACCTTTCAATCTTTGAACATTTTTGAACTTTTGAAGTGTTACCCATAAATTTCTCCTCAGGATATGATACATAGCTTTTCTTTTCCGTATTCTACTGTGGAGAGTTGAGTACATGCAGGCAGCTTACTGTGCATTTAAATGAGATAACCAACCTATGTTTACACCAACAATTGTGGCAGTTTGCCATCAGTTCATTAGATATACACCTGCAATATTTAGAGGAAGACAATAAAGCACCTCTTGCTTTCATGAAAAATTACCTGTCATGAAACTGTCTGTGGTGAAATTATCTGAAGTACAGGACCACTGTACCTGACATTAAACAGTGCAGATACACAAAGCATGTTGGTAAGTTACATTCATCATTGTTATTTAAAGAAGCACTTTACGCTGAAACGTAATCAAAAACTTAGCACAGAAGGCTTTCTATCAATTTCAAACAATTTTAATTTGAGATCTTGGCACTAGATTTCATATCACCAATACTTCAAACAAATAGACACAGACAAGCTGCCTGCTTCTATTTCATTCAACTTAAACAAGACTGAGGTCCTCTGCCAATCTGACCCTGCTGTCCCATTCTTCCCCCTGACTTTACAGTGGCATCCATATCACAGGAGATATTGATCAGTGAAGTTAGACATTTGCGAATAAATTCTCCTCTGCATCATGTACACTGTGGATGGCTCGGTTGTAATCATGAATTGTCTTTCCACTGACTGGTTAACATGCAACAGAAGCTTTTCACTGTTACTCAATACACGTGACAATAAACTAAACTCCTCTAAACTCTGCCTCTCCCTGCAGTGCTTTTGATCCAATGAGGAAAAGGGCATTTGGAGATCAAAGTCCCAGGGCCCATCATAAAACTGTTGGATGGAACTGCAGGTGCTAATTTACACCAAAGATAGACACAAAATACTGGAATAACTCAGCGGGTCAGACAGCATCTCTGGATAAAAGCTATAGGTGATGGTTCCAGTTGAGACCATTCTTCCTGGAAGTGTAAGATCTCCTCCTGAGATGCTGCCTGACCCGCTGATTTACTCCAGCATGTTGCGTCTACAATAAAACTGATGGTCTGCCAAGAAGAATTGATCCCTGCACTCCCTCTATATTCCTGGATTACCCTCTGCAGGCATCTCAAGGCACAGGAAAGACTCCCACTTTGTATCTGCAAAATCCTCCTAATTCACTGGGAGGATTAGCAAACTAATGGCAGTGAACTCTCCGCGGCCAACATCCACAATGTTGTGCCCCAAGTTACACACAGTCGGGTACCTTGAGTGGCTACCTCATGAAGTGCTCATCACATGGCTCCTGAAATGGATATAGAAACAAGAAATACGAGAAATACTGAGCAGGCCAGCCCATATCTGTGAAAGGAGAAAGATGCTAGTTTCAAGTAAAAAACACTTTGTTAGATGCATAGGGGATGGTCTTCTCTCTCTTGTGTTAAAGAAGGAACTGCAGATGCTGGAAAATCGAGGGTACACAAAAGGCTGGAGAAATTCAGCGGGTGCAGCAGCATCTAAGGAGCGAAGGAGATAGGCGACTTTTCGGGTCGAGACCCTTCTTCAGACCCTGAGTGTCTTCTCTCTCTTCCTGTTCACCATCTATACCTTGGACTTCAGATCTAACTCCTGCCACCTGCAGAGGTTTTCAGATGATTCTGCAATTGTGGGCTGCATCAGTGAGGGGAAGGAAGTTGAATGCAGAGGTGTAGTCAACGACTTTGTTGAGTGGTGTGGGCTGAATCACCTGCAGCTCAACTCTGTCAAGACTAAGGAGTTAGTGATGGGCTTCAGGAGGAGAGGAACACCCCTGTCTTCTGCCTCCATCAATGGTGTGGATGTGCAGTTTACCAAGGAGTGCAAATACCTTTACGTGGACAGTAAACTGGACTGGTCCAGGAACGCTGAAAGAACGGAGCCGGCTGTACTTTTACTCCTTCAAAATCTGCAGTAAGATGCTGCAGATGTTCTACCAATCGGTGGTAGCCAGTCCCATCTTCCATGCTGCTGTGTGCTGGGGCAGCAGGACGAAGGCCGTGGACACCAAAAGGATCAACAAAATCATCAGGAAGGCTGGCTCTGTCCTAGGGATGGAGTTGGATTCAAGGGAGGTGATCTTGGAGGGGAGGATGCTCCCCAACCTGTGGAGCATCATGGACAATACAGCTCACCCCGTCCATGACACACTGGCCAACCTGAGGAGCACCTTTAACAACAGACTGGTTCCACCAAAATGCAAGACAGAACGCCACAGAAGATCCTTCTTCCCTGTGGTTAGCAAACTTTACAACTCCTCCCGCTTCTGTCGTGGGTCGACTGACTCCTCACCCCCCCCCCCCCCCCCCCAATATTTGCACATCCCCAATCCTTTCCACTCGTCACTTTATGACTATTGGCAGATCAATTTCCCTCCAGGGATGAATAAAGTTCTATCGTATCTATCGTATCAAATCCTATGACCTGGTTAGTATTTTCAGCTTAGAATGAGCTTGCATGCAGGTACCTTCCCTGGGCTCAGAATGTCCAAAGGGACATTAGTCTGTTTGCTACTTCTGATAGAATTTCACTATTGTATTGTAGAAATATAAAATTAATTAACAATCTTCTAAATTACAAAACAGCTTTGTTTATTCTCAATTTAAGAGAATCCTAGAAGTAAGGTGAGTGCCAAAAATGGTATTTTATTTAATGGTGTTTGGGTATAATTAAATTTGTTGACTGGGATGAAGATAGATTTATAAATAAAAATACTGAAAATGCTGGAAGAGTGAAATTAAAATGAGAAAATACTGGAAATGCACAGCAGGTTAATGTCTGAGAAGAGAAAACACGAGTCAGCGTAGATTAGAAGAGAATATATATAGATATATTGGGTCTCTTCCTATTGTGACAGCAGCTCTGATCAGAGCTGTTAGTGTGCATTCATAGAAGCTTAGTTTAGTCTAGAGATCCAGCATGGAAACAGGCCCTTCGGCCCACCGAGTCCACGCTGACCATTGATCACCCATTCACACTAGTTCTACGTTATCTCAAACCCTCCCCGCAAAGTGCACTTTACAAAGGCCAATTAAACTGCAAACCTGCACGTCGTTGCTATGTGGGAGGAAACCAAAGCACCTGGAGGAAACCCATGTGGCCCTAGGGAAAATGTACAAACTCCACACAGACAGCACGGTGAGGTAGCAACTCTCTCAGTTAGTTCTGTAATTTCATACACGTGCAGTGAAATGTCGGAGCCCTGTCTCGAAAGGTACATTCTGACAACCAATGTTATCAGTCCATTCCAACACTGGACTGCCTACAGAAACATATCTCAGAATCTGGGTCATTTCTGACCAGCACACAATCTGACACCTGTAGATTTCAGTAAGAATAATCGGGCTAAAGATTTCAGGGGCAAATCTTTCAGAGATTTCTGGGGCGGCACAGTGGCGTAGCAGTGGGGTGACAAGACAAGACAAGAGACAAGGGACATTTATTGTCACATGTACTAATTGGTGCAGTGAAATTTGTGGTCACCATACAGCCATACGAATAAAAAAGAGCACAGAACACGATAGTCTTTTACATAGACATCCCCACACAGCGGAATCAAAGTTTCCCACTGTGAGGGAAGGCACCAAAGTTCAGTCATCCTCCTCTAATGTCCTCTGTTGTTCACCCGTGGTCGGGGCCTCACGAACCCCTCGCTGTCACGGCTACGGGCGGCCCGATGTTCAGGCCCGCTCACCGGACGATGGAACTCCGACGTCGGAACGGGAGAACATTCTCAGCAGCTTGGACTTCCGAATCGGCCACTTCTTACCGGAGACCGCGACTCCCGAAGTCCACAGGCCGAGTTGGGCGGAGATTCACGCTGGCAGCCGTCTGCAAAGCGATCCCAGGACTCCGCGATGTTGGTCAGTGCTGCCCGCGCTGGAGGCTCTGCAAACCACAGCTCCGCGATGTTGAAGCAGCAGGCCCAATACTCCGGAGCTTCAAACAGCGATCCAGGTAAGGCATCGCCCGCTCCGCGGTGAATCCAGTGCTGCACCGCTGCTGAAGCTTTGGTCCGGTGATCCCGTTTCCTCCGACATTCCAAAGACAACCACATTTGTATGATTGTAGGTTTGTAGGTCTGAAGAAGGCTCTCGACCCGAAACGCCACTCTTTCCTTCTTGCCAGACATGCTGCCTGTCCCACTGAGTTGCTCCAGCATTTTATGTTGCTTCAGCATCTTAGGTTTGTAGATTAATTGGCTTCGGTACAAATTGTAAAATGTCCCTAGTATGAAGGATAGTGGTAGTGTATGGGTATCGCTGGTCGGCAAGGGCTCGCTGGGCCGAAGGGCCAGTTTCCATGCTGTAACTCTAAATTAAACTAAACTAAAATGAAACATATATTAATTCCTATAAACAATTTTGCTTTTTAATTATAATGTGCTTATTAACATTGTTTTACATTTTTGAAATTATTTACTTTAATTTTAAACATTTTAAATGACAGTGACATTCAAACATGATTAAAATAAATAACAACTTTTACAGCTGGCAAATGCCAATTCCCAGCATTGCTACTGTCCAGGGATTTAAGGGACAAGGCAACTCTCACAATCTGAAGCAGTTACTAAACCCCGGGCAGTGGAACAGCAAGGCAAGGTTAAGCATCGAGGCTGGAGAAGGATGGACATAGAGGAGCGATGGTCGGCAATTCTGGGCGGAGTTAGGATGAACCAGCACAATCTTATCTGTGTTGGGAGGAACTGCAGATGCTGGTTTAAATCGAAGATAGACACGAAATGCTGGAGTAACTCAGCGGGACTGGAATCTGAAGAAGGGTCTTGACCCGAAATGTCACCCATTCCTTCTATCCAGTGATGCTGCCTGCATTTTGTGTCTATCGTCAATCTTATTTGTGATTGTTTCAGCGAGGATGAAAAAACTATTAAAGGAAATCCAATGCGCAAGAAGTAAAGGAGATTTCAATGTGAGAACAGAAGTTGGTTGATGGTTAAACAATGTACATAGCTAAACAATGTATGCAAAATATTGTCAATCATCCTCTTCTATATCTGCCCCAGAAACAATAACCTATTGCTACTGAAAAACAGAGCACTGGAAGAGCTCAGGGGGTCAAGCAGCTACCACAGACGCAAAAGGCGTGTGTTTGTATTTCGGCTCGAAATCCTACATAGATGTCGCTGTTTCAGGGGCAAAAATGGAAGGAGATGGTGAAGCTGGTCATTTTGCAACGCATAACTCGTCTCCTGGTTCCCCAAACCAATCCATTATATATAAGGCATAAGAGTGATAGAATACTCTCAACTTCAGATTCAGCACAGATTTTTGTCATCTACACCAGGGTTCATCACGTCAACAATATTCATCGCGCAATGATAAATACAATTCATTGAAATGAAGAAGGCAAAACAGCAGAATAATGCAAAGATTGTGGAGCAAAAGTACATCAACAGAATAACCAAATGAGGCAGAATTAAGAGTAAGAGTACATGTCAGCCCCCCCTCCTCTCCTCCCCAACCCCCGGGAAAGGAGTATGAAAGAGGTAATTATTTCTGATTGCCATGGGGAAAAAGCTGTTCTTAAGTCTGGACACCTGAACTTTCAAGCTCCTGTATTTTCCCCCAGAAGGTAGAAGAGAGAAAAAAGAATGGCCAAGGTGGTAATGAACCTTGCCGATGCAGGCCCTCCATCCGGCATCCTTTGTTCAAGAACATTTCTGGATCAACCGTTTTGCCGAACCAACAGAGGTCACGGCCTCCGAGAGGAGTCCAACGGTTCTAGGCAGCCAAAGGGCCGAGCTATCTATGCTGCAGATCCAGAGCCACGGTCGCAGGGAGCAGGTTCAACCCGCCGATCGGTGCGGAAGTCCCAACGAGGATGGGACCGATTGCCGCACCCGGCCTAGGCGCCATATTTTCTGGGGGCTTCCGGGGGTGGGAGATTTCAAGTGCGCTCTCATAATGTTGTCTGGATTAAAGGAGGTGCCACACTACCCGTTGCCAGAAAATCGGTGGTGGACCTGTATTTCCAGTCTACCTGATGCAATCCACCTTGAAGGATTGAATGGACTGTGTTGTGTTCACCGCTCTCTGCAGGTTCAGGTGATCAAGCGCAGAGCAGTTGCCATTTAAGGCTACAATACATCTTGTCAAAGTACTTATTATTGTGTACAAATGCTTGTAAATAATGTATAATGGTTCAACCCTTGTGAATGCAGCTCCATCAATAATAAAGAAGCAGTAGCATCCAGCATAAAGCAAGCCTTGCTTGGTACTATCCCCAACTAAAACATTTGCTCCCTGAACAATGGAACACCTTGAAGAAAGTGTAGGAAATGTAGGAAGTGTAGGATATCTGAAGAAGTGTCTTGACTCAAAATGTCACTTATTCCGAGTCTGAAGAAGAGTCTCGACCCGAAACATCACCTATTGCTTTTTCTCCACAGATGCGGTCTGACCTGTTGAGTTACTCCAGCATTTTGTGTCTATCTTGAAGAAAGTGTTTCCCACAAAGTGAACTGCAGTTACTCACCATGTTAGTTCTCAACCCTACCATTAGGACAAGGCAGCTATAGAAACATCAGTGAAGAAACATCTGAAAAAGGGTCGCAACCCAAAATGTCACCCATTCCTTCTCTCCAGAGATGCTGCCTGTCCCGCTGAGTTACTCCAGCATTTTGTGTTTATCTTTGATTTAAACCAACATCTGAAGTTTTTTCCTACACATATAGAAACACCTCTCCCCTCCATATCAGGTATCATCCTGGCTTAGAAATATGTAGCTATTCTTTCATCAATAGATCAAAATGTGGGAACTTCCTACTTAATAACCTTCACCACACAATCTTCATTGGTTCAAGAAGGCGGCTCACTACCACCTTCTCAAAGGCAATTAGGAATGGGAATGTTTGTTACACCCACCTTCCGTGAATGAATTAAACAAAAGCCTTAGAGTGACGTGATTACAATAATCAATTTGTCAAAAGCAAATGGCTGACTGATCACTTAAATTATCTTCTGCTGATTTCAAACAGAAATGTTGAGGGGGGGGGGGGAGGAGAGACGCATATATATATATATATATATATATATATATATATCGTTCTGAGTGTGAAAGGAGCAAAGCCATAACAAAGGAATGCAAAGAGTATTCTGAACAAGTAGGCAGAAGATTGTTCTTCTTTCTGATCTCATTGTGTAAACGTCACACTGACTCTCTGTCACTTCCACCTAAAAAAAACACTGAAGTGAGCAATAACCTATCATTAGTCATACCAAATAAATACGTAACAATTGGCTCTTTGAAAACTTAAATACAGCTTCAAGCAATGTGCTGAAGTCAGTTAGATTACAGTCACGCCAAGATTTCAAGTGCCTTTTGGCTCTGAAATATTCTGAGTGCTTAACGATCACATATACAAAAATATGGCAAATAATGGGCTAATGTAACTCATTGTCACTTTAAAAAGAAAAGGCTAGAAACAAGAGCAGCAAACTGATTTACATTTGGAGCAGATTTTTTTCTCCTTTATAAAATAACCGCCATGACAAACCACATTAATTTAATTTCCAAGCTAAAATATGTGATGTCGCTTGAACCAGGTCTCCCTGTGAAATGTGAAATGGGATCATTCCTAAATACTTTGGAAAGAAAATAGAATCATTATTGTTTTTGATACTTGCAGATAAATGGGCATGCGAGTCAGAGGAACATGTACTGAGGGATGAACTGGCAAGAACTGGATAGTAAGATGCAAACAGTCATATCATCAACTATTCCATTTATATATCAAAGCGTTCTGGAAAAAAATGTCACAGCAGCAACTAAAAGGAGAGGTTTTATTTTGAGAGTGAAAAGGACTGCCGCTCTTTAGAACCTTGGAAATAGAAGTTGGTTCAGCAACATATGCGCGGCACGGTGGCACAGCGTTAGAGTTGCTGCCTTACAGCACTTACAGTGCCAGAGACCTGGGTTCAATCCCGACTACGGGTGCTGTCTGTATGGAGTTTGTATGTTCCCCCCGAGATCTTCAGTTTTCTCCCACACTCCAAAGACATACAGGTTTGTAAGTTAATTGGCTTGGTATAAATGTAAAATTGTTCCTAGTGTGTGTAGGATAGTACTAAGGTGCGGGGAACGCGGGTCGGTGCGGACTCGGTGGGCTGAAGGGCCTGTTTCCGTGCTGTATCTCCAAAACTAAAAAAAATAAAACCATGCACAGGCAATGGTCATCCCAAACAGTTAGCCTGAGGCTGACCTGTGATGGCTCTCAGCTAAATGGCTCTCAGCTAAACCCCATAGAGTGATGGGAATGGAGAGACAGCACGGCCAGGCAAATTATTCCAAGAATTGCTTGCCATCATTAGTATTCCCACTTAACTTTGTTCTATATTAACATAAATTAACCTTAACTTTCTACCAGCAGCCAACAACTTGCTGGAATAACATGAAAGAACGCAATACCTGGGTATGCCCATTCAGTGAAAGTAGCCTTTTGCCTGTTTTATTACTGTCAACTAGAATGCCTGTATATTGCCATTGTTAATGTGGGAGCTGCCACAATGGAGATGTAGATACAGGGAGGAAACGGAGACCAGAAGTTGGTACTTTTTGACCTCTTGCACAAGAGCAACAACCAATTACTAATGGAGACACCAAGAATTGGAGATGCTGGAATCCCGAGCAAAGGCAAAGTGCTGGAGTATCTCAGTGGGTTAGGCAGCATCGCTGGAGGGAATGTTTAGTTCAATTTAGTTTAGTTTAGTTTAATTTAGTTTAGTTTAGCTTGGATTAGAGATACTGCGTGGAGGCAGGTCCATCAACCCAACGAGTCCACTCTGACCAATGATCACCTGTACACTAGTTCTATGTAATCACAGTTTAATTCCCTATACACTAGGGACAACTTACAGCAGCTAATTAACTGACAAACCAGCCCGTCTTTGGAATGTGGGAGGAAACCAGAGCACCTGGAGGAAACCCAGGGGATCACAACATACAAACTTTGTAAAGACATCACCCAAAGTCAGGATCGAACCCGGGTCTCTGTCATTGTAAGACAGCTAGTCTACCACTGCACCACTGAGCCACTTAATGAGACCCTTCTGCAGCGTAAATACTAATTACCAATAACCATTTGACAATCAATTACTAATATTTGGAACCTGATTTGTGGGTCGCCAGCAGTAAGTAGCACTAATGTGTCAAATGCTCATTTCAGAAATTGAACTCAAAGGAATCATTTTTCTGCAACTACAAAGAATGAATTTCTACCACTACATGGCATAAGGTCCCTTTCTCTGAACTCAGTAAGGAGCCTTCATAAAAGTAGAACTTGTAGTCTACTGGCAACTGTAAATGTGCAACACAAAATGTCACACAAGACAGCAGCCTCAAACCTTTTTTAATTAATTTAACAGAATCTGGGCATTGTTGACAATTGCTTCCCCCTAATTGCCCTTGGAGATGATGATAAACCACGTTCTTAAACTGCTGCACGACGAGAGGAAGATGGAAGAGTCCACCAGATGGACACCGATGTGCAGCCGAGCATGGCCAATGAGATAAGGGCTGGAAAGCTGCGCTTTTTATTTATTGCCAGTGCTAGTGTCGAGTTATCAGCTTTAAACACTATTATTCTGAAATGGAGGGGAAGGAAAATTACTGGTGTTGTTTAGAGACTACAGTGGGTTGTGACAGCATATGGAAGAAAGGCCTATGACAGTGTCAAAAATATTATACACCATTATAATACCCTTTTAGATAGCGAGATACCATCGACGGAAGCATATAGACATACATGGGAAAATGAAATAAACCAACCCATAACGAAAGATATATGGGACAAAAGTTTACAATATATACACCAATGCTCGTTAAATACCAGACATGCTTTAATACAATTTAAAGTATTACATAGATTACATTACTAAAAAGTTAAATTGAACAGAATCTTCCCACAGGTCTCCTCTATCTGCGATAAATGTCAGCATCCAGAGGCTAATTTAACACATACTTTTGCAAATTGTATAAAAATTAAGAATTTCTGGACTGAGATTTTTATGGAATTTAATATTAATAACTTCTGAAGTTATTAATATTAAATTGGATCCGGACTCAAAATTAATAATACTTGGAATATCAGAACAAAGTCTAATACTTACAACAAGTCAAAGAAATTTCCTAGATTACAGTATAATAATTGGGAAGAACTTAATATTAAAATTTTGGAAAGGCTCTATATCCCCCACAATTAAAATGTGGATTACGGAAATGTCGGAGACCCTACACTTGGAAAGAATCAGATTTGCCCTAATGGACAAACAAGAAATTTTCGTTAGAATATGGTCTTCTTTCATTGATTACTTAAAAGGGTCGATCGGTTCGGCAGGGAACCCTAACTGAAACTTGGACTCAGGATTAGATGAAAAGTTATACTCTATATTCCTTGATCTTATCTCCAATGACGTATTAATGGTAAATTATTCCATTCTTTATGATTTCTTTTTGATTTATATTTTATTTTTCTCTGTTTCTCTCTCTTTAAAAAAAAATTATTGGAGATAAAATGATTCATTTGATAATATTAATAATGTATGATTGGTGCACACAAAATATTACTATCATAATATGTGTTTGCTAATGTACTGCTTACCTACTCTAATAAAAAAAAATATATATATAAAAATATTATACACCAGGCCCTTACGAAGCTTTTCAAAAAGGGGGGTGGCGTGGGAGGTTTACTAAAATTGTATGTGAAATACGTGCACACATCACAAGCGCAAAGCTGAAGGTCCCCCGTGGCCGGGATACAGAGCCCGCTTGAGGGCCCTGGAAGCTCTGGGGTTTAAGATGCTCTCTGGTGCACTCTGAGCCAAATTTATGACCAATATTTCAGAAATAATTTTGGTTGAGTCAAGAGTAATGAGTGGTTGGAATGGGATGATTGGGATCATTGTTGTATACATTTTTTTAAATCAGGATTTGAAGCCGTCCATGTTTTAATAATCAAGTTGTACTGTAAAATGTTATGTAAAATGTTATAAAGGAGCATGCAAACACTGCAAATAAAATACTGTATGTTTTTGCAGTAATAAAACCTTTTTTTGGAAAATGTTTTGTGTGTTGATTTTATTGCCTGTTACTGTTCGGCTGTGTTAATGTGTGCACATTAAAAATATGATGCAAAATGAAAGTTGCAAACTATGGAATTCATATTTTTCAGTATTGTTATCAAGGAAAAGAAAGCAGTTCCAATTGTTTGATATTATTCATATGGAGGAGAAAATATAATTGCTCTAAAACCTA
Organism: Raja brachyura; assembly: GCA_963514005.1. Next base: position 15,227,893 of record OY740800.1, read on the forward strand.
CCTTAATTTGCAATCTCACTAAAGATAATCCCCCTTTCCCTCTCCCCCCTCCTTCTTCCCCCTCCCTCTCCCTCTACCTCTCTTTCCCTCCCCATCTCTCTCTCCCCCTCCCTCTCTCTCCCCACTCTGTCTCACGCCCCCCCTTTCCCCCTCCCACATTACCCCTATCTCTCCCTCCCTCCCTCCCCCTCATCCTCCCTCCCACGCAGCGAAGCTGCAACTCCACGCCACCGCACCGCAGCATTTCAATGGGACTTTCACATCTGCACAAGATATTTTGGAGCCAAAGTTTCAATGTGTGCTCATTATTGTGACATAGGAAACACTGCAGCGAATATGCTCACAGCAAGCTCAAAGGAGCAGCGCTGTGGTAGGGGCTCGATAATGACCTGTTTTAATGATGTTAATTAAAGATAGACGTTTACCTGGATGGCACGGATAATTCACTGTTTGTCTTGAAGATAATGAAACAAGATGTGTTCAATTTCAAGTCTTGGAATCACAGAAGTTCAACACAAATGTTCACAATAATATAATTTAAAATATATTTGGACAGGTATATGGATAGGAACGATATTGATGTACAGAGGGATCTTGGAGTCCATGTCCATAGCTCCATGAAAGTGGCAATACAAGAGTGGTAAAGAAGTGGTATACTTCCCATCATGGTTTAGGCCATTTAATTTAACATGGCATCATGTTCAGCATAGACATTGTGGGCTGACGGGCCCGTTCCTGTGCTACACTGTTCTCCATTCTATGTTCTAGAGGGATATGAGCCTAATGCAGGCAAATGGGACAGGCTTAGATGAGTATCTTGGTCGACAAGGATGAGTTGAACCAAAGAGCCAGTTTCTATGCTGCATTACTCTATGGCTGAAACACATGGTTAATTGTGTCATTTTCAGCCATAAAATGGATCTCGCTTATTCCCATATGTCAGTGTTAGATCCATCACTCAGCAGGTTTCAGCTCCTCAACCATTGTAAACTGAGTAAACTTTTAAAATTAATAAACTTCATGACATTCTTTATTGTACATTTGAAAATTTTTATTTTCTCACCCTCAAATGCAGTCTGAACTGTCAAGAATTTACAAGATTTTCTGGTTATATTTGGGATTGCCAACATCTGGAATGTTTATGTCATTGAGGTCATTGCACATGGTGATAATGAACTGTTTAGAACTTGTCTTTCAGATGCTCTGAACAGTAGATTTGTGTTTAGTGATTTATCAGAATTGATAATCCAGTACACCCTGCGATGATTTCTGCTTCTCAAAATTCTCTCATCTTGAATCTATCCTACTTGATTTAAGCACTTTTCCATTTTATTCAATACCACTTATGTAACACACTAGCATATCTGTCAGGGATTAAGAACACAGCTGAACAAACCAATCTAATACTTCATATCAGTCAGCCTCCAAACCTTAACATCTTCCCTGTTTTAGATACTTTAATCAAATCTTCACTTACACTAATATATTTACACAAAGCCATTGATGCAAATGTGATGTAAGAAGAAGTCAGGTGAGTGATCTGTGGCAGGAGAATGGGACCATCTCCATTGGAGGCTACAAAGCTGTTCAGGAACACTTGGCCGGGATCCTGGACTCAGGAAGCCATCATCTCTTCCGGTCAACGGGCAATTGGGTAAATCACAACCATCACGCCCGTAAGCTGGCATGAAAGACTTGTTTACCTGTCCCTGAAGATGGAATATGTGAAATCTCACCCACCAACAACTCCCTTGGCCCCAAATGTGGACATCTCGGAGACTTCACTTACAAACCGAAAGTTCTGGAAACACTCAGCAGGTCAGCAGCCTCTGTGGAAGGTAAGACCAGTGAGCATCTTAGATATTTTTCGAGCATCTGCAGTTTTTTTGTGAGGATTTTTCATGGATAGGAAGGGTTTCGAAGAATGTGGGCCAAACACGGACAGATGGGACTAGTGCAGATGGGACATCTTCGTCAGCATGGGCAAGTTGGGACGAAGGGCCTGTTTCTGTGCTGTATGACTCCATGACTCCATGATTGGAGTTTGTCCTGGATATTGTAGATAATATTCCAGTTTACAGCTCGGTGCAGCATGGGTGGTGCAGCAGTAGAGTTGCTGCCTAATAGTGCTAGAGTCCTGGGTTCGATCCTGACTACAGGTGCTGTCTGTACGGAATTTGCACGTTCTCCCCACGATCACGTGGTTTTTCTCCGGGTGCTCCAGTTTCCTCCCACACTCCAAAGACGCACAGGTTTGTAGGTTAATTGGCTTCTGTGAAAATTATAAATTGTCCCTAGTGTGTAGGATAGTGTTAGGGTACGGACTGATGGTTGGTCGGCGCGGATTCGGTGGGTGGAAGGGCTTGTTTCCGCACTGTATCTCTAAACGAAACTAAACTAAACTTTACATTTTAAGTGTTTTTGTTTGTCCACATAACAATTGTTTGGGGAAAGTAAACTGGCAACTCAGACCATTGTGTGAGTACTGGCTCCGAAATAAGCAAATACCATGTAACCTGTCTGCCTGCAGTCTGTCCTTTCACCCTTTTTTATTTTTATTTTTAGTCCTGTTAGATCAAAATGTTTGTTGTAGGTCTTCTTTTATGTGGTGGGTGGGGGGAGGGGGAAGGGGGAAACTTTATTTCTGCGGTTCTCCTCCGAATCGCATCTTCGTCCTCTCCGTGCAGCCAATCATCGGACTGGAGCGGTGTTTCCTGCCGGGACCGACCAGCCGGGATTACAGCTTCGGTGGCGGCACAGAGCTAGGGTACCAACACGGGCGATGCCTTCCCGAGTCACCGTGCGGTGAGCTCCGGAGTGCGGTGACCGCCGACTCCAACATCCGGGAAGCTGTGGGTGCGGGCGTCCAGCCGCGAGCGGCGCTGGATTTAGAACACCGCGGAGCCTGGGATCCGAGATCGCCAGAGTCGGAGCTCCAAACCGGTGTCCGTGGAGGCAGTGGCCGCTCCAGACATTTCCATGCCACTGAGGACTTTTCACCCGACGTCGGTGTTCTATGTTCCCAGCAGGTGGGCCTACAACATCGGGCCGCCATTGTGGCGACTGGCTGCGGAGGCCTCAAATAGGCCCCGACCTCGGGTGGTCTAGGAGGAGGAGGAGGAGGACTGGACTTTTTGGTGCCTTCACTCACAGTGGAAAGTGTTGATTCTGCTGTGCGGGGATGTTCATGTTTAATCTATGGTGTATTGTGTCTTTTTTCTTCTTTTATTTTATATGGATGTGTGGTAATCTAATTTTTTTTTTCTCTGTAAAGCACTTTGGCTTCAACGTGATTTGATTTAAAAGTGCTATATAAATTAAAATTACTTACTTACGCATAATTGAAACGGCAACTGTATAGAACTACAATTGTTGTAGTTCATCCATGCAGTTTTTAAATGCCTTCCATTGCACATCCACTGTCATCCACTGTCAACCCTTTAAGAATCAATTGCCAGTCTATCTTGGCCAATTCATGTCTCATACCTTCAAAGTTACCTTTCTATAAGTGCGTACACATCGCCTGCAGACTGGACTCTGCAGCGGGCCTGAAGCCTCCACGTTGATAACTCCCACCATAGTTGATGACTCTGTTTTTAACGGAACTGGGTCCTAGTGCCCGTCACCCCAGCCCCGGTGACCTCAGTGGCTATTTCACTGGGTCTTCCCCATCCCCCCCCCTACCATGTAACCCCTGCTCTTCCCCACCCACACCACAGCCCCCATACCCCCCCAACCCCTGACCACCCTCCACTCCCCCCCCCCCCCCCCCAAGAGTCCACCAGATGGACACCGATGTGCAGCCGAGCATGGCCAATGAGATAAGGGCTGGAAAGCTGCGCTTTTTATTTATTGCCAGTGCTAGTGTCGAGTTATCAGCTTTAAACACTATTATTCTGAAATGGAGGGGAAGGAAAATTACTGGTGTTGTTTAGAGACTACAGTGGGTTGTGACAGCATATGGAAGAAAGGCCTATGACAGTGTCAAAAATATTATACACCATTATAATACCCTTTTAGATAGCGAGATACCATCGACGGAAGCATATAGACATACATGGGAAAATGAAATAAACCAACCCATAACGAAAGATATATGGGACAAAAGTTTACAATATATACACCAATGCTCGTTAAATACCAGACATGCTTTAATACAATTTAAAGTATTACATAGATTACATTACTAAAAAGTTAAATTGAACAGAATCTTCCCACAGGTCTCCTCTATCTGCGATAAATGTCAGCATCCAGAGGCTAATTTAACACATACTTTTGCAAATTGTATAAAAATTAAGAATTTCTGGACTGAGATTTTTATGGAATTTAATATTAATAACTTCTGAAGTTATTAATATTAAATTGGATCCGGACTCAAAATTAATAATACTTGGAATATCAGAACAAAGTCTAATACTTACAACAAGTCAAAGAAATTTCCTAGATTACAGTATAATAATTGGGAAGAACTTAATATTAAAATTTTGGAAAGGCTCTATATCCCCCACAATTAAAATGTGGATTACGGAAATGTCGGAGACCCTACACTTGGAAAGAATCAGATTTGCCCTAATGGACAAACAAGAAATTTTCGTTAGAATATGGTCTTCTTTCATTGATTACTTAAAAGGGTCGATCGGTTCGGCAGGGAACCCTAACTGAAACTTGGACTCAGGATTAGATGAAAAGTTATACTCTATATTCCTTGATCTTATCTCCAATGACGTATTAATGGTAAATTATTCCATTCTTTATGATTTCTTTTTGATTTATATTTTATTTTTCTCTGTTTCTCTCTCTTTAAAAAAAAATTATTGGAGATAAAATGATTCATTTGATAATATTAATAATGTATGATTGGTGCACACAAAATATTACTATCATAATATGTGTTTGCTAATGTACTGCTTACCTACTCTAATAAAAAAAAATATATATATAAAAATATTATACACCAGGCCCTTACGAAGCTTTTCAAAAAGGGGGGTGGCGTGGGAGGTTTACTAAAATTGTATGTGAAATACGTGCACACATCACAAGCGCAAAGCTGAAGGTCCCCCGTGGCCGGGATACAGAGCCCGCTTGAGGGCCCTGGAAGCTCTGGGGTTTAAGATGCTCTCTGGTGCACTCTGAGCCAAATTTATGACCAATATTTCAGAAATAATTTTGGTTGAGTCAAGAGTAATGAGTGGTTGGAATGGGATGATTGGGATCATTGTTGTATACATTTTTTTAAATCAGGATTTGAAGCCGTCCATGTTTTAATAATCAAGTTGTACTGTAAAATGTTATGTAAAATGTTATAAAGGAGCATGCAAACACTGCAAATAAAATACTGTATGTTTTTGCAGTAATAAAACCTTTTTTTGGAAAATGTTTTGTGTGTTGATTTTATTGCCTGTTACTGTTCGGCTGTGTTAATGTGTGCACATTAAAAATATGATGCAAAATGAAAGTTGCAAACTATGGAATTCATATTTTTCAGTATTGTTATCAAGGAAAAGAAAGCAGTTCCAATTGTTTGATATTATTCATATGGAGGAGAAAATATAATTGCTCTAAAACCTACCTTAATTTGCAATCTCACTAAAGATAATCCCCCTTTCCCTCTCCCCCCTCCTTCTTCCCCCTCCCTCTCCCTCTACCTCTCTTTCCCTCCCCATCTCTCTCTCCCCCTCCCTCTCTCTCCCCACTCTGTCTCACGCCCCCCCTTTCCCCCTCCCACATTACCCCTATCTCTCCCTCCCTCCCTCCCCCTCATCCTCCCTCCCACGCAGCGAAGCTGCAACTCCACGCCACCGCACCGCAGCATTTCAATGGGACTTTCACATCTGCACAAGATATTTTGGAGCCAAAGTTTCAATGTGTGCTCATTATTGTGACATAGGAAACACTGCAGCGAATATGCTCACAGCAAGCTCAAAGGAGCAGCGCTGTGGTAGGGGCTCGATAATGACCTGTTTTAATGATGTTAATTAAAGATAGACGTTTACCTGGATGGCACGGATAATTCACTGTTTGTCTTGAAGATAATGAAACAAGATGTGTTCAATTTCAAGTCTTGGAATCACAGAAGTTCAACACAAATGTTCACAATAATATAATTTAAAATATATTTGGACAGGTATATGGATAGGAACGATATTGATGTACAGAGGGATCTTGGAGTCCATGTCCATAGCTCCATGAAAGTGGCAATACAAGAGTGGTAAAGAAGTGGTATACTTCCCATCATGGTTTAGGCCATTTAATTTAACATGGCATCATGTTCAGCATAGACATTGTGGGCTGACGGGCCCGTTCCTGTGCTACACTGTTCTCCATTCTATGTTCTAGAGGGATATGAGCCTAATGCAGGCAAATGGGACAGGCTTAGATGAGTATCTTGGTCGACAAGGATGAGTTGAACCAAAGAGCCAGTTTCTATGCTGCATTACTCTATGGCTGAAACACATGGTTAATTGTGTCATTTTCAGCCATAAAATGGATCTCGCTTATTCCCATATGTCAGTGTTAGATCCATCACTCAGCAGGTTTCAGCTCCTCAACCATTGTAAACTGAGTAAACTTTTAAAATTAATAAACTTCATGACATTCTTTATTGTACATTTGAAAATTTTTATTTTCTCACCCTCAAATGCAGTCTGAACTGTCAAGAATTTACAAGATTTTCTGGTTATATTTGGGATTGCCAACATCTGGAATGTTTATGTCATTGAGGTCATTGCACATGGTGATAATGAACTGTTTAGAACTTGTCTTTCAGATGCTCTGAACAGTAGATTTGTGTTTAGTGATTTATCAGAATTGATAATCCAGTACACCCTGCGATGATTTCTGCTTCTCAAAATTCTCTCATCTTGAATCTATCCTACTTGATTTAAGCACTTTTCCATTTTATTCAATACCACTTATGTAACACACTAGCATATCTGTCAGGGATTAAGAACACAGCTGAACAAACCAATCTAATACTTCATATCAGTCAGCCTCCAAACCTTAACATCTTCCCTGTTTTAGATACTTTAATCAAATCTTCACTTACACTAATATATTTACACAAAGCCATTGATGCAAATGTGATGTAAGAAGAAGTCAGGTGAGTGATCTGTGGCAGGAGAATGGGACCATCTCCATTGGAGGCTACAAAGCTGTTCAGGAACACTTGGCCGGGATCCTGGACTCAGGAAGCCATCATCTCTTCCGGTCAACGGGCAATTGGGTAAATCACAACCATCACGCCCGTAAGCTGGCATGAAAGACTTGTTTACCTGTCCCTGAAGATGGAATATGTGAAATCTCACCCACCAACAACTCCCTTGGCCCCAAATGTGGACATCTCGGAGACTTCACTTACAAACCGAAAGTTCTGGAAACACTCAGCAGGTCAGCAGCCTCTGTGGAAGGTAAGACCAGTGAGCATCTTAGATATTTTTCGAGCATCTGCAGTTTTTTTGTGAGGATTTTTCATGGATAGGAAGGGTTTCGAAGAATGTGGGCCAAACACGGACAGATGGGACTAGTGCAGATGGGACATCTTCGTCAGCATGGGCAAGTTGGGACGAAGGGCCTGTTTCTGTGCTGTATGACTCCATGACTCCATGATTGGAGTTTGTCCTGGATATTGTAGATAATATTCCAGTTTACAGCTCGGTGCAGCATGGGTGGTGCAGCAGTAGAGTTGCTGCCTAATAGTGCTAGAGTCCTGGGTTCGATCCTGACTACAGGTGCTGTCTGTACGGAATTTGCACGTTCTCCCCACGATCACGTGGTTTTTCTCCGGGTGCTCCAGTTTCCTCCCACACTCCAAAGACGCACAGGTTTGTAGGTTAATTGGCTTCTGTGAAAATTATAAATTGTCCCTAGTGTGTAGGATAGTGTTAGGGTACGGACTGATGGTTGGTCGGCGCGGATTCGGTGGGTGGAAGGGCTTGTTTCCGCACTGTATCTCTAAACGAAACTAAACTAAACTTTACATTTTAAGTGTTTTTGTTTGTCCACATAACAATTGTTTGGGGAAAGTAAACTGGCAACTCAGACCATTGTGTGAGTACTGGCTCCGAAATAAGCAAATACCATGTAACCTGTCTGCCTGCAGTCTGTCCTTTCACCCTTTTTTATTTTTATTTTTAGTCCTGTTAGATCAAAATGTTTGTTGTAGGTCTTCTTTTATGTGGTGGGTGGGGGGAGGGGGAAGGGGGAAACTTTATTTCTGCGGTTCTCCTCCGAATCGCATCTTCGTCCTCTCCGTGCAGCCAATCATCGGACTGGAGCGGTGTTTCCTGCCGGGACCGACCAGCCGGGATTACAGCTTCGGTGGCGGCACAGAGCTAGGGTACCAACACGGGCGATGCCTTCCCGAGTCACCGTGCGGTGAGCTCCGGAGTGCGGTGACCGCCGACTCCAACATCCGGGAAGCTGTGGGTGCGGGCGTCCAGCCGCGAGCGGCGCTGGATTTAGAACACCGCGGAGCCTGGGATCCGAGATCGCCAGAGTCGGAGCTCCAAACCGGTGTCCGTGGAGGCAGTGGCCGCTCCAGACATTTCCATGCCACTGAGGACTTTTCACCCGACGTCGGTGTTCTATGTTCCCAGCAGGTGGGCCTACAACATCGGGCCGCCATTGTGGCGACTGGCTGCGGAGGCCTCAAATAGGCCCCGACCTCGGGTGGTCTAGGAGGAGGAGGAGGAGGACTGGACTTTTTGGTGCCTTCACTCACAGTGGAAAGTGTTGATTCTGCTGTGCGGGGATGTTCATGTTTAATCTATGGTGTATTGTGTCTTTTTTCTTCTTTTATTTTATATGGATGTGTGGTAATCTAATTTTTTTTTTCTCTGTAAAGCACTTTGGCTTCAACGTGATTTGATTTAAAAGTGCTATATAAATTAAAATTACTTACTTACGCATAATTGAAACGGCAACTGTATAGAACTACAATTGTTGTAGTTCATCCATGCAGTTTTTAAATGCCTTCCATTGCACATCCACTGTCATCCACTGTCAACCCTTTAAGAATCAATTGCCAGTCTATCTTGGCCAATTCATGTCTCATACCTTCAAAGTTACCTTTCTATAAGTGCGTACACATCGCCTGCAGACTGGACTCTGCAGCGGGCCTGAAGCCTCCACGTTGATAACTCCCACCATAGTTGATGACTCTGTTTTTAACGGAACTGGGTCCTAGTGCCCGTCACCCCAGCCCCGGTGACCTCAGTGGCTATTTCACTGGGTCTTCCCCATCCCCCCCCCTACCATGTAACCCCTGCTCTTCCCCACCCACACCACAGCCCCCATACCCCCCCAACCCCTGACCACCCTCCACTCCCCCCCCCCCCCCCCCACCACACAATGCTCCGTTCTCAGTCCACTCACCTGGCTTCCTCCGGCCACAACCCCCATCCTTGCCGCGTGTTCACCATCCCCCCGGACCTCCCCCTCTCCGACACCGAAAGGTCAGTCCTCAACAGAGGTCTCACCTTTGTCCCCCTCCGTCCCCACCTCAATGAGTTCCGCGCCCACCATGACGCGGAGCTCTTCTACCGTCGCCTCCGCCTCACAGTGTTCTTCCACGGGAATAAGTCCTCACCCCCTCTGATGATCCCTTTTCCTGTCTCCCAGAAACCCCCTCCTCGTGGACCCCCCCTCGTGGCCCTCCGGCTTTAGAACTCTTTATACAGAACAGCCGTCGGGACATCAACCGCCTCGACTTCTCCACTCCCCTGTCTCACTCCAATCTCTCCCCCCCCCGAACGTACTGCCATCGACTCACTCCGCAACAACCCAGACTGGGTTATCAAACCCGCGGACAAGGGAGGTGCCGTGGTAGTCTGGGGCATCGATCTCTACAAAGTGGAGGCCACGCGCCAACTCTCGGACATCTCCTCCTACTTACCCCTGGACCATGACCCCACTGACGAGCACCAGGCCACCATCTCGAGCACCATAACCAACTTCATCAACTCCGGCTGCCTACCCACCCCGAGCCTCCAACCTCATCGTTTCCCAGCCCCGCACGGCCCGATTTTACCTTTTTTTAAATAGGAAGAAGGGTCTCGACCCGAAACGTTGCCTATCTCCTTCGCTCCTTAGATGCTGCTGCACCCGCTGAGTTTCTCCAGCCTTTTGTGTACCCTCGATTCACCAGCATCTGCAGTTCCTTCTTTAACATATTATGGTCACTCTTGCCCAAGGGGCCAGGCACAACAAGGCTGCTAACTAACCCTTCCTCATTACTCAATACCCAGACTAGAATAGCCTGCTCTCTCGTTGGTTCCTCTACATGTTGGTTTAGAAAACTGTCCCGCATACATTCCAAGAAATCCTTTTCCTCAGCACCCCTGCCAATTTGATTCACCCAATTTATTTGTAGAATGAAGTCACCCATAATAACTGTTTTACCTTTGTTGCACGTATTTCTAATTTCCTGTTTGATGCCATCCCCAACTCCACCGCTACTGTCAGGTGGCCTGTACACAACTCCCACTAGCATTTTCTGCCCCTTAGTGTTTCGCAGCTCTACCCATATCGATTCCACATCCTCCAAGATAATGTCCTTCCTGTCTATTGCGTTAATTCTTCCATTCCATGCATCACTTTTACACTCCAAATTTGGCAAATCAGAATGTAAATTAGTTTAGTTTAATTTAATTTTGAGTTCAGTTTAGAGATACAGCGTGAAACAGGCCCTTCAGCCCACCAGAGTCCATGCCAACCAGTGATCACCCGCACACTAGCAGTATCCTACAGACTAGGGATAATTTACAATCTTTACCGAAGCCAATTGACCTACACACTAGTACCTCTTTGGAGTGTGAGAGGAAAGCGGAACACTTGGGGAAACGTACAAACTCTGTACAGACAACACCTGTAGTCAGGATCGAACCTGGGTCTCTCGTGTGTAAGGCAGCAACTCTACCACTGCGCCACTGTGCCACCCTGAAATCTGAAACACCAAATAATCAAAATGGCCCTCCCCGCTGATTGCAAAAGACTTCTGGGCAACTGGATTTGCTTGAAGCGATGGCTGTTGATAGTTAGATAATAATAATAATAATAATAATAATAATAATAATAATAATAATAATAATAATAATAATAATAATAATAATAATAATAATAATATCTTTTATTGTCATTACACATAAGTGCAATGAGATTTGGTTTGCAACTTCCATCCGATGTCATAATTTAATCGACAAATAAAATTTAGATTTAGATACCCCGAGAACAAGGTTTGTAACTTCTGGAGCAGCTGCAATTGCTCAATTGTTTGTAAACCCGTCACTGCCTCTCCTCCTTCTTACCCTGGTGCCTGGTTTGTACAGGATCCAACATTTGGCTTCAGACTAACATTGTTCCCTGCTGTGCTGTGAGCTTGTCCTTTCAGTCTTCTTCTTTCGTGTCCATCATCTATGTTTCAAATGCTGGGCCAGGCTCTTGCACAGTGGACAGTCTTCTCGTTTGACTTCCAGGCAGCATCGTTCACCAAGAAGTGGGCATCTTAGTAGGTGTGGCATGGATTGTACAGATGTTCAACATTCACATTCTGTGTCTGCCACATCTGCATCGCCTCATTTGCTCATGTTGGTCTTGCATTGGCCCATCCCTGTACGAAGCCTAATGAGTGACTTCCAGGTCTTCCAGTCACACCTGTGACCAGGTGGTAGCTGTTCCTTGGTTGGGATCTGCATTTTCACATGGCGGTGGTTTTCACTGGGTTTCTTTTCCCACAATGCTAGTCTGGTTGCTTGAGGAGACTGTGACAGTGGGTGGACTGTGTGAAGGAAGCTCTTCCTCGACTTCAGCCATTTTGGTGCTGGGTGATGGGAGTGACAGGAATGGCGGGTGTCCCCAACTTGCCTATTACGTTGTTCTACCGGCAACTGATCTGCGGATTCGTGGTGGCCAATACCGGCCAAGACACGCAAGCTATCCACATCCGTGGTTTTAGGCAGCCAGTGATGCATCTGCAGCTATCATTAAGGGCGCCATCAACTTTCTTTGCATGAGATGATCTCTCCCAAACAGGACAAGCATACTCTGCAGCAGAGTAGCACAGCGCAAGAGCAGTTGACCGCAGTGTGGATGCATTGGAACCCCACGACGAGTTTGCCAGCTTGCGTAGGAAGCTGCTCCTCACTTTGCCCTTCACCGTTTCGATTTGATGCTTGAAGGAGAGGGTTCGGTCCAGAGTAACCCCAAGGTAGACAGGGTAGTCACAGTGTCTCAAAGGGACACCATTCCATGTTAAGGACCCCTTCCTCCCAGCTTCGCGATTACGAAGGTGGAACAGGCTAACTTGGGTCTTGGCAGGGTTTGCCTTCAGTTGGTTGTCCTTGTAGTAGTTTGGCAAGTTGTCTAAGGATGATGAGAGGGTAACTTCCACCTCATCTATGTGAGTGCTCTGGGCTGCTATTCCAAGGTCACCAGCGTAAATGCAGCTTCTCGTCCCTGGGAGCACTGGCTGATCATTCGTGTATACATTGGGCAGCACCGGAGCTAGGACGCTGTCCTGAGGTTGGCCATTCTTTTGTTTCCTCCATCTGCTGCGTTTATCATTTAGCTCAACATAGAAGGGTCTGTTTTCCAGTAACTGTTGAATCAGTTTGGTCAAGTTGAAGTCCTCTGTCATGTCAGGGAGCTTGTTGAGGAGCAGCCGGTGGTTCACAGTGTCGTAGGCAGCTGTCAGATCAACAAAGACAACGCCAGTGGGTTCATTCCTCTCAAAGCCGTCCTCAATGTGCTGAGTTAGATTGAGCCCTTGGCTGGTACATGATCTCCCAGGCCGGAAGCCAGCTTGCTCTGGTATAAGGTGTTTTTTCTGTGATTGGGCCCAGCCTGTTCAAGATGAGGCGCTCAAAGAGCTTGAAGAGATGGCATAGTAGGGAGGTAGGTCTGTAGCTTTTCGATTCTTTAGAGCCGTTCCCTGGCTTAAGGATAGCAATCACACAAGCTTTACGACATATTTGAGGTGGCTGGGGGAGGGTTACACAATTGTTTAACAGTAAGAGGAGCCACTCTAGTGCAATCTGTCCAAAATGTTTGATCTGTTCTGTGCGAATGTCATCAAAGCCAGCTGCCTTGCCGTTCTTGAGGGAATCGATTGCTGGATGGAGTTCCTTGCTGTTAAAGTACCAGGTTGACTCTCTATCACCCTGATGCCATAGACTCCTTTTGTGGTGCTTCTTGTGTGGTGGTTTGCCGTTTAGAAGCAGCTGGTGAGCAACCTGACGTTATAGAGCAGCATTCCTTCTGGGGTTCGTTGTTTAGCTTCTTGATGGTTCACCAAACCCTCTTACTGTTGTATGTCATATCAACACTCTCAGTAAGTTCTTGCCAGGATTTCCTTCGTTCCTCTGATATTGCTACCATGAGCATCTCCCCTGTGTTCATAATTTCCTCTGAAAAGGGATCTTACTCATAATGGAATTCTCTGCCTCAGAGGGCGGTGGTATCCGGTTCTCTGCATACTTTCAAGAGAGGGCTAGATAGGGTTTTTAAAGTTAGCAGAATCAGGGTATATGGGAAGAAGGCAGGAACGGGGACTGGGGATGATCAGCCATGATCACATTGAATGGCGGTGCTGGCTCGAAGGGCCGAATGGCCTACTCCTGCACCTATTGTCTATTGTACATTTTGAGTACTTCTCATACAATGAGGCACTGTAGCAAATACCAAGGGAGTGGATTAGACGCAGGAAAGGGAAACAGCACACATTACATGGAAACTTAATGGATCAAAAAGAGAACAATGGAAGTAAAAAATAAATGTGGGGGGTGGTGGTGGGGGGGGGAAACTTTACAATCTCTTCCCTGCACGGGAGACCCGACTTTTTTCCCTGTCGGGTCTCCGTTGTCGTTTTGGGCCCAGCACAGCGGAGCGGCCTCCGACCGGGATGAGCTGCGGACTCACCATTGTGGGGCTGGCCGGCCTCGGAGCGTGGGGAGCGGTGGTGGCTCGCCGGTGCAGCCCGACTCCGGGCTCCGGAACTCCGCGTGGGGAGCGGTGGTGGCTCGCCGCTGCGGCCCGACTCCCGACTCCGGGTGGACTGTGATATCGGGAGCTCGCGGGTCCGGGTGAGAGACCGGTCTCCGGAGCTCCCGCAACACAGCTTCTCCGGCCCGTGTCGCGGGGTTGGAGCGACCCGGAGCGGGGCCGTACATCGCCCGGCGCGGCTTCGGTGTCCGCGGGACATTCCAGCGGGACATTCCAGCGCCCGCCGGGGGCTCCAACGCTGTGACTTTGACTTTGGGCCTAGAGCGGGGCCGTACATCACCCGGCCCGGGCCTGGGACTTGGCACCGCCCGCCTGCAGCTTCGACCTCAGGAGAGAAATGGTGCGGGGGAGAGAGAAGACTTTGCCTTCCATCACAGTGAGGAGGAGATCCACTGTGATGGATGTTTGTGTTAATTGAATTGTTTGTGTGTTTTTTTATGAATTGTTCTGGTTGTAGAAACGGAGTTTCGTTCGAGCCTCTCTGAGGTTCGAATGACAAGCAATAAAATCAAATCAAATCAAATCAAATCAAACAAATAGATAGACCGGTAATATAATTTGTGGTAAATAAATATAGAATAGAAATAATTAGTTTCAGAAGAAGTGGAAGTACAATTAAGCATATTTTAATTATATATATCTCAAATGCCAAGAGTGTTTAATTGTCAAATATACTGAAAATGGAACAATGAAATTCTTACTTGCAGCAGCTTAACAGATAGTATTCATAGATAAACATAGTATTCACAGATAACATAATTAACAACAAAAGTTCAATAAATTAAAAACAATATTAGTGCCCAAAAAGCCCAAAGTCCCTAGTGCAACCAAGATAGTTTGCAGTTCATAGTCTAGTTTGTGGTTCTGATGTCCAAGACCTGATGATTGTTCAGATCAAGCTGTACCTGAATCTGACTTCGATATCATCTTCCTGATGGCAGGAGTGAAATGAGAGCATGGCCAAGGTGGTGTGGACCCTTGATGTCACTGAACATGTTTTTGACTCAACACCTTCTATTGATCCCATTGATGGTGGGGAGGTCAGTACCAGTAGACCAGGCATGTCCACCACTTTCCATAATCTTCTTCATTTCTGAAGATTCGAATTGGAATCAGGCTGACATGCAACCAGACAATACGCTCTCTACTGTACACCAACAGAAGGTCAAGAGAGCATTGAATCTCTTCAGTCTTTTGAGTAAGTAGAGGCATTGATGAGCTTTCTTTATGATTTCATCAATGTGCTGGATCAAGGACAGATCTTCAGGGATATGCGTGCCCAGGACCTTGAAGTTGTCGACTCTTGTCACTGCCAACCCCTCGATGAAGATAGGTTTTTGGATCCACGGCCTTCCTCATCTAAAGTCAACATTCAGCTCCTTGGTCTTACTGACACTGGGAGCAAGGGTGTTGTTTTGGCACCGTTCAATCAGATGATCGATCTCCCTCCTATACTCTTCATTACCCATCAGTCGTCCAACAACGGTGGTGTCATCGGCAAATTTAAAGATGGAGTTGGAACTGAATCCAGCCCCACAGTCATGGGTATAGAGTGAGTGGAGGAAGGGGTCTGAGCACACAACCTTGAGCTGCCCCTATGTTGATGGTTATCGAGAGGGAAGTGTTGTTGCCAATTCTTACCGATTGTGGTCTGCTGATGAGGAAGTTGAGGATCCAGTTGCATAAGGGATGCACGGAGACACAGTTGCCTGAGCTTGGTAACAGGTCTGGAGGAGATGATGGTGCTGAACATATCTGTAACTTTTATAAGTGAGGAAAAGTAAAAGTAAATGATACAAGGAAAACGGATAGGATTTGGAACAGGGTAACAGAACCCACAAAAGGGACATTTCTGCCGAGATGCCTGTGTGTACAATTGACAGCAGAAATGTGTACAGTTTATAAATCACATTTATAGATTCCTTTCCATGAAGTCATCACACAACTCCATTTTATTGGCTCCAGTTCACCATATTTACCCCAAAACAATATACGGTAATAATATTATGAAGGTAGACTTAAAATGCTGAAGTAACTCAGCGGGTGAGGCAGCATCTCTGGAGAATAGGAATGAGTTACTAAGAAAAGTGTTGATATATTTCAGTCCTGCTAGAATGATCTGAGAAAGCAATATAAAGTATTTATTCTGTTACATGCTAAGAAGGCAAAGCATTGAAAGTAATCGTCACTTCAATCAGATGATCGATCTGCCTCCTATACTCTTCATTACCCATCAGTCATCCAACAACGGTGGTGTCATCGGCAAATTTGAAGATGGAGTTGGAACTGAATCCAGCCCCACAGTCATGGGTATAGAGTGAGTGGAGCAGGGGTCTGAACGCACAGCCTTGAGCTGCCCCTATGTTGATGGTTATCGAGAGGGAAGTTGAACAGATTCACAATTGTTGAACAGAAATATGCATCCAGCACTTCATTGGTCTTCTTGTGTTCCAACAATCTTTACAATCTTCCACTTATTCATTATTGGGTAGACCCTTCCAAATATTTATTTTATGTTTAATTGATTACTGATATTAACAATGGCCAAAATAAAGCTTGTCCTTTAATCCTGCGAGGCATTCACTTTTTGAACCATTAAAACCACTGCAAAGCAAGTCAACACCTTGAAAATCTAGGTCTTCATAAAGCAATAGCTAAGGCAGGTAAAGGTTTCCCACATCAGATCAGAGAGACAGCTGACACTTTATTTTCTTACCTCTAAAATCTCCCACTCTTTTCCGAAAGCTTTAAGCTAAGTTTTAAAAACATTTAGACAGGTTCATGGATAGGACGTGTTTAGAGGGATATGGACCAACCACAGGCAGGTGAGAGTAGTGTGGATGGGACATGTGGGTCAGTGTGGGCAAGTCAGGCTGAAGGGCCTGGTTCCACACTGTATGACTCTATGGCTCTATAAAGCTGGCATCATTCCACCCCAGGCCACTTGCCCCCTATCTGTTTCTCTGAAACACCCATTATATGCTACATGGGGCACCTACATCCTATTTATTTACCGTAACTATTTTGAAGCCTGGTCCCTTTCCTACAGTTCAGCTCCCTGTTTTGACCAACAGGATATCATGCACCAAATATGCCGGAATTCTGGTCAGAATAGCTATTTGTTTGGTCTCTTTAGTAACTGCTACAAACTTTGAACTTTATTCCCTATCTTCAAATTCTTGTCCTACAGATCTTCCTGCAGGCAGTATTACTGAGACCCATGTCATGCATGCCCAACACTCTGTATTTCTATGATCACATACTTCTTTGTTTAACCAAAATAACCCTTATTTGACCTGCTTCCCATTTTCCACTGATCAATCTCTTCTGCTTGAATTCCGACTGATGTGATTGACCCTTCCCTCATTCTGCAATTAAAATTACTTTGTGATAGACAAAGAGTACATTCATGTCAAGTCAAGTGGACAATCATGTGTACAATAAGTACGTGAGGTACAGATACAATAAAAATACTGCTTGCAGCAGGATTACTAGCGCCTCAGAGTCTAGACTCAGACCAGACACAAAAACATAAATTATACATTGATTATATAAGAAGGTGAAAAGGAAAACCACTTAGCACAAAAAACACAGTTAGATAATAAGTCCGTGATGATGCAAGAGGTGATTCAAGATTCAAGATTCAAGATAGTTTATTGTCATGTGTCCCAGATAGGACAATACAATTCTTGCTTTGCTTCAGCACAACAGAATATAGTAGGCATAAACACAGAACAGGTCAGTGTGTCCATATGTAATCTGTAGTATTCCATAGCTAAGGTAAGATTTAATCTTGTGAATATTGCCTTCCCCATCTCGTTATTTATGTGAATGGATCACTATATTTTTAGTAAGCAGATTTGATTACATAACCATCAGAGCTGTTTACAGGCATTCTGACTATAATATGGCCCAAATTCATATTGCTATAACTTCTACATCTGGCTAGGCATTTTATTGCAATTTTTCGAACAATGCATCATAATAATTCAACTAATGTGCTATAATGTGATTATAATGTCAAAGTTATGTGCCTAGTTTCAAATTCAGAGTTAGTTTCCGAGTATCATGTGTAGGAAGGAAATGCAGATGCAGGTTTACACCGAAGATAGACACAAAATACTGGAGTAACTCGGCGGGACAGGCAGCATCTCTGGAGAGAAGGAATGGGTGACGTTTCAGGTGGAGACCCTCCTTCAGACCTCTGAAGAGCCGAAACGTCACCCATTCCTTCAATCCAGAGATGCTGCCTGTTCCGCTGAGTTACTCCAGCATTTTGCGTCTCTCTTCTGAGTATCTATCATACCTGACGAACTGCATCAGCAAACCAAACCAAAAAGCTTTCTTCTCACAGCTATGCAATAGCTGTCTCTTGTGTCTTGTGGCTAAACACACCTCTGTATTGGTGTAATAAAATTTTGTTCTGCATTAAGATAACTTCAAAATATGACTCTGAATTAAATTGCCACTTCTAATTATACTTCACATCTGTGTAAATGTGTGATCTTCGCAGAAGTCATCTTTAGTGTCTTAAGAAGTAAATGAAGGGTCATTTTCTGAAAATAAAAATGAAAAACTGCAGATGCTGGAAATCTGAAACAAAAGCAAAAATGTGCTCGAAAGCCTTGCCAGGGGGCATCTGTGAAAAGAGAAATGGTTATCATTTTGAGCTAAAGACTTTTCATAAGAACTGGAAACAGTGAAACCAGATCGTTTTTAGTAACAGTGATCATATTCAATTAATTTGAGGGTCAGAAGAATTCTCACCCTGAAATCAAGATCAGACAAATAGTCTATTAATGGTTTGTGGTCACATTCTGTGAATTTGTGCTCATTTCCTCTTTGCCAATATTACTGCAGGAGAAAAATATGGCTTCTGTTCACTATCATATCATTGCTGATTGAGTTCCATCCAAAGTAATTACCGATCAACTAACATGTTGTTGTTAACATTATTGGTAAATATTCAGTAGTTCACAATAAAGTAATTCTACCAACACTTCCTGAAAGTGAAGTTATTAGTGAAGTGTTTATCCTATAATATGAAATTACGTGTTCATGTGATTGATTTCAATGTCAATCTAATGCTGTTATTGGTGTGCCTCGGTATAGAACAGGTTCAAAGGTGGGGCAATAGAACAAAGAAACCAGTGCAGCTTCTGGTCCTGAGTATGTTTCAGCTTCCATACCCGGGTAACGGCAGTCTATATTTCATTTCATTTGCATTCAAGTGATATATCATTGTGAAAGTCAATATGCTCGGTATAAAGTGATATGCACTCTTTGTGAGCCCTGCGATAAGGACAAGTCCACAACCTAAACAATTCTTCCTGAGCTAATTCTCTCTGGTTAGAGAAAATGAAATGTAGGCTAATGACTTCTTCTGCAATTTGTGCGGCATGGTGGCGCAGCGGTAGAGTTGCTGCCATAAGGCACCAAAGACCCGGGTTTGATCCTGCTGTCTGTATGAAGTTTGTACATTCTCCCTGTGACCATGTGGGTTTTCTCCGGATGCTCCGGTTTCCTCCCACATTTCAAATACGTGCAGGATTGTCGGTTAATTGGCTTCTGTAAATAGTCCCTAACGTGTAGGATAGAAATAGTGTACTGGTGATTGTGGTTGGTGCAAACTCAGTGGGCTGAAAGGCATGCTTGCATGCTGTATATCTAATCAATATAGGATGGCAAATTGAGATTTTGAAAGATCCACCAATTGTGGCTGATAATCTCCTATCGTGGTCATA
Source organism: Raja brachyura (assembly GCA_963514005.1). The sequence continues at coordinate 15,247,632 of OY740800.1, forward strand.
TGCTGATGCAGAAGGTACAATGCTTGTGACAAACAATGGATCACGGCTGGCCAGATAGTTGAGACCTTGTCCATAAAGAAGACAAGACCTGCCCAGAAATGGAATGGTGAAATCAAATTTGATAGTAGTAGTAGTAGTAGTAGGAGTAGTAGTATATACTGTGATTTAGTTTGAACTAAAAAGTTTGTAAAAGGAAAAAAACTAGTTTGTAAAAGAAAAAAAGTTAAAAACAAAGCAAAATAACAATAAAATGAAATGAACAATAAACCTATACACAACTCATTGAATAACTTCTCACAAACATCACAAATTTAATCTTACATGTTCGAAAAAGAGTAGGAGGAAGTATACACTTATTTGATAAAGAGAACCCAACAACTGAAACATATCGTCAAGCATGGGAAAATGAAATTGGATTACCTATAACGAAAGAAACTTGGGAAGAAAGCTTACAAAGAATACATTGGTGTTCTTTGAATGCCAGACATACATTGATACAATTTAAAGTTATATATAGATTACACTACTCGAAAACCAAATTAAAAAGTATTTTTCCTAACCTTTCCTCTATTTGTGATAAATGTAAGAATTTTGAAGCAAATTTAATACATAGTTTTGTAACATGTCCACGGTTGAATTTTTATTGGATTGAAATTTTTAAAGTTATTTCGGAAGTCCTTAAGGTTAAACTTGACCCAGACCCAAAATTAATAATATTTGGAATCCCGGAGCCAAATTTGGTACTCACAATTAATCAAAGAAATTTTTTTGATTATTGTTTAATAATTGGGAAAAAAATGATACTTAAATTTTGGAAGGGAACATTATCCCCAACAATTAAAATGTGGAAAGCAGAGATGTTGGAGACGTTGAATTTGGAAAGAATTAGATTTGTCCTTTTGGACAAGTATAATTCTTTTGAATTGATATGGTCTCCATATATACAGCATTTAGAGAAGTAGCTATTCTTGGAATCACGGCTTCGACGGGCACCCTATGGATCCGATGCGAATAACTTACCTATAATTGATAATATTGTGTATTTATTAGAGATATTTCTGAATGAAATAGTATCTCGTACAATGTCTTTAGTTTTTGTTTATATATATATATATATATATGTAATATTATTGTTTTTCAAATTATCTTTTTAATTTTTAATTGATATATGTGCGAAAAAAAATTTTTTTATTCCCTTTTATTTTTCCTTTTTTCTTTATTCTTTTATATATCTTTTTCTTTATTTCCATAAAAATAGAAGATATTATGTATTGATATGCTATTTGTAGTAATACTGAATTAAGGTGTTAGTTTATAAAGTAAGCTATATATTGTAAACTATTTACTTCAAATAAAAAAAAAATATTAAAAAAAAAAAAAAGAAGTATACACTTATTTATTTACTCCTTCTCCGCTACTCATCAATTAATTCACAAACGTTATCTCATCTACATATATACATCTACATATATATATATCTACATATATATATCTACATATAATCTACATATATCTACATACATACATACATAAGCCACATACATACATATATACACACATATGCACACACGCAAACATACATATATACAGTTTATAAACAATTATCCAAATTCTATGTACAACGCGAATATCACATTGTGTCAATAAACTAAAATGTAACCGTCATCACAGCCCTTCCTCATTCTTATACCTCTGGAAAATATTTTTTTTGCACTTCTTCTTAAACTGAGTTTGTGCTTTGCTTGAGTTCCACATCCAAATCATTCTACAATTTCACCCCACTGATTGAAATACACATACTCTTCATAGTTGTACGAACACAAAGTTTATTTCAATTAAACTTTCCTCTCAAACTATAACCACCCTCCCTGATAAAATCAGAAGCTTGGTTACACTCCAAACCTTGGGAATTTGGAAGAGGTTCTGTCAATTCGCCTTTAAAGCACTATTCATAAGTGTAAGGAAAGGGTTAAATGGTCACAAAATATGCATGACTCCCTGAAACCAGTCACAATGTTAGTTCTTGCTGCATTAGCCAAATATTTGAAATTAGAAGCACAGGAGAAGTGCTTGGGTCAAAGAGAATAAACAAGATACCGCTCAAAGTGGTCATACTCCAAAGTGATCATACTTCATGTCTTTAGACTTTTGACTGTAGAGATCCAGCACAGAAACAGCGGCCCACCGAGTCCATGCCGAGTCCAGTGATCAACCCGTACACATGCACAATCCTAGAAACATAGAATATAGGCGTAGAAGTAGGCCAGTCGGCCATTCGAGCCAGCACCGCCATTAAATATGATCATGGCTGATCCAAAATCAGTACCGCATTCCTGCTTTTTCCCCATATCCCTTGATTCCCTTAGCCCAAAGAGCTAAATCTAACTCTCTTGAAAACATCCAATGAATTGGTCTCCACTGCCATCTGCGGCAGAAAAGTTCACAGATTTACAACTCTCTGGGTGAAAAAGCTTTTTCTCATTTCAGTCCGAAATGGAAAAGCTTTTTCTCATTTCAGTCCTAAATGGCCTGCCCCTTATTCTTAAACTGTGACCCCTGGTTCTGGACTTCCCCAACATCAGGAATATTTTTCATCCATCTAGCCTGTCCCATCCCTTAAGAATGTTATATGTTTCTATAAGATCCCCTCTCATCCCCTCCACTGCAATCAGAGCATGTTGACTGGTTGCAGTAACGAGCATGCTGACTGGTTGCAGTAACGAGCATGCTGACTGGTTGCATCGTGGCTTGGTTCGGCAACCTGGGGGGTCCAGGAGCGGAAAAGGATGCAGAAAGTTGTAACCACTGCCCAGTCCATCATCGGCTCTGACCTCCCCACCATCAAAGGGATCTATCACAGTCTCTGCCTCAAAAAGGCAGCCAACATCACCAAGGACCCACACCATCCTGGCCACTCACTCATCTCTCCGCTAGAGATGAGGCAGAAGGTACAGGAGCCTGAACATCCAGTTTCAGGAACAGCTTCTTCCTCACAGCCATCAGGCTATTAAGCTCACCAACAAACAGACTATAACAGCCTATGCCCTTTATCCTCTTATTTATGTGTATATTGAACTGAACTGTTCTGTATTTTTGCTTAAAATATTCTGTTGTGCTGCAGCAAGCAAGAATTTCATTGTCCTATCTGGGACACATGACAACAAACTCTCTTGACTTGACTTGACTTGACTTGACAAAATTCCAGTGAATACAAGCCCAGTCGAATCATTCTTTCATCACATGTGAGTCCCGCCATCCTAGGAATTAACCAATGCTGCACTCCCCCAATAGCAAGAATGTCCTTCCTCAAATTAGGAGACCAACACTGTACACAATACTCCAGGTGTGGTCTCATCAGGGCCCTGAACAACTGCAATAGGACCTACTTGCTCCTATACTTAAATCGTCTCGCTATAAGGGCCAACATGCCATTTGCTATTTTCACTGCTTGCTGTACCTGCATGCTTACTTTCAGTGATTGATGTACAAGGACAGCCAGGTCTCGTTGCACCTTCCCTTTCCCTAATCTGACAGCATTCAGATAATAATCTGCTTTCTTGTTCTTGCCACCAGTGGATAACCTCACATTTATCCACATTATACTGCATCTGCCATGCATCTGCCCACTCATCCAACCTATCCAGGGCACCTTGCAGCCTCATAGCATCATCCTCGCAGCTCACACTGCCACCCAGCTTTGTGTCATCTGCATACTTTGGGATGTTACACTTACTTCCTTTGTCTAAATCGTTAATAGATACTGTTAATATCTCGGGTCCCAGCGCCGAGCCTTGAGGCACCCCATTAGTCATTGCGCACCTACAAACTGGAGACAATTTAAAATTTACAAAAGCTAATTGACCTACAAACCTGTACATCTTTGTAGGTGGAAGCCGGAGTACCCTGAGAAAACCCATGCTATCACAGGGAGAATGTACAAACTTCATACCGATAGCATCCATAGTCAGGATTGAACCCGGGTCTCTGGCGCTGTGAGACAGCAAGTCTTGCGCTGCACCACCGTGCCGGGCTACACGGTGTTCGGCCACGAGCCTGGGACAGAAGGATGATAACCAAATATAGAGGGGAGACAAGCTCACTGAAAATTGTGATTTTGCCTCTGGGCTGGGTCATGACCGGCACCAAGGAGACGACAACATACAGGACAAAAGACAGACACAAAAAACAGGACATGCAGCATCTCTGGAGAGAAGGAATTTCTCAGTCTGAAGAAGGGTCTCGACCCGAAACGTCACCCATTCCTCCTCTCCAGAGATGCTGCCAGTCCCACTGTTACTCCAGTATTTGTGTCCATCTTCTGTGTAAACCAGCAACTATAGTTCCTTCCTGCACAACAGACAAGACCACCTGCCTTCTTGGGCTCCAGATCTCCCAGGCATTGGTTAAGTATTTGTCTTGTTTGCATGAGTAATCTTGTGAGAGAGGGCGCTGCATAATAAAATAGCTATCTGTTTTCAGAGAGTCATTAGCATGTTGCAAACATTTAACCCTTTCCTTACAGTTATCTGAATCAAACCCTAGTCATCATTTGATGAGCTTTGTGTAGCAATACAACATGGAATTTAAGTAATTGATCTTATATGAACTATAGATAGACACAGAATGTTGGAGTAAATCAGCGGGTCAGTCAGCATCTCAGGAGAAAAGGATCGGTGACATTTTGGGTTGAGATCCTTTATTGAGACTGAGAGTCGGGGAGTGAGAAACTAGAGATATGAAATAGTACAGAACAAATTAGATCTGGCACTGATGACTAAACAGCCCACAATGGTACATAGTTGGCTGTGGAGGAGGTGATAACAAAGGGATGCGAACAGTGAAACTAGCAGGATGACTAGGGTGGGGGAGGGACGGAGAGAGAGGTAATTCATATGGCAAATTACTGTGATGTGGAATTCACTACCCTAAAGGGAGATGACTGCAGACTCAGTCGTAACGTTCAAAGGAGAATTGCAATCATGTGGCTTTACTCACGTATCATTTAAGAAGCATCTTGACAAGCTCTTCAATCACCAAAGCATTGAAGGCTCGTGACCTGGAGGGGAAAAGTAGGATTAGTAAAGATGGAAGCAGCAGTTGGTGTGTATGCAGTTAGCAATGATCCTGTTTCTGTACTGTACAACCTCTGTAATTCTATGTGCTAAGTTCAGGGATTTGGGACCAAATGGGGAGCACTTTCAAGAGTCAAGAGCGTTTTATTGTCATATGTCCCGAAACGGAACAATGAAATTCGTACTTACAGCTGCACAATAGAATATGTAAAAATACTAGGACACTGTGAACAATACAAACAAACAATAATAGTGCAAAAAGACAAAATCAATGTCCCCAAATCTATTCAGTAGTTCAGAACGTATTTGAGGTTCTAGTGTTTAACAACTTGATGGTTATAGGAAGAAACTGTTGTTAAATCTGTATGTGCAGTTTTCAGGCTTCTCTATCTTCCCCTATATGAAATAAACAAACAAATAGTCAATAATGGTGCTAAAACAATGTTTCGCTGAACACCTCCGCTCGGTCCGCATTAACCAACCCAACCTCCCGGTGGCTCAGCACTTCAACTCCCCCTCCCATTCCATATCCGACCTCTCGGTCCTGGGCCTCCTCCACGGCCAGAGTGAGCAACACCGCAAGTTGGAGGAACAGCACCTCATATTCCGCTTGGGGAGTCTGCATCCTCTGGGCTTAAACATTGAATTTTCTCAATTCTGTTAACCCTGGCTGCCTCCTCCCATTCCCACCTCTCCCTCAGCCCTCGGGCCCTGGCATTCCTTCTCTCTCTATCTCTCCCCCACCCAAGACGCACTAGCTTCTCATTTTCACACTACAAACAGCTTACAATGGCCTGTTTCCTTTATCATCGATACTTTTTTGCATATCTTTCATTCATTGTTCTTTATCTCTCCACATCACCGTCTATATCTCCCATTTCCCTGATCCCTGACCAGTCTGAAGAAGGGTCTCAAACCGAAATGTCGCCTATCTCCTTCGCTCCTTAGATGCTGCTGCACCCGTTGAGTTTCTCCAGCTTTTTGTCTAACCCTCCCTGAGTCTATAGTTTGGCTCGAAGGGCCGAATGGCCTACTCCTTCACCTATTGTCTATTGTCTATTGTCTATATAGTTCCAAGCTTATTTAGAGGATAGCAAGTCTAGCTAGTTCAGAGCAAGAGGCAGCTCAGGCTCGATGGACCAAATGTGCTCCTATACCGTTCTATAAATCCTGCAAGGTGATTTGTTGCAGAAAATAAATCTTTTGATGCATAAGATGGCACAAAAAGTATAAATTAATGAAGAATTGCATCAAATCACTCAAATAATATTATTGGATGCTTGCAGCATGTTTCCCATATGAAGGAATAATTAGAAATTAAACAATTTAAATTGGACTGTTTAAAAAACATACATTGAAGCTGAAAACACAGTAAATTGAGTGAGTTGTTAAAAAAAATTGTCAATTAAAAATAAGTTACATGCTCCTGGGAGTTCTTTGTGTGTTTCAGTAATACCGTTACAAATTGCTTATGTTACAGTTTATATTCTCAAAACCTACTTCTAATTCAACTGTTTTACATTTCACTGATTTTACATTTTCACTGACAGTGGATCAATCTACCGGAGCTCCCTAGCTGATATCAGTTCTCGAGCATCTTTCCCTCACTAACTGCAGCTGTTTGAGGATAAGCCTTACCATCAGAAGAGCTGGGAATTGGCTTGGAGTACAAACCTTGGCAAGTCTTGACCCCCATCTTCAGAATGAATAGGGAGAGGAGATTTTCAGTTAAACTGAATCCCCAACTCTTACGGTTTATTGGATTGCCTTCACCTCGTGTGTGAGGAATTCAGGTTGGCAAAATTATGTTGTAAGTGCTTGGAGACCACTGGTGATACATTGTTAATCATCTCTGCTTCACAAATTTTGTTTCTCCGCATCAATAGTGCAGACCTCCAGCTGTTGCTGTAACAACTTAACCACACTGTCACCATCCTCTTTCTGTCAAATGGAAGCGCTGCACGCTCTCTAACATTGACTTGAAGTTGCCGCTTATTCACTCATTCTGCGAGGCCCCTTTTTCCTCCTGTTCCTCCTGTATTTTGATATATTCTACTGCATTATTACCTGTGCTCTTCTACATTCTCATCATTTGGAAGTTTCTGCGCATTTTAAAGTCATGTTTCCAAGTTTCCAGTCCAAATCATGAGTTGATATGATGGTCAACAGAGATCTCCATCCATCCTAGATCTTTGCAAGATACCACTTTCTGCAAGTCCAAGACTTCTATCTTGTGTTTTTCAGTTTTTTGTTTTTTTTAATTCAACTGTTTATAATTCAACGATCCTTCCACTCAAACCTGGGGGAAATCTTTGTTATTTGGCATCTTTTAAGATATCAATCGAAACTCTGCTATGACACGGTGGTGCAGTTGTAGAGCTGCGATCTTGGCCACTGTCTTCATTCTTCAATCCTCGGCCACCGTCTGTGTGGGGGTTTTGTGATTCTTTCTGTGACCACCCCAGTTTCCCTTGGGTGCTCCAGCTTCTTCCACCTCCCAAAAAGAGTGCATTCATTGGTCAAATGGCCACTCCATATTGACCCTGTTGTACAGGTGGTGTGTTCGATAAATCACTGGATTCAGACAACAGAGTTTGTATAACAAGGGCATTTTATTACCTGATAGGGCACCTAGACCCACATATCCACTTACACACTCTCAGACCCCAAGTACACACCAAAGCGTGCCCCCGAGTGGTGACCTGTTGTCAAACACCCGGCACCATTTGAGACGCAGTTCCAGACCGGGGTTCCCTCCCACTCTGGACATGGTCCTTTATGGCATTCCCCTTCCATTCAGACCATGCCATACCCCCTCCCATGACCCAATCATTGGCTCATCCAACCGGGCAGTGCCACACTTAGCCAGTTAAATGCACCGACTCCACACTACTCTCAAGGGGCCAAAATTGCTTCCATCGATGTCAGAAGTAAACATATGGAAATAAACACTGCATATTCCATCACTTTCTGTCCCTCTTCAAATAATTCAGCTGCAGTAATCCCCTGTTGTTCAAATCATTGCTTGCTATTGTTTTATGTGTATATTTTGCGTCCAGGTATTTTCTTAAATATGGTCTTTTATCAGAGGTACTAATATTTTTCCACACAATAGTAATAATCTATCAAGTCAAAGCCACTGTTAATTCCAGTTTGTAATTGAAAATGAATGACAATCCAGACAGAGGATAAAACATATATTTTTGTCAAATAGTAATTGTGACTCTAGTATAACCATGACAACTTGCAACAGCAACTTGGTGAAGGGGTCTCCCTTTCCAAGATAACATACCAGTGCAGAATTTGGATGCAAACATTCAAAGTGAGAAGCTACTAAAGTATCCTGTGAATAAGGCGTGGTTTTAATGCCCAAGATTTTGCAATAAGTAGCAAAGAGGCTACAATCATTACTGGCAGCATGGTGGTGTAGCAGTAGTGCTACTGCATTAAAGAGCCAGAGACACAGGTTCGATCCTGACTGCGGGTGCGGTCTTTACGGAATTTGTACATTCTCCCCGTGACCTGTGTGGGTTTTCTCTGAGATATATGGTTTCAAGAAGGGTTTCGGCCCGAAACGTTGCCGATTTCCTTCGCTCCATAGATGCTGCTGCACCCGCTGAGTTTCTCCAGCATTTTTGTCTACCTGTGGTTTCAAAGGGACTGTCCCCATGCTGTATCCCTAAACTAAACTAAAACTAAATCTACAGAGCAGGCTCTGAAATAGTTTTCAATGTGATACACATTTCAACTCATCCATGCCGAACAAGGTGCCCCATCTCAGTTATTCCCATTTACCTGTGTTTGTCCCATATCCTCTGAACTTTTCCTATTCATGTCCCTGTCCAAATGTCTTTTAAATGCTGTTATTGCACCTGTTTCAAGTTGAGTCAAGTTAAGTTTATTAACATATGCACAAGTACAGTGAGATACAGGTACAATGAAAAATCCTGCAGCATCACGGACACATGTACTCAGACTAAGATACATTCTTATAATTCTATGATGAAGAAACACAGGGAAATCATCCCCAGTCTCCTGACTAATATTTATTCTCAATATGGGAGCACCTGTATGCTCAGCCCCTGCTTTACTCACTCTATACTCATGACTGTGTAGCCGGACATAGTGCAAACTCCATCATCAAGTTCGCCAACGACACCACTGTTGTTAGGAGAATCACAGATGGGGATGAGTCAGAGTACAGAAGTGAGATCGACCAAAAGAAGACAGTTCTGGAGTAACACAGCAGGTCAGGCTGCATCTCTGGACAACATGGATAGTTGACGTTTTGGGGCTGGGATCCTTCAGACTGATTGGGGTGGTGGGAATGGGGGAGAGAGGAAGGGGCAGGACAACGATTGGCAAGTGATCAATGTATACAGGTGAGGGGAGGGGGTGGTTTGAGAGATAGATGGAAGGACAAAGGCCAGAGGTGAAGAGACAAAAAGTGTGAGATAAGGTCGTCATCTATCCATGTTCTCCAGAGATGCTGTCCGGCTCGCTGAGTTATTCCAGCACTTTGTGTCTTTTTTTTGTAACCCAGCATCTGCAGTTCCTTGTGTCGCTAGACCGTAAATGTTGACTGTTTCTCTTTCTACCAATGTGGCCAGTACTGCTGAGAGTTTTCATTGTTTATTTTTTTGATTTCAGATTTCCAGCATGCGAAGTGTTTTGATTTTCATTGAGTGAAGACATTGATGATGGTTCCAACTGATATAATTGAAGTGAACAGAAATTGGCCCATTACTCCATGAAGAGGAGCTAAAACTACTGTAAACTTTGTGAAGAAAAGTGATTTGTGGAGCTATCTTCCAATTTCACAGTTGATTAAATTCTTTCAGCAGTAGTTCTCTTCAACAAAATAACATAGTATAATACAGTCATCTGGTGTTATTCTCACAGAGAAAAAGTATTGGAAAATATTGCATGTGGTTTTGCATAATGATCAGATTTTTCTTATTGATAAACATTGATATTTGCTGAGTTCACATCAGAAAGATTAGTAAAATATATTTCCATTATTAACAATTGGCACTCAATATCTTACATGGCAGAACCAACATCAAAACATTTTTTTTTTGTGGTATTTTTCTAATGTAATGGAAAGATTTGGAGGGATATGGGCCAAACGCAGGTAAAAGGAGTAGCTTAGATGGGATGTTTTGGTCAGCATGGATGATTTGGGCCTGATTTTCCATGCTGTCTGGCTCCGTGACCTTGTGCCTCTTCTGCCACAGAAACACAAGGTATGATTTATTGATTTATTCATATTTACTTTATACCACACATCCCTAATGCAACGCAGTCCTGAAAATTAAAATTGAAACAAATGGCTAAAAATAAATATAAATTTAATCAGTTAAAACTATTATGAAATACAAATCAAAATCTACCGAGCCAGACATAAATTTCGATGTGAATATTTGACGACAGCAAATTTAATAAACAGGGTTGCTTGGAGCTTACGTTTTATTAACTTGTTTTAAAGACAATGCAGCCGTTATCACTAATGTACAAAACACTTATCTCACTGCCCCTTATCTCATTAACGTTTATCCTCACCCTTTATATAACACTTATCCTCACCCCTAATCTCACTTGCTTCAAGATGCCATCACTTCCATCCTTTGCCCTTTGTCCATTGTAATAACCACAGTCCCTTCTCGTATTGTAACTTCAGGTTAACAAATATTTGACTCTTGATCTGATGAAGGGTTCAGGGCCTGAAATACTGCCTGACCTGCTCAATGTCTCCAGCATTTTACATTTCTATTTCACTCTTCTTAACTCTGCAAAATTGGCATCTGATATTGGACAAGGAATAAAGGGTGTCATTGTGGGAATCAAGAGATGCAGCAATAAAGAGTGAAAGAGACAAGATGGGATATTAGATAAATGACCTTACTAGATGGCCAGGCTCCAGTGAACTATTCCTGCCTCTATGTCTATTGATGTCCAGCTTCATTGCACTCATCACCACACATGCTTGAGTGCAACCTTAATTAACGCAACCAACCGATTACGGAAGTACTTTGTGTTATAATTGTAATTTAAATTTTCACAAAAGCTTTCATTTCAGTGGAGTTAACACCAGGCATTTGGTGGTGAAGCCAACGTCAAAGTCAAAGTCAATTTTATTCCGCACATGCACCCGAAGGTGCAGTGAAATGAATTTGCCAGCAGCGATGCACTTAAAAACAACACACAGTACACAATAAGATTTAACACAAACATCCACCGCAGCATTCTTCACTGTGGTGGAAGGCAACAAAGATCAGCCAGTCCTCCTCCCCCATTCATCCGTGGTTGGGGCCATAAACCCTCCGTAGTTGCCGCTATGGACGGCCCGATGTACAGGCCCTCTCGTCGGGATGATCAAAACTCCGATGTCAGGACGGTCAATCACACGGTCAAATGGGGGCAGCACAGTGGCACAGCGGTAGAGTTGCTGCCTTACAGCACCAGAGACCCAGACTCGACCCTGACTACAGGTGGTGTCTGTATGGAGTTTGCACGTTCTCCCTGTGACCGCGTGGGTTCCGCCAGGTGCTCCAGTTTCCTCCCACTTTCCAAAGACGGAGTTTGTAGGTTAATTGGCCTCTGTAAATTGTCCCTAGTGGTGTAGGATATAAATAGTGTATCGGTGATCGCAGGTGGTCTCGATGGGCCGAAGAGGCGGTTTCCATATTGTATCTTTAAACTAAACTAAACTAAATTTCATTGTTACAAATCTACCAACAAGTGGGATAATTTTTGGTTTAAAGCAGTAGCATAATGCAGGTAAAAGCAAATCAGAACATTGTTCTTCACCTATTTTTATTATTATTTTTTGTTAATGAGCTGGTAGATAATTGTTTATTCCATGTCTCTCAGTTAAAGTTTTTTTTTAATTAGTGGTGTGGAATGTAAAGAGTATCAAATCTATGTGAATTTTAGATACCACTACAAGATAAAATATTGGCTTGTCTACACTTGGCTTCCCCCTTTAACAACTAGGTTCTCACTGATCTTTGGGTTTCTGTCTCCAATTGTCACCATCTATCAGCCTAGTATGAGTTTATTTTCTTGCCTCCAGTATCCACAGTAAAGTAAAAAATAACATCCATGTAATTTCCTTCACTGAAATTACTGGTAATTTGGTACGAGTTGCTTATTAGTCGCTGGCACTTACGGTGATTGTCAGTTTGTTCAGTTCATGCAGCTGAAATTGAACACCCACCCTCTATTTATGCAGCTCCTAAATAATGTTGTCATTCGGAGTTTCACTTTTACATATTAATACATTCTGCAATAACTTTACAAGCTCCAATTTATTTCTGTTAGGAGTGGCAACATCAATCATAAGGAAACTGAGTGGGACAGTGTTCGAAAAGACATAAATTACTGTGTTCCCACTTCAAGCTAATGTTCCAATATTTTAAAGATCAGTGTCATGGCTCTTCAAGTAATTGAAAATTAAAGCTCAAGAAAGGTAGATTATAAATTTACGATGTAACTTCCTTCAATAACTAAAGCTGGAAAAGCTTTGAGTACTTAGAAAATGTCGTGCTAAAGCAATGAAGATTATTCCTTTCTCACTCCAGTCATCTCCATCTTACTGTGAGATTGTGAAATACTCTGCCTCTACTTCTTACAGGACCTGTACTCAGAACGTGCACCTAAGATAGCAATGACATGGCAACCTGACGGAAGAAGGAAAAGAGACCGACCAAAACCAAAACATTCCAGAAGGATTTGGAAGGCGGGGCCGCCAAACCTATCGAGGGTGGAAGACGCGCACATGACCGAACAGAATGGCAAAAGTTTGATGCCCAATGCACTCAACAGAGTGGGAGGAACTAAAGGGCCTGTCCCACCAGCATGTGACTGCATGCGGCGAGCGTGACCTAACGTGGTCGCTTGAGCCGTACGGCCTCGCGTGGCCGGTCGATCGCCGGAGCCATATGGAGTTGTGGGGGCTGGTCCCAACATTAGCACCCAGGAGGCACAGTGCGCTCTGCGTAGAATCAATCCACGCAAGGCTGCAGGCTCGGATGGAGTCCAGGGTAGGGTGCTAAAGGACTGTGCTGTACAGCTGGCAGAAGTATTTACGAGGATCTTTAACCTGTCTCTATCTCTGACAACGGTCCCCAAGTGCCTGAAGACAGCTACCATGGTGCCGGTGCCGAAAAAGTCTAAAGTCACCAACCTGAATGACTACCGCCCGGTTGCCCTAACTCCAACACCAATGAAGTGCTTTGAAAGGCTGGTCCTCTCCCACATCAAATCCAGCATCCCTGCATCATTGGACTCCCATTAATTTGCATACAGGGCAAATAGATCCACAGAGGATGCCATCTCTGTGGCTCTTCACACTGTCCTGACACACCTGGAAAGACAGGGCACTATGTGAGGATGCTCTTCATTGACTATAGCTCTGCCTTCAATACGGTCATCCCCACCAAGCTCACCACCAAACTCCACCAGCTGGGCCTCAGCTCACTGATATGCGATTGGATCCTGAATTTTCTGATGGAGCGACCGCAGGCAGTGAGACTGGAGCCGCACCTGTCCTCCACTATCACCCTGAGCACCGGCACACCACAGGGCTGTGTACTGAGCCTCATGCTCTACTCCCTCTTCACTCACAACTGTGTTCCTGCATTCGACACCAACACCATTGTCAAGTTTGCAGACGACACAATGGTGATCGGGCTGATCACCAACGGTGATGAAACAAACTACAGAGCGGAGGTGCAGAACCTGGCAGACTGGTGCTCACGGAACAACTTGTCCCTAAACACCTCCAAGACCAAGGAGCTGATTATCGACTTCAGGAGGTCACAGAATGGGGAATACGCCCCAATCTCCATCTACGGGGACAGTGTGGAGAGAGTGTCCCGCTTTAAGTATCTGGGCACTCACATCTCAGAAGACCTCACATGGTCCACCAACACCGCTGCGCTGGTCAAAAAAGCACAGCAACAACTGTTCTTCCTAAGAACATTGAAACGGACTGGTCTGCCCCAACAGCTGCTGACAACCTTCTACCGCTGCACCACAGAGAGCATACTAACGTATGGCATCTCTGTGTGGTATCTCAGCTGCACAGAGGCGGAGAGGGGAACTCTTCAGCGCGTCGTCCACATAATGTGGGTGAGATTTATGACGTGTTTTTGGGCGTGTTTGCAGCTTAACTGCTTGCGCAGAAGTTTAGTTTTTAGATTAGTTTTGACGGACGATGGAGAAGGTCAATCCTTCGACCATGTCATTGTTACGGAGACACGAGGAGCTTTCTAATATCTAAAGCAATAAGCTGGAGTTCGAAGAAGATTGCAGTAACGTCGGAAAAACCTTGGATGTATCTTACAGTTTTCGACTGACAATAAAGTAAATATACCTCAAAGACTGTGCTGGAGTTTTATCAATGAAGAAGCTCTGAAGGTATCTGAGGCAGCTTGCATGCGTATCGAAGATATTCCCCTTATCCATTCTCATCCAATTAGCGGCTAGGGTGCTAATTACCCGAAAGATCTGAAAAATCTGCCGCTACAAGTATATCTCCTCAGATGACTATGGATACAGGCATATCTCCAAATGACTCTTACATATTTCTATAGATGTACCATAGAAAGCATCCTCGTGGGATGAATCAACACAACTTTGTTTGGCAACTGCTTTGCCAAGACCACAAGAAATGACAGCATTGTGGAGGTAGCCCAGACCATCACGCAAACTATCCCCTCCCCCATTGATTTCATCTACACTTCACACTGCCTCGAGAAAGCAGCCAACATAGTCAAGGACCACTCACATCCCAATTATTTTCTTGTGTCGGAAGGAACTGCAGATGGTGGTTTACACCGAAGATAGACACAAAATGTTGGAGTAACTCAGCGGGACATGCTTCTCTCCAGAGATGCTGCCTGTCCCTCTGACGTACTCCAGCATTTTGTGTCTATATCCAATTATTTTATTTTTCCCTTTTCCTGTCAGGGAGTAGATGGATTCAGGATCAGTTTTTTCCCCCGCTGTTATCAGAGTATTGAACGAACCTCTTGTAAGCTAAAGATGTGGTCCCAATCTCCCACCTTGTTGCTGCCCATGCACTTTTTAAAATCTTTCTCTGTAGTTGTTACACTATATTCTGCACATGGTTTATTTTTCTCTTTGCACAATCTATTTAATTTGTGTATAGTTTGGTTATACTCATGTATGGTACGATATGACTGGATATCAGACAAAACAATGGTTTTCACTGTATGTCGGTGTACATGACAATATTAAACCAATACTGACTGCAAATGCAACAGAGGCTGTGTGGATCTGAACATGGACCAATTATGCATATTTAAACTTTACATGGTCAACACTAGGTTTTGATGAAAATCAATTGATCAGAAACATTAACAGAGTCTCTATCCACAGGTGTTGTTTGATTTTAGACTTTAAACTTAGAAATACAGCGTGGAAACAGGTCCTCCAGCCCACTGAGTTTGTGTCGACCAGCGATCACCCCGTACACTAATCTACACATACTTGGGACAATTTTTACAATTTACCAAATCTAATTACCCTACCAACCTGCACGTCTTTGGAGCTTGGGAGGAAATCGGAAAAAAACGGAGAAAAACCTAGTGGTCATGGAGAATGTACAAACTCCATAGAGACAGCACCCGTAGTTACAATCAAAGCCGGGTCTCTGGAGCTGTAAGGCAGCATCACTATCATTGTGCTGCCCTGATCTACCTAATAATTTGCACAATTTCTATTTTAAGGTAGATACAGTTTTCCCTAGATTGAGAGACAAATACCAGTGGTCAAAGTTTCATCTTAAGAGCTATTTAAAAGTTCTTTGATTAGGGAGTTGGAAATATTTGGTATTCTCTGCACTATAGAACAATGGACGTCTCACCACTGCCGTCGTTTCAGATCACCACCGCCAAGGCCCCACTGCGGCCGACGCCCCCACTTCACGTGTCCGTCTTGTCCATCGGCCACCGCATCGACCTCCCCACCAATCCTGCCGAGTCCTCTCTTGAGGCCTCCATGGTGCCGACCCGGGATTTGGTTGATCTCAAATCCACGAAGACAACTGGGATTAGAGCATTTCACATTTCATGAATCTCTTCAGAGCTCAACCACGACTTGCCTGGTCTGTACCACTATAGTGCCCTAAAGTTTGCTCCAAAGGTTCCTAATGAACACCGCAAGATTCCGGACCAAATCTGGCATTGCACAGTAAATAGCTTCATCAATTGAAAGGAATAAGAATACAATGGTACTTTAGAATTAAAAAATCCTGGTTAAATTATTTTAAATTTGTTAGTAGGATGAGGAGGCCTTGGGTAAAATACAGTTGCTTGGTCAGTCCAAGAAAGTGCTTGTGACTTGTCTTTTTGAAGTAGTCCAGTCAACATGCTGATCGCCCTCGAAATAGAGAAAGGATTTAGAAAAGTGTGACAAAGTTACAATGAAAGGATAGCAATATAATGTCATGACACGGCAGGGGGGTGGGGTGGTGGCTGAAAACGAAGGAGGGCCCTGGG
Source organism: Raja brachyura (assembly GCA_963514005.1). Next base: position 15,264,232 of record OY740800.1, read on the forward strand.
GAGGGGGGTATTGGGACATGGTGGGGAAGTGGGGGGGGTGAGGGGTGCCGAGAACGACGGGGGGACCCAGCGGGTGTGAGGGTAGGGGAGTCCTTGCAGACAGTAGATAGGACTGAAGATAGGACACAAAATGCTGGAGTAACTCAGCAGGACAGGCAACACCTCTGGAGAGGATGAATGGGTGACGTTCGGGTCGAGACCCTTCTTCAGACTGTTTGGTGAACTTTTGTACTTTGTCGACGCCAAAATGTGGTGACACGTGTACTGCCTCGGTCTGGTCTGCTCTATGATTTTACAAGTTTTTATGCAAAACACTAAGGTACATGTGTCAATAGAGTATCAAGGAATTTTTGAATATGCTCAATTTGCAGAGTATAATACTCCTTTGAAATGAGTATCATTCAATGCTCCTTTCAACTATACCCTCCAAATTCAAGAGAGAGTTTATTGTCATGTGTCCCAGATAGGACAATGAAATTCTTACTTTGCTTCAGCACAACAGAATATTGTAAGCAAAAAATACAGAACAGTTCAGTTCAATATACACATACATAAGCAGATAAAATGCAATAGGCTGTTACAGTTCAGAGTGTTAAAGAAGGAACTGCAGATGCTGGAGAATCGAGGGTTACACAAAAAGCTGGAGAAACTCAGCGGGTGCAGCAGCATCTAAGGAGCGAAGGATCTAAGGAGCGAATCTTTCCTTCGCTTCTTAGATGCTGCTGCACCCACTGAGTTTCTCCAGCTTTTTGTGTAACCCCCTGTTACAGTTCAGAGTCTGTTTTTGGCGAGTTTAATAGCCTGATGGCTGTGGGGAAGTAACTGTTCCTGAACCTGAATGTAACAGATTTCAGGCTGCTATATATTCTGCCCGCTGTTAGCGAAGAGATGAGTGCGTGACCAGGATGGTGTTGGTCCTTGATGATGTTGGCTGTCTCTTTGAGGCAGCGACTGTGATAGATCTCTTCGATGGTGGGGAGGTCAGAGCCGATGATGGACTGGGCAGTGGTCACAACTTTCTGCATCATTTTCCACTCCTGGATGCTCAAGTTGCCGAACCAAGCCACGATGCAACCAGTCAGCATGCTCTCTACTGTGCACCTGTAGAAGTTCAAGAGTGTCCTCTTTGACATACCGACTCTCCGTAGTCTTCTCAGGAAGTAGAGGCGCTGAAGTGCTTTCTTTATAATTGCATCAGTGTGCTGGGACCAGGAAAGATCTTCGGAAATGTGCACGCCCAGTAATTTGAAGTTCTTGACCCTTTCCACCATTGTCCCGTTGATATAAATGGGTTTGTGGGTCCCTGTCCTACCCCTTCCAAAGTCCACAATCAGTTCCTTGGTTTTGCTGGTGTTGAGAGCCAGGTTATTGTGCTGGCACCATTTGGTCAATCGGTCGATCTCACTTCTGTACTCAATTCACGGGTGAAAGAATCGGCAAAGGCTTCCAGACACTCAACATTAAGATGATAATCGACATTGCTGTTGCTTTTGCTTTATATGTGTAATTCCCAAGTTAAAAGTAAAGCTAGCAAGAAATGCAAATTGTACCATTAAGTAGGAAATGCGGCGTTAAAACAGCAGCTGAAGATAATCCTTGTCCAAATCTGTTCTCGCCCCTGCTGCTGAGCCAGTGATCCATATGATATTGTCCACTCATTTGTCGACCGGTTAATTGCAAAGGGCTGAGTTACTCCAGCCCTTTGCATCCATCTCAATAAAACCATCACCATTTGTGAAACCTTGTGCTGCACAAATTGTCTCTTTCATCTCCCATGTCACAGACAGCAAGCACTACGTTTCTGGACTGTAAAGAACGCTGGAGCAACCTGAGGTTGTTTAAGAAGTCAGACATGTTCCGCAGTGTCAATTTGCAAGCGATTAGCCCTAGTACCAGATAAGAATGCCCATGAGAACTGAGACAAAGGCTTTAAGTGTAAGTAACTCAGGTCCAGTAGATTAAATACAGAATTTAGGAGCAATTCCATTACACAGCATGGTTAGAACATAGAAATTAGTGACACAGCAAGTGGCTGAAAAAGATGGCATAGACATAAAGACTTAACACAAACAAGTCTAGAGAAGGGACAGAGGGAGATATGAACAAAATAAACAGAGTAGGAAGTTAATTGTAATGTGAATAAAAACTGTGTTTCCAAGCACTCTCAGATGGCCTATTCCCAGGGTGAATCAACATAAGCAAACCTTTCTGTCAAAGAATTAGAGCGCAAATTTCCAAACCAAAAATGAAGTCACACGATTATAAATAAACAATCCAGCAATCTTGTGTGGGAAGCGCTCAGCCATTTCTAGTTTGATACACTAATCATTAACCAGAATAATACCAACAACTTCTCTCACATTTGCTGTGAAATTTGAACCTTCGACTACTGAGTCCTGGATTGCAATGTAGTTTTGCAAGCGCTTCTAATTATTTGGCTGACAGTTACTCCCTTGAGGCTTCTGAACACGGCTCGAGGGATCTTCCCTCTGGGACATCTCAAACTGTAATGAAACACGATGTTAGTCACGATTGCCTGCAGACAAGGTGCATCTCCCTTCAGAGGTGCACCAGTAACTTACAATATTTGCACGTCGCATTAAGCCAGCCACCAATGCATAGAGTAGGTTAGCTATTCTGTTTATGAAGAGCAGAGTGTGCACTTGCATTGCTCTCTGCTCCACCAATCCATTCAGCTGAGGGGCTTATGTGAGAAAAACTTATGTTGCAGAGTCATAAGGCAATAAGAGGAAAGAGAAAGAGATTGATGAGATAGTCCCTGTTTAAGAAAGAACAGCAGATGCTGGAAAAATCGAAGGTAGACAAAAAATGTTGGAGAAACTCAGCGGGTGAGGCAGCATCTATGGAGAGAAGGAATAGGTGACTTTTCGGGTTGCGAACCTTCTTCAGACTGATGTCGGGGGTGGGGAGGGCGGGAAAAAGAAAAGAAGAGGCAAAGACAGTAGGCTTTGTGGGAGAGCAGGGAAGGGGGAGGGGGAAGAGGGAGAAAGCAAGGGCTATCTAAAATTAGAGAAGTCAATGTTCATACCGCTGGGGTGTAAAATACCTAAGCGAAATTTGAGGTGCTGTTCCTCCAATTTGTGCTGGGCCTCACTCTGGCAATGGAGGAGACAGATAGCCCTGTTGGCCACTGACCTGAATGGCCTCCTGTCTTGTAATATGTAAGTAATGCAAAGATCAAACCTGGTCGCTCTAAGTAGGAGATGCGCACATATCAACCAGCAGGCCAATGATAAAGAGAGCAGATTTACCATATTCCACATGTATGTGCATATCAATCAGGATGGACACAAAATGCTGGAGCAACTCAGCGGGTCAGGCAGCATCACTGGAAAAAGGAATTGATGAAGTTTTGGGTCGAGACCCTTCTTCAGACAGAGTCCAGTCCAGACTCACAGTCTGAAGAAGGGTCTCGACCCGAAATGTCACCTATTCCTTTTCTCCAGTGGTGCTGCCTGACCAGCTGAGTTACTCCAACATTTTGTGTCTATCTTCAATGTAAGCCAGCATCTGCAGTTCCTTCCTACACACTGTTTATCAATCAATTTGGTTTCTGATTTGCCAGTGGGGAAAAATGTTTGTTACCATAGATCAAACCCAGCAAGCAAGATAGAGGATACAGAAGGAATCAGATGTTGAATAAGGATACTGTAGTAAGATGCTATATGTGTTGTTCCAAATGCATACTAACCATACTAACCATATCTCATATATCTGCATCCTTTAGAAGGATGAAACTTGTTTCAATTCTTACCAGTATCTGAAACAGCACACTATGCTTCCAGCAGATTAAAATTAGAACCAACACATCTATCACTTCACATCCAACCAAATCATTTCAGCATAAATCAAAAATGTATACATCCCACATGTTCTACACCCTGGTGTTTCCTTATCTGATGAGTCAACAATGGACCAAAATAGTTTCTCTCACTTCATTTTAAAAGTCATCTTCCACATTCAAAGTATCAATTCACAACTTCTGATTCCTAATTTAGACTTTAGATTTCAGCACAGAAGCAGGCCCTTCGGCCCGCCGAGTCCGTGCCAACTGCTGATCCCGTACACAAGCACTATCCTACACACTCGGGACAATTTCCAATTTCACTGAAGCCAATACACCTGCAAACCTGTACGTCTTTGGAGTGTGGGTGGAAACCAAAGCACCCGGAAAAAACCCACGCGGTAACAGGCAGAACGAACAAACTCCAAAACGACAGCACCCGTAGTCAGGATCGAACCCGGGTCTCTGGTGCTGTAAAGCAGCAACTCTATGGCTGCGCCACTGTGCCACCATAATTCTGGAAGATCTCCGACTCACTCTTCCTTCTGAGAGATTCCATGACTCAATTGCAAAACAGTAAATATTAATGCTTCCTTAAAGCTTTTCACTGAAGTTGCTGCCCCATCGTCGTGTGGTCAAATTTAATTAGATTTCCAGTGTTGCTGCCTTTGAAATTAAAAGTAGGGCATGTTATAGCTGGTAACATTTGGTGAGTCTTTAAGATAAGGTCACTTTGTTGATCCTAATTCATGTCGAACAATTGCTCGAAGGAAGATGCGCCTGAAGAAAAAATAAATTGTTTTTATCATCTCCTTCAAATCTAAATGATGAAAGGTTACCGATCTGAAGACTGTTTCTCCTGCACAACTGCTGCCTGACCTGCTGTATATTTCCAGCACTTACCAAAGTGACCACTTATGAATTTACTTCATGAGCAAAAATTAAGTTTGATATTTCATAAGTTCATGAGCTCTCGGAGCAGAATTAAGTCATTTGGCACATCAAGTCCACTCCACCATTCAAATAATGGCTGATCTATCTTTCCCTCTCAACCCCATTCTCCTGCCTTCTCCCCATGATACCCTTATTGATCAAGAATCTATCAATCTCCACCTTACAAAATATCCATTGACAGCCTCCAAGCCATCTGTGACTGAATTCCACAGATTCACCACCCTCTGACTAAAGAAATCCCTCCTCATCCCCTTTGTTCGTTTATTCTAGGTATGTTCTTTTATTCTGAGGCTATTATCTCTGGTCCTAGGCTCTCCCACTAGTGGAAACATCCTCTCCACATTCACTCTATCCAGGCCTTTCACTATTCGGTAAGTTTCAATGAGGTCCCCCCTCATCCTTCTAAACTCCAGCAAGTACAGGCCCAGTGCCTTCAAATGATCATCATATGTTAACCCAATCATTCCTGGGATCATTCTCATAAACCTCCTCTGGACCTCTCCAATGCCAGCACATCCTTCCACTGATATGGGGCCCAAAACTGCTCACAATTCTCTAAAATGCTGTCGGACCAGTGCCTTATAAAGCCTCAGCATTACATTCCCGTTTTTATATTCTAGCCCTCTCGAAATAAATGCCAGCATTACATTCGCTGTATTTACATTAACAGCAGTGATTATTTCTGGAACTTAAACTCCAGGGGTAAAATATATCCTTGACTATTAATGCAGATCGATAATAATGATTCAGTTTCATGATATTCAAATTTAAATCATGGAAGTGGTCCACACATTATCATCCACTCAGAGCTGCCACCCAAGGTAAATTTTCCAATGTTTCAGCTTTTTACATAGAAAATAGATGCAGGAGGTGGCCAGTCGGCCCTTCGAGCTAGCACCGCTCGAGGCAATAGTAATAGTAATCTCACCATTTTACTCTGTATTTTATACTGGTTGTACTGATTTCTCTAACTTCAACTTACCCCTGAATTCCCTCTCTCTCCATCACTCCACCACCCAAGTCACACCAGCTTTTTGTTCTCACCTAGCAAACAGCTAACAATGGCCTGTTTCCTTTATCATCGTTACTTTTTTTCATATTTTTTATATATTTTTTCATTGATAATTCATTTATTCAATATCTCTCTACATCACCATTTCCTTTCCCGTGACTTTCAGTCTGAAGAGTCTCGACCCGGAACGTCACCCATTCCTTCTCTCCAGTGATGCTGCCTGTTAAGGCCAGCACTTTGTGTCTATCTTTGGTTGTATATACCATTCCTCTTCGAGCTTTACCCGCTCCATACAATCAATCCTTTGTGCTTTGACAGGTTGTCAAGGCACCTTGCAAACCCGTTGTTGAATATCTTTTGGCTGCAGCAATCTGTTAAAGATGAAGTTGAGACCCAGGACACTGAATTTCAGGCAGACCTGTTCAGCCTCTTGTGTTGTTGATTTCTCAGCGCAAGATCTTGCCCAGTCTCAGATCCTTTCAGAAAGCTGCGTTCAAAACTCAGTGAAAAAACACTCTTGAAACCACAATGGGGATTAGGAGAAGCTCACCATTTTATCTCCTTGTTATTTAGAGAAATCAGAGAGTAATTCTATAGTGAAATGTTGTTATTTCTTTTGTATGTATACATTAATCCCATCATATGCATCCACACAAGGAATCATCTGCTTGCATGTGTTCTGTTGAATGGGTGATCCACACAATAACCCTGCTCCCTCATTGACCAATGCATGAAACATAGAAACATAGAAACATAGAAATTAGGTGCGGGAGTAGGCCATTCGGCCCTTCGAGACAACACCACCATTCAATATGATCATGGCTGATGATCCTAAATCAGTACCCCATTTTGTGATGGCAATCTGTTTGATGATGTTGAGCTTGGCGGTGGTAAGGCGTTCAACATTGAGCTGCAGTAGCGCTGAACCTCGACAGTTGGCGGTATTTAACGGTGCCGCCTGGCCTGGGGAGGCATGGCTTTTAGCGGTCTGCAGACGAGGTAAAGGCATTGGTTTCGCTTTGCGGGCTTATGAGCCTGTAAGCTACTCGTGGAGGAGGCCGCGTAGAGGCTGTCTTTGTCTCCTCCAAACAGTGTGCTCCAATGTGCTCCAGACAGTGGAGCACATAGTCACCAGTTGCCCCAAACACCGGCCACCGAATGGTGAACAAAGTCTGATTGACCTGGGCGATGACACATTGGCCTGGCTCGCCTCAACGGAGCTGCAGGTCTAAAAGCCATACAACAGAGACAGTACCCCGTTCCTGCTTTCTACCCATATCCCTTGATTCCGAGAGCCCTAAGAGCTATATCTACTCCCTCTTGAAAACATCCAGTAAATATCATGAAGGAGAAACCATTTATTCCACATCCTTCGAATGCACTGTAAGAATAAACATAAACTTGTCAGGGTAATCCAGGCAGCACAAGAGTTAAGAGTATAAAGGGGTTTAGCACAACCTGGGCTGGGTTTGCGGTTGGGCTTGTAAACTCTGGAATTTGGAAGGATGAGAGGGGATCTTATTGAAACATATAAGATTATTAAGGGATTGGACACACTAGAGGCAGGAAATATGTTCCCGATGTTGGGGGAAGTCCAGAACCAGGGGCCACAGTTTAAGAATAAGGGGTAACCCATTTTGAATGGAGATGAGAAAAAACTTTTTCACACAGAGGGTTGTGAATCTGTGGAATTCTTTGCATCAGAAGGCAGTGGAGGCCAATTATTTGGATGCTTTCAAGAGAGAGTTAGATAGAGCTCTTAAAGATAGCAGAGTCAGGGGATATGGGGAGAAGGCAGGAATGAGGTACTGATTGTGAATGATCAGCCATGATCACAGTGAATAGCGGTGCTTGCTCGAAGGGCCGAATTGGCCTACTCCTGCACCTATTGTCTATTGTCTATTGTCTAAATTAATGATTATCTCTTAAATTATAAATTGCCTTACCATTGACTGTAATTGTGGAGCATAGGGTAAGGGTGGAAAGGGATAGATAGCCAATGATATATAAATCGGATAGGTAATGAATATTGTAAATGAAGGACTGTAGGCATTAGTGTTTACAAAAAACTATCACAAAGAATGCATTTTGCATGATATGAACGATATAAATTTGTCCAAAGCTAAATGAAACTGATTTTCAATTTTTGATTTGACTTTTTGCAAGTGCAAGACAGCAAATGATTACATGTATCCATCTCATTACAAACACATTGTAATTGTAAGCTGAGGAGAACAGTTTAAAACAAGCCATTAATGGAATTATTTCTTATCCTTTAGATACAGATACTAAATAAGTTTTATAAGTTATTGGAATCTCAGCACTTTTATTATTTTTTTAGTTTTGCTAGATTTCATTTAAATGCAGGTTTTCTGCACTGATCTTATTCCTCCTCCATTAGACTTAATAATTAGAATAATGTCTGAAAGGGTTTTTTTTCACAGCTAGCTTCTCAGTTTCAAGGTATCTGATTGAATACAGAACCGAGAAAGCATGTACAGAGGCTAGTATGGTTTAGTCTAGTTTATGTGTAGGAAGGAACTACAGTTGCTGGTTTAAACCAAAAGACACAAAATGCTGGAGTAACTCAGCAGGACATGGCAGCATTTCTGGAGAGAAGGAATGAGTGACGTTTCAGTTCAAGACCATGTTTGAAGAAGGATCTGGACCGAAACGTTATCCATTTCTTCTCTCCAGAGATGCTGCCTGTCCCGCTGAGTTACTCCAGCTTTTTATGTCTATCTTTAGTTTGGTTTATTATTGTAACTTATGAACTTATAAGCATCTTTTGAAGATTAGAGCAAGCTACGACACCTGTATGACGTACTCCTGCCCCCATTTCATGTTCTTGTCTTTCACAGTATTTATTTGAAAATGCTACATTACTATATTCTAAGTGACTTCTCCAGTGCCAGCATAAAGGAAATACCTCGAAAAGAAGATAAGTGCCTGCAACTAAAAGATCAAATCTGTCTTAAGGTATGTGTTGACATTCCCCAAACTACACATCTGAAAGACAATGGAAAATTGGGAGAACTCAAACATGATAACAAATGTAAAATTGGTGAATCGCATACACTATAAAGCAATGGCTTTAAAATTCAAAAGACATGAAATATTATATTTACGTGAGTCGCTACTAACCTTAGAACTGCAATTACGCTTTAAAACATGCTATGATTGATGTCAACAATCACAGAAGATTTACAGCTTACTGCACTAAAGTGGCATTTACATTTCTCCGTACCACCCACCTTTATGCTCTGTCTAGGTGAAGCAATTTAATCACGATGAGTGAAAAACCAAAACAACTGCAGTCAATGGAAATGGAAAACATGAAATAAAAATGTTGAAAGTAGTCTGCATGTGCCCTGCAATTATGAGTAGCTTTGTGCCATGAGTCTTTGTTAACCTAGCTGAACTCCCCTGCATTCTTTACATGAGCTTGTTTACAGATACTGGAGATGAAGCATTCATAGTGCCAGTTGGACTGAAATTCACATCGAAAATACTTGTGATCTTCCCCACTGATTTACTCAGTTTCCTAAGCAACCTCTCACAGTAAATTACATTGCAATATTCAGCATTATTTAACTCATCTTCCATAAGTAAGCACCATCCAGCAAAATAACCTCCCAATCGGTAACAAATGTGCATTCATTTAAACAATTCTAAGACAGCTCTTTTGTACTTCAGTTGGTGTCCTGATCAACATCTTCAGATATAAAACCAATTTTGTTTATTCATGCCTAGAATTGAAGTTATGCATTATGTATAAGGAGAGAGAATGATGGAGGTAGAAGCTAGGTAAAGACGAGGTAGTAAAGGACCTGTCCCACTTGGGCGACATTTCTGGCAACAGCCTGAAAAGAGGTTGTGGCGGCGCAATCGGGGCATGACGCAGCATTATGCAGGGTGACAAATATAGTGACGCGTGGTGTCTCCCTGTCGCCCCTGGATTTTGGAATGTTCAATATCTTTAGGCGACATTTGGGTGTCTTATCATGTTGTGCGCCCTGCCACACGCTGGGGTGATTCCTCAGTAAGTGTCTACTTGGAAGTTTCTGGAAACCCGATTATGAAACTTAAATTTTTACAACTTTGAATGTTGTTTCACATAGTTGAACATCTCTACTTGGGGAAAAATATGTTTGGCGCAATCTTTTAGAGAATTTAATTTATTCTTTCCTCTTATTTTTCCAGGTTGCCCATTGCATTCAGTCATATCCGTCACATTTTTATGATGAACAACACTGTCAAATGTAACTGATTTAAGAATATAATATCACATTTTTGTCGCTGTCTTTAACATTATAGAGTGTCTTCCTCAAATAAACCACCAAATATATATATATATATATATATATATATATATATAGATACAGTGGCTTGCAAAAGTTTGCATACCCCTTGAACGTTTCCACATTTTGTCACGTTACAACCACAAACGTAAATGTATTTTATTGGGATTTTATGTGATAAACCAACATAAAGTGGTGCATAATTGTGAAGTGGAAGGAAAATGATACATGGTTTCCAAATTTTATTACAAATAAAAAACTCAAAAGCGTGGCATGCAAAAGTATCCAGCCCCCCTGAGTTAATACTTTGTAGAACCACCTTTCGCTGCAATTACAGCTGCAAGTCTTTTGGGGCATGTCTCTACCAGCTTTGCACATCTAGAAACTGACATTTTTGCCCATTCTTCTTTGCAAAATAGCTCAAGCTCAGTCAGATTGGATGGAGAGCATCTGTGAACGGCAATTTTCAAATCTTGCCAGAGATTCTCAATTAGATTTAGGTCTGGACTTTGACTGGGTCATTCTAACACATGAATATGCTTTGCTCTAAACCATTCCATTGTAGCTCTGGCTGTATGTTTAGGGCCGTTGTCCTGCTGGAAGGTGAACCTCCGCCCCAGTCTCAAGTCTTTTGCAGACTCTAACAGGTTTTCTTCCAAGATTGCCCTGTATTTGGCTCCATCCATCTTCCCATCAACTCTGACCAGCTTCCCTGTCCCTGCTGAAGAAACGCATCATCACAGCATGATGCTGCCATCACCATGTTTCACAGTGGGGACGGTGTGTTCAGGGTGATGTGCAGTGTTAGTTTTCCACCACACATAGCATTTTGCATTTAGGTCAAAAACTTCCATTTCGGTCTCATCAGACCAGAGCACCTTCCTTCACATGTTTGCTGTGCCCCCCACATGGCTTGTGGCAAACTGCAAACTGGACCTCTTATGGCTTTGTTTCAACAATGGCTTTCTTCTTTCCACTCTTCCATTAAGGGCCGGTTTATGGAGTGCACGACTAATAGTTGTCCTGTGGACAGATTCGCCCACCTGAGCTGTGGATCTCTGCAGCTCCTCCAGAGTTACCATGGGCCTCTGTATAAGGACCTGGGATAAGTAGCATGATACCATTCATTGTCATCGGATCACTAACTTTGGTACGTGTGTCAAAGGGATTTGATTCTTCTTGATCTCAATGGTTCTAATGAATTTAGATTACTTGAATATACTTTTGAGTAAAGTGTTTTTTTGTTAAATCCTTTTGAACTGTATCCAAATATCTCTGGTCTTCAGAAGCTAAAAACATTTCCACAACCTGCTACAAGGTTCTCAGGTGGGTCCAGGGCAAAGCCTCAGAATCTGCTTCCTGAGGAAGAGTCACTTTTATTGGCTACTCCAATAAATCGGACAACTGTACGAAGTTTCTATGTCCTCCCTGTGGTGGCGTGGGTTTTCCCCGGATGCTCCAGTTTCCTCCCACACTCCAAAGACCTACAGGTCTGTAGGTTAATTGGCTTCTGTAAATTATCTCTAGTTTGCAGGATAGAAATAATGTACAGGGATTGCAGGTCGGTGCGGACTTGGTGGGCTGAACAGCCTGTTTCCATGCTGTAACCCTGAACTAAAGTAAACTAATACAGCAAGAGGCGGAGTGTCTGCCTTTGACTTGTCGCCTTTCATTAACCTCAAGTAATCATACAGTGTGTGCTAGTGCTAATGAAGCAGCCCGCGCTGGTGTAACGGGGTTCGATGGTCGGCGTGGACACTGTGGGCCGAAGGGCCTGTTTCTGCATTGTATCTCTAAACTAAAAATAAACTAAACCACCACAATCAGGCCCTTGTGTTTCACAAGTTCACAAGTTATAGGAGTAGAATTAGGCCATTCGGCCCATCGAGTCTACTCCGCCATCAGGAGGCTGATCTCTGCCTCCTAATCCCATTTTCCTTGTTTCACCCCATAACCCTTGACACACATTCTAATAAAGAATTTGTCTATTTCTGCTTTTAAAATATCTGCTGATTTGGCCTCCACAGCCCTCTGTGGCAAAGAGTTTCACAGACTAACTAGCCTCTGACTAAAGAAGTTCCTCCTCATCTCCTTTCTAAAAGAGTACCCTTGGACCCACAAGGCTGCAAAGAAGGAGGTGATTCTGAGGGAATTGCATCAGCCAGGAGAGAAAGCAGGGGGCCAGACCCAGCACAACCCAGCACTGCAATGCATTAGTCGCTTCACTAGTTGTGTGGACAGACTAATGTGACTGGTGCATATATCGCCATGGAAACGGTACTGCAGTGATGATTTCCATTGCCTTCCAGCAATTACAGTGGGTGGAAAAGACAGAATTAAATGGGAAACATTAGAATATAGTCTTCCTCACATCCCGAGGGACTATCTCCAATCTCACAAAATGTGCGGTGTATATATTTATATTGTTTTACTTATGTATTAAAGCAACTAATTAATTGGGATTTTTTCACTTTGACAGAACATAAATGTTTTCAATAATCTAGTTAAACTATTATGCACCATGTATAATTTTTGAACCAAATTTATCACAATCGGTAGTATCAAATATCTGCCTTATTACTTCCTTAATATCTGCACTTTAAAAGCACAATAATCCTCAAGTTTAGTATAAAACTGAACCATCTACTTCGAGCTTTAGAAAGAACGTATAGCTCCTAGAAGGTACAGAAAATATATATTAGAATGGCTCCAGGGTGAGGTACTTTGGTTATAAAAATAAACCGTTGAAACTGAAATTGTTCTCCTTGGAGAAAAGAAAGTTAAGGGAAGATTTGATTGAAGTGCGCAAGATCATGATTGATTTAGATGGAGTGAGTAGAGAGAAGCTGCTGCCAATAGTGGCTGTTTAAAGGACCAGAGTATCTCATTTAAAGTTCTAGCCAAAGAAAACAGTAGGAAAAACGTGGAGAGGGAAGAAACTGCTAATACTGGAATCGTGAACAAATCACGAAGTGCTGGAGGAACTCAACGGGCCAGGCAGCATCTATTGAGGGCCAGGGGAAGGGGGTGGGGGGGATGGGGGGGGTTGAATGGACAGACAATGTTTCAGGTTTGGACCCTTCTTCTTTGCAAAAATGTGATTATAATCTGGAACACACTGGCTGTAATAAGGATGGAGGAAGCATGGAACAGGGTTTTCAGCGGATGTTTACAGAGGGATAAGGGAAAATAGCTTGCAGGGTCGTAGGCAAATTGGACTGATGGGTGGCTCAGTGAGCACGGATACAATTGATCAAATGTCTGCCTTCTTTGATATAACAATTCTAAACTTTAATCCTATGAACCTCGACTCAAAGTATCCACAATAATCATAATGCCTGCCATATAATGACAGACTGTTTCATGATATACAAATGTGTACTACGCACTTTTAGAACAAAACATTTCATTATGAACATTGCATAAAGGTTTATTATGTAACATTCAAACCATTTTAAAATGTACTTTACGAATATTGTTGCTTTAAAGTAATTTGGCTTTGACCCAGTATTAATTTTGTGAATCTTTCGATGTCCCAAATCATCAGCGAAAACAGGTTGATGTCCTTCAATAAATAAATTAGGCAGTGATTGTTTTGGAAAGACATCAACCAGAAATTAGTTGGCGGCAATGGGAACAGCCATTGGATCTGTTTGGATTGTGTAGCATCCCATGGCTATGGCAATATTTCCCTTCAGGATCCACAGGTTCAATTGCTTTCCCACTTTTTGCCCGTAGCCAGTGCCAATCCACCCTACTCTGTCTTACCTTGAGAGGGGTTGAGAGAGAAAGATAGATCTGCCATGTTTGAATGGCGGAGTAGACTTGATGGGTCAAATGGCCTAATTCTGTTCCCATCACTTATGAACTTATGAACCTGAAGGTAACGCTTGTCGTGCACATAATATTGCACAGAGCAAGCCTGCTAATGTCAGAAGACAGGTTCGCTCTCAGAAGTCAAGGCCCTCATCAGTCACACAGCATCATATCACCCAAACTAAAGTCTACCCTCCCCACTCCCCCCAGTAGCAAAGAATGGTGAAGCTCAAATAATCACACAGTACATGCCTTTTCCAGAGACAAAATAATTCAAACTCAGCTAAAGAGCAGAGTGCAAGTCAAATAGAAATTATTCTAACAGTTGTTGATAGCTTATTAATCAGCATTATTTACATTACATAGTTGGTGATGCTGCCCAAGAGGAAGTTTGACCCTCCTGGGGCTGATCATCCCCAATCAGTACCCCGTCCCTGCCTTCTCCCCATATCCCTTGACTCTGCTATCTTTAAGAGCCCTATCTAGCACTCACTTGAAAGTATCCATCGAACCAGCCTCCACCACCCTCTGAGGCAGAGAATTCCACACTCGCAACTCTCTGTGAGAAAAAGTGCTTCCTCGTCTCCGTTCTAAATGGCTTACCCCTTATTCTTAAACTGTGGGCCCTGGTTCTGAGCTCCCACAACATCACCTCTCCTCAGCAAAATTCAGCTGAACTCCAAAAGCTGTTCTTTAAAATAAAAGCATTATGCTAATTTTGTCAAAAAATGTAAAAAGGTTTGAAATATATGAAAGGGTTTAAATGTTAATGCCTACATGGTCAATATGTTATGAAATTCTAAAGTTATATATGTGTGTGTGTGTGTGTGTGTGTGTGTGTGTGTGTGTGTGTGTGTGTGTGTGTGTGTGTGTGTGTGTGTGTGTGTGTGTGTGTGTGTGTGTGTGTATCTATATAATTAAAACTCAAATCTTGACCACTTCCTGTTTGCAATGCATATTGATTTTAGAAAAAACGCTACCACTGTGATTTTTGGCCATCTTACTCAGTCCCCCTCCGCTGCGCAGGACAAGAGGATTTTTCCCATCGATGAAAAATAAAAGACTTATTAATGTGTAAAAAATGTTGAGATTCTCTCTCCTGTCAATCATGCCATGAAGGCCACGCCCCTTCTGGTGGGAGGGGGGAGGGACTATAAATCCCAGAAGTGTGGACGTGCTTCAGTCGCTGCAAGATGGGGGAGTGAGAGGTCACAGCTCTCTGTCTGAGCTGTGAATCAACTGAACACTAAACTGTGAGTGTGGTTTTATTGACCTGTGAATGTCCTAAATGTGGTTTGAAAATGAAAATGTGGTTGGTTTGAAAAAGCAAATGGTGGCGGTTGGATTGAAAAAGCAAAGCTAATGGTGGTGGTTGGTTTGAAAAGGCAAATAAAATGGTGGTGGTTGGTTTGAAAAGGCAAAGCAAATGGTGATGGTTGGTTTGAAAAGGCAAGGCAAATGGTGGTGGTTGGTTTGAAAAGGCAAGGCAAATGGTGGTGGTTGGTTTGAAATGGCAAGGCAAATGGTGGTGATTGGTTTGAAAAGGCAAGGCAAATGGTGGTGATTGGTTTGAAAAGGCAAGGCAAATGGTGGTGGTTGGTTTGAAAAGGCAAAGCAAATGGTGGTGGTTGGTTTGGAAAGGCCAATGTGGTGGCTGGTTTGAAAAGCCAAATGTGGTGGCTTTGAAAAAGCAAATGATTAAAAGTCTAAACTTGACCACTTCCTGTTTGCACTGTATATTGATTTTAGAAAAAAACGCTACCACTTACGGCTATAGAAACATAGAAACATAGAAACATAGAAAAATAGGTGCAGGAGTAGGCTATTCGGCCCTTCGAGCGTGCACCGCCATTCAATGTGATCATGGCTGATCATCCAACTCAGTATCCCGTACCTGCCTTCTCTCCATACCCGCTGATCCCTTTAGCCACAAGTGCCACATCTAACGCCCTCTTAAATATAGCCAATGAACTGGCCTCAACTACCTTCTGTGGGAGAGAATTCCAGAGACTCACCACTCTCTGTGTAAAGAATGTTTTCCTCATCTCGGTCCTAAAGGAATTCCCCCTTATCCTTAGACTGTGACCCCTTGTTCTGGACTCCCCCAACATCGGGAACAATCTTCCAGCATCTAGCTTGTCCAACCCCTTAAGAATTTTGTAAGTTTCTATAAGATCCCCCCTCAATCTTCTAAATTCCAGCGAGTACAAGCCGAGTCTATCCAATCTTTCCTCATATGAAAGTCCTGCCATCCCAGGAATCAGTCTGGTGAATCTTCTCTGTACCCCCTCTAGGGCAAGGATGTCTTTCCTCAGATTTGGAGACCAAAATAATGCTATGATGTTAGCCATCTTACTCAGAGTCCCCCTCCGCTCATCTGGTGTAGAGGATTTTTCCCATCGATTAAAAATAAAAGAGTTATTAGTTTTTTTTAATTTTGAGATTCTCTCTCTTGTCGATCACGTCATGAAGGCCACGCACCCTTCCGGTGGTAGGGGTTGGGACTATAAAACTGGGATGTGTGGGCGTGTCTCTGTCTCTGTCTCAGTCTCTGCAAGATGGGGATGGGAGAGGTCACAACTCTCTATCTGAGCTGTGAATCAACTAAATACACTGAATGTCTACTGAACTGTGAGTGTGGTTTGTTGTGGTGTTTTGTGTGGTTTTACAGTGGTTTTACCCTGCTTGAAATGGTATGAAACTGCATTTGAATTTGGTGGCCTTGCGCCAAGCTGAAAATGGTATGAAACTGCACTTGAATTTGGAGGCCTTGCACCCTGCTTGAAGTGGTATGAGACTGCACGTGAATTTGGTGGCCTTGCGCCAAGCTGGAAATGATATGAAACTGCACTTGAATTTGGAGGCCTTGCACCCTGCTTGAAGTGGTATGAGACTGCACGTGAATTTGGTGACCTTGCACCCTGCTTGAAGTGGTATGAGACTGCACGTGAATTTGGTTGCCTTGCACCCTGCTTGAAGTGGTATGAAACTGCACTTGAATTCGGTCGCCTTGCACCCTGCTTGAAATGGAATTTCAAGGAATAGCCGTGAGTCATCTACCCACAATGTCCATACTAGCCCTCTGGAAACCAGACCCTTTGGCCCACAATGCCCATACTAGTGCTCCATAAAGCCGCCCACCCCACTGGCCACCAATATTGGAATTGGTGGAGAGGTGTAATATTGCGTTGGGGGACCAGCCCTCCATGTGAAGATGGGATCCAATGGGTCCCACTTAGTCTAGTATATATATATATATTTATGCACACACACACATATACTTATATATATTGCTTTTATATGTGTGTGTGTGTGTGTGTGTGTGTGTGTCTGCGTGTGTGAATGTGTCTGTGTGGGTAGGTGTGTTTGTATGTGTATATGTGTATATATTAGGGTCAGTTACATAATTTATATTGACATAAATGTAAAAAAATGACTAGAAAGTCTGAGATAGCAAATGTATTAGAAGCAGGTACAGAATAAAACCATCCAATTTAGATGAAAATGTTGAAGCAATTCTGCCACTTAAGTATTCAGAATGAAATATTAATAGCTGGCTAAAAAAATCATTTGCAGAAAGGATCTGGTTCAAACTGGTTCTTTTGCCTGATTAAAATATGCAATAATCATATGCGGTTCTTGTGGATATTACACCAAGAGAAATTCTAAGCGTGTTTTAGGTGTCTGTGTAAACTATAAGTGTGTAATCAATCCTGACAAAATGTAAATTATGCTAATCATCCTTTCAACCCACCAAGTTCAGGTTAACACAGGAGATATGGAAGAGGTATTTTGCTGTCACCTATAATTCCTAGGAAATTTTTAACTCAAGAAATTCAGAATAAATTGGAGGAATGTACTTGTTTTTAGAAGCATTATTGTTTTTAGTAACCAACTGGTTACCATAGATACAATAGTTGCAGACTCCAAAATAAGACAACCAATTTTTCATTTCAAACTTAATAATCCCTTGGTAATATATTCTCTGCTTTTTTATAAATAAATCATTTTTTCCCTTTAAAATATTTCTTACTTCCAGTTCAGAATAAAGGATCTGCTTAACTACTTTAATGTATGTTGATCAGTGCTAAGAGTTACCAAACTATTCAAAATTTCTGCATGTGTAGGAAAGAACTGCAGATGCTGCTTTAAATCAAAGATAGACACAAAATGCTGGTGTAACTCAGTGGGACATGCAGCATCTCTGGGGAGAAGGCTTCTAATTAGATATATGTTGTCTGAAGAAGGGTCTCGACCCGAAACATCACCCATTCCTTCTCTCCAGAGATGCTGCCTGTCCTGCTGAGTTACACCAGCATTTTATGTCTATCTTTGATTTAAACCAGCATCTGCAGCTCTTTCCTACACATGCTGAGTTAATCCAGCATTTTGTGTCTATCAAAATGTCAGCATGGTTGATTTGGGCTGAAGGGCCTGTTCCAGTGCTGTATGGCTCTATGACACCATACGTTTGAAATACAATAATCAGGCATGTATTTAAATTCTGTAACTTTAAAAGTTTTTGCTACTGCTGCTATATAATTTACTATAATCAGTTTATTTTTGCTTTTTCTTATTACTGTTGAGATGGACAAATTCCTGTGAAATCATTACTCAGCTCGACAGGCAGCATCTCTGGAGAGAAGGAAAGGATGAAGTTTCGGGTCGAGACCATCCCTCCAATTTGTTCCACCAATTTATTTTGAAGTTCATCCCATTCATCATGTTTAATGCTGTAACAGCATCAGTGTATTAAACTCTACCCCTAAATTCATTTAATTGACTTCTGTCAGTGAGGAGCTTGGCATCTCCCATATAAAACACAGAAAGATAGCATCAGATACATGTATCTGGGTGGTGGAGCTGTACGATGGCAGCCTCTCCAACAGTCTGTCTTGTCCTTTTCTTCATTTGTTGTTTTTAGTCCGTTTTTAAATGTATGTTTTAGTTTATCTTTAGTTTTGTATTATGTGGGGGCTGGCGGGGTTTTAAAAAATTCTCTTTCCTCGACTGTTATGCAACTTTTTCCGTACCATATCTCTGTCCGCACTGCAGCCTAACATCATGGAGCTGGCAATCCCTTTGTCAGGGATCGAGCGGGAGCCCCAACCGCGGGAGCCTGCGAACAACATTGTGGAGCTCACGGTCCCTTGGTTGAGGATCGACTTTGGGAGCTCCAACTGCAGGAGCTTTGACCGCCCTGATCGCGGGAGCTTCAATCACCCCAATGCTGGAGCTTCAATCACAGGCTGCGGGAGCTTCGATCATCCCGACTGCGGATGGTTCGACTGCCCCGACAGCGGGAGAAAAGGAGGGAAGAAGATAAATACATTATTGCCTTCCATCACAGTGCAATGTGGTGGATGTTTATGTTAATTTTTATGTAGTTGTGTGCCTTGTTGCTTTTTTAGTATGACTGTATGGCAAATCAAATTCTTTACATATTTTTACGTACTTGTCGAATAAATTAATTACAATTACAAAAAACAAATACAACTAATCAGAAAGACCAATGGAATGCTAGACTTCATTGCAGAGAGGATGGCGTAAAAGCTAGGGAGGTCTTGCCACAAGGTGTATTGGACTTTTGTGAGAGCAATTCTGGTGTTCCAGGTACAATGTTAGCCTCCTTGTTTAATATCGGATAAGCTTTGAATTGAAGGCAAGTCCGAGAAGGTTCACCAGGTTGATTCCTGGGATGGAGAGGTTGTTTTATCAAGAAAGGTTGAGCAGATTGGGCATAGAGCAATAGGAGTTCAGAACAAAATGAACGCAGAGCTTACTTACATATACAAGGATCCGATGGGACTGACAGCGATGCTGAGAATCTTCATAGAAGGAGAACAGAATTATGCATTGCCTATTTAAGATGGAGATAAGGAGGAATTTATTCTCTCTCAAATTTGTGAATCTACGGAATTCTCTACCACTGGATGGTGGAGGTTTCAGAAAGTCTATTTTTTGGTGTGTGGGCTGTTAAGGTTTAAATGAGACAGGGATATGGACTTGAGGTCAAGATCAGATCAACCCAACGTTTATATTATGGCAGGGAAATCCTGCGGAGCTAGTTGGTCTGTGCCTGCTTCTAATCCTGATGTATAACTTCCAGGGCAGTTTAGGGTTTGGAATGACTGTATTGTGGCAGTCAAAGTCCTATTGTCACTTTGAACATACATCTGGAGTCTAAAGAGACCCTTCACATACAGCTGAGATAAACACGGCCCTGGTGTTGGCCTTAAAAGATGACCAGGTATCCTTAATAGATGCTCACCATTTAGCAGGCACACTGGTGGACCTGTTATGGCAGGGTGGCTGGGGAGGGCTGATAGAATGATATATTCTCAATTCCTTTAATGCTCATCTAATCTGAAAGAGACTGTAGAGAACCAGTTATTTATTTATTTAGTTATTGCATTCTGGGCATCAGAGCAAGGCACTCATTTATTATCTATCCCTAATGCCCCATGAGAACATGGCGGTGAGAGACCACTTTGGCAAGTTGCAGTCCTGCTCTCTCGTGCCATTTGGTCAAATGCTACCTTGAAGTTAAGAGTAGTCACCCTCACCCCAGTTCTAGAAATTAAGCAGTTTGGTCCAACGTTTCGATGAGGTGTGCAGCAACGTTATCCTAGTGTTTACTGAACATCCGTCAGCAGATTATCGATCAGTAAGTTCAACGTGATGGCGCTTGATGACACATTCTATGTGTTTGGCAGTATTGAACCAGTCCAACTTGAAAACAAATCTCCGCATGGTATGCTTATCATTACTTCATTGTTTTGTACATAGTGTTCCAACTTGTGTAAGGAGAATATAGCATTATTCTGGCTTTTGCATGAAATTAAGTTGTTAAATGGACACCTTTACTTCCATCTATGCATTCTTGTGAATTTTCCTGGAGGATGCAGTCTCTATTCATTTGAATGATGTGTTATTTTAAAGGCATCATTAATTCACCTTCTTCTAAAACAAAGATGTCACGATGTGTTTCCTTCAAAGATTAATTTGCCCCAAGAGTAAATGCAACCTTCACTGCCCACTTGACCCTTGAAGTGCAACTATTAAAAGAAGAATAAATTGATTTTTGGAAACCAACAAAGGTGGCTAAATTTTTTGTTCTCGGTAAATTGCTTGGAGTTTCGGACTTCCAATCAATTATACTCCCACAGATCAACTTTCAAAGCTATCGATCCTCGCATTTCTCCAAAAACAATTACTCTAATCAGGATAAAGTTTTTTCTTCTAAAGTTTTACCTTTGCACATAGTTGAATAAGCGATGATCTAAGTGAGGTCTTTAACGTGGTTAAATGGAATAAGATAAATAGTGAAAACGGAACTGGGAGTGGATGGTGGAGTTGTAATATTGGGAACAAATCTGTTTTTAAGAGTTATCGTTGCTTTCCCCATGGGACCCAGAAAGTGCTCATTCTAGATGCACTTTGTCAATATTCATAATAGATTCATAGAACAGTACAGCACAGGCACATCAGCCTACAATGTCCGTGCCAAACATGGTGCCAAGTTAAGTTAATCTCCTCCTTAGCCATGTGATCCATATGCCTCCAATCCATGCAAATCCATGTGCCTATCTAAAAGCCTCTTAAATGCTGCTCTCATATCTACCTTGAGCACCACCTCTGGCAGCACGTTCCAGGCACCCACCATTCATTACATTAGAAAAATTACCCCGCACATCTCCTTTACATTTTGCCCCTCTCCTCCTCAAGCTGTGCCCTCTACTCCTTGACATTTCCACCTTGGGAAAACAAACCTTCTGGCTGATACTCTACCTATGCCTCTCATAAGTTCTATCAGGTCTCCCCTAAGCCCTTGACATTCCAGCAAAATGCTTCAACCTCCGACATTCCAAAGGTCCATCCTTGGAACTTATCCGCTGTCACTGCATCATTCATTTTGTTTTGTTTCATTCATTGTCACGTGTACCGAGGTACAGTGAAAAGCTTTTGTTGCATGCTAACTAGTCAGCAGAAACACAGGATACAATCAGTATACAGATATATGGTAAAATGAATAATGTTTAGGGCAAGATAAGGTCCAGTAAAGTCCGATTAGAGATAGTCCGAGGGTCTCCAATGAGCTACTGTAGATAGTAGCTCAGGACTGTTCTCTAGTTGTTGGTAGGATGGTTCAGTTGCCTGATAACAGCTGGGAAGAAACATATTCTTATTTTTATTATAGTGTGAAGAATTAGTGAGCTCACTGCAGCCTTGGCTTGACTGAAGTAACATGGCACTTATCTGCTTTCAATTTTGTCCTCACAGAAATGGACTCTTGTGCCTTGGTGCCTTTCCTTTGTGTGTCTTATTAACCTGCATTATTATTTATAGTGAGTTTATGTCTCAATGCTGCCAACGTTTCTGAAGCAGGAATCAGAATTTATATAATTATCAATTGTTAATTATAAAAATGTGTTGATACTTCAAGAATCTTTCTTTAAAAAGTTGTGTGTCGGCATCTGGAGTATTGTGTCCAATTCCAGACTCCTGGAAGGATATGAAGGCTTTCGAGGGGGTGCAGCTGAGATTTACTACATTTATTTCAGGGTAAGGAACTTTAGCAATGTGCACAGAAGATCGGGCAACCAACATGGACGTGCCGGACCGGTCTGGCTTCACAAGCATCGACGCAATGATCATGAAGGCCATGTGATCTGGATGGATGAATCCCACACTCCTTGTGAACCTTTGCATGGAGTTCTGTCACAGGGTCAAAGGAACTCAGGGAAACGCCCTAAGAATAGGTATGTTGCAAAACTTACCTTTAGCGGCGCTGCACTTCTGCCGCTCCCCGTGTGCACGACTTTAGCGCCTTTCAGAGGGGGGCGGGCTTAAAGTGCCATTTTTCCACAGACCTGGATAATCGATGAATGTCGGGCGATTTCGTTGCGGAAGAAAAATCGCTCCGACATTTCGTCAATGTAGGTATTTTTAAATTACTCTAAATTATTTGTTAACTAGAGTAATTTAAAAATCACCTTCAAAAGCCGTGAGCACTGACAACCGGAAGGATTTTCCGTAGGGGAGAAAAAAAGATAAATAGTTTATTTTTATATTAAAAGTTGGTTTTTCGGCAGGCTTTAATAATATTTTTATGTTGCGAAATGGGTTCCCAAAAAATGTATGAACAAACAGTATTTTTCCCCCCCGACTTCACCGCTAACCGCAACGTTCGAATCCACCGCATTCCACTAAAACCCACTCGCTAGTTGATTTAAATGGCCATTAATTTACTGGCATAAAACACTAAATTCCTTCCATTTGGCCCAGAAATTCATGAAAATGAGATTTAAAAATTATGTTATATTGTGGATTATTGTGTGAATGTTATTTGGACACTTAGGCAATTTTAAAAAAGTTTATCTTTTCTTAAGAAATTGATAGATGTTTAGATCTACTCATTGAATTTTGTAATTAGCTACAATTAGATAACTAACTAATTATGTGCTTTAATTTCAAGTAATCTAAGTAAGATTGTTTAATATTTGTTTCAGAATGCTTCAATCTATAATAACTGAAAATTTCATTGAGTTCTCTTAATTTTTAAGAATGTTATGGGCTTTTAACTTTTCCAGATCACAGCTTTTGAGTTAAGTCAATTGAAAGGCAATGGGAAGCAAGATGCTCATTTCCGAGTATGAAAATGGCCATAACTTTCTTAATACTGAAGATATGAAAGTAAATTAGGTGTCAAATTAAACTTCTTTTTATGCTTTATCTGATGGGATAAATTGCAGACTTGATTTTTAAAATCTCAAAATTTTGTAACATTGCTACTAAGAAGCAGTTCAAAGATGGTATCAAGGACCACCTCCAGCATGCAGGCCTAGCCCCAAAAGAACTGGAAACCCGTGCCAGTGACAGGACTGGCTGGCGTACAACCAGTGGGAAGGCGGTCAGCAGCTTCGAAGATAATCTCCGAAGCCGACTGGTTAGTGTCAGAGACAGGAGGAAGGCTGCACGTCTAAATCCCCCCCACAGGATGTGCCCCCACTCCCCCCGCATTTGTGGCTCGCGCATCGGACTCCTGAACCACTCTCCGTCCCACAAGACTTGAGGCAACACAACCATGCTATCATCGCCCACCACCACAGAAGACACTTGACCTGAAACATTCACCTTTTCTCTCTCCCCATGGACGCTGTTTGTCCTGCTGAGCACATGCAGCATTTTCCACTTTGTTTATCAGAGGGGATCCGGTAACATAACTGTGGATTGTTTCTGCACTGCAGAATCCTACGAATAAATGCCATAAATAGTCAGTTCCAAACAGATAAAGGAGCCATACTTTAGCATTTGATCAACAGATAAAGCAGATAATACAAGCAGAAAAATACAGGATCTGCAATACTGAAGTAAAGAACAAAATCACTGCAAATACTTGGGAGGCCAGTCTGTGTAGACAAATAATCAGGAAAAAATATGTTAATTTATTCCGTTGCTCTTTATGAGACCTTGCTGTGTGGAAATTAGTATGTACATTTCTCTCATTGCAACAGTCATAAGGAATAGGTGTAGAACTAGGCCTTTGAGCCCATCAAGTCTACTCCGTCATTTAATCATGGCTGATCTATCTCTCCCTCCTAACCCCATTCTCCTGCCTTCTCCCCATAACCTCTGACACCTGTGCTAATCAAGAATCTATCTATGTCTGCCTTAAAAATATCCACTAACTTGGCCTCTACATCCTTCTGTGGCAAAGAATTCCACAGATTCACCACCCTCAGACTAAATACATTTCTCCTCATCTCCTTCCCAAAAGAACTTCCTTTAATTCTGAGGCTATGACTTCTAGTCCTAGCCTCTCCCACTAGTGGAAACATCCTCTCCATAACCACTCTCTCCAGGTCTTTCACTATTCTGTATGATTCAATGAGATCCCCCCTCATTCTTCCAAACTCCAGCGAGTACAGGCCCAGTGCCGACAAATGCTCATCATGGGTTAACCTACTCATTCCTGGGATCATTCTTGTAAACCTCCTCCAGACCCTCTCCAGTGACCATACTTTTACATTATTTCACTGACTGTAAAGAACGGGACAGTTGCCATGGTTGCAGATTGTGGTGTTGGTGTAGGAGGCCCTACAACAGCCGGGCGAGTGAGTTGATTGAGTGTGATCTGAGGCAGCTACACAGAGCAGCAGTGGAAGGAGCTGATGGCATCGTACTGGGTCAGGCTAACCCATGCCTCGCCAGGTTACCAGCCCTAAAAGAGAGAACACAAGAGCGGCACAGTGGCGCCGCGGTAGGGTTGCTGCCTTGCAGCACCAGGGACCCAGGTTTCATCCTGACTACGGGTGCTGTCTGTCCAGAGTTTGTATATACTCCCTGAAACCACTTGGTTTTCCCCGGAAGCTCCGGATTCCCCACGAAGAGTTTGCAGGTTAATTTGACTTCGGTAAAAATTGAAAATTGTCCCTAGTATGTAGGGTAGTGCTTGTATATGGGAATCACTGGTTGGCATGGACTCGGTAGCCAAAGGGCCTGTTTCCGTGTTGTATCTCAAAACTAAAGTAAAGTAAACTAAAGAGATTGCATATTTCCTATGGCCAAGATTAGACTTGTCTGAAGAAGGTTAGTCTGAAGAAGGGTCTCGACCCAAAACGTCGCCTAGCTCCTTATATGCTGCTGCACCCGCTGAGTTTCTCCAGCTTTTTGTGTAACCCTTAGACTTTTCTAAGATTTGTAAGTTGCAAGATGGTGGCAGAACATGGCAACTCTCTACATGCTGTTCCAGAACAGGATCTATTATACTCATGTATAGTATGATTTGACTGGATAGCATGCAGATCTCCCTCTCCTGCTCAGTCTGAAGAAGGGTCTCTACCAGAAACGCCACCCATTCCTTCTGTCCACTCACTGAGTTACTCCAGCATTTTGTGTCAAACATTTCTATGGATATCTGTACACATGACAGCAATAAACTAAACCAAACTAATAACCAATATCTCAAAGCCAAGGAATAAATAAGTCACTTTTTCTTCCATATCCAGCATAAGTAAAGCCAATTTTTCTTTCCCAGTAGTCAGAAGAAGATGCATATTTTTACATAGTGGACATTTGGGAAAAACAGGTGATTTAAGAACTTAAATCCCAAATTAAATTCTTCTAAATTGTAGATATGTTTTGTTTCTAGATATATCTTTTAACTATAATTGTTGAAACGTAAATACTTTTTGAACCAAGAAAATATTTTTTTTAATTTGAATTTCATGGGTAATTATAATTCTGGTTGCAATTGAAGAGTTCGAAATGCTCTAAAATGTAATTTTCTTTACAGATTGGAAGAAGCCATAAGAAGAAATACATGAAAACCCTGCTTAAGTTTTCTTTAAACAGTGCACTCAGATTATGTCAATCCAGTACCGATTTGAACTGATTTCAATTTTCATCTACTTTCTCAATGTGAGGATTAACTGAATGGCCTTTGGGTTTTAGAGCTCGGAAAAAAAACTGGTACAAATGGCAGAACATATCAAATTTGTGTTACAGATAAATTGCATGCATTGCATTGCATTGGAGAGCAAATGTTACTCTCGAGAAATATTTTTAAAATTGAAACTTACAAATCAATCTGAGTGTTATTTTGAGAACAAGCATCTGCATTACTGGCGGCAATTAAAGCAAAACAATGTGTTTTCTCTTTCTGCTTGTAGACGTTGAAAGCTTTTTGAAGTTCTTTGCTCCACAGTGTGAGGCAAGTGTTAACAGAAATGAATTCCAAATGGCTGACAAGCTAGGTCAAAATATTTCAATGTGTAAGAAGGAACTGGAGATGCCGGTTTAAACCAAAGATAGACATAAAAATCTGGAGTAACAGCGGACAGGCAGTATCTATGGAGAAAAGGAATGGGTGATGTTTCAGCCAAGACCATTCTTCAGACGTCAAAAATATGTCAATTCTTTATCTTCATGAAGTCTACATTCTGAATTATCTTAAAGAATTTATACTCATAGAGGCATAGAGTGATACAGCGTGGAAACAGGCCATTTGGCACAATTTGCCCACATCAATCAACATGCCCCATCTACACTAGTCCCACTGCCTACATTTGGCCCATACCCCTTTAAACCTATCTTAACCATGTACCTGTCTAAATGCTGCTTAAACATTGTGATAGTCCCTGCCTCAATTACCTCCTCTGGCAGCTCATTCAATACACCCATCACCCTTTGTGTAAAAAAGTTACCACTCAGGTTCCTATTAAATCTTTTCCCCCTCACCTTAGACCTATGTCTTCTGGTTCTCAATTCCCCTACTCCAGACAAAATACTCTGTGTTTAAGAAGGAACTGCAGATGCTGGAAAATCGAAGGTAGACGAAAGTGCTGGAGAAACTCAGCGGGTGCAGCAGCATCTATGGAACGAAGGAAATAGGCAAAGGTTCGGGTCGAAACCTTTCTTCAGACTAAAATACTCAAATACCCGATCGTGTGTTTACCTGATCTAAGTAATAAAAAGTACAAACGTCAGCTATGATTTTCATATCTTCAATCATGGCAATTTAGCTTTGTAGCCTTAAAGATGCATAGATCTATAATCGCTACAGAATAATAGAATCGGCTTCATATAAAGCAGCATAAGCAGTGTTAGAAAGTCTAATATTCAGCACAATGTACCCAAACACCCAAAATAGATATGCAACCAAAAAAATCAATAGCTGAAAACAATGGTGTATTTTTGATACAGTCATCAGGGAGTGAACATTACTGGCCAAGCCAACATTTACTGTCAAATCTAACCCAGTTAAACATGGGAGGTTTCCTTCCCAGAAGCCTATTAGCAACTCAGCTAGAATTGTGCAACTTTCAGTCCCATGGATGCTGTCACTGAGGTTAACATCATATTTATTTAATTACTTCAATTCAAACTCTCGTCTCCAGATCAACGCTATGGAATTCAGGCGCTAGACCAGCAGCTTAATCGTTGAACTATTTTACCCATAAAAAGTGCTTTGATAAAGTTCGACTCTTTCCACAGAGTACTTTCATGGACTGAGGAAGATGGACACACAGTGTCAGAGTTCAATGCTTGATTAACATTGTAGCTGTAATAATCTAATACTATTAAGGAATGTGGAGAATGGTATGGTCTTCAAAAACAGGAGCAGATAAGTACCAAGGTGAAGGCCTACTTTAACAAAAAGGTTCATCCACACCTAAGCCAGTGAAGCAACTACTAGAATCTGCACTGATATCCCAATTCCTTATAGTTCAAGTCTCAATTTCCTTGTGTGGTGGAAGCTCTGTATACAAACTCTGTGATCAACTCTGTTACTAGACCATCAGGCTTAATCCCATTAGCCAGAGATGCTCGGCGCTAAACCCAAGCACCCACAATGACGGTATCTCCACAAATGATGACCCCACTTTGATGTGATCTTCCTGTTGAGGAGTGACATGTTAAGAGCTCCCACTGTCAATGAACAGAACAGCACAGGAATGGCCCCATCAGCCCACAACGTTTGTTCTGAACATGATGCCTAGCTGAGAAGACCTCATCATCCCTAGCTGATCCATATCCCTCCATTCCCTGCACTTCCATGTGCCTGTCTAAAAGCCTCTTAAATGCCATTATTGTATCTGCCTCTGCCACTATTCCCTGGCCATGCTTTCCAGGCCCCCACCACCCACAAACATGCCACACACATCTCATTAAACTTTCCCCCTGTCAGACATTTCCCTCCTGGGAGAAAGCTTCTGACTCGCCACCTTATCTATGCCTCTCATAATTTTATGTACTTTCCTCCATCTCTGATGTTCCAGAGAAAACAATCTGTCTATCCAGCCTCTCCCTGTAGATGAAATCCTCTAATTCCAGCAGCATTCTGGTAAACCATCTTTTTATGCACCCCTCCCCCCCCCCCCCCCCCCACCCACCCATGGTTTCCACATCTTTTCTATAATGGGGCGACCAGAACTGCACATGATATTCCAAATGTGGCCTAACCAAAGTCCTACAGAGCTGTTTCATGATTTATTGACCCTTGTATTCAATGCCCCCAATATTGAAGACAGGCATAACACATGCCTTCTTTACCACCCCACCTTTAGTGACCTATGAACTTGGATTCCAAGATCCCTCTGCATATCAATGCAGTAAGGGTCTTGGTCATTAACTGTAAACTCTCATTACATTCAACCTCCCAAAGTGCAAAACATCTCACACTTGCTCAGGTTAAGCTCCATCTGCCATTTCTCCGCCTATAACAGCAGTTGATATATATCCCACTGTATCTTCTGCCAGCCTTCCTCACTGTCTACAAATCCTCAAATTTTAGTATTGTCAGCAAACCTACTCACCAACCCATCTATACATGTGTGTGCATATATATATATGTGTGTGTGTGTGTCTCTGTGTGTGTGTGTGTGTGTGTGTGTGTGTGTGTGTGTGTGTGTGTGTGTGTGTGTGTGTGTGTGTGTGTGTGTGTGTGTGTGTGTGTAAATAGACACACATACATATATATACACATATCACAATCAGCTGAGATCCCTGTGGAATTCCATTGGCTACAGACCTCCAACCAGAATATTTACCCACCACCACAACACTCTGCCTTCTATGAATGAGTCGGTTCTCAACCCATACGACCAAATCATCGTGAATCCCATACAGTACATCTTAATCTTCTGGATCAGTCTACCTGAAATCTATGCATACAATATCATGGAAGATAGTGCCATAAAGCTCCCACGAGATGTGACTGGTTTCAGCACATTATTGTGGAAAAGGACAAGGAGATTTCTATGCATCCATTTTGTTGCAATTTAGCGCATTGCAATAAAAATCTCTTCATGCATTCTTACAAGAAACCAGCTTGGGCGGCTTGAGCAGAAACATATTCTGATATGCAGAAGACAACGGCTTTAGAATCGTGCAGCACAGAGAGAGACCATTTGGTGAAAATCATTTTCTTTGATATCCTGGGGTAATGAACTGGTGTTGATTTCCAGATACAGATGAGGGCTTCATTTCAATCCGGTCCACCGACAGGATCGCACTTCATGGTTATACTACCGCATGAGAGCGTTTCACAATATGGAGAGATCTTCACCCCACAAGTAAGGTCCAATGAAGTGTGAGGAGAACATGCTACGTGAAGGGACACCAAGGCTAATGCAATACCTCAGTGCCTCAATCAACCAGTTCACTTCATTAAATGTTGCACGTGCCTCTCCTTAATGTTCTTTCTACTCTACAAAACCAGCAATTAAACTTACGTCACTGACAATATAGACCAATTTGTCACTAATGTGTGCACACTGTACATGGAAGAGAAAAGACCACTTCTTCAACATGAAATACTATGACTGCATTGACAACTAATCTAATTGTAACATTAATTCCACATTCCCTCTGCAATAAACTCATACCCCTTGTTTCCAAAGGACCCATCTATCTTTATTTTCCAAATATAGAACGACCTGCATCCATTGCCTTTCTATATTCTAGTCCCATCAAAACGAATACTAACATTGCATTTGCCTTCCTTGCCGGTGACTCAACCTGCAAATTAACCTTTTGGGAATCCTGCACCACCACTCCCAAGTCCTTTGCAGTTCAAATTTCTCAATCCGCTCCCCATTTAAAAAGTAGTCTACGCCTTTATTTATTCTACCAAACTGCATGACCTTTTTTTCCTTGCTTTGCTGCATTCCATTTGCCACTTCCTTGCCCACTCTCCCAACCTGTCCAAGTTTAGTTTAGCTTAGTTTAATTGAGTTTAGTTTAGCTTAGAGATACAATGTGGAAACAGGCCCTTTGGCTGTGCCAACCATGAACACCCATATACTAGTACTATCCCGCACAATTTACAGCAGTCAATTAACCTACAAACTTACGCATCTTTGGAATGCAGTAGGAATCTGGGGCACCCAGAGAAAACCTATACAGTCACAATGAGAACATACAAATTCCCTACAGACAACACCCATAGTCAGGATTGAACCCAGACTCTGGCGCTGTAAGCCAGCAACTCTAACACTGTGCCACTGTGTCACTCAGTCCTTTTGCAACCTCCCTGCCATGATGCCTATGCCAATAGGCAGAGCTGGTGGCAGGCTACTATTGTTCATCGGAGATCCTTTACTGCCCTTTCAGTCCTCTTTGCCAAATCACATGCATATTCCGCTCGGGTAGCTTCCAACCCAAACCTCCATCAACTGTATCCACCTATCACTTGCCAGAGTTAGTCCAGCTCCTACCTCTCTTGCAGCTTTCTCTCCGAAGAAGAGTCCCAACATGAAAAGTCGCTTATCTGTGTTCTCCAGAGGTAATGCCTGGCCTGCTGAGTTACTCCAGCACTTTGTGTCTTTTTATAAACCAGCATCTGCAATTCCTCATGTCTACCTCTATGCTATTTGATCCTGTCTGTCCATTTAGACCAAGATCTAGGGCCAGATATCATCTGTTCTTTTACCTCAGTCTACAGTTGTCATCTGCTTCAACCTGAATGCAGAAAGCAAGATGCAGAGTTCAAAGCAGTTTTTGAGAAATGACTTTCTTTCAGCGGTGTCTGTAACACATCGACCAAGAGCGAAAATATAAAAACAGTGAACAGGATGGAACCAGGTTCAAGTTAAATTAAGTGACTGTCGTGCCAAGAAAGGAAGAAAAAGTCATTAAAAAAGGATTTTGGTTTACAATTGCTGCCTTGTGAGTGCAGATTTAGTGTTCTTGGCTTGTGTGAAAGAAGCCTGCAGTAGGTCTGCATGCGCTTGAAGTAAGAAATGAATGGTGTCACAATGTGCTCTTGTCTGGTGGAGATGGGGGAAAGGCTCAGGGATCTGGGAGAGGGGAAAGGAGCATTTCAGGCTGTGATGGAAAAATGCTGAGCTGTTTTCAGCCTTGGTGCTCGCTCAGGTCGCTGGCCCTTCACCTACAACGTCTTGATCCTGGAGATGATGTTCCTGAAACATAGAAACAAAGAAAATAGGTGCAGGAGTAGGACATTTGGTCCTTCGAGCCAGCACCGCTGACCATCCAAAATCAGTACCCCATTCCTGCTCTCTCCCCATATCCCTTGATTCCATTAGCCCTAACAGCTATATCTAACTCTCACTTGAAAACATACAGTAAATTGGCCTCTACTGCCTTTTGCGGCAAAGAATTCCACAGATTCACAACTCTCTGGGCAAAAAAAAAAAAATCCTCAACTCTGTCCTAAATGGCCTACCCCTTATTCTTAAACTGTGAGCCATGGATCTGGACACCCCAAACTGCTTTTGGAAGCAGGACATCTCTCCCTGCTGCGTCAAATGTACGTTGCTATTAGGGAGCATTTTTCTCTCACATGAGAGAATCTGTTATATCTATAATTTACATGTGAGGATAACTTCTTTGTTTGCAATACCTAGCTGGACAAGGAGAAAAGTCAAGCAAGAGACCATTCTTCAGACTGAAAGCATGCAGTATTTTTATATCATGTTTGATAGCATAAATGTAAGATCAGTCATGTACATTTAGTTTACAGGGTTAGCTATTGTGATCCAGCATTCTGTAATTTTCCCCTCAAAAACAAGACATGCAGGTGTTCAAGTTGTTGACTTTGTGGGACACTCAAACCAGGCATGTTTAGCCGAGAGCAGAAGGGCAACTTCACTGGAGTAATGTTTGATTCCCACTTGAATGAAGTGCTGCCTGTGTTTAAGACAAAATGGAGGAACAGCTCTGTTCTTTCCCCAATTTCCACACCATCTTAAGACTGGAATCAGAAAGAAAATGCCACCGCTTCTCTCTTCCTTGCATGCAGCTGCATCTGAAACAATTCTGCCTGAAATTGTGCGATAAATAAAATGCATTAAAACTTGCATTCACCTGTTACTCTTTTTGAAACCCCTTCAAAAATAAACCCTGCAAGTGAGTGATCTCCCCACTCCAGGTGAAAAGCACATGCAAATGTTGCCCTGGGTGTCATTAGCAATTAGGCCTCACGCTGACTGCACCAGGTAGGTTCAACAATTGCCAACGTTTTCTTCTACTCCTGATTAAAAAGCTCCAGTAGAAACTGGTCTGCATTTCTGCTACAAGGGCAGAAAAAACAATCAGAAACCCAACTGGAGTTTTCAATTCCCTGAATCCTTCCATGGGTATAGCTGAACATATACCTTCATGTGATCCTGTCTTCTTTATATAAAAGGCTGTAACATGATATTTAACTAATTAAGCTAGAAGCTATTTTTCACAAGAAAGGTCTAAAAATCAATTAGCAATATGTCATAAGACTTAAATGTTTAAAATTTAAGCAGCTTTGGCAAAGTGTATAGTTGAATAATAGTCTTTTGTGTATGATATATATTATAAAGAAGGGTTCGCATGTACAAATAATACACTAAATGCCTGAGGAAATGAATAAAATGAATTCCATTTTATATTTTCCATTAAAAAGGCTATTTCATTTCAGACATTATTAAATGAAAGGACCTTGATCACAAAAACAAAATGATTTTTTTTGCCCTGTTTCAATGTTTGGACATTTCATTCACTATTTGCTCTCAGCAGTTCATCTAAAATTAGGTCCCAAGTAAATCAGACAAGCATATCCTGCATGCATACAGTACATCTTCAGAAATCATTAAATTATCCTGACATCTATATAAGCCTGCCAGAGTCCAACTGCATTTAATATTCTGATTGTTCAAGCTGGTTCAAGCAGGAAACATGAGACAATTATTTGTATATGCAAAAATGAGGAAATAAAAACATGTTACGAAGAGTTTAAATGTAATTTTTTTCTAGAAAATTTTCAGAAGAAAATGGAGATGTCATGGCAGTGGTCAGGGGTGACATTACGGATGGTTTGTCCAGTGACGATATATGGGTGGAGCTAAGGAACAAGAAAGGGATGATGACCTTGTTGGGAGTGTACTACAGGCCCCAAAATAGTCCATGGGAATTAGAAGAGTAAATGTGACAGGAGATTGCAAGCTTCCTCTGTTAGATTAATTCTCCTCACGCTTTTATACACCTTTACAAGATCATCCTTCAGCTTCCTGCACTCCAAGGAACAGAGTCCTAGCCTGCCCAATCTCTCCCTGTAGCTTAGGCCCTCGAGTCCTGGCAACATTCTCGTAATTCGTGTCTGCACTCATTCCAGCTTAATGGCATCTATCCTCTAGCAGGGTGACAAAACTGATCCCGCTGCTCTACAACACTCCCTCCCCAAGGCCCTGCTATTCACCGTGAAGTCCTGCCAAGGTTTGACGTTCCAAAACGCAACACCTCACATTTATCTGAATTAAAGTCCATTAGCAATTCCTCGGACCTTGTGCCAAGCTGATCAAGTCGCCACTGTAATAGCTGATAGCCATCTTCAGTTTCTTCACTGTATATGATACCACCTATTTTGGGGTCATCTGTAAACTTACTCAACATGCATTGTACATTCTCACCGAAATCATTGATACAGATGACAAACAGCAATGGCCCAGAGTTACTAGTCACTGACCTTCAGTCCAAAAGAGCGACTGGCTTAATGTTTCAGATCCAGAAATCTTTGACCCAAAATAATAATTTTGATTCTTTATTAACAGATGCTGCCTGGCCCATTAAATACTTCCAGCAGTTTCACTTATTATTATTGACTACAAATAGCTTCAATACTCAAACACATGCAATCTTGGGAATTGATAAAGTGATATGATGTATTCAAGAGAGAGTTAGATATAACTCTTAAGGCTAATGGAATCAAGGGATACGGGGAGAAAGCAGGAATGGGGTACTGATTTTAGATGATTAACCATGATCATATTGAATGGCAGTGCTGGCTCGAAGGGTCGAATGGCCTAATCCTGCACCTATTGTCTATGTCTATGTCTATGACCTGCTATTTCAGTAGGGGCGTCTGGATTGAATTTCTAAATAACACTATCGTATCAAATGAGAGTAGGGTAATCAATTAAACAACTGAACTAATTAGATACAAACTACAGCTTGCAGTGTTTATTATAAATTTTCTAAAGCTTTTCCATTTTGCTCGTCTCAAGATTTTGACCAGGTCATTCTACTTTTCTGTTTACATGTCTAATAGTATTAGACAACATAAAATCTCTCAAGATTTACAAGTCTAAAGAGCAAATACAGCCATCTGTCTTATGGGCAGAATAAGCTCCAGGTGTCTGTTTTTAACCATAAATCTGGTCTCTAGTTCTTTTCATCTACGCTACTCTGTCCATTCACTCGTTCCATTCTCCTCATGATTGAATACACTATAAAATCATACTTCAGCCTCCTGCATTCCAAGGAATAAAGTCCCAGCCAGCCTAATCTCTCCATATAGCCCAGGCTCTCGAATCCAGGCAACATCCTCGTAAATCTTCTCTACACCTTTCCAGCTTAGTGGCATCTTTGCTTTCACAGGCTGACCAAAACTGGAGCAGCTTATCCAATGTCTTCTACAATTGTAATATAACATCCCAAATTCTGCACTCAATTCCCTAATGGATGAAGGCCAGCATGCCAAAAGCCTTCTTCACCACCCTTTTTATCTGCAATGCCATTTTCAGGTAACTCTCTGCTCATACTCCTAGATCTCACGGCTCTTCCACATTTCCCAGGGCCCTGCCATTCACTGTGAAGTCCTGCCCTTGTTTGACTGCCCCAAATGCAACACCTCACACTTAACTGAATTAAACACCATTAACCATTCCTTGGTCTAACTGATCAAGTACACAACTGTTAGTGTTGATAGCCATCTTCACAGCCTACAATACCACCTATCTTAGGGCCATCCATAAATTTTCTAGCCTTACACATTCTCGTCCAAATCGTTGATATAGCTAAATAAACAGTGATGAGCCCACCACAGTTACTTGAAACACACCACTCTTTATAGCCCTTCAGTTCAAAGAGAGGCAGCATCAACATCTCAGATCAATGACTAAGCACCTGAGATCTGAGATCTCTTTCTCATTTCACAGATGCTATCTGACCTGCTAAGTGGTTCCAGCAGCTTCTGTTGTTATTACTGATGACAACTAGTTTTAATACTCAGACAATCAATCTAGGGAATTGATAAAAAAATGAGGTGTTATAACAGAAGTCTAATCAACCAAACAGCTGAAATAATTAAAAATTACTACTTGCAGAGCTTTATTATATATTTTCAAATGCTTTTGTTAATTTGCATCGTTCCAGATTTGACTTATTCATTCGCATTTCTGATTACATGTATAATAACATTTGTCAGACAACATGACATATAGTAAAATCTCTCAACATTTACAAGTCCAAAGAGTAAACACTTTCTGTCTTATGGATATCAGAAGCTGCAGATATCTGTTCCTTAGCATAAACCTGAGATTATCGTGGTCTGTCACTTGGCTTTGATAATAATATCCTATTTAAAAAGGTGCAAGTTGGTAATGCACGTAGGTTCCTTCTGAACACACTGTCAGACCGTGTGTCCAGTTTATTTGTTACTCAAAGGAATAGACGGTGCAATGTATAAATATCTGAGCCAGATGCTCATTCACTCAGTTAAAACCTACATAGAGAGAGTGCACGAATAAATAGATTGCAACATTTTATATTCTGCGCCGGTAGCTTACAACCCAATGGTATAAACATTAACTTTTCCAATTTCAGATAACTCACATCTCTAATGTTCACCTCTCAAACACAATCACCTGTCCACATATTTTTCTTCTCCCTTTGTTCACCACTCCCATGTCTCCATCCCCATTAGGTTCCATCTCCCTATCATCCTCTCCCCATATCTTGATGTGGCCCCACTTGTAATATTGTGTTAAGTTTTGGTCACGTTGATGTAGGGAAGATGCCATTAAGCTGTGAAGATTTACAAGGATTTTGCCAGAACTTATGATACCAGGAGAGGTTGTGCAAGTTGGAATGTTATCCCTTTGACTGCAGAAGACTGAGGATGATCTTATGGAGATCATGAGAGGCATAGATAGGATGAATGCACAGGGTCTACCAGAGGAAGTGGTTGTGGCAGGTACCATAACAACATTTAAAATTAATTTGGGCAGGTACATAGATAGGAACGATTTAATGGGATATGGATCAAATGGGACTGCCTTGGAAGGTTGGCATGGATGATTGGCCCAAGAGCCTGATTCCACGCCGTCTGTTTCTCTGGTTGTTTGGTTCTATCACCTTCCAGGCTCTGGTCACCCACCCCCTCCTCCCATACCTGGCTCCCACTACCCATCCTCCTCTCCCCACCTCATACCATCCTCCATCCCACCACAACGCCCCTTCTACTGCTCTATGCTTCCTATATCTCTACTCTATATTTCCTCCTCTATCAGTCCAGATGCAGGGTCTCAATGCAAAATTTGAGCTTACACTATTTCCTTCATGGATGCTACTTGACCTGCTGAGTTGCTCTAGCATGCTGATTTTTTCTTTCCAGACTCCCACATCAGTAATCTCTTATGTCATCAGGAGACAGTTAACATCAGATTATGTTTTCTTGCCTGTGTAATACATTGCTAATGTTATACAAGAAATGAAATAAGTTCATAAGTTTCAGGAGCAGAATTAGGACATTTGGTCCATCAAGTCCACTTTGCACTTTAGATCATGGCTGATCTAACTTTCCCTCTCAACCCCATTCTCCTGCCTTCTCCCCATAACCCTTGACACTCATACTAAGCATAGAATCTGTCAATCGGCACCTTAAAAATATCCATTGATGGCCTCCGCAATCGTCTGTGGCAAAGAATTCCACAGATTCACCACCCACTGACCAAATAAATCCCTCCTCATGTGTCTAAAGGTACGTCCTTTTATTCTGATGCTATGGCCTCTAGTCCTAGACTCTCCCACTAGTGGAGACATCCTTTCCACATTCACTCTATCCAGGCCTTTCACTATTCGGTAAGTTTCAATGAGGTTTCCCCCTCATCCTTCCAAACTCAAGCGAGTACAGGCCCAGTGTTGCCTAACACTCATTATATGTTAACCCAATCATTCCTGGGATTATTCTCGTAATGTTGTACAATCTGACTGAGACGATGTACTCCTCTTGATCTATTCATTCATAATTGCCAAAAGGACATTGACTGCCTTTATTTTCCACTCTCTGAGAACCAACTCTGGCACCATTTTTAGCAGGAACTGATTTTCTCTTTGATAAACACCACAAAAACTCACCAGAAGGCACTGAAATAAGCAATTGAATTAAGCGTTGATTAACGTTAAATTGTGGCCCACTGGCCAGCTTGTAAAAGCAATGGCACTGATGTAGCTTGTGAAGCTGCTGGCTCACAACACCAGTGATCTGAGTCCAATCCTGACCTCAGGTGCTACCAGTGTGTAGATTGCTTGTCGTCCCTGCGACCCAATACTTTCCTACAGTTGCCCTCCCCCATATCCTAAAGATGTGTAGGTTGGTGGGTTAATTGTGTAAGAAGAAACTGCAGATGTTGGTTTAAACCAAAGATAGACACAAAAAAGTTGGAGTAACTCAGTGGGTCGAGACCATTCTTCGGACTGAGAGTCAAGGGAAAGGGAAATGAGGGAAATAGAGCAAATGATTGAAAGGTATGCAAACAGCAACAATGATTAAGGAAAGGTGGGGCCCACAATGGTCCATTGTTGGCCATGGGTTAAGTGATAACAAATTATACAGACAGTGAAACTCAACAGGATGACAGTGAAATGAGTAGGATGACTAGGGTGGGGGAAGGATGGAGAGAGAGGAGATGCAAGGGTTGCTTGAAGTTAGAGAAAACAGAATTCATACCATTGGGTTGTCAACAGCCCAAGCAAAATATGAGGTGCTGTTGAATTGTCTGCTGTAAATTGCCCCCTGTGTATAGGTGAAGGGTAGAGTCTGGTGACAATATGGAGAGAATAAAGTAGAATTTTTCAGCTTGAAATATCAAATAAATGTAATCCAACATAGACAACAGATAACTTGATTCACTTAATGTTTTGTTCCTTGGTTTATGGAACATTTAATTTGCACTCTGAATGCACATGTGCATTTTAATAGCAGGAAAGCCAAGAAGTAATAATTACCTTGGTTTTTTATAATGATAACATTGCTGTTTTTTTCATTTCAAAGGTGATTATATGATTTATTTTGATATCCTCTTCAAGGAAATCAGGCTGAGATTTCAAAAACATTGCTGAACTGGAATAAAAGATTAAAACGGATTAATTATCCAAATTGTGAGCAAATTATTCATTCTTGATGAGAAGGCTCGTATTCAAATATCTTTATATTTGTTAGCAACATTCATGTTGCTTCTTGAAGCCAAACCCATCATAGCAACATTTCTTAAATATCACAATGAGAGAATTTGCTGAAAGAAATGAAAATATATTTAAGTCCTCGTCTCATTCCCTATTATCAGCCTCCCCCATTGCTAGCCTGATAAATTAAGTAAATATCGTCTTGTACTTCACCTGGGTAGTCTACAAACCAATGGCATGAATATTGAATTCTCCAATTTCAAATAACCTGCTGCCCCTCTGCTCCCTTCTTTCTCCTTCTGGTCTACCAACATCAGGGTGGCACATTATCAATAGAGTTGCTGCCTCACAGCGCCAGAGCCAATGGGTTCTGTCTGTGTGGAGTTTGCACGTTCTCCCTGTAACCGCGCTAGTTTCCTCCTGGTGCTTCGGTTTCCTCCCACACTCTGAAGATATGCAGGTTGGTTAATCGGCTCCTGTAAATTGTGCCTCGGTGGGCCAAAGGGCCTGTTACCACGCTATATCTCTAAACTAGACTAACTAAATCCTCTCTCATAGCCACTTCCTTCCAAACACCACCCTCCACCTGCCCCAATCACACAATTTCTTAACCCTCCTCCGCCTACCCAATCTTCCCACACCTACATTCTCCTATCATCTGGTCCCCTGTCCTCTTCCCCTTACTGTTCCTATCTGCCCACCATCCCTTCCTTATTTGGCGGCACTCTCTCTTTCTTAACTGATTCCATATCTGCCCCCCGTTGTTATCTCTATTTATCACCCATTCTCTATCAGCATCTCCACCCTTCTCTCCTCCACCTCTCTCCATCTTCCAATCAAGCCCCACTCACCTGGACCCACTTATTGCTTACCCATTCTTGACCCACCTCTCTCCCTCACCTCTTCATACTGGCTATCCCACCTCCACTCCTTCAGTCCAGGCAACATGTCTTGCCTGTCCATTCCCCTCCACAGATACTGCCTGACCCATCGAGTTCCTCCAGCAGTTTGCGTTTGGCTGAAATATCTCTTTGGCAAGACTGGCCCTACAACCAGCACATTTGAATGTAAGTCAACAATTCATAATTAACTTAATTCTGATTATTACTTCAAAAGAGATGGTTACCAAATTGGAATTAAAATGTAATAGATTATTCAGAAGGTAAGATTGGCACTGAAAGAGGTTTACGTAGTTATAGATTGCACAATATATGCAATAGCCTCTATAGATCAGTGATATTATAATATTTGGAATAGATAATCTAAAATCTGTAAGTAGGTATAAAGTGAAAACTACGTTGGTTATCCATAAATGATTTAGTCAGAAATCCATTTTAATTTAAGATACACCCAAATATATAAGATAGAGCAAAGTGCCCAAAACTATACATATTGCCCGAACTGTAGTCTAACTATTGTTTTTCAGATTGTTTCTCTGAAGAAGGGTCTCGACCTGAAACGTCACCCATTCCTTCTCTCTGGAGATGCTGCCTGACCCGCTGATTAATCCGGCATTTTGTGTCTATCTTCGGTTTAAGCCAGCATCTGCAGTTCCTTCCTACACGCTAACTATTGTTTTGTTTGTATTCTTGTACTTGATGTTCCTACTTGTGTAGGAACAAGTACATCAGTTCTCATGGTGTTAGCTGAAACCGCACACAGAGAATTTTATTGTTGAAGCCCTTCGCCCCTCTTTCCATCCTGAGAATTTTGTGTCTTTGAATGTACATGTCCTTTTCAAATAAATGAAATCCTATTTTCAAGATGCTTATTCATTCATTGAAAATAAGCAAGTTAACACCTCTTTTAAAATAGAGAAGATATCATGGTGCATTTACTTGAAGCCTTATCCCCAGCAATAATGACAGCACATGGTGCCTACTTACAGTTAGAAAATCTTCCATCATAACCAAGAATAACATGATGTACAGAAATAAGAAATATGTGTTCTCAGAAAATTCCTTCTAGTTTGGAAATTGTGATCCATAATATTTGTGCAAATTATTACAATATATCTCCTCACGTTTTTCTATTGATGACCCTTGCTCTCATTAATACACTGTTGGTCAAGAGTTAAGAGTGTTTTATTATCATGTCCCAGACAGAACAATGCAATATTTACTTGTAACAGCACAACAGAATATGTACACAACAGCATAGTGCAGGTTACCTACAATGAGATCATGCTTCTTCCTTTAAGGTAGGTTTTAAGATGTGCTTTGAGAAAGGAAAGAGTACAGAGTCAG
Source organism: Raja brachyura (assembly GCA_963514005.1). The sequence continues at coordinate 15,305,548 of OY740800.1, forward strand.
AGTGGTTTTGGAAGAAAATTCCAGAGTGTAAAGTCTTGCCAGATAACGATATAGCCAGCAAGAATGGAGCAGTTAAACTGAATCAGTGTTTTAATGATTGCAGTGAGCTATGACATTAACTTTACTGACAGTCAAATTGGTGCCCTGCATGCGTTCCGCGAGAGGAGACCATGAAGGAATTTGGAAAAATATCGTCTTTTTAAAACAAGGTTCCACTTAAATCAATATTGGATTTGATCAGCAAGGAGATGTATGATGCGTTATCTATACTCAGTGCACATTATGGCCAGCAAAGGTAACAAATGACAGGAGAAGGGACACAAACAGCAGTGCATTGGGATGGTCAAGAAACAATGAACAAGCACTGAAATCACATCTGTCGCAGAAGATTGAATCGCTCTGCATTTCCAAAGTGATGTGAATTTATTCAGAAACTATCATTATTCTTTATCATTCCAGATAAAGTTAATTTTCATATGATTGTAAGAAATAAAGCAAGGATAGGCCAGTCAATAAGATCCATCTCAGCATCATATTCTGCACTCCTCCCATGCCCTTCAATTCCCTTAATGCCGAAACGTTAACCAATTTCCACTTTGAATATAATTAGTAACTGAGACTCTGCAACCTCTTGGGTAGAAAATTCCAAAGATTCATCAGCTTGTCGATGTAGAAATTTCTCCTCATCTCAACCATAATTGGTCAACCCCGTCTTTTGAGATGGAAAGCCTTGGTTCTAGAAACTCTACCCACATCTACCTTGCCAAGCCTAAAGAGAACTTTCAATGTTTTAATGAAATAACCATTCTTTACTTTAAACTCAAGGAAGTATCATGTAGTCTTGATCTGACCTCATAGGACAGGTTTCTCCCCATAACAGGAATCAGTTTAGATAGCTTAGTTTACTTTTAGTTGAGTTTAGTTTAGGTAAGTTTAGTTTAGAGATACAGTGTGGCAACGGGCCATTTGGCCCACTGAGGCCACGCCGATCAATGATCACCCATACAGTGGTTCTATCCTCCACACTAGGGACAATTTACAGACGCCAATTAACCTACAAACCTGTACATCCTTGGAATGTGGTTGGTAACCGGAGCACCAGGAGAAAACCCACGCGTTCACTGGGAGAGCGTACAAACTCCGTACAAACAGCGCCCATGGTCAGGGTTGAACCTGGATCTCTGGCGCTGTAAGAACTTTCATTTCTCTCCCATATCAGATTCAGTCTGTCGAACTTTCATCGTATATCCTTCATTAGAAACGGGGAACAGACTGTGCACAATATTTCAGGTACCGTCTCACCAGTGCAGATATAATTCCAGCACCACATCATCATTCTTATTCTCAAATCTTTCTGCAGTAAAGGGCAACATTTATCTGCCTAATTGCCTGTTGTAACCCAATGACAGTGATTTATGTTCAAGTCTACCCAGGTCCCTCTAAACAGTTATGCTGTTCAATCTCAAAAAATATTCTCTGTTTTTGTTCTGCCAAAATGGAGTATTGATGTGGAAGAATTTGAAGTCATCCATCTGCCATGTCATCTGCCATGTCCTTGCCCATTCAATTAGTCTGAGAGTATGTCTGAAACTTCTCCTAATTCTCCTCAGAAAGCACAACTTCCACCCAGTGTTGTAGCATCAACAGCTTGGATATATTACAAATGGTCCACACATCAAAATGATTGATATAGATCCTGAACAATTGGGGCAACAGCACCTATACCTGTGGCACTTTGCAAGATACAACCTCCTAATCCAAAAATAACTATCTCTTTATACAGTCCATTAACCAATCCTCAAACCGTGCCAGAGCATTATGTACAAACACAATTTTATTTAATTACTTCACATGTGGGACATTATCAAAAGCTTTTTGAAAGTCCGAGTACACCATGTCAAATGGGCGGCACAATGGCTCAGCGGTGGAATTTCTGGCTTCCTGGTTCGATCCTGACTATGGGTGCTGTCTGTATGGAGTTTGTACGTTCTCCCTGTGACCACGCGGGTTTTCTCCGGGTCTTCTGGTTTCCTCCCACATTCCAAAAGGCGTGTGGGTTTGTAGGTTAATTGGCTTCTGTAAATTGCCTCTGGTATGTCGGATAGAACTAGTGTACAGGTGATGACTGGTTGGAGCAGACTCGGTGGGCTGAGGGGCTTGTTTCCATGTTGTACCCCTAAACTAAACTAAACCAAAATGTTTTACATGGAATAACTATGAAATACATGGGCCTATGGTTTTCGAGGAGAGAAAAGACTACAGATGCTGGAATCTAGAGCAAAAAATATAGTACCGGACGATCTCAGTGGGTCATGCAGCATCCGAGGCAAAATCATAGGCAACATTTTGGGCCGAATTGCTGCATCAGGACACTGGATTCTTCCATCTGTTTATTTTCTGCTCCATTTTGGTTTTGATTCCATGTAAATTTTCAACTCCATAACACAATTGAGAAAAAAATGTTATTCGATAAATAGCTCGGCACTTATATTTTTAAAGTTATGTTTCTGCAGTTTCTGTTTACTGATATCACTTGATTAGAACACAGAAGTACCAGCTGTCACAAACATCAGCTCAAACCACAGCTTGTCTCCATCACACCCCAGCAAACTAACAGTGGTGGGAAGTGGCATCTGATTGATCTCGACAGATATCTTTCCCACATCCAATCAAACTGATGATGATCCCAGTGGTAAAATTAGACCCTTCTTACTAAATACCATCAATTTGACATTTGCTAAAATGTTGTTTGCTTAAAATAGTCGATGACTACGCACTGACTGTCACCTTCAAATTCCTCAGGGATTTCCCCAGTATCTACCAGTCCGTAAAAACAGATTGTTTTGCTGATCTTCCACCAACCTTGAGTCAATTCCTAGGTTAGGTATCCCTCTTGCCTTTGGTGGTAACCCCTGAAACTGGTAAGTTTGTCTCTAAAGATAGACACAAAATGCTGGACTAACTCAACGGGTCAGGCAGCATCTCTGGAGAAAAGGAAGAGGTAACCTTTCAGGTCTAGACACTTCTTCAGACTGGTCTCAGGTCTGAAGAAGGGTCTTGACCCAAAACGTTACCTATTCCTTTTCTCCAGAGATGCTGCCTGGCCTGCTGAGTTACTCCAGCATTTTGTGTCTATCTCCAGTGTAATCCGAATGAAATCGTAGGAGGAAGGTTTGTTGTATTATCTGCCTAGGGTTTTGTATCAGTGCTGGCATTGGGACTAATGGATCATGGGTCATTAAACTGTGAAGGGTACAGAGGAGATTTACAAGGATGGGTCTTTATGCCCTGAAGCAGAGGATTTTGAGGAGTTGAGGGATTGAGACCTTATAGCGGCTTGTAAAATCATGAGGATCATTGATAAGGTGAATAACCACACTCTTTTATCTAGTGTGAGGGAGTCTAAACTAAAGGGCATAAGTTTAAGCGAAAAAGGAGAAAGATTTAAAAGGGACCGGAGGGGGAACTCTTTTCACACAAGACGTGGTGTGTAAATGAAATGAGCTGCTAGAGGAAGTGGTAGAGGAAGATTACAACATTCATACAATCATTATGACAATGAACACATGGACTGATATATGGAATGGGAAGGTTTGGAGAAATATTGACAAGGGACTGGCATGTGGGATGCTACAAAATGGTCGGCATGGCCAACCTGGACCAAAGTCCAGCACAGGGGCCTCTCTTTGTGCCTTCCGGGTGAGTTTCAGCAGTTACAGAGAGCAGGTTGGGATGGATAATCTACAAATATTCATTACCTGGAGACTGTCATTGTATCACTCACTATTAGTTATAAGAAAAACCTGCAGCACAAGTTCTTGGTTCTTGGTTTCCTGGTCCTCCAAAGTATTGCAAATGGAATAGTGAGATTAAACGAGAACTTACCTGTTCGAAGTTTGATCTTTATTTTATGAGGAGTTACGATGAGGGATTACGTGAAGAAGACCCCGCCTGGCGCTGGAACGGCATACTTCAAAGCAGCGGCATGAAAAACACAGAACCAAATAGCCGGAGTAAAATAGTAAGGCTCAAAATAGACTAGAACTACCAGATGATCATTTATATTATGAGGGTTGGGAGTGGAGGGCACGTAATCCCTCATCGTAACTCCTCATAAAATAAAGATCAAACTTCGAACAGGTAAGTTCTCGTTTAATCTCACTATTTTACTTCGGAGTCACGTGAGTGACTACGTGAAGATTTTAAAGCCCTGTGTTTTCCATGTCGTAAACTCATTTCATACGACTCTCTGTTTGGTCAAAACAGTAGTGAGTAAAAATATTTTAACACATTGTTATATTTTATGTAATAAGTCCTTTAATTATAAAAAGAACAACTTTTTTAAAATAAGAACCCCTCTATTGCAGGGGAAAATTACAACAATTGATAAATGATGTAAATGGTAACATAAATCGATAATATAAATCGATAATATAAACAAAGCAAGCATTTAAAGGGAACCCAGTACTGCGTGTCCAAATCCTGGCACCGTGACAACAGGTTTATTGTAGAACTTTGAAAAAGTTTATTCTCTAGACCACCCTGCGGCCTCTAAAATTTGATCGAGTGGTACGTCCTGTACCTTCGCCGCGGACGTAGCTGCTGCCCTAGTGGAGTGAGATTTAAACACATCAGTGTCTATTCCTGCTAGACCCAAAACCTGTTTTAACCATCTAGAAATGGTTTGAACTGAAACTTTTGTATGTGGTTTTTTGTGTGTTATTAATAACGCTTTCTCAGAACCTCTGAGACTTTTGGTTACCTCCATGTATTGAGTTAAATGCTTAACTACACACAACGTTTCATCAATAGGATATGCTTTAAACATTACCTTCATTCCAGTTTTCCCTGGTCTGCTTTGTTTGATCAAGTCATAGACATAAAACACAATGTTATCTGAAGTCACATGCATGCAATTCAACCGTAACAATTGCAAAGTCTGTACTCTTTGAGCTGATACCAATGCCATTAACATAACCACCTTGAATGTTAAGTTCTGCAAAGACATTGAATTAATTGGAGTCCATTGTTTAAGCAAAGTGAGAACAATGCTAACATCCCAAATTTCTGTATATCTGGGCTTGGGAGGATTTTTATTAAAAATACCTTTCATGAATCGGGATACTAATGGGTGAGACCCAACTGAATCTCGATCCGAAATTTGTCCTAAATAGGATGACAATGCACTCCGAGCACAATTAATGGCACTATAACTCAAATGCTCATCAAAGTGCAACCCAGCAAGGAACTCCAATACATTTGAAATGTTTGCAGAATGATAAGATATCTTTGACTGTGTACAAAAGGCTTCCCATTTTCTTATATACGACATATATTGTTTTTTAGTGCTAGTCCTCCAAGCTGCATCTATAACATCCATGGTCCTGTCCAACAGTTCAAACTCTTGCAGTGGTCTGGTCAGAACCTGCAGATTAACAAATTCATATGATCATGCAATGGATGAATTTCTTTTGTTACTGGTTGTGTCAACAGATTGTCGCAACTGGGAATAACCATACATGGTTCAATAATCATTTCTAGCATCAATGGGAACCATGACTGTGTGGGCCAATTTGGCACCACCAAAATGCCTTTGGCAGCGTCTTGCGCTATTTTCTTGAGACATTGCCCAATGAGACAGAATGGGGGAAAAGCATAAAAGAACGTATCCCCCCAGTGTAGCGAGAAAGCATCCACCGCTACTGCCCCCGGATCGTGTTCCCAAGACACGTATTTCGGCAATTGGTGATTCAATCTAGATGCAAACAGATCAATGTCCGGTACTCCATACCGACTGACAATATTTTTGAAAATTTGTGGATTTAACATCCATTCTGTATTGTCTTTAAATATCCGTGATCTTTTGTCTGCCACAACATTGTTTCTCCCTGGGAGATAAATAGCTGAAAGCCAAATATTTTTTGTAATACACCATTGCCATATCTGGTTTACCAGATGATCACATGGAATTGATCTGACACCACCCATGTGATTGATATATGCCACAGCTGTGGTATTATCTATTTGTACTTGGACATGTAAATCCTTTAATGAAGAGCAATAAGCTTTTAATCCATAGAAAGCTCCCAGTAACTCCAAATAATTAATACCATATGTTTGGAGCAATAAATCCTCTTGGACAGCCCATCTGCCTCCACAGCTGGTCTCATTGTCCGTAGCCCCCCATCCGAGAGAACTTGCGTCAGTTTGTAACACCACGACTGGCTGATGAACTAAAATGTTTTTAGCAGCTTGTGGAACATTCTCAATCCACCATTGTAATTCCGATAAAGCTTCCTTAGGCAATTGCATTGGCCTATCAAAATGGCCTGCTCGCTGAATTAGTGCTTTAGTTTTTGCCCTTTGAAGATTCTGGTAATGTAAACGACCAAATTCTACTGCTGGAAATGCTGCTACCAATTTACCAATACCCTTGGCAACCTCACGGATGGAGGGATAAGGTTTGTTAATCAATTTTTGACATACATTTGTCAAATCCAACTCCTTATTTCATTGGTAAAGTTACCAACATGGTGACTGAGTTAATCAGAAACCCCAGATATTCAATGGTTTGGGACGGCTGTAACTTAGACTTTGTTGGATGGATCAGAAACCCCAACTTCTCCAACAAGCTAATAGTTGCTGAGACTGATTCCCCAGCTAATTCCTGATTAGCATTGACAATTAAAATGTCATCTAGATAAGCCATAACGATGTGTTTTTGTGCCCTTAACAGTGCAAGTGCTGGCTTTAACAATTTAGTGAACAATCTAGGTGCTGAACTTAATCCATTTGGCAAAGCTTTGTATTGCCACAGCTGTCCCATCCATTTAAACTTTAAATACCTGCGAAAATCATGACGAATTGAGACCGAATAATATGCATCCTTCAAGTCTATTGTAGCCATATAACAACCTGTTGATACCAACTGCATTGCAGTGTAGAAAGTGTCCATTTTAAAATGTTTATACTGGACAAATGTATTCAAAAATGTGAGATCTAAAATGATCCTACAACCCCCATCTTTCTTCAGTCTGGGGAAAATGTTTGATATAATTTGTTGTGGATCCTCTCCTGTTCTCTCGATAACTCCTTTTTTACTCAAACTCTTAATCTCTTTGTCCATTTGATTAACCTCAAACTCGGAGAACCTTAAAGGATGACTAGGGTCATACTGTCCCAATGGAACCATACCTTCCACAAAATCAATGGTAGATCCTTGTATAGTGTCTAATACCACACGATCAACTGTAATATTTTCCCATTCCTTATAAAACATTTGGAGTCTACCGCCAATCTGTGGCCCATCCCAGCATTCCTTTTTAATAGGATAATGTTTATGTACCTCTCCAGCTGGATGAGATGATCTCCTTTTCCCAAGGAATGGGTGTACATTCGGCTGTGTTGGCTGGAAATTCCTCCTTATCATACTCCTGCCTCGGCTTGTCCCAGCTCCAAAATCAAATCTCTTCCTTGAATAGCCAGACCATCTCTGGCCAAAGTTGAAGGGTCTCATACGACCAAAAGTTTTTGCTTCTTCATCTATTTCTTTAATTTGTTTAGACAAATCCTCTCCGAACAAAAACCCAGGAGTTTGAACATTGCTTGGTTTACACAATCCTGCAAATCTTGGATGTAACAGAGGTCGAATGGCAATCTTCCTCATGCAATTAATCTCAAAAAATGAGTTGCAAAATAAGGCCAACATATGTTTCTGCACTTTGGTCATTCCACAACCTTCCACTTGTCTGCCAAATGCAGTAATGCCAGCTGAAATCAGCTTGAGGACTCTTTGAAATCGAATTTCCTGCGCCCGCATAATTGATGACATAGGCGCCCAAACAACTGGATTCACCGTAGGTACCTTCAATGAGGCACAATTGATCGGTGTTTTATATATTTCTGCTGTCTCAACCATAACAGCATCTTGAAGCGGGTGAGAGACCATATAATTAATATTGGCCGCCAGGTTTTCTTCCATGGCCTCACCGCTTCCTCCAGGTATAGCAAAGTCTTGTGCCACATCAGGCACACCTGGATCCATATATTTGAATTGTGGTGTGTCCTCCGGACCACAAACACCACTTGCAGGGTCTGTCTCATACAGCCCTGGTACTCCTGAAACTTGTTCAAAGGAGACTTCCTCCAGTCCATACCCAGGCACTGGGGTTTCAAATTCCCAATTCGAATTGGCACCATATTCACGATATGGAACCCCCTCAGGGGCTGCCTGGGAATATTCTGGGTTCGTAGACCCTTGGTTGATTATAGTCTGGAGCATTTTCTCCATTTGGTCCATCCTGAGCCATAAGGCCTTCTTTTCTGGACCTTCAGAATCAGAGTCCTCTGAAATCCCAGGCCCTGCAGCTTTTCTTTTACTTTTTTGAGGCACTGGGATTTCCTCTACAGTTTCCGTTTGTGGAGCAATCAAAGCCTCACTAACGGGTGTTTCAACGGCCGCCGGTATCGGAACCGGCTCCGCAATAAACTGCTGTCCCGACTCTTCTGCACCCCGGGACGCACGTTTTACCCGCTGTTTCTTGGCCTTCTCCATTTTATTTTTTCCTCTAACTTCTCCTGGTTTACCCACCAGGCTACGGAGTTCTGAACCTCGCCCAAAATTTTGTAAAACTTTCTTACCTGCGGGCCGGTTCCTTACCGCTGTGTGGAGCTGCGCTCTGCAGCTCTTTCGTTGCCGACAGCGACGACGTAATGCCGTTCCAGCGCCAGGCGGGGTCTTCTTCACGTAGTCACTCACGTGACTCCGAAGTAAAATTTAAACCGGAGGTGGGGTTACTTGTCATTTCCAAGTTCTCCATACCAAGTTCATGGAGTTACTTCTAATTTCCTTACCTTCAGTCCCTTTGGTCACCTGATCACAGATCAATGGGTTTCTTAGGATTTCTGCAATAGCTACGGGCATGTAGCTATGACCAATGATTTTCCAACCAAGGTCAACAACATTTTTATAGGCTCATTTAGAAACAATTGAAGATCTCATGTGATCAGCTCTCTCATGGCCAGGTGTCATGTGGTCAGATCACCTATCAGAGACAATAGAACATAAAATATTACAGTCTGAAGAAGGGTCTCAACCCAAAACGTCACCCATTCCTTCTCTCCAGAGATGCTGCCTGTCCCGCTGAATTACTCCAGTTTATTGTGTCTATCTTCTAGAACATTACAGCTCAGGAACAGGCCCTTCAGTCCACAATGTCTGTGCCGATCAACATACCAAGTTAATCTAATCTTATATGCCTGCACATGATCCCTATCCCTCCATTCACTGCCTATCTGAGACCCAATGGTTTCTTATTACATTTGATTTTTTTTTTCTGTTGAATTGTCTCTTATTTTTCTTCTATTTTACGTTCTTGTGCAAACCGACTGCAATTAGTCCACTTTGCCAGGACACTGGTTAAAAATATAAAACAAAATCTGTCTCTGCAATCCTGTTCCAGCATGAAACAGATGGAGTTCACTAAGTGAACTGTACCATCTCAGGTGGTGTGCCAGAATTTTCTGTTCTATTTGGAACTATCCCAATGGTATTAAGCGGACTCTGGATAGCAACTAATTGTGTGGGTGTAAAGCTGCAGCTTTGCTATGAAAAATAAAGCCACATTCTGCCACAAACCTGGATGTCACGTTTCAATTCTGGATTGGATCTTGCAATGTGATTCTTTATTTCTGGGTAATTGGATTTGGTTTCTGCCCAGATACGAAAGGCTTTTGTGCTTGTTGGCTATCAGGAAATGCAGTAAGTTTGATTCTGTCTCAATATTATTTTCTACTTGGTCCACAGCACAGAATTACCACTAATCCTATCCTGATAGGCATTCTCAGTCAAAGATGGCATGAGTAAATGGAAATGGAGGACACTACACCAGGGTGGGAGGGTTAGTCATCTTGGGATTGTACTGGGGTCTGGCACAAGACATAGTGAGGCCTAATGGGCCTTATCTCCACCATTCACTGACGTACCTGCAATGTCATCAATATCGGTGATAAATAGTTACCGCTGCTGCTGCTACATGCTTACAAACAGGAATACTGCATTATTTATATTTTATCAATTACATATTTTGCACATATTTTACACGCAGGAATTTAAATGATTACGCCCAAGGCACTTGCCCCTTTGTGTGCTCTAAGAGAATACAATCAGACTGACAAAAGCATGAATATTCTGCTTTTCAGTACTCAGTTTCTGTTAGGCTGTATTTATTGGAAAGGGTTTATGTCTTCATAAATACAGTGAGCAAAATAATATGTTGCAAGTTACTAAATGGGATGTTTTTCTAAACCTATGTTTGGCTATTGCACTTGCAGTGCTTGCTGTAACAAACTGCATTCAATAGCTGCACCATTTTGAATAGCAAGCCTCTCTTTATAAGAAAAATAATCTTTTCGACATTTAGACTTTGGAGATACAGTGCGGAAACAGGCCCTTTGGCCCATCGAGTCCGCACTGACCGGCGATCACCCCGCACACTAATATTACACTACATACTACACGCTAGGGACAACTTACAATTTTTACAGAATCCAATTAACCTATCAACCTGTACGTCTTTGGAGTGCAGGAGGAAACTGGAACACCCGGAGTAAACCCACGTGGTCACAGGGTGAATGTACAAACTCTGTACAGGCGGCACCCACAGTCAGGATTGAACCTGTGTGTCTGGCGCAGTAAAGCAGTAACTCTACTGCTGCGCCAGTGTGCCACCCTTTTGTTTTCCTTTTTATAAAGTATAATAGCACAACGAGAACTGTGTGATTTAAAACAAACTGTTCATGGACAATTCACTTGACTGAAACCTGATAGTCACATTCATCTTTCAAAGTGTAATTAGATTTTCCTTAATTAATTAAACCGCATCACGTCCCTTGGGCTGTTGTTAATGTAGGACATCGTAGATATATATGAGGGCATTTACAAACTCTCCTGGCCCGTCATATAAAAAAGAGGATGCGCTAGTTGAAACCTGTCCTGATCAAATTCCCTGGTCCCATAAGTGGTACCTTCCCAAAGGTTCCCTCTCATTAGGAGCAAGGACTGAAATTGCCACCATAGACAATAGAAGGAATTTTGCTTCCCATTGTTAGGTAAAAAAGATCTTTTATATTCTAACCACACACTGGCGGCACATTGGCGCAGCGGTAGAGTTGCTGCCTGGAAGCACTTGCAGTGCCAGAGACCTGGGTTCAATCCCAACTACGGGTGCTGTCTGTACGGAGTTTGTACATTCTCCCCATGACCGCGTGGGTTTTCTCCGAGATCAGTTTCCTCCCACAGTCCATGGCTTGGCATAAGTGTAATTTGTCCTTAGTGTGTGCTGATCGTTGATCGGTGCGGACTCGGTGGGCCTTCGGTGAGCGACTGTTTCTGCATTGTATCTCTAAACTAAACTAAACTAAACTAAAAAGTTTTAAAGAAGGAACTGCAGATGCTGGAGAATCGAGGGTTACACAAAAAGCTGGAGAAGCTCAGCGGGTGCAGCAGCATCTAAGGAGCGAAGGAGATAGGCAACGTTTCGGGTCGAGACCCTTCTTCAGACTGGTCAGGGATCAGGGAAACGAGAGATATAGACAGTGATGTGGAGAGATAAAGAACAATGAATGAAAGATATGCAAAAAAGTATTGATGATAAAGGAAACAGGCCATTGTAAGCTGTTTGTAGTGTGAAAATGAGAAGCTAGTGCGACTTGGGTGGGGGGGGGAGATGGAGAAGGAATGTCAGGGCCAGAGGGCTGAGGGAGAGGTGGGGAGGGGGAGGAGGCAGTTTGGGTTAACAGAATTGAGAAAATTCAATGTTTAACGCCCAGAGGATGCAGACTCCCCAAGCAGAATATGAGGTGCTGTTCCTCCAACTTGCGGTGTTGCTCACTCTGGCCGTGGAGGAGGCCCAGGACCGAGAGGTCGGATACGCAGTGGGAGGGGGAGTTGAAGTGCTGAGCCACCGGGAGGTCGGGTTGGTTATTGCGGACCGAGCGGAGGTGTTCGGCAAAACGATCGCCCAGCCTCCGCTTGGTCTCACCGATGTAGATAAGCTGGCATCTGGAGCAACGGATGCAGTAGATGAGGTTGGAGGAGGTGCAGGTGAACCTCTGTCGGACTTGGAAGGACTGCTTGGGTCCCTGAAAGGAGTGGATGGGGGAGGTGAAGGGACAAGTGTAGCATCTCTTGCGGTTGCAAGGGAAAGTGCCTGGGGAAGGGGTGGAGCGGTAGGGAAGGGAAGAATTGACAAGGGAGTTGCAGAGGGAGCGGTCTTTGCGGAAGACAGACAGGGGGGGAGATGGGAAGATGTGGCGAGTGGAGGGGTCACGCTGGAGGTGGCGAAACTGGTGGAGGACTATCTGTTGTATGCGCAGGCTGGTGGGGTGAAAGGTGAGGACCAGGGGGACTGCCCTTGTTGTGAGTGGGGGAATGGGGAGAGAGGGCAGTGTTGTGGGGTATGGAGGAGACCCTGGTGCGAGCCTCATCTATAGTGGGGGAGGGGAAACCCCGTTCTCTGAAGAACGAGGACATTTGTGATGATCTGGTGTGGAACACGTCATCCTGGGAGCAGATGCGGCGTAGACAGAGGAATTGGGAATAGGGGATGGAATCCTTACAGGAAGCAGGGTGGGAGGAAGAGTAGTCCAGGTAGCTGTGGGAGTCAGTTGGTTTGTAGTGGATGTCAGTCAGGAGTGTATCACCTGCAATAGAGATGGTGAGGTCAAGGAATGGTAGGGAATCTGTAGGGGTTTCCACAAAAGGGATTCCCCTAGGTTCTAGACCTCGGAATTATGGTGGGATATGATAAAAGGTTGACTTGACCAGAGTGTGCTGATGAGAGAAAACAGAAACCAAGACGGACTCAAAGCAAGTCTAAATTTACAGGCTTTATTAAACAATGAGAAATCGAAGCTCACCAACACTACATAATACGTGGCTAAACTTATGCTTTAAACTAAGACTATGGAAGGAAAACTATCGGGCATATTGTAAAACTTACTTTAACAATATTTTACTCCCCTTTCCCTTTATTTACTCAACCTCCTATCCTATTTCGGGAATTTCTCCAGGTCACCAGGATACTCACAGCTAAGTCGATGCAGGCTCACGAGCTGTCCAGTAGAACTAAACTAAAAAGTTGTCAGGCACAGCCTGAAGAAGGGTCTCGACCCGAAACGTCACCCATTCCTTCGCTCCAGAGATGCTGCCTGTCCCGCTGAGTTACTCCAGCTTTTTGTGTCTATCTACTGTGTAGACAATACAAGCCCACATCAGGTGTCTTCAGCAATATGGTTTACATTCATAATCCAATCACGATAACTTGTTAGAAATAACATTTTCAAACAGTCCACAAATGCAACAAATTTGTTTAAATCTTGATTTTGAGTTTGAGTCAGAAGTTTATGGATTCATGAATGATTCCAGCACAACAATCTGGATTGACACTTCCATCGTTCTTCTGAGATAGTGCTGCACTATCAGAGGGCCGTCTTTCAAATGAGTCGTTAAACTGAGGGCCCAGATACACTGAAGGGTGGACACAACTGGTGTTATTTTGCAAAAAACAAGAAGGGGAGCTATCGCCAATGTCCTGGACAATGTTTATCCCCCTCATTGTGAGTACAACAGATTATTTCTGTTGAAATAATGTTCTATCTCTGACTCTTCCTCTCTTTCTTTTAGACCAGGCTCATCCGTGAGTGAGGGTACACAAAAGGCTGGAGAAACTCAGCGGGTGCAGCAGCATCTAAAGAACGAAGGAGATAGGCGACATTTCGGGTCGGGACCCTTCTTCAGACTGGTTAGGGATCATGGGAACCGAGAGATATAGACGGTGATGTGGAGAGATGAAGAACAATTAATCTTTGTCTACTCGTCCATGAGTGATATATTTCCTACGTTACAACAGTGAGTTCACTACAAAACTCCTACAATGGATGTAAAATGCTTTGACCATTTTGAGGTTATGGCACTGATATATTTTATTTAATTACGATGTAAATGGACGTAATTCAGTCCATGGCATTTATGTTTGGTCTCAGAGGAGCCCCATCAATCCCATTCTCCCGTTTATTCTTGACGTCCTTCCCATCAGCTTCAACCTGATTCCCCCAACGCTGATTCACCTACACTAAGAGCAAGTTATAGCAGCCAGTTAACGATCAACTAGCACGTCATTGGGATTGAGGAGGAAACCAAATCATATAGGGAACGCCACATGATCACAGGGAGAATTTACAAAGTCCACACGGGCAGCACCAGCGATCAGGATTGAAAGTAGCTCATAGCGACTGTGATGCATCTGCTCTACCTGCTGCACGCTGTGCGCACTGTATTTGCACCACGAGTAGGTATCTTTTTGATAAGAAAAGTCATCGGAATATTTGTAGAACTAAATTACAGAGATGTTTCAGAACAAAATAAATTTGCGACTTGCTTGCAGTTAATGGATTTTCCATATAGGAATAAACACAACAAAAAAAGGCAGCCAAGGAGAATGGAATAAATTGGTAGCTTGACTTCAGGAACATTTACAAGCTTAATATTAATACGGTTGTCAAAAAAATTCCTGTCGCTACCTTGAATATATAGTCAAGCATTTTAGTGTCTAGCAAAAGTAGCAAGCATTTGGTCTAAAAGAAAGCTTAAAATGTCAGATATCATTCTCACTTTAAGCCAGTTCTAATTTTAAATATTTTGCATAAGCAGAATATTTTAAAAATAACAACCAAAGTAAGTTAATTCAATAATATTTATTATAATGAAAAGCATATTGCAAGCATAGAAACAGTAATTTTATTCTGTCTTCTCCGATATTTTAACCAAAATTATTAAAAACTGCAATTACAGCAGCTTACTTGAAAGCATCCCTTGAGAAGGTAATGGTGAACTGCTTCCTTGAACTGTTGCAATGCCTCTGTCCTTCAAACCCAGATGTTAGAATGGGGGCAATTAAATAAGAGTTGGTGATCCAATTATCCCTCTTCCCTTTAGTTTAGCTTAATTTAATAGCTCAGTGTATCTCAGTTTTAGCTTCCCCTAAATCCCAATATCATACTGAGTAATCCCATAGGAACTGCATACGCCTTCTTGGGAATTCATATTTGTGAGAAGGTAAGTCAATTAAACGGAAATTACATCGAATATTATTACACATATTTCCTCATCTTAAACAAAAGGATGCTAATTGCTGGAGTAACTCAGCAGGTCAGGCAATATCTCTGGAGGACAAGGATAGGAGACGTTTCAGGCCGAGACCCTTCTTCAGATAGGAAGTCTCACAGAACTCGTTGGAAAGAGGAGGAGAACTTCTTCAAAGTAGGCATACCTTGAGGAAACTTTGCAGAGGAGCAGTCAAAATGTAGAAACAAAGAACTGCAGGTGTGCTGGTTACTATGCAAAAGGACACAAAATGCTGGTGTAACTCAGCAGGTCAGGCAGCATCTCTACAGAAGTCTGAAGAAGGGTCTCGACCTGAAATGTCACCTATTCAAGTTCTCCGCAGATGCTGCCTAACCTGCTGAGTTACTCCAGCACTTTGTGTCCTTATGTGCATCAATCAGCATCTGCAATTCTTTGTTTTTTTCCTCGTCTAAACTTGATGTAGCGACAGACACATTGGTGGTGGCTTGTCGATAACAGATCACCGTAAATTTGCAATGAGGTCGTGGCCAAATCTGTCGTGGCCCACTGCCCTTGTCAAACTGTAGATCGATTTGTCTCAGTGGTAACTGATTCCAAGCTAAAATCCATATTTTTCATGTGAGCTTCCATGAAACTTTATGAAACTTTGGTGAGTAATGAATTAAATCCTTCTCTTAAGAATTCACCCTGGTTCAGTAGTATTAAGCACCACATATAACAATGGTTGCACATTGGGCTCTGTCTGCAAAATGTGTTGTGAATTGTAGTAACAAGTTACAATAGAATGCTGTTACTTATCACATATTTACCACTACTGACTGAGAAGGAATTTCTGGTTGCTGCAAGTGTTCCCGTATCAACTTTTCCCCATTGTAAGCCGTCATGTAGACATTTATAATGGACACCAACAGCAAATCCCTCCGATTGTAATGTTTTCAAAATCCTGTGCCTTCTAATCCTTCACTGTTCAAAAAGTTATGAATTTGTCACAACAGTTCATAAGTTGTAGGAGCAGGATTAGGCCATTCAGCCCATCCATTCTACTCCGCCATTCAATCATGGCTGATCTATCTCTCCCTCTCAACCACATCTCCTGCTTTCTCCGCATAACCCCAGACACGCATATTAATCAAGAAAATACCAATCTCCACTTTAAAAATGTCCATTGACGGCCTCCACAGTCTTCTGTGGCAATGAATTCCACAGATTCACCACCCTCTGACTAAAGAAATTCCTCCTCATCTCCTTTCTAATGGTGTGTCCTTTTATTCTGAGGCCATTGGCTCTGGTCCTAGACTCTTCCACTAGTGTCATATGCTGCGAGAATGGAAGTGTGCTGGTTAATATGTGAAAGGACACAAAATGCTGGAGTAACTCAGCAGGTCAGGCACACTGGCACACTGCCAGTACACTGTCATATGTTGAGAGAATGGGGCAGTGGGGCTTGTACACTCTCATGAGGGGATCTCATTGAAACATATAAGATTGTTAAGATCTTGGACATGCTAGAGGCAGTAAACATGTTCCCGATGTTGGGGGAGTCCAGAACCAGGGGCCACAGTGTAAGAGTAAGGAGTAAGCCATTTAGAACGGAGACGAGGAAACACTTTGTCTCACAGAAAGTGGTGAGTCTGTGGAATTCTCTGCCTCAGAGGGTGGTGGAGGCAGGTTCTCTGGATGCTTTCAAGAGAAAGCTAGATAGGGCTCTTAAAAATAGCAGAGTTAGGGGACATGGGGAGAAGGCAGGAACGGGGTACTGATTGGGGATGATCAGCCATGATCACAATGAATGGCGGTGCTGGCTCGAAGGGCCAAATGGCCCACTCCTGCACCTATTGTCTATTGTCTATTGTCTATTGTCATTGTGGAAACATCCTCTCCATATCCACTCTATCCAGACCTTTCACTATTCGGTAAGTTTCAATGAGGTCCCCCCCTCGTCCTTCTAAACTAAACATAGCGGTGACAATATGAATGAGCCCATTCCATCGCTCTGAAAAGCCAATGCACGTTGTCCCACTACTTCGCTCGGTCCCATCAGCCATACAACTTTTCTTCTTAAATCCTGTCCAGGATTTTCCAAAGAATCAGCCCGCTTTACTTTCCAAGTTTTATTCTACTGCAACAAACTTGTTTCATGACATTCAAGTCATTTCTAGATCAGACAATATATTAAAATAAAGATCAGTGCGTGACACACAAATGGAGACCAATTCAACCCTGGCGTGACTGTCGCCCTTTAACCGTCTTGCACATTTTCTCTCAGTTCTATCCACGCCCTTCCCCCAAACCCCAAGTTACACTGAGTAACTCTCCCACTCACTCCCAAACAATTATACAGTATGTACTTGTTTCAAGTAGCACAGATCTGCTGCCTCACAGCTCCAAGGCACCAGTGTTCTCCCTGTGTTCGCGTGAGTCTCCTCGGGTTGCCTCTGTTTCCTCCCAACATCCCCAAAACATGTGGGTTATAAAGGGGCTGTCCCACTGTGGCGACCTAATCTGCGAGTTTAGACGAGTTTGGCCTCGACTCAAACTCGCAGCATGGTCGACACGAGGTCCTAGGAGGTCCTATGAGGTCACTGGAACTCTCCCTCATGCTCGAGGAAAGTTCCCGAATACTCGTGGCCTCAGCTAGGTCGCGGAAATTTTTTCAGCATGTTGAAAATGTTTCCGCAAGTAAAATTTGGTCGGCATGGTTCTTTTTGACTCATAGTGCAGTGGAGTGGGGTCGCTATGTAGTTACAGGCAGTCGAGGGCAGCCGTAGGCAATCTCCTTCGCTGACCGGGCATTTTGATTGGCTCATTGGAGTTTCAGGACCAAGGAAAACCGACCGGTAGATAAAATGCCCGATAAATGTTATTAAACTTCTTAAAAATGTCTTCCCCCCCTTCTCCCCCCTTCCGCGCTCGTTAAATGACTTACCGTACACTGTGGCAGCCGTTTACCTTCCTCTTCATCACGGGTGTGAATTTCAGACAGCGCTCCCCTGCTTTCCCTGGCCCCCGCCTTTGCGATGTGTGTGTGTGTGTGTGTGTGTGTGCGGTCGGTGGATCCAGCTCACGGTTTCAACGCGGATGGTCGATCCAGCTCGAGGTTTTCCAGGCGAGCTTGAAGGTCGGAGACACTTTTCTGAACTCGTGGATTAGGTCGCCACAATGGGACAGCCCCTTAAGTCACCCCACTGGGGAGGAGTTAATGGGCATGTATGGATAATAAAATAAGATTAGAGTAAATGGGTGCTTGACAGTCAGCACAGATTCAGTGGGCCAAAGGGCCTGTCTGCGATGTATGAGCCCATGTACAGCGACAGGACATTTACACTGAAATTCCATTGACAGTTCTTATTTCCCTATTCTAACCTTTAAATAGCGACACTCACATTTGTTGGATACAAAACACGCTTCTGTTATAAACATCACCTGATGTTCCTTTCAGTTGATGTCAACACACAGATTTAGTTTAGTTTAGATTAGTTTAGTTTAGTTTTACCTGTACCGAGATACAGTGAAAAGCATTTCAAGATGCAAGATTTTCTATTGATTTTCATATAGGGTGAGTGGAAATGCTACACAAGACTCAATGTTCTCATAAGACAATTGGTAGTCAATTGTATTTTTGCACTTGTAAGTGATTAAAATCCATTTCACTTCATAATGCCAACCAAGACATTATAAATGAAGATAGATATGCTAACTCAGCTTCTCATGCCAAGAACTCACCAAACACCATTACAATGTTTGGTAAGAATTAAATAGTCTTATTAATTAATCTGTGCTCTGATTGCATTGCTTGGAATCACAGTCGTACAGCACGGAAACAGGCCCTTCTGCCCTTCTCGTCCATGCCGACCAATTGTGCCCCGTCTATGTTAGTCCCATTTGGCCCATATCCCTCTAAACCTTTCCTAACGATCTACCTGTCCAAGTGAATTTTAAATGCATTTACAGTGCCTGCCTCAGCTATTGCCCTCACCCTCCTCTTGTCGCTCATTCCATGTACCCACCAGTCTCTCAGTGAAAAAGTCGGCCCTCGTGTTTGCATTAAATCTTGCTGCTCTCACCTTCAACATACGTCCTCTGGTTTTTGATACCCCAACCCTGGGAAATGACTCTGTGCGCACACCTTATATTTTCCAATCATGATTTTAAACACCTCTATTCCTGCATTCCAATGAATAATGTCCTAGCTTGCCCAACCTCTCCCTATAGCCCAGGCCCTCAAGTCCTGGCAAAATCCTCGTAAAGCCTCCCTGCATTATTTCCAGTTTAATGACATTTCTTGTGTGATATCAATCAAAATTTTAATTTATGGCAGAAAATGTCATGTGTTTGATGAGTAGCCATTAACTACCGGTAGATGGGATGGTCACACAGGTAGATAGGGTGGTCAAAAAAGGTTTTGGCATACTGGCCTTCATCAGTACTCTTACTGAATATAGAATTTGCGAGGTCATGCTGCAGTTATATAAGACAATGGTGAGGCCACATTTAGAGTTTTGTGTTCTGTTTTAGTCACCACGTTATATGAAAGATGGTGTCAAGCTGGAAAGAGTGCAGAGAAGATATACTAGGATGTTGCCAGGACTCAGGCTTCATCTATAGGGAGAGGTTGAGCAGGCTAGGACTTTATTTCTTGGTGCGCAGGAGGATGAGGGGTGATCTTATAGAGGTGAACAAAATCATGAGAGGAATGGATTGGGTAAACGTTGTCTTTTGCCTAGAGTAGGGGAATCGAGAACCAGAAGACACAGGTTTAAGGTGAGGGTGGAAAGATTTAATAGAAACCTTTTTTACACAAAGGGTGGTGGGTGTACTGAATGAGCTGACCGAGGAGATAGTTTGGGCTGGGACTATCACAACATTTAAGATGCATTTAGACAGGTACATGCATAGGATAGATTTGGGGGGATATGGGCCAAACACAGGGAGGTGGAACTAGTGTAGATGGGGCATGTTGGTCGGCATGGGCAAGTTGTGCTGAAGGGCCTGTTTCCATGCTGTATGACTCTATGTGTGAGAAAGAACTGCAGATGCTGGATAAAATCGAAAGTAGACACAAAATGGGTGACGTTTTGGGTGAAGAAGGGCCTCGACCCGGTACGCCACCCATTCCTTCTTTCCATAGATGCTGCCTCACCCGCTGAGTTACTCCAGCCTTTTGTGTCTACCCTCTATGACTGCCGAACGGCAGAAGAGTTACGTGAAGAAAACTGCTCAAGTTAACTTTAGTCTGAGGTTCATGGTATTTAATTTGCAGAAATACTGAACAGGGTCGAACAGCATCTATGGAGTGAGAAACAGACAAGGAATTTTAATTTTGTTTCTTTATCTACAAATATTAGGCAATTTCAGCACTTTTTGCTTTTTATTTACAATTTCCAGTATCTGCGCTTCTTTGAATTACAATAGTTAATTTATTTATTGTGTACATCAGTAAATTAAACACAGGAAAAGACAGATTGTTCAGTATGTTGAAAAATTGAAATATATTACTTTGGCTCAAGAAAGAATTACTTTAAGCAAAGAAGCAAACTAAAGTGACATGACTCCCACTCCATGCTAAATCATCAGGTGTTTAATTATTTTATCTTCTCACATTCAAATCCGCGAGTAGAGCTGGAATAATGTCAATAGCTATAAATGAAATCCAGCTTATTTTCTCCAGCTCCCTGCTGCCAGAAGACACATCTAATTAAACAATATTGCTTTGCTGCTAAGTATGCTAGCTAATTCAGTCAAAGTGCTTTACTCGTCCAATATTTATTCAGTGTGCTTCATAGACCTCTGCGGTCCTAACCTCAACCGTTAAGGATATAAGTTGGTCTGTCTCTTCTATAGGTCCAGACTCAGCATTACATAGATAGTTAAAAGTCCCGCGGCTGCTGAGGCTACGTTCAATAATCTTAAACCTTTATCCTCATCCTGATCAAGTCAAGTCAAGTTTTATTCTAAGATCTAAGACCTGGTGCATCCACTCTGGCAGTGCAGAGCATCTGGCCATTTTCTTCACCAGCAATGGTGGGGAGAGACCTGGCATGTTACCTGTTCCAGGGACAACCTGGCATGTTACCTGTTCCAGGGAAGCTGCAACAGGTAACGTGCCGAAGTGGGGGACTTTATGGTTGCAGTGAGCGGATAAGGTAACACAGCGGCGTCGTTCGTAGACTGATGGCCAGAGATTTGGGCCATTGATCATAAGGTCATCAGGAATAGGAGTAGAATTAAGCCATTCGGCCCATCAAGTGTACTCCGCCATTCAATCATGGCTGACCTACCTCTCCTTCCTAACCCCATTCTCCTGCCTTCTCCCCATAACCTCTGACACCCGTACTAATCAAGAATCTATCTATCTCTGCCTTAAAAATATCCACTGACGGCTTCCACGGCCTTCTGCGGCAACGTATTCCACAGATTCACCACCCTCTGACTAAAGAAATTTCTCCTCATCTCCTTCCTAAAAGAATGTCCTTTAATTCTGAGGCTATGACCCCTTGTCCTACTCTCTCCCCCTAGTGGAAACATCCTCCCCACATCCATGCTATCCAAGCCTTTCACTAATGTGTATGTTCCAATGAGGTCCCCCCTCATTCTTCTAAACTCCAGCGAGTACAGGCCCACTGCTGACATTGATCCAGAAACCAAAGCTCAAATCCCAGGATGGCACCGAGATAATTTAAATTGAATAAGCTTTAAGAACAATATGCTCATTGGGAAGCATGAAAGTACTGGAATTGTTATAGAAATCCACCTGCTTTACTCAGGAAAGTAAATCCTCCAAAATATACCTGGCCTGGCCTAGAGTTTGTGACTCCATACCCAACCAATATGGTTGCCTCTGACTAAACAAGGCCAATTCACAATGGACAACAACTATAGCATTGCCAGAAAATCCACGCCTGGAGACCGAATACATAGTAAAATTCTTTTAAGAGAACTCTTAGCTTCTTGAGTGAAGCTGGTTGCCTAAATATCAATATAATCAATTCAATGATAAACACATGCACAGCACTTAGGAATAGATACAAGGAATTGCAGGTGCTGGTTTACAAAAAAAGACACAAAGTGCAGGAGTAACTCAACGGGCCAGGCAGCATTCCTGGAGAGCATGGATCAGTGACGTTTCAGGTTAGGATCCTTCTTCAGACTGGTTGAGGAGGGGGGGAAGCTGCAGAGAGGAGAGGCGGGATAAAGCCTGGCAGATAATAGATTGATACAGGTGAGGGGGTATTTGATAGTCAGATGGTGGACAAAGGCCAGAAATTACAAGAAAGAAGGAATGAGACAAAAGGAGTGAAGAGTTGCAAATTGTGAAGCTAGAGGAAGGAATGTTGGTGGAAGGGGAGGACCTGAGTGAGCCGACCCTGCAAATACATGTGTTAGCAATGCTTACATTTTACAGCCATCGTTTGGGATTAACTGATTTCAACCAGGGTGCAACCTTCCACAAATAGAGTCAGGGAGGTGACCCAGGGTTGTGATGTTCTCCCTTCGTTGACGTTTACAGATATTTCATCCCAGGTCACCAGCATTTTTAGGTCTTTGTCCCTTGCCAACAAGTTATGTGGCGGACAGCTTATAACTTTACACAAGGCCAAGAACATAACTAAGCTGGGCTAGAAATTGCTCTGTGATATCACACACAGGTAATTATGAACTTAGAGATATTCTTAAACTAGTCATGTACGACATGGAGAACTAAAACATCACATTGAATTGTGGTTTAAAAAGATTGAGACAGCAATGAAAGGTAGGTTACTGTACAAAATTTTATTAGAGTTAAAAGTCCATAGTTTTCTGTTTAAAATACATATACTATAGGTTTTCATTTAGAAAATCCTAAATATTAATAACGTGAAATTAGCTACATTTTTATTTTTGCCTGCATTCAGTAAAATGCTTCTCAATTTCTACCACAGTCTGTGTTTAAAAACTGTGTTTGACTCGACTTCCAATTATAAGGGTGTTAAGTATTTCTATAGGGTGCATTAATTGATCACATCTTCAAGTTTCCCAAATGCCGATTGTCTTTAAAAGTAATTGTGCTTTAAGATATTTGCATAATGTAACTATGTTTCAGTACAAGAACATCGCAAGAACACAAAATGGAAAATGTTGAAACTTAGCATGCTGAATACAGTGGGGATTAAACAACCATGCACGCATTACATCTCCATTCATACTGTAGCGTTCTCTACTAACCGATAATAACATGCACTAGCCGTAAAAACATTCTCTGGCCCATGAAGCCGTGACTAATTTTTAATGCAGCCTTGCTTAATCTTCTCTCACCGTAAGGAAAGTTCTAATCAGCAGATAAAATTCATCAGTGGAAAATTTGTAACAGTCCTCCCCCCCCCCCCCCAAACCCCCCCCCCCTGCCCCCACCTTTCTCACAAAAGTCGAGGAATTTTAGATAGTACAAATGCATCAAAGTACTTCATGCTATAAATATTTAGACGTGTCACAAATTAGCTGTTCAGCGAGTTCCTGAGCCACTGGAACAGCTCATCTTCTAACTGGTCATGCCATCGAACATTTGATTCCACTATTTCAATGGCTTGTGTGAAGGAGGCGTCTTCTCCCTTTCTGAGGTTCTTTACGAAGCTCTTCAGCTGTAAATTGGGAAGCAAGTTAATTGGAATCGGAAAAATCTTGCAATGGTAAACAAGCCCAGCTTGACAGACTACAAACCTGTCCTCTCTTTTACAGGCTATACACCCGATATATTAAAGTATGTGCATTCTGAAGTTTAATTCCATACACATGAGAAGCAAAGTTTGTTGTACATACAGTACAGGACAAATATTGACTTTCATGTCTTTCAACATATCAGATAAACAAGACCCAATCTATTTTTCATACATTTGTTCAATATCTATCAATATAGTTTGAACTATACCCAGCTGTAATATGATGCTCTATAAAGTGTACAGGTGTGATGGGGTGTGTTGAGCACCGGGCAAGTTAGTAGGAGTGACGAACTGAATATCTGATGCTTGTGCCAGGAATCTCAAAGTGGGTTCAGGTGACACTTGAATGGAGTGGTAAATGGTGGGCATGTGCTTGTTGGGTGTGGACTCAGCCACATTAATTCAGGTCAGGATGGGACAACCAATCCCCTGGATGGTGGAATATACTCCAACAATAGAGTACTGTATTTCTCGTAGAACCAAGAGGAGCACAAAATATATTTCCCAGGAACAGTTATTTTCTATTAACTGGTGAAAGGAGAGTGGTTACAAAGGTGTGTTGGAAGGTTAAACTGCAGATGCTGGTTT
Source organism: Raja brachyura (assembly GCA_963514005.1). Next base: position 15,329,974 of record OY740800.1, read on the forward strand.
AAACCAAAGATAAACTGGCAGACCGCCTGAGATGGTACAGTTCACTTAGTGAACTCCATCTGTTTCATGCTGGAACAAGCTTGCAGAGACAGATTTTGTTTTATATTTTTAACCAGTGTCTTGGCAAAGTGGAAGAATTGAAATCAGTTTTCACGTAAAATAGAAGGAAAAAAAGAGACACTTCAACAGAAATTTTTTTTAAATTGTAATCAGAAACCATTGGGTCTCAGATAGGCAGTGAATGGAGGGATAGGGATCATGTGCAGGCATATAGGATTAGTTTAACTTGGTATAATGATTGGCACAGACATTGTGGACCGAATGGCCTGTTCCTGAGCTGTAATGTTCTAGAAGATAGACACAAAAAACTGGAATAACTCAGCGGGACAGGCAGCATCTCTGGAGAAAAGTAGTAGGTGACCCTTCTTCAGACTGAGAGTTAGGCAAAAGGGAAACAAAAGATATAGATGGTGATGTAGAGGGATATTCAAAGATATTCAAAAAAAGTAACAATGATAAAGGAAACAGGCCAATGTTAACTGTTTGCTGGGAGAGAAGGAGTACATACAATGAGACTCAACAAGACGACTCTGTAACTGGTACATCTTGGGTGGGGGAGAGATGGAGAGAGAGGGAATGCAGAGGACACTTGAAGTTGGAGAAATCAATATTTATTAAACAGGTCACCACCTGACCATCATCCCGACGAGAAGGCTGTACATCGGGCTGTCTGTAGCGGCGACTACGGGGGGTTCACGGCCCCGACCCCGGGTGAACAAGGAGGGGGACTGACTGAACTTTGTGCCTTCCACCACAGTGAAGAATGCTGTGGTGGATGTTTGCGTTAATTTTTTTTGTGTATTGTATGTTCTTTTGTATTTGTACCGCTGCTGGCAAATTCATTTCACTGCACCTTCGGGTGCATGTGACGAATAAAATTGACATTGACTTTAACACATGGTCGCATGTAGACCAGCCTTCCCCTATTTGATACTAAAACAACAAATGATATGAAAATAACATTCTGTATTTGCTGAAAGTCCGAAAGTGAAACAGAGAATCTGGGAACATTCAGCAGGTCAGGATGCATCTATCTGGAGTGAAACAAGAGTTCGTGATGCAGGTTAATGGCCTTGAATTTAAAAATAGGAAAGGAAGAAGAATGGAGAAGGAAGGAAGGAAGATCTGGAGATGGCATGTGGGAAGTGTAAAATATTTATCCAAAATTGCTAATTTCTATGTTGATTCCAGGAGACTGTAATGTGTGTGTTCTAGAAATGAGGTGCCACCCCATTGCAACAAAATTGGAAGCGATGGACTGAGAGGTGAGAGTGGATGAGACTGGATAAGTATTGTGATAGATGACCAGAAGCACAGGGTTACACTTGCAGACTGTACACTCCTGCTCTGCAAAGTAGTCACCCAATTTGTAATGGTCTCTCCTCTTGATTGGACCACATTATGAAACAGTATAAATGGAAAGAAGTACAAACACATGTTGTTTAACATGGAAGAGGTGTTTAAGTCTATGGGTGGTTGACAGGGAAATGTAGAAAGAAGGAAGACAAAATGCTGGAGAAACTCAGCGGGTGAGGCAGCATCTATGGAGAGAAGGAATTGGCGACGTTTCGGGTCAAGACCCTTCTTCAGACTGATGTCAGGGGAGGGGGTAGGACAAAGATAGAAAGTGGGCGGAGGCAGTGGGACTAGTGGGAGGAGAGGAAGGAGAGAGAGAGAGCAAGGGCTACCTGAAGTTAGAGAAGTCAATGTTCATAACGCTGGGGTGTAAACTACCCAAGCGAAATATGAGGTGCTGTTCCTCCAATTTGCGCTGGGTCACACTCTGACAATGGAGAAGGCCCAGGACATAAACGTCAAATTGAAAATGGGAGGGGGAGTTGAAGTGCTGGGCCACCAGGAGATCACCTTGGTGACGACGGCCTGAGCGGAGGTGTTCAGGGAAACGATCGCCGAGCCTGCGCTTGGTCTCGCCGATGTAGAGAAGTTGACACCTGGAGCAGCGGATGCAGTAGATCTGCAGGAACTGCAGATGTTGGTTTACAAAAGAAAACAAAATTCTGGAGTAGCTCATCAAATCAGGCAACATCTCAGGAAAGCATGGATAAGTGACATTTTGGGTGGGGACAGTCTGAAGAAAGATCCCCACTCGGAATGTCGCTCATCCAAGTTATCTTGAGATGCTGCCTGACCCACTGAGTTACTCCAGCACTATGTCTCTTTGATGGGTGACAGAGATTAGCTCCTTGGAAAAAAAAACAAAAGGTCCCCTCCTGTGGTTGCACAGAAAGTACGATGGAGAGGTAGAGTGAGTTGCTGGAGATCAAGTGTGTAAACAGGATGTTACAAAAGGTATTTTGAAATTTGACAAGCTATGAGTGGGTTTATTGATGACTTTCTGCTTTTGATAATAGAAATAGAAGCAGCCAAACCCCAAAATACAGAGGCCATTGGGGTGAATGTACCCCAGGAGCAAACATGGCAATGACCTGGGAGAGGAGAGAAGATGGTGGAGGGTCTGAGCAACAGGTTAATGAAAATGGGCAGAAGCGAATAGGGAAGGTGCTTCCCTTGCTCAGCTAAGTATCCCCTAGTAAGCACTAAAGTTCTTTTAAAAATTCAAATATTGCTACAGTGGACCAAAAAACATTCTTCCATCTATATCATACCCCAATTCCAGCTCCCATTACTACTCCACTTCCCTTGCTGAGATTTACCTTCAGACCATTCCCAAAGACACCAGCATCTTGATCTCTCACTGAGTAACATTTATTTTCATAATGTAAAGAATGATATACATTCGTAAAATGGGCCAAAATGAATTTGAACCTCACATTCTTTGTTCAGAGATATCTCCTCCAGCATTTTTTGTTGCATTAGTTACTCCAAGACACTCAGCATGCACTTAATTTATGACCAATAATAGTGGGGAGCAATGAACTGATATGACTTAACCCGGTAAAAATGTATTAAACAATGTGCCTGGAGATTAATTCTAAGATGGTAGAACCAAATGTGCTACAGAATAGTGCTGCAATTGCGTGCTGCGTCCAGCCAAGTTGAAGGAGCAGAGTTTGATCTCGTGTACAAAATAATGAGAAGAATAGATCGGGCAGTTGCAGAGAGCCCCTGGCCCACAGTAGGGGATTCGAGAACCAGAGGACATAGAATAAGGTGAAGGGGAAAGGATTAATAAGAATCTATTAAATCTTTTTCACACAGAGGGTGGTGGGTGTACATAACAAGCTGCTGGAGGAGGTGGTTGAGGCATGTACTATTGCAACATTTAAGAAACATTTCAACGGGTACATTGATAGGACTGGTTTGGAAGGATATGGGCCAAACGCAGGTGGGATGTGTAAATGGGATTTGTTGGTACTTGTAGGCAAATTGGGCCGAATGACCTGTTTATACACTGTATGACTATATGAGTAGATCATACAGCTGCAATTACGTGGCACAGTTTGCATTCTCCACTGGGAATCAGGTTTTCTCACTAGTACCAGCTTAAAGCATATATAAAGGGGAAATCATAATGTGCGCTTAAAACATTTACCTCATTAAATTCAACTTCTGTACTCAGAAACTCTGTCACACCTTTGATGAGCCTGGAGATAATAAACAAAGCTTCTCCAAACCTGTGAAAATTATAAAATGTAATACATAACATATTTTGTGTCTAATTCATGCATTTTAATGTGGACCACATTTCAAAAAGAAAATAAATTTATCTTATACTAATGAATGATTCCATTGAATAGTTCAAAATTGTTTACCTTGAATTAAATGTGGACCATTTTTCCTGGAAAAATTTCCAGGCCAAATCTCGACCGTTTGAATACTTAGCCACATGTATTATAACATCTATGACATTCTGATCAGGCACCAATGGGGAACTTAGTGATAAGTTAAGAAGCCTTCAAGATAAAATATATATATTAGTCCATTAAATAATGTCATTTTGTGAACAAAGTAAAGGACTTTACACTGTGATGCACTTTAATAACTAATTAACCTGCTCAACAAAAGGGGGTTTTTGCTGCAGGCCAGGGACTCCAGTAGGATCTTCCTCTCCAGAACAACAGTGGAGGATTGGTATTTGCTCCATATGAATTCCCACACATTGTCATCCATGAGTGAAATCCCAGCGCAGTAAACAATGTCTCTAACATTTGGTGGTATTCTGAAACATATCAATGTACAGTGTTACTATGCAATGCATCACATCCAAAGTGTTCCTGGCATTAAGATCTAGTCCATTAATAATCCAAACCTGATTTTAAGACTGGGTTAAAAACTGCTGCCGGTAATCCCTTTTATCTGTGACTATAATTTGGTCAATGCTTGATAGAGCCAGCATTATGCACAGGCAGAGTGTAAGTAGCTGTGTAACTCTTCTGTCAATTACACTATCGACCAAACTGCCATAGGTGACTGAGATTAACTTGATCAATATAATTTGTTTGCAATTATCCTCCACTCAATGCATTTTTTTTTTGTTGAGAGAGTTCCCTGCTTTTATTGGGTTAAAATGCGGTCACTTTTTAATACATTCTGTTTACCGAGAGCCTAATTTTGCTGATATTGATGATTTGCTAAGTGCAGACAGATATATTCCCTAATTTGCCCCCAACTCTTGGCATTTCCATTTAATTTTCAAAGATTTTGAGATGAGGATGATTGATGAGGTAGGACAGTGGATGTTGTATGCGTGGACTTTCAACATGGTAGACTGATCCAGAAGATCAAATCACATGGGATGCATGGTGAATTGGAAAAATTGGATACAAATTAGTTAGCTCTAGAAGCCAGAACGTAAAGGTAGAGTGGGTGTTATGCTGACTAGAGGTGTCTGACCAGCTGTGCTCCACAGGGCCCCGAGACCTATGTTGATTGTGATATATATGAATATTTTGGATGAAAATGTAGGTGGGTGGCTAAGTGAGTTTTGTAAATGGCACAAAAATTAACGAAGCAATGGGTATTCAGGAAAATTGTCAAATAATATAGCTGTATATAGATCACTTGGAAATACGGGTGGAGAAATGACAGGTGGAGTTTAGTCAAGGTGTAGCACTTTGGCGGCTCAAAGAGGAACAATTCCAGTCAATGACATTGACATACATAAGAATCTTGGAGTGTAAGTCCATAGCTCTCTGAACGTGACAGCACAAGTAGATAGGGTGATAAAGAAGGCATATGGCACATTTGTCTTCATCACTTGGGTTTTAAGTATAAGAGACAGGAAGTCATGTTCCATCTTTATAAAACTTTGTTTCGGCTACGTTTGGAGTATTGTGCCCAGTTCTGCTCGCTGCTTTGCAGAAATGTGTGGAAGCTGCAGAGGCTGCAGAAGAGGTTCAGTGAGATGTTGCCTGGATTAGAGAGTATTAATTATAAGGAAAGGTTGGATAAACTTGGCTTGTTTTCTCTGGAGCTTCAAAGGTTTAGGGACAACTCTAAGTACAGAAAATTATGAGAGACACAAGTCTTTTTCGTTGGATGGAAATGTTAAATGTTAGAGGGCACAGTTTTATGGTGAGAGTGGGTAATTCAAAAAAATATTTCCAAGGTTATTTTTTTTGCACATTTAGTGGTCGCTGCCTAGAATGGACACTGAGGGGAGGTGGTAGAAGCAGATATGATAGCATCATTCAAGAGGCGCACAGACAGGTACAAAGAACATGCAGGGAGCTGAGGGGTAAAGATCATGTGCGGGCCGATGGGATTTGTTTGAATTGAAATCATAAGGTCATAAGTTATAGGAGTAGAATTAAGCCATTCGGCCCATCAAGTCTACTCCGCCATTCAATCATGGCTGGTCTATCTCTCCCTGCTAATCCCATTCCCCTGCCTTCTCCCCAAAACCCTTGCACCCATACTAATCAAATTGTCGATCAATACGACAACTGAATTTGACAACAATTTGACAATTCAACAACTCTGCATCATTGTCAACAAAGACATCATGCTTAGAAGGGCCTGTCCCTGTGAAGAACTGTTCTATGTTCTCTATTCAATGCAGTACCTTAAATGTGTGCCAGTAAATGAATTGTAAAAATATGACAGCCAAACCATGCACAGCAAACTCCCACACACATCAGTGCTAAATAATCTGTGCTTAGCAATGGTGATGAGATATATATCAGCCAAAGATAGACACAAAATGCTGGAATATTCAACAGCGGGACAGGCAGCATCTCTGGATAGAAGGAATGGGCGACGTTTCAGGTCGAGACCCTTCTTCAGGCTTAGCCAAAATGCCTTCACTTCTCTTCTGTGTGGTCACACATGTCCACCTGATGCAGGCCAGTAAACCTGGTTTAGCATCTTACTGAAAAGTACTATTGACAGCAGAACACTCTGTCAGTAGTACTATCGCCACAGACATTTGTACTCAAGTCCCTAGAGTGGGACCTGAATCTGAGGTATATAGCATGCATCATGATAGCAAATGAGCCACCGGTGACAGGGGTAAACAATTACAAGTCCGACGGTGAACTGCTTTCCTGGTGCTTGATTTTTAAACATCTATTTCTATTTTAAACAATGCCAAGGTCCGCCTGAAGCCATCCTATGCACCATTATAACTGAATGCTTTTATGTATCCAAATCTGTCGGGGAGAATAGAGACTTACTGAAAAATAAATAGCTCCCAAAAGAAACAGATTTCAACAAAACTAACATAAATTCAACTGAAAAACAGGCATGAACAGCTAGTACATTTTACAGTGCAGCTCTTGCAGATTTAACGGGTCAGTGAGTGACAAAGTTGATTTCTAAATATACAACAGAGTTATATTATTGCCCATCCACTGTGTCAGTAGAGAAACGTCCACCTGAATGGAAGTAGAGGAACACAGGGCTCACACAGGCATTTCTTTCAGTGGTGGTAACTTTGCCTGCAGTGTTCATCTGAATTTCTAATTATCACGGCAAGAAAGCAAATCTCGCTCGTGGTGCATTACGTTATTCATGTACACCATAACAGAGAAGGTTGCTGTACTGGTGTTAAATCATTTTTGGAAACACTTCTCTATGCAAATTGGAGTCTTCGTCAAAAATGTCAGCACCATTGTGCAGGGAGTTTGCATTGTGGAATTCATCAAGAAAATCCCCTCCCTTCACACTGCACACCATATTTAAGAAACAATGATTGCTAGGAAAAAATATTTGCAACGAATATCAATGCTTTTGTAAATTGTACTAACCAAATACTGTATTTATTAATTTACTCCGCATGGTAATCATATCTTCAATAGTAACACAACTTTTGCAGTGGTTCAATTACTTTAACCAAATGCATTTTTCTATTTGGACACACAAGGAACTGCAGTTGCTGGAGTCTTGAGCAAAACACAATACCCAGGGATCAGGCATTCCTGGTGGGAATGGATAGGCAACATGTTGGGTTGGGATAAAAAAGTGTTGGAGTAACTCAGCGGGTCAGGCAGCTTCATTGGAGAATATGAACAGACAGCATTTCGGGTCAAGGCCCTTCATCAGACCAATTGTAGAAGTGGGAGAAGAAAGCTGGAAGAGTAGTGGGGATGGAACAAGTTGAGGGGTACAATCAGTCTGAAGAAGGGTCCCGACCCCAAATGTCCCCTATCCATGTTCTCCAGCGATGCTACCTGACCCGATGAGTTACTCCAGCACTTTGTATGTTTTTGTAAACCAGCATCTGCATTTCCTTGTATCTATATTTCGGGTTGGGACCTGACCTGAGTGGTGAGGGAGGGACAAGCTGACGGGTACATTCCCTCCACAGAAGCTGCCTGACCCGCTCAGTTACTCCAGCACTTTGCAATTTTCTATTTTATTTGTTCATCAGACTCCACCAACTAAAAATGCTGACTTTGAAGCTGATGTGCAATGCTGTTTGCCATACTTTTGAACTATTCAAGTAACTATTTGTCAGATGTGAGTTTTAAATGGAGTGTGCAGTGCGTGATCAATGTATACCAAGCTTTCAACGTTGAATATTTTCTTTCCTTGTGACATTTTTAGTTAACGATCAGATCAAGGCACCAAGTTTGGTCTGGTGCAGTTGACATTGTTCAACATTAAACACAGTTTGTGACAAAGAAATATGTGTATTCCCCATCCATCAGATACCGCTTTTTGATATAATTACTTCTTAATAACATTACGTACATTAGATAACAAACGTACATTAGAAGCAAAGACTGTCACATACAAAGTGCACTAAAAGAACAACTCATCTCTGCCTGCATAATAGCAAGGTAATCAAAAAAGCAAAACTGGCCCTGGGTGCAGAATAAGATGCCGTACTAAACATGGGCAGTAAGCAATTCAACAGAGCATGAAAAGATGCATTCAAGCAAAGCTGCACGGGGGCAGTGCTAATTTATGCAAGGGACCCTGAAAGTAAAATGTAATTGTCCACAAGGTTTAAAAATCAGGACACATACTGTAAATGCAATGACCCCACTGGATGCACGGAGACTACAGGTACTGCTAATCCCACTGAAAAGGTGGTATAGGGAATCAGGTATGTTGTGGATCAGTGGGATTGGGGGAAGGTGGTAGATGGAAAATCAAAGAGGGGCAGAGAGCTCTGGCCATTTTGGCATCAGAAATTAGAACCATTGTAGTTGAGAGAATCAAAGGTCAGGAATAGAGGTTGTGTTGAATATATTTGTCCGGGGAAGGTTGTTGGAAGGGCAGTGGTGTCAGCCATAAGGGCGAATGGGTGATAAAGCGGAGCTAGATGGCGGTTTATTAGACCGACCATCAGAGCCATGTTAATTACTATGAATACTGCTGGCTGGCTGATCTTTCCACTCCAGTGCAGCAGATTCCATTAAAGTCTGCTTTAATGTGAATGCCATTCACAAACCTCAAGTGAACACAAGAATCTTTTCATGTGCCATGAAGAAGGCATGCTTGCATGTCATTCATTGTCACTGTGTTTGCTCTCGATAGCATGCACACCAAAGACAGATACAAAATGCTGGAGTAACTCAGCGGGCCAGGCAGCAACTCTGGAGAAAAGGAATAGGTGACATTTCAGATTGAAACCCTTCTTCAGACCAAAACGTCTCGACCCGAAATGTCACCCATTCCTTTTCTCCAGAGATGCTGCCTGACCCGTTGAGTAACTCCAGAATTTTGTGTCTGTCTTCGGTATCAACCAGCATATGCAGTTCCTCCCTACACAATAGCGTGCACACCCTTGACTTTAGATAACATTCTCAGATGTAGCATTCTTTAATTGCATGTTAGAATTTTTAGCCCAAGAGGTTATTTTTCTGATTAAACTTCCAAGAGAACATCTGTTGCTTGACATTCACCGAGCCACTACTTATAGTTTCCAGGCATAACATATAGGACTCCTGAGGAGTGGAAATCCTTCCTGCACAATTCTGATCTTATCTTTAAAACATATATACCTGTTTTGACCAGTTTCCATCCATTTTGAAAGAAGTAGTGTAGCCTTGGTATGACAGTGGACAATTCCAAATTTACAAGACAAGAGAAAAACTTTTCGACGCAGTTCCCTGTTTGAAAAGAAAACAGTGAGTGAAAATGATTTCTACCCATTGCAAAGTACTGATGATGTGAAAGGTGATGCCAAATGACACCTGAACCTCACGTTACAATCTGATCTTCAAGTTTCATATATGGGAGAATTGCTTTGCCCATGGAGATGGCAACTTCTGCTGAAAACCACATTCAAACAATGTTACTAAGGCAGGGGCTGGCTGTCACCACCACGGCAAATCAGTGGAATGCTTAAAACTATATGAATGTATCATCCATCTTATTTACTCCCTTTCCCCAAGTTGCACACTGATGCAGAAAGGCGTATTTCCCCATAATGAATCGCCTTATAGAACATAAAACATAGAAAAATAGGTGCAGGAGTAGGCCATTCGGCCCTTCGAGCCTGCACCGCCATTCAATGTGATCATGGCTGATCATCCAACTCAGTATCCTGTACCTGCCTTCTCTCCATACCCCCTGATCCCTTTAGCCACAAGTGCCACATCTAACGCCCTCTTAAATATAGCCAATGAATTGGCCTCAACTACCTTCTGTGGCAGAGAATTCCAGAGACTCACCACTCTCTGTGTAAAGAATGTTTTCCTCATCTCGGTCCTAAAGGAATTCCCCCTTATCCTTAGACTGTGACCCATTGTTCTGGACTCCCCCAACATCGGGAACAATCTTCCAGCATCTAGCTTGTCCAACGCCTTAAGAATTTTGTAAGTTTCTATAAGATCCCCCCTCAATCTTCTAAATTCCAGCGAGTACAAGCCGAGTCTATCCAGTCTTTCCTCATATGAAAGTCCTGACACCCCAGGAATCAGTCTGGTGAATCTTCTCTGTACCCCCTCTATGGCAAGAATGTCTTTCCTCAGATTTGGAGACCAAAACTGTACGCAATACTCCAGGTGTGGCCTCACCAAAACCCTGTACAACTGCAGTAGAACCTCCCTGCTCCTATACTCAAATCCTTTCGCTATGAAAGCTAACATACCATTTGCTTTCTTCACTGCCTGCTGCACCTGCATGCCTACTTTCAATGACTGGTGTACCATGACACCCAGGTCTCGTTGCATCTCCCCTTTTCCTAATCGGCCACCATTCAGATAATAGTCTACCCTCATGTTTTTGCCACCAAATATATTACACATTCAATGATACAAAATGTGCAAAAGCAAAACCTAATGTCACTTCTGCAGAATTGTATTCCCCTACAGTGCAGAAGGTGTTGCAAGTTAATAATGTAAGCAGTCTTCTGGTTTAATTCAATCAGGTAGCACATAAAGACTCCCAAATCTTTAGTGGTGGAAATTTTCTTTTGGTTAACACTCTAAATAACGTTTGGATATCAACTACACTTTTAATATTCCATGAGGTGGGTGGAATTGCACAGTACATGTAGGGCTGCACGGAGGCGCAGTGGTATAGAGTCGCTGTCTTAGAAAGCCAGGGACCCGGGTTTGATACAGACTACGGGTGCTGTCTGTATGGAGTTTGTACGTTCTCCCTGTAACCTGCATGAGTTTTCTCCGGGATCTCCGGTTTCCTTCCACACTCCAAAGCCGTGCTGTGCTGTACTCACCCATGTTCTATGTTCTGTGATCACTAACATCCAACGCATCAAATATAAATCATGTAATTTAACTTCACTTGTCAACTCAACCACTAATAATCAAAAGTCCTCAGATGTTGAACAATGATGATTCAACGGTGACCCTGATAAACAATTTGCCATCAACAGCATTGAAGAATGGTTGACCGCTGTATCAGTAATGAATTGGCACCAAAAGCTCACATCCATTGCAAAACGATTAAAAAGCGAGGGCTAGAAACTCATCATCTGTTAAATATATTCATTGTTCAGATTTAGCTCTCTTAGAGAGAAAAAGCCATAATGGGGTACTGATTTTAGATGATCAGCCATGATCATATTGAATGGCGATGCTGGCTCGAAGGGCCGAATGGACTACTCCAGTACCTATGTTTCTATAGTAAATGTGATGACATAAGCAACTTGATGTCCAGTTCAGAAATTCAATGGAATGCTACTCGTTTGTACAACAGAGGATGAATTTGTACCCATGCATTTATTTATAAACATTTTATAATATGTGACAAAGGTAAATGATTTTTAACTCAGTCTGATATGATGCTTGAACAACAGAACTGTTTGCTGCATCTTCTGGCCATCCCAGGGCGAGGTACATTGAAGCAACCTGCTGCACGACATATTGCTAGAGGGAGAGAAAAAGGGTTAGAAGGTGGGTAACTTTTATCAATCCTATTTCATCACATGGTGTTAGTAATGTATTAAGCTACCAATATGCTGTTGTTTCGTATTTATTTTATCACATTTGTTAACTGTTATTCTTCAGACTATATACAGACAAAGCTATCAGTCTAGAATTCAATGGTGATGCAGCGGTAGAGCTGCTGGCTTACAGCGCCAGAAACCCAGGTTCGATCTTGACTACGGGTGTTGTCTGCATGGAGTTTGTGACTGCATGGGTTTTCCCCGGGTGCTCCGGTTTTTTCCCACACTCCAAAAACATGCAGGTTTGTAGGTTAATTGGCTTTGGTAAAAATTGTAAAATGTCCCGAGAGTGTAGGATAGTGTTAGTGTACGGGATAATCGCTGGTCGGCGCGGACTCGCCTAAGAGCTGATAGAGATACAGACCGTGCTGTAACTCTAAAGTCCAAAGGGTGCAATTGGAAACTTTTCATAGTAGAACCACCTGCTCAAATCTCATTTCCCCCCAACACCTAACCTTTACTTAAGTGCTTAAGATTCTCTAATTATATCATGATGAACAGCTTTAATTGCCAACTGTGGTTATGTTTTCCATATCTCAATAAAACCCTAATAAAAATTGTCATATGTATGGTTTCAAGTTAATTTTCATCAGTTAGTTAATTCATTGTGCAGTCCAAATTTTAATCAGCACATGCCACTTTGTAGCTTCATATTTGAGTACATGTGCTAACGAGACTGTGAGAGGTAAAATGTCATCCCTGATCACCAAGGACATGCTAGAAGACTGTTGGTCTATAGAACTGACGTGCTACACTGCTGAGAACTATATTCTGCACACTGTATCTTCCCCTTTGCTCTATCTATTGTACTTGAGTTTGACTTGAATGCATTTGATGTCTATTATATCTGATCTGTTTGGGTAGCATGCAAAAAGCTTTTCACTCTACCTTGGTACTTGTGACATAACAAACCTAAACTTAACCCCAGTGGCCCAGCGGTAGAGCTGCTGCTTTACAGCATCAGAGACCCGGGTTCGATCCCGACTACGGGTACTGTCAGTATGGAGTATGTACGTTCTCCCTGTGCTTAGTTTTTCTCCAGGATCTCCAGTTTTCATTCACACTCCAAAGGTGTACAAGTTTGTGGACTAATTGGCTTGGTAAAATTGCAAATTGTCCCTAATGTGTGTAGGATAGTGTAAGTGTGCTGGGATCGCTGGTCAGCGCAGACTCGGTGGGCCGTAGGGCCTGTTCCACACTGTATCTCTAAAGGGCCTGTCCCACTTGGCGATTTTGCCGGCGTCGTATCAGTGTCGCCAAAAGATTTTGAACATTTCAAAATCCAGCGACGACTAAAAAGTGGTTACGACACTTGAAAAAACACGTCATACGTCATCACGCGGCGTTATACGTCATCACACCGCGTATTTTTTTGTGACATTATACGTCAGTCAATGATGCCAGCAGTCGCCGAAAAAATCGCCAAGTGGGAGAGGCCCTTAAACCAAACTTAATAAACTGACTGATCCGATCCCCCTGACTGCAATGGAATCAATTGTCAGCAGGCAGTCAAATAGAGAGCTTTTATTCTAGCACTAGTGACCAAAGACATACTGTTACCCAATTATTACCAACTACATTGTGATTGTTTTGAATCTTAATGAATCTTTAAATTTAAACACTTACTTTAAAAATGTTGTACTCCTTGTTCCGATCCACCAGCCTGTCCAGATACAGCAGTACGTTACTTGCCGCGTGCCAAGGAAGAAACTCCTTCTCCTTGTAAAGGTATTTTATAATCTCCAGAGGAATGCTCTGTGGTAAATAGCCAGCTCTAAGGCAAAGAAAGAAGGGAAACTGAACACAATTATGCATGCACTATCAAAATCTAGTTGTGTCGAATAACTGTTTAAAACTGTTCTAATGCAGGAAAGGTAGGGAAACATCAGTGTAAAAACATGATTACAGTTTAAAATGAGCCCAACAAACCCAATGTTATCACATACCATCTCAGATTCTCTGTCCGTTACTGATATGAAGACTTTTTTGAGCCAAGGCCAGTCATGATCTGAAACTCGCTGCCTTTAAGGGTGCTGCAGACTGAATCAATGATTGAAAATCATTGTTGTGGGGGTCATGGTGGCGCAGTGGTAGAGTTGCTGCCTTACAGCGAATGCAGCGCCGGGGACCCAGGTTCAATCCCGACTACGGGTGCTGCCTGTACGGAATTTGTACATTCTCCCCGTGACCTGCATGGGTTTTCTCGGAGATCTTTGGTCTCCTCCCACACTCCAAAGACGTACAGGTTTATAGGAATTGGCTTGGAAAATATAAAAATTGGCCCTAGGAGGTGTAGAATAGTGTTAATGTGTGGGGATCGCTGGTCGTCGCGGACACAGTGGGGCCGAAGGGCATTTTTCTGTACTGTATCTCTAAACTAAGTGGGTGAATGAGACTGACATGATTAATCTACTAAAATCTAGCAAAAACTTGATGGGCTGAATGGTCTCCTCCCATGGTATAATATTGTGATTTTTTGGCTATCTTTATGGCCTGAATAATGTGCATCAATGATTAAAAGGTTGGGAGAAAATTACAGCAACTAGTTTCTCAACTAAATACCTACATCGGAAAGTTGAATAAGAGCATTATTTCCCACCTGAATCCATTTTCAAAGACTTGAAAGAGACGGTTTGGAAGCATGCCCAAAACAGTCAAGAGGGTCTTTAAATATGCATTTGGGGAACCTTAACATGTTCTAGGATCTTGGCTGCAGTTAGTTTATAGAACCAACAGAGCAAGCAAACTATACCCAATGCTTCATGCTTTGAAAGGCCCAATTGTTAAAGTTCTGAAGCGGGTAGAGACGATGCCACCAAAAAGTATGTTTTTACAGAATCACAGAGCATGGCAACAGGCCCTTCAGCCCACATGTCCATGCCAACCACAATACAACCATCTACACTAATCCATTTGTCCTCCCACATTTCTGTGAACTCCCCTTCTCTTGCACACTTGATTCTTTAATCATCCACGCCCTCCCCACCATTGAAAGCATCATTATGAGCTGTTGCCACAAGAAGGCAGCATCTACCATCAAGGATCTCGATCTTCCAGGCCATGCCGCTTCTCACTGCTGCCATCGGGCAGGAGATACAGAAACCTGAAGTCTCACACCACCAGGATCAGGAGCAGCTACTTTTCTCACAACCATCAGGTTGTTAAACTGACCTGCACAGCCCTAATCCAACCCCAGAAATGGAATACTATGGATCTCGCATGGACTTGCTTTATAATTATGTTTTACACTAAAGTCTTGAAGGATTGATGTGTAATACATGTATAATTTGTTGTCTGATAGTCTATACTTGTGATGCTTCAGCAAGCAAGATTTTCATTGTACCTGAATCTTTGTACCTGAGCCTTTGGCAATAAATACAATTTGACTTGGAATCATAGTCATAGTGCTCGGAAAGAGACCCTTTAACCCACCGTGTCCAAGTTGGCCTAGTGGGCTAGTCCTCTTTATCTGCGTTTGGCCCATAATCTATAAACCGTTCCTATCCAACACTTGATAGTACATTATTCCTCCAAATAAAACCCAAATAAACAATAATTTTCCACTGGTACTGCCTCCAATCAATAGCTTATTATTAAAAAAATTCAATTTATTGTAGGCAGTATTTTCACTGGTTATAATATTAAAAGCACGCCAAGCCTACTAGTATTTCTGCAACATGATCTGGGTGGGGTTTGCTTTTTGATGGGAACATATGGTGTGAGAGGTAGTTTCTGGTGTACCTCATGGCATGAGATCAAGCTCATCCTTCCTGCTCCATCATATATGATTTGGGCCATGGTACATTTCAAAGGTCTGTATTTGCTCGAAACAACTCTACTAATACAGTCAAGACTAGGTTCATTTATGCATGTGTAAGGGCAAAAAAAAAGATAATCCACTTTATTCTTAATTCTCCATCTTACCTGGCCATTGAGAATAACATTTTCCAATGGTCAGGAGCAGAAACTCCAACTGTTGGTGCATTTTCCACACCAGCAATACACTCTCCCTCAATATATCTTGACTTAGACCCTGTCACACTATGAGCCCAGCTGGAGTACTGACTCAGCCATGTAGTTCCTATCCAACACTCGGGCACAATCTTGAAACAGCCCTCAGTGCCAACAGTGCACTCATTTGGAAATGGATAGGAACAACTACACCACAAAATGTAATATAGCAGAAGCTGGTTCCTCTCCACTGTTAGGCAACATCCAGGCAGAGACTAATGATCCGTCTTCAATATTGACTGTTTCTCTTGCCCACATTGGTGCTACAGTGGCTGAGCTGGTAAATCTACTGCCTCAGAGCACCAAAAACCTGAGGGCAATGTTCACCTCCGATGCTATCTGTGATGGAGCAGAAAGGATGAGCTTCCTGTCTGTGACATCCCATAATCTGCACTTGATCTCATGCATACTTCCCCTGTAACTATGTGTGGGTTTCCTCTGGGTGCTCCGTTTCCTTCCCATATTCTAAAAGTGTGCATATTAGTAGATATTTTGGTAAATCATTGGATACTATAAATTATCTGTAGTATGCATGAATGATAGAATACAGGGGGAATTGATGGGAATGTTAAAGGAAAAATTAGGAGGAATGAAATGCTCTGTGAGTCCACATACTGTAAATTCAATGGCTACCTTGTATATCACAAAGGAATAAATATTCAACATTTTTTCTTTCTATTTCAGATGTCCAACATCTGCATTATTTTGCCTCTGAATCCTTCCCGAATATATTTTCCCAGAATTTTGCTACTGCAAGTCCTTCAGAAAATATGTGTACGAAGGAACTGCAGACCCTGGTTTACACCGAAGATAGACACAAAATGCTGGAGTAACTCAGCGGGTCAGGCAGCATCTCTGGAGAAAAAGAATAGGGTCTTGACCCGAAACACACCTATTGCTTCTGTCGATGGAAATGCTGCCTGACCAGCTGAGTTACTCCAGCATTTTGAGTCTTTTCCGCATTAAATAGACTATGGTTTCATTTAATGATGCTCACTGTCCAACAATCTCCACACCTGGAGCCAAATATTTCATTAAATATAGCAATTGGCATTCAAAAATATGTGAATCAATTCTGCTTTAGATTGGCCAGAAGCAAGCCTTGTGGGCAGTCACAAGTAATTCCTAAGCATTCCTCTCTCTGGGGATGTTCACTGAAGATGCTACTCACTAAGTCTATCGCTGACAGCATTCACTATCCATCCAACAATCTGAAGGCAAGTAGTGACGTGCAAAATAAATAAATAATGGCTGACAATCAAAACTGTCTAACTGGCCAAATCTGGGAAAGTTTTATGAATCAACAGTGAAGAGTTCCTAAAATTAGGCAGAGGGATACTAACCCAGGGATGCTCAACATGATCCATTGAAGTTGGATCGAGCTACATCCACCTGAAGCAGCACAGCAATTATGGACGATGATGTAGAGAGATAAAGAACAATGAATGAACGATATTCAAAAACGTAACAATGATAAAGGAAACAGGCCACTGTTAGCTGTTTGTTGGGTAAAACAAGAAGATGCTGTGATTTGGGTGAGGGAGGGAAAGAGGGAGAGGGAATGCCGGGGTTACTTGAAATTATCAAAATCAATATTCATACTACTGGGCTGTAAGCTGCCCAAGCGAAATATGAGATGCTGTTCCTGTAATTTGTGTTTAGCCTCACCCCAACAAGGGAGGAGACCGAGGACAGAAAGCTCTGTGTGGGAATGAGAACAAGAATTAATGTGTCCAGCAACCAGGAGATCAGGTAGGTCCAGGCGGATTGAGCAAAGGTGTTCATCGAAACGATCGCCCAGTCTACGTTTGGTCTTGCTGATGTATAAGAATTCACATCTTGAACAACGGATACAGTAGATGAGGTTGGAGGAGGTGCAAGTGAACCTTTGCCTATCCTGAAAGCGCTCTCGGAGTCCCTGGACAGAGTCGAGGAAGGAGGTATAGAGACAGGTGTTGCATTTTCTGCTGTTGCAGGGTAGGTACCTGGGGAGGGGGAGCTTGAATGGGAATGGATGAGTTAACCAGGGAGTTGTGGGGGGAACAGTCTCTGCAGAAGTCAGAAAGGGGTGGAGATGGGGAGATGTGATTAGTGTTGGAATCCCATTGGAAATTTTTTGGAGGATTGTGTGTTGTATGCGACAGCTGATGGGGTGAAAGGTAATGACTAGGAGGACGGTCTCTGTTGTGACTAGGGGGAGGGGGAGAAAGGGGCGGAGCTGCGGGGTACCGAGGAGACATAAGTGAGGGCCTCATCTATAATGGGAGAGGGGAACCCCCGTTCCCTAAAGAATGAGCAGATCTCGGATGTCTTGCTATGAAGCACCTCATCTTGGGCACAGATGCGGCGTAGACAGAGGAATTGGTAGTAGGGGATAGTCCTTGCAGGAAGCTGGGTAGGAAGAAGTGTAGTCGAGGTAGTTGTGGGAGTCAGTGGGTTTGTAATAGAAGTCAGTCGATATCAAATCGAGTAAACTAATCTCATCTGCTTGCACATGATCCATAACTTCCATCCCAGCATATGCATGTGCTTATCAATTCTGCTTATAACAGTACAGCCCCCACAGGAACATTATGGGACATACAGCATATAAACAGGGCTTTCAGCCCAGTGAGTCCTCAGCCAACATGCAAGCATCCATTTACGCTAAACCCATTTTATTCTCCCCATATTCCCCTCAACTCTCTACAGATACTAACACTCAACTACACACATACAACAATTTCCAAGGTGTCCAATTAAACTATCAATGCACATGTTTTTGAGATGTGGGAAGAAACAAAAATACTGGAGGAAACCCGTGCAGTCACAGAGACAACATGCAAACTCCACATAGACAGCAGCGGAGGGCGGAATCTAACCTAGATCGCTGGAACCGTAAGACAGCAGCTCTGCCAGCTGTCCTGAGCATGGAGCAAAGGTGCCTGTCATTTTAAGTGACCTTCAGCATTTAACGCACAGACAATATATGAAGAGTGTACATAATCTTTAACAAAGGCCTATAATTCAACTTTTAATCCTTTCAATCACAATCCTGGTAGCTAGAGTTCTGAAGATCATATATACCAGTGCAGGAAATAACTGTAGATGGCGGTTTAAACAGAAATTAGACACAAAATGCTGGAATAACTCAGCGGAACAGGCAGCATCTCTGGAGAGAAGGAATGGGTGGCGTTTCGAGTCGAGTCTGAACAAGGGTCTTGACCCAAAACGTCACCATTCCTTCTCTCCAGAGATACTGGCTGCCCCACTGAGTTATACACATCAGTGCAATTATCATTGGTAGGCTGTTTACCCTCCACCATTATCAGACTCAAATTTTACCTTGTGCAGTGTAGCTTTTGATAGCACCCAAAGATTTAATTAACCTGAAACACCAAACATACCTGGCCAGATTGAAAGCATCATCGATCAGTCCTGCTCGGTTCCCAACTGAGATCACCTTTCAAGCAGAAAAGGAAACGATTCAGCACCTTAGAGTACAACCGATCTTTGTGTTTATAGTTGGTACGACCAACATCAGAGTAGACATCCCTTACCTCAGGTTTGGTCATCAGCTGCTCGATTAACAACCGCCAGTTCTTCAAATCATAGTTGACCCTAAAGTAGCCTGTCTGATTAAGGTTTCCTAAGAACCAAATATTTTCATCCAACATACCGATTTGATGATTCTCTGTAAAATAGAAAGGAAACTAATGGGCCAGTCCCACTTACCCCACTTTTTTGGCGACTGCTGGCACCCGTCATAGGTTGTTGCAGGTCGTCGAAACATTTCAACATGTTGAAAATTCAGTGGTGACCAGAAGACGCTACGACTCTTTGGGCGACTGAGGAGGCTACTCACGACCATACAGGCGACACCCTAGCGGCATGTCACGGCGTGAAACGTGTATGGTCGTGAGTAGTCACCCAAAGCATTGTACCTTGTTCTGGTTGCGGCTGGATTTTCAACATGTTGAAAATTTTCGGCGACCTGTAATGACCTATGACGGGTGCCGGCAGTTGCCAAAAAAGTTGCGTAAGTGGGACAGGCCCATTAAGGATTCGGCATTCATTAGGATATCTTCTATTTGATAGGAAAGATTTCATATGAATTTGATGGCTAATTTTTTCACACAGAGGGTGGTGCATATATAGAACGAACAAAAGAGATCACACTTTGCCAATGTTACATTTGTATTAAATCACTTAGAACTTTCAATTTCACAAAACCAGACATGGTTGAAGAAAAATAGAAGAGGTTTCATGTAATTATTGTGTATTGATCTTCAAAGTGGAAGACACTAGCCAATAATAATAGTCAAGCAAGGGGCGATAAAGAGAGAATCACTTAAAATTATCTCTATTGGCATAGAAACAACACCGGGCAGATTACTGGGAGTAAATGCCAAGATGTCCCCACGACCTACATGTGTCAGGGGTTATGGGGAGAAAGCAGGAGAATGGGGTTAGCAGGGAGAGATAGATCAGCCATGATTGAATGGTGGAGTAATTCTATTCCAATTCCTTATGACCTGATGGCCTACTGTCTAGTAGGAAGTAGCTGCTGAGATAATTGCTGCTTTAGTTGTCATCTATAAAACACAATCTCTGCATTCTGGAGAGAGGGGCCATTTCTCCATAACTCTACAAGTAGAAAATCCCAAATCTAATGACACCATTCAAGAATCGAGAGACGCAGAGAGCAGGATAATGTGGGCTACTTCATTTAACATCAGTCATTGGTAAAATGCTGAAATCCATTATGGAGGAGGTAAAAGCAGGAAATCGTAAAACAAGTAATCATGAACCGAGAAACAGGATGAATAAATGGAAAATAGTCAATGTTGATAATTGTGAGGAACACAGACAGAGTGGATGCAGGGAACTTGTTTCCCCAAACGAGGGTATCAAGAGCAGTAAACAATCTGCTGGAGGAATTCAGTGGGTCGAGGAGCATCTGTGGGGGGTAGGAACTGTGGACACTTCGGGTTGAACCCTGGGTTACAGGGTTTATAGACCACAGACCATAGTTTCAGAATAAGAGGCTGTCCATTTAAGATGGAGATGAGAATGAATCTCTCATCTCAGGGGGTTGTGACTGATATTTTGGCGGTCCCGGGTGGTCAACCACATGTGGTGCGAACCCTCGGCTCTCGGGGTTGGGTCACGTGACTTGGTTTGGCGGTTGGCACGGGTCACGGGGCTTCCGCGGGGATACATATAGGGTCGGGAACGCCTGTGCCCCTGGTTGTGGTTTTGGGAACTGTATAGTGCGTGATGATTAAAGAATTCTTTGCTTGACACTCGTGTCCCACTTCAATATTCTCTATCCTGGAAAACTATGGAGTCACTGTTATTGAATATATTCAAGGCAGAGATTGACTGGCATTTGAGATACAAGGGAGTCAAACAGTATGGGGTGAGTGGGGAAAATAGTATTGAAGGCCCCAGTGTGGATCAGCTGTGATTTTAGTGCATGGCGATGCAAGCTCAAGGGGCCTATTTCTGTTTCTGTTCTTTGTGTTCTTATAGGATAAAGAACTACGGGCACCTTGAATTTTAAGCATGTTTGATTTATGCGTCTTTGAAACAATGCAATTGTTCACTTAATTCACTTAAAATCAGAGCCTGATTTACATACTCGTATTTTTGGAATAACACACTCAAATTTACACCTGACCGCATAGTCACGTAAATATTTAATTGAAATGTTTTTCAATTATGCGCTACTTTCAAACCACATAACCCTGGCGTTAAACGCAAGCTGCCGGTGTAACAAAATCTATTCCGAAGGAATTATGCGTTAGTACATCCTTACTGCAAGAACATTCCCTGTAACATATTTCCAAAATGTGAGCCAATACTTAATGCAATATATTGACAAATTGCAACAATACCTGTTTTATTGTTAATCCATATCATAGTCTCTGTGGAGATATGGCTCAAGTTTCCTACAGCGACAGATAGAGGAATTTTCCACAAATAGCTAAAAGATAAGACACAAATGGCAAGTTATTGAGAAAAACACAATTGATGGCTTCTCTCAGCTATGTGACGAGTCATTCTACGGTTTGCACGGTGTTATAACTGGCAATAATTCTTACTTCAATTTATGTTAAATACATGTGGAGTGTGAAACAAGCAGTGCAAGGCTTTCTACTATCCAGCCGATAAATTGCATTGGATGTGATCACACCTTTTAAATCTGTTTGAGCATCATCTGTGTATCCACAGCCAACTGAAAGTACTGAAACCCACATAAAAATTCCGATGTATTCAAAATTCAGGTGGCCTCTTCTTTGGTGAATTCATATTAATTATTATTAGTATCTTTATATTATGTTCCATTCTCCAAAGAGGGCTGTGTAGGAGAGAACTGCAGATGCTGGTTTAAATCGAAGATAGACACAAAATGCTGGAGTAACTCAGCGGGTCAGGCAGCATCTCTGGAGAGAAGGAACGGGTGACATTTCGGGTCGAGACCCTTCTTCAGCTCGTGTTTGCTGAAGATAAAAATACTGTTTCAAATAGTAAAACGCCTTAAATTTTCAATCGCATTTTCAATTCCATCACAACACAAGTAATTTATAATCCTGGAGAAACTCAGCGAAATTCAAGTTTCGGGCCGAAACGTCGCCTATTTCCTTCGCTCCACCCACTGAGTTTCTCCAGCATTTTTGTCTACCTTCGATTTTCCAGCATCTGCAGTTCCTTCTTAAACATAAATAATTTATAATCCTGTTGTTGGCCGTACGTTGTAGTAAAACACAATTACTGAAAATGCAATATCAGCTCGTAAATGCAATATGAACCCTGGCTGATGATAATGGTCTGCTGAAATGAGCTATTTAATTCTATTCAAACATCGACGCGTTCAAACCTAATGAATATTTTTTTGCCATGACTTATTTTATCGCAGGATCAGATTTTGTTTACGTTTTGGTAAAAATAAAACAGAGTTGAGCGGAACGTCATCCCTGTTTGCTAACGTGCTACGTGGTGGTAGCAGCACATTGCTGGCCCTAGCCCTCAATGAATAATGTAGCCCAACTTCAGAAATGTCTGCTGCTATTAAATATGTTGCCACTCTGACTGGAGATGAATTTAGAGAAAACTAAATCTCCAACCAGGTAGAATATCCAATATCCAAAAAATAATACAAGTCAGTGACTGAATTGACAAATAATAATTTGTGTTAAAATGCAGCACCTGCATAATAGGCACATTATCTCATCTCCGAATAAAAAATGCACTCTATAAAAGTTGCACCAGTTTTTACTTCATATGTTCTGTTTACTTTCCAATATACTGCACACTCAAAATAAAGCAAATGTTATTTATTACCCGCTAGATGATGAAGTTGAATTTGTTGATTTTCTATTGTGTTCATAGAGGAAGTGTTCTTGCGTGATGGTTAAAATGTCAACATTCTTCTCATTTCTAACAATGGTGACCACGGGATAACCCATCTGTAATGTCCAACAGTCCATGACTTCTTTAATATTTATGTTTTTCCCAATTTTCTGCAGTGTCTGTGTAAAGGCAAAAGAATGAGAATCAGAAGTATCACTGATATCTTCAGCCGGAGAGAGTGCAAGGAAATAGGGTCGGGGGGTGGGCTGGTACAATTTGTATTTTTCTCCAGATTTCAGCACCTGCAGCCTCTTGTGTATCCACTGTAATTTGCGATTTCACTAAACCTTTCACCACGCTACAATAAACTATCTCTCAAAGTTAAGGGCCTGTCCCACTTGGCGATTTTTTCAGCAGCTGCTGGCATCATTGACTAACGTATCAGGTCATCGAAAAATACGCGGCGTGATGCGGCCTGATAACGTATGAAGTGGCGGTGGCGCGCCTTGATGACGTGTGACGCACGGTATTTTTTCAAGTGTCGCAACATTTTCTTTGTCGCCGCCGGAATTTGAAATGTTCAAAATCTTTTGGCGACACTGATATGATGCTGGCAAAATCGTCAAGTGGGACAGGCCATTTAGGGATCAAGTGTATCCCTGGAGGAGGAGTTTTGGCAACGAAGCAGCAAAGTTAAAAAAAAAGGAAATCAGAAAGGCAAAAGAGGCCAGGAGGTAGCTCTGGCGGAGAGCATGAAGGGCAACCCCAAGAGATTTTATATACATAAGGGGGAAAAGGGTAACTAGACACAGAGAGAGCGAGAGCGAGAGCGAGAGCGAGAGCGAGAGAGAGTGGGGTCCCTCAGGAATTAAAGCGATGAACTCTGTTTGAAGCCACAGGAGATGGGCAAGGTCCTCAATGAGTATTTTTCGTCAGTATTTGCAGAGGAGAAAGACAGGAGGACAGAGGAACTTGCGGCAGTCAATTGAAGTGCCTTGTCAGTGTTACAGTGAAAGAGGTGCTAAAAGTACTATCATGTATGAAGGTAGACAAATCTCCAGGGCCTGATTAGATATATCCAAGGACATTGTGGGAAACTAGAGAGGAAAATGCAGTAGCTGGGGTTGAAATTTACGAGTTGTCTTTAAGTACAGGAGAGGTGCAGGAAGACTTTCCAATTTACTGCAGGGCTGCAGGGAAAATACTGGAAGCTATAAGCCGGTGGGCTTAATATCTGTAGTTGGAAAGTTACTAGAGAGCATTCTGAGGGATAGTCATTTAGACGGACAAGTGCTGATTAGGGATGGTCAGCATGGGTTTGCATGTGAGTGGTCAGGTCTCACAATCTGATTGAGTTTTTTTAAGGCGTGATCAAAAAGGTTGATGAGGGCAGAGCTGTAGCTGTATATGGACATCAGCAAAGCATTCAACAAGTTCCGTATGGTAGGTTGCTCTGGAAGGTTAGATCACATAGGATACAATGAGAGATGGCTGAATGAATAAAAACATTGGCTTCATGGAAGGAAGCAGAGGGTGATGGTGGAAGGTTGCTTCTTGGACTGGAGGCCTGTGACTCAGGGTTCAGTGCTGGGCCCGTTACTGTTTGTCATCGAAATCAATGATTTGGGTGAGAACATACACAGCAAAATTAGCAAGCTTGCAGATGATACAAAAGTGGGTGGTTTTGCAGATAGTGAAGATGGAAAATTGAAGTAGGATCTTGATCGATTGGCCAGGTGGGCTGAGGAATGGTTGATGGAATTTAATACATAGAAATGCTAGGTTTTGCATTTAGGGAAGTCTTACAATAGCAGGACCTACACAGTGAATGGTAGACCTCTGGGGAGTGTTGTAGAGCAGAGGGATCTAGGAGTGAATCGAGGACCAGAGGGTATCGGTTTAAAGTGAAGGGGAAAAGATTTAATAGGAATCTGAGGAGTAACTTTTTCACACACAGGGTGTTGGATGCATGGAACAAATGCCAGAGGTGGTAGTTGAGGCAGGGACTATCCCAACATTTAAGAAACAGTTAGACTGGTACATGGATAAAACAGGTTTGGAGGGAAATGGACCAAACGAGGGCAGGTGGGACTAGTAGTGTAGCTGGGACATGTTGGCTGGTGTGGGCAAGTAGGGCTGAGGGGTTGTTTCCATATTGTATCACTCTTTATTACTGAATTCTATTCAAGCAGTCATTTTACATTTTTGGTAAGGAATTGTGACTGGATTGTATTTTAGGACATTACATTGGATTTCACCCATATGAATGACATAAATAAAATTCATATGTTACCAACTG
Organism: Raja brachyura; assembly: GCA_963514005.1. The sequence goes on from OY740800.1 coordinate 15,355,464, forward strand.
GCCTCTGGATAGGCATATGGAGGAAATGAAGGGATATGGATTATGCACGTGTAAGTAAGAGATGATCTTGGCACCATGTTGTGTAAGGACATTATGGACCCTGTTGATTAGTACGGGTTATAGGGAGAAGGCCGGAGATTGGTGTTAGGAGGGAGAGACAGATCAGCCATGATCTGCTCCTATCATTTATGACCTATTCTTGTGCTGTACTGTTCTATGTTCTAGTGACCCCATTGAATAGGTGAGCAAACTACTGCTGTTCCTAGGATTGTGCCGATTCTTGCAAAAATACATGTCAATAAAACATTATACATATACTAATACACAGTATATTATGACACCCATGTTCAGTTCAAAGTTAAACTGTGGTGCAGCTGGTAGAGCTGCTGCCTCACTGCGCCAGAGACCGGTCTGTAGGGAGTTTGCACATTAGGGTGCTCCGGTTTCCTCCCACGTCCCAAAGATGTGCGGGTTCGTACTTTAGTTGGCCTCTGTAAATTACTGATATTATGTATCGAGTGGATACAAAAGTAGGATAATGTAGAACGAGTGTGAATTGGTGATCGATGGCTTGCTTGGACTCGGTGGGCTGAAGGGTCTGTTTCCATACTGGATCTTTCAATCAATCAGTTCAAACATGCTGCTCTCCCATTAGATGCCACATTTGAAATCAGGTGCCGCAAATCCAAGATATCCCTAATCATAAACCTTATCACACACAAAGAAAATTAGCTTTGGGCGGCACAGCAGTAGAGTTGCCGCCTTATAGCGCCTGCAGTGTCGGAGACCCGGAATCGATCCCGACTACAGGTGCTGTCTGTATGGAGTTAGTACGTTCTCCCCATGACCGCGTACATTTTCTCCAAGATCTCCGGTTTCCTCCCACGCTCCAAAGACGTACAGCTTTGTAGGTTAATTGGCTTGGTAAATGTAAAATTGTCCCTAGTGTGTGTAGGATAGTGTTAATGTGCGGGAATCGCTGGTCGGCGCGGACCCGGTGGACCGAAGGACATGCTTCCATGCTGGATCGCTAAAACTAAGCTAAAAATATCTAAAATAAATAAAAAATCAAGTTGTACATATAATGGAGAATAGCAAACTTTACAGGCAATACTAAGGTGCTGTTGATAAAAACACTTTAGCACTTTGATTTATTCCATGGCAGCACGTGTTTGTCAGCCACTGGGTAAAGCACGCAGAAGCTTCAAGTGATTCACATTGTTCCCATGTTAACGTAAGCAGCATGATTTAGCCTCTGAAAATTTCCACATAACATTGGCATAGTAACAATTCAGCTCAGATTATTCACACAAAACATAATATTTGTTTTGGAAATAGTTACCTCTTTCAGTTTGTTCCATAGGTCATTCCTCCCTGCATTGCCGTACATGTGAGCTGTCAAAAAAGCCTAGATCGGTAACAAAAAAACACAAATTGAGAAAACTTGACCGAGAACTATACAAATAATTCACTCCATCAAAATATAACTCACATAAGCACCAGTCAACTGGTGTTTTACTTTTCAAGGCCATAAGTCAAATTCCTTAACTCAATTAATAATACTTCTTGTCACTGATATATCATCATTTTTTTCCCACACTATCTCACACACGAAGAATAGATATCCATGTTGTCCTAAAAACAAATATTAACAGTCAGTCAAGCCCTGATGCACTTGCAATCTGCCAATTGTAAGGCACTTGAGTCTTCGTGTTTAATTTACTGACAACCTCAAGAAACAAATAGTACTGTCAGGAGAAAACATGAACATAGCTTGTATTATTGATTTAGTTGATTACACGCAGTTCAGTTGAAGCTATGAAGATAGACACAAAATGCTGGAGTAACTCAGCGGGTTAGGCAGCATCTCTGGAGAAAAGAGGCACTACTCACTTGATGCTATTTCTTACCATATCCATGATGGTCACCGGAACCAAAGAAGAGCACCGGTTTACTGAGCAGTTAGCAAATCTCAACTTTAACTGGATAATCATGTGGGCTTGGTGACTATGATTGATTCACAGTCATGGAATTTAGTTTGAAATCAACTGCAAGGAATTGCAGTTATTCTGTTCAATTTTGGAATCGTTTATGTGAATTCCATTGGATAATTATGCCCTCAGTGTGGACCTTAACATCACAGGTCTGCTTCATCTAAAATGTTTCCTAGTTTATCCCCCATCTAGGAACTGTACCTGCCAAAGATTTTGTAGCCTAGATCTATTTCTTGTGGTTAATAACCTGTTTTCGTTTTTATGTTGGCCTCAATACTTCCTTCTCAATTGTCCCTCAAATCCAACAAGTTTCAGACTTCATAGTTTAGTGTAATAATGTGTGGTAGGAAGATGTAAAGTTCCAACTGTCAAATTATGTTGAGTCAACCACAGCAAACTACATATATATTATCTGTATATATTATCTGTCTGTGTATTGAAGATAGACACAAAATGCTGGAGTAACTCAGCGGGGACAGGCAGCATCCCTGGAAAGAAGGAATGGGTGACGTTTCGGGTCGAGACCCTTCTTCAGTCTGAAGAACTGAAGAGACCCTTCAGAGACTTCAGAGACTCGTCTTCAGTTTGAAGAGTCTTGACCCAAAACATCACCCGTTCCTTCTCTCCAGAAATGCTGCCTGTCCCACTGAGTTACTCCAGCATTTCATGTCTATCTTCGGTTTAAACCAGCATCTGCAGTTCCTTTAAAAGTCAAAAAAAGTCAAAAGAGTTTATTGTCATGTGTTCCTGACAGGACAATGAAAATCTTTCTTTGCATAGCACAACGGAACATAGAAGGCATTGAAGGCATATATATATATATATATATTTATATCCAGTATGTGTGCATGTACGTATATGTGTGTGTGTATATATATATATGATCTTTCATTTGATATATATATATATATATACACATAAAATGTACAATGTGCAAGGTGCATTAGGCAAAGCATTTTCAGGACACAGATTTACATTCCTAGGAAACTCGGTTGCATGGAAATTCCTGTTTGTCTTGAACACGAGGAAACTGTTCAGTGAATGCCCAAGATGTAACAACACATTGTCACAATTCCCTAATATTAGTTGATGCTCTATTATGTATATAATGCATTCATTAATACATTTTAATTAGAGACTTAGTTCTTCTAGGAGTATTGGACTTGTGCATGTTGTGTTAAAAAACATTTGAAAACAATCCCTGTGGAGCTAAGAGAAAAAACAAATTGCTCTCTTATTATTATTACATTGCTGGTGAAAGTAAATGTAGTTCTACAGATTAATACACATTGGGGGAGACATTAACAATTCACCATTTCCACTTAACATGAATTAAACGGAATAACATTAAATATAAAGCATTATCGGCAACATTAAATCACAATTGTAAAGTAATTTATTTTTTCATCAAAATTTTTAAATCAATAAAGTAATGTATTGATACCAACTATCTATAGAAGACTTATGTACTCGAAGTAATGATCTTGGCGCACAGTACAAATGGGATTAGCCTACTAAATTGATATGGGTAAGAAAATATGTTTCTATGCACAATCTGTGATACTTGATCTAACCTTACGGACGCCTCACTTAATAAACGGTCCAAGATTAACTAATATAAGGTATTGACAACAAACCATTTTCCATCTTGATGATTATTACCATTTAAATCAATGGGCAAATTGAATAAACCAAAATAAAGGACAAAAATTACCATGTGGGCTGTGGATAGGGAGAAACAGAAGAGAGAAAAAATGAAAGATCATTTCAATGTTCCAATATCTTTTGGGCTAGACTTTCAGCACAAAACAATTTATATTCCTTCCTCCCTTCCTTCCTTCCTCCACATCAGCAACAAACAATAATACCAAAGCCAAAGAACTCCTTTCTGAAGCACAATTTTTCAATGTTTCAATTATCCTGATGGCTTCTGAAGAAACTGTTTTGCTAAAGAAGTTACTACTAAAGGCTTATTCCAATCACATCATGTTGCAATGGGCTCAAACTAAACTGTTGGTTCTGACATGCGGGTTCAATATATACTTCAAAAAACAAATTACATCAATAAAATGTGTGACCATGTATGAACTGTCAATGCCAAAGAAATTATCCAGAGATCAAGCATGTGAAACCATGCTTATATATTCCAAATGTGATGGGTTGATAATCCAGGTACTTCTTGAAGGTTGAGTTATCCTTAGTTGATTCCAAGTTTACACATCAAGTCATATATTCATAAAGCCGTGCAGTAGCCCCACATGTCCATGCTGACCTTTTTGCCCATCAGCAATAATTACATTTGCCTGCATTCAGACTGCATCCTTCAATGCCCTGTCTATTTAAGTGTCTGGCCAAATGCCTCTCAAACAAATTAATTCTAAGTGATTTGAGATAAAATGTAAATTCATCTTCCAGCCGCTCTACACACTCACTGTTCCATGAGCCAAATTGGATAGATGTTCAATACTGCAATGCAGCAAGTTCTTTAAAGGACTGGAGAAGTGCCAGCAACAATGGTTGTGAAAATCCTTCACAGGACCTGCAAACCAATGTTAACATCCTCTCCCTGGCCGACACTGAACGTCTAACTCAGCTCACCAGGCTCCAGTTGGCAGATCATGTCGTTCACACAGCCAGCACCAGACTCCAAAAACAAGCATTCTGTTCCTTGCTCTGTCACACTTTAAGGAAGCTCCCAAGCCTCCTCGAAAAAATGTAACATTCTCACTGACTTGAGGAATTCCTAGGCTGTGACCGCAGAAGACAGTCAGGGGTATTTGAGGCGGCACTGTGACGCAGCAGTAGAGTTGCTGCCTTACAGCGCCAGAGACCATGGTTTGATCCTAACTACAGTCCTGTTTGTATGCAGTTTGTATGCTCTCCCCTCTCCCCGTGACCGTTTTCTCCAGTGCTCCAGTTTCCTCCCACATTTGAAAGACATGCAGGTTTGTACGTTAATTGGCTTCTGTAAGTTATCCCAAATGTGGATAGAACTAGTGTTGGGGTGATTGTTGGTCGGTGTGGACTCGGTGGTTGAAGAGCCTATTTCCACACTGTATATCTAAACCAATCTAAACTTAAACATAGGATGAATGTAGAGAGTGGCAGCGAGAATGGTGGGTAATCATCGGGTGGAACTGGTCAATAGACAATTGACCATAGCCCTTCGAGCCAGCACCGCCATTCAATATGATCATGGCTGATCATCCACAATCTGTACCCCATTCCTGCCTTCTCGCCACATCCCCTGACTCCACTATCTTTAAGAGGTCTATCTAACTCTCTCTTAAAAGCATCCAGAGAATTGGCCTCCACTGCCTTCTGAGGCAGAGAATTCCACAGATTCACAATCCATTGTGTGAAAACGTTTTCCTCATCTCCGTTCTAAATGGTTTACCCCTTATTCTTAAACTATGGCCTCTGGTTCTGAACTTCCCCCACATCAGGAACATGTTTCCTACCTCTAGCGTGTCCAAACCCTTAATAATTGTATATGTTTCAATAAGATCCCTTCTCATCCTTCTAAATTCCAGAGTATCCAAGCCCAGCCGCTCCATTCTCTCAGCATACCACAGTCCTGCCATCCCAGGAATTAACCTTGTGAAGGTCAAAGGCATGCACGCTCCCAAGTTATTCATCCACCCACTCCATCAAGCTCCCGTTGCAGAGCCAGCTGGTCCCACATTACGCCATCAAACCACAGAGTTCAGAGAACTGGAGCTGTAGGGCTGCCAAAGAAGATAAGGAGTTTGAAGACATTTAAAAATGACAGCACTGCCAGACCTTTGAAGCATTTTGGATTATATCAACATATCTTGTGGATCAAACCCAAATTTATTTTCTTCCATCAGTCAAAATACTAACCGGCTTCACAGTGTTATCAAACCATCGTAATCCCTGATCCATATCTCGTAAATTGTTAATAATTTTTGCAGTTTAAGTGGCATATTCCTACTCCAAACAGAACCGAGAGTTGAGCAAATATGTCCAACTGTTAGGCTTGATCTGTCTACACACCCTGACACTCGAAGACACATTGTGGGTTCAATAAGCTTTCACCCAGCATTCTCTAATGAATAACAGCTCACTCACAGTGGCTGCAGAGAGCTGCATTGTAACAATTGCAACTAAAATCACCCACTCATTTCTACATTATTAAGATCCCATAAGAAATGTCCCAAAGGTTAAAAGTCTAAGAGTACAAAGCTGGAATATTTTCGTATGACAGGAGAAACTGAACAAAAAAGCAATGGCTAGAATACAAATTATATCACATTATATTAGATTCTGCCACACACCCGGAATTGCATGTCAGCTGAAGTTTAAAAATGGTTATCAATCAATTTCACTCATGTGTTTTAATGGAACACACTGTCGTACCTGTTAGTAATTGTATCTTTTGTCAGGATTTGCCTTCTAATACTAAAAGCATATTGGACCGAATTAAGTGCAACAAACCTCAATAATGCTAATTTCATGTTTCATGAGAGAATATATGTTCTCTGAAATCCAAATCATTAGAAATTACAAAAAATGGTTATACGCAACAAACTGGGGTATTTTGTATTGTGAGGCTTTGCTGTAACGCTGAAAAAATGTAGCAAAACCACCCTAAAAATGTGAGCACAACCTTGTGAAATGTTCATATGTAGCACTGTACGAATGTATTCAAAATTTTCACCCACCTGTAGTCCTTTTTGAAATACATTCTGCCCCATAAAATTAGCCACCATTCGAATCAATGCAGCCCCCTAGGAATTAAATCAAATAATTTTTATGAACATATTGTCAATTATATTTTTTACACACCTGTGTTCATTTAACAGAAAATAATTGTTGGTCACATGCAATTTGAGAGTTTTCCTTTGCTTCGGATTTGCATTAATTCTTGGACCTCATACTGAGGTTGTTCAATGGCTTCCGAGGATTCTGGACTAACTGTTGGCCACCATGGTTACCAGAGGCAGTGGACCGGAAAATCACTAACATTGTCCTTTTCTTAAAGCATGATTTAAATGCAAACCAAATAACTACAGAGCAGTCTGACAGGCAAACTGTTAGAAATCCTTTCTAATTTCTAATACTAATAGGAATGTTTCTGTGCATGCCCTGATGCTGGACTTCAATTTTCACTCCTGTAGTTAGTGCTGGTATGTGGCAATTTCCTTGCTGATGAACAAGGTATGGTACAAATGCAATGTTCTGCTTCTGAATACCCATAACTCTAAAGATCATTTGCCCACTAGTGCGGGCTGTGCTCTTGCTTGCTTCATTGTATCTATGCTTCATCTTGATTTATGATCATCAAGGAATAGTTCAGCCTCACAACCACGTTCACCAACTGGGAATATGTAGATACCGAGGAAAAAGTGCAGAGAAACTCTCACTTCTACAGGTGCACAGTAGGGAGCATATTGACTGGTTGCATCATGGCCTGGTTCAGCTATGATACATTATGATCAGATCACATCTTACTACTCCAAATCCCAGATAGTCTTGGTCCGCTCTACTCAGTCCTTCTTCACAGGATAAATCCTTACTCAAGCAGTCAATCAAATGAACTGAATATTTTCTCCAAGCCAAGTATATCATCCCTCCAAAAAAGAGACCAAACACCAAGAAGACCTGAATGGTTCTAACTAGACATCTAAACATTTGTACTTCATCACCCACTGCCCACCACCCCACCACTCCCATCCCTTGCAATAAAAGCGAACATTCTATTTGCTTTCTAATCCGGTGACAAATTTCTGGTTCTGATACAATTCAGTGTTGCTCCCATTTCTGAATATATTTTCTCAAGGCTGCTTCCTCCACATTGCCACCACATTGGTGTTCTGGAGAGGTTTAGGAAGCAGCATTAGTGTGAGGACGTGTCTAACCATCTTGAGAAGACCGCTTCAGCTCAATATGAGGTCAATCCCTGGTTTGATTAAAATTGCTTCAATATACTTTTCGCCTCAAATAGTCACAGCACCTTCTTGTATGCAATCCAGTCAAAGACCCTATCAATGTCCATTGCTTGAAGGACTTCCTGTGATATTGGGTGCGAGCTGGCCAGACCATCAAGAACCATCACTTCATGAAGGTTGTCGGTCAAAAAACGCTGTTTCTCCTGAAAAACACACACACATTTGGCATAAATTCTCCCCAGTTATACAGTCAATCGTTCAGGCCTTACTGGCACTTAAAACTAAATTCTTTGTCAAAACCTTTAATGCAGCTGAAATAAAAACAGCAGGGTTCAAAATGCTGATGGAAAAGGTCATCTTGGAATCACCAGTACATAAATATGTTCAGCAAAAACAGATTCCAACAGATTGGAACTCGGAGGGGTCAGGCAGTATCTGTGCAGAGAAATAGACAGACAATGTTTTGGCTCAGGAAACGGATTCAGACTGGAGCATCTGCAGTCTCTTCTTTCTATGTTAAATTATTAATTTGATATCAAATTTGTTAATGCGATCTATATGATAGACTGATTTCTGATTGCTTAAGATACAAAGAGCAAATTTTTTTAAGAGTTTTAGTGAACAGAAATACATATTTAAACCCAACTTATATTACAGAGATGTTAACAGAAAGTGTATGAATTTATTTCAAATGTACTGTAAGCTTCAACAAGCCAGAGACATATCGCTACTGACTAAACCTCCGATTCAATTGAAAGGTACATTAAGCAGCTTCCCTAATGGACAAGTGGAATGCACTAGTGGTGATACAACTGGGGAATTTAAAGATCTGCCAGAAATTTTAAACATTTCCATATCAAGTATGGAACATTAAAGAATCACACGGCTATAAACAAAATAGCATTTAACTGCAAATTAAAATTATCACTCATAATAAATAATCCTGACATTTGCTTTAGGAATCAAAAACTTTAACACATAAAAATTTACATAATATTACATAAACTCATATAACATTATTTGAGGTGTTTTTCCCAACAAAATTTGCAGATGATGATGTCATTAGTTATGGTATAATAGATACCAGTAATTAGAAGCACTCTCGATTATAACTTGAAATACTGTTGTAAAGGAAATGTCTTTGATGCTGGCAGAAACTATACATGGTCCACAACCAACAGGTACCACAAACTTACCATGTTAAATTCTGGGTGAAGGTAATCAGTACCAATATATTCAAAATAGTGAGCAAATCCCTCCTTCAGCCATACATCTTCCCACCAAATGGGAGTCACAAGGTCGCCAAACCACTAAGAATAAATACAAGCCATTTAGACACAAAGGCAAAGCAATGAAGATGGTCAAAAGTTTTTACACAAGTTTCCCACATGGTAACGTATTTATTTATTCCCCTCTTTCTCTTATACCTGATGGCAGATTTCATGTATGACAACCATGGTGACATCCAGAAAATAGGAAATGGATGAGACTTCTGCGTCCAGCAAAATCCTTTCTTCTACAAACACACTCAATCCCCAGTTCTCCATAGCAGCATAGGGGAACTTGGGCACTGCCAGCAGATCTGCAACAACGACAAAATAACAAAGGAACATACAAATTAGGAGTAGAAGTAAATGTACTTGGCCTCTCGATCCTGAATTGCCCAAAATAAAATCTTGGTTGATTTGGGTGCAATCTCAAATCTGCGTTCCCACCCACCATCAATAACGGGGCGGCACAGTTGCGCAGGGGGCCACATGGTGGCGCTGCGATGGAGTTGCTGCCTTACAGCACCAGAGACCCAGGTTCGATCCTGACTACAGGTGCTGTCTATGTCGTTTGTACTTTCTCCCCGTGATCACGTCGGTTTTCCTCTGAATGCTCCGTTTTCCTCCCACTCCAAAGACATACAGGTTAATAGGTTAATTGGCTTCGGTAAAAATTGTAATTTTTTCCGAGAGTGTAGGATAGTGCTAGTGTACAGGGGTGATCACAGGTGAGTTCTTGTTTCCACGCTGAAGCTCTAGTCGAATGTCTAACCTTTTCATCCATTTGCTTCTCAAGAATCCCTCTACCTGTGTCTTATAAACAATTAAGATTCTGTTTCCACTGCCATTTGAGAAAGAGAATTCAAAGACATCACCCTCTGAAAAAAGTCTTATCTATCGTACATGAGTGACCCTCTATTTTTAATTAACAACTCCTGATACTTGATCCACATCTTGTCAACCTTGTCAAAATTCTTCGGGGTCTTACATGGTTTAAACACGTCCCCTCCGTCGTATCTAAATTCCAGGATTCCAGCCACAACAATCTATGTCAAACGATCCCCATCTGTTTTCTGCCAATGAACCAATCTTTTATGGTGAGAGAGGTAAAGTTAAAAAGGAGGTGTGTGTGTGTGGCAAGTTATTTTACACAGAGTTGTGGATGTTTGGAACACGATGGTGGTGGAGGCAGATGCAATTGTACCATTTAAGATGCTTTTGGATAGGCACTTGGATATATATGGAATGGAAGGATATGGATCACATGCAGGCAGAGTAGATTAATTTAACTTGGTATTATGTTCAGCATGGACATTGTGGGCCAAGGGGCCTGTATTTATGCTGCACTGTTCTATGTTTTATGTTTAAATTGCGATCTCTCTTCAATCCCATGGGCTTCTACCATTTCGACTAGTCTGCCATGTGGAATCTTATCAAGACCCATGCTGAAAACCACATCGGCTGCAAAATCCATGTTGCCCCCAATCACTATCTTTACACCTCCTCAGAAATTGCAATTAAGTTACTCAGGCACAAAATAAACAGAAAGTGCTGGAGTAACTCAGTGTGTCAGGCATCATCTCTGGAAGAGATGGATAGTTGGCCTTCCAGCTTGAGACCATTCTTCAGACACAAACTTCCCTTAACAAATGCATGCTGACACATTCCAAATGAAGGTTTACACTAAGGCAACAATTTACTCAGAGCTAAACTAACAGCCTCAAAATTACTCAGTTTATCACTAGCTTCCTTTATTTGAAATTGATGCATTAGCAATCCTCCAATTCCGTAATTCAGTAATAGCTGGGGAGGAATGAAAATTTACGGTGATTGCTTCTGTAATTTCCTTCCTTGCTTCCTGTAGAAGCTTTGGATATATTCAATCAGTGCTTGGCAAGAATGCTAAACCTCGCATTTCATTCCCCCCCCCCCCCCCCATCCAATACTTTTCACCATTTTTCAGCTATAAAGAAAACAATAAAGAAAGAAAGCTGTAAAACTATAAAGAAAGAAATATTCAGGGCAGCGCGGAGGCGCAGCGGTAGAGTTGCTGCCTTACAGCCCCAGAGACTAGGGTTCGGCCCTGACTACAGGTGCTGTCTGTACGGAGTTAGTACGTTTTCCCCGTGACTTGGGTGAGTTTTCTCTGGATGCTCTGGTTTCCTCCCACACCCCAAAGATGTACAGGTTTGTAGGTCAATTGACTTGGTATCATTGTAAATTGTCCCGTGTGTGTAGGATAGCATTAGTGTGCAGGGATCTCTGGTCGGCGCGGACTCGATGGGCCAAATGGCCTATTTCCATGCTGTATCGCTAAACTAAAAACTAAACCTAGACCCTCCCCGCTCCTTTGTGAAGAGGCCACAAGGTAGTCACCAGGATCTTATCCATATCTTCCACCTCTCCACCCCTTCTTGCTTCCGAATTATTCCGACCCGTTTCTTGGTTACACTTGCTCTTTGTCAAATTATAAAACATCATTGGATTTTCATTTTATTTTACTCACTAAGACACTGTCATGCCTTCCCTTTGCTTTTTTTACCTTTCCTTTTAATCTTACCCCTGGAACCTCTGTACATTTCTGGCTCTAACAATGAAAGCATTTTACTAGTCGGTTCACAAACAGTATTAGGGGACTGTGTGGGAAGAAACTGCAGATGCTGGTTTACACTGAAGATAGACGCAACATGCTGGACTACCTCAGCGAGTCAGGCAGCATCTCTGGAGAAAAGGAATATTAGGGGATTCTTCTGCTCTGATTTCCAATTCTGCCCCTCAGGAGGTTGATGGGATGGGGTGCAATGCATGTTGTATTGACCAACTCAGGCCAACTGGAGTATTGTGTTCAGTTTTGGTCACTTTGCCATAGGAAGGGTTTAATTAATCTGGAAAGAGTGTGGAAAAGGTTTACAAGGATATTGCCAGGACACGAGGGCTTGAGCAAGCTAGGATATGATCATGAGGGGATTGGATAGGGTGAATGCACAATGTATTTAATCCAGAGTAAGGGAATCAAGAACCAGAGGACATGGGTTTAATGTAGGAAGGGAAACAGGGATCCGAGCGGCACTTTTTTCGCACAGAGGGTGGTGGGCAAAGGGAACAAGCTGCCAGAGGAGGTAGTTGAAGCAGGTACTATAACAACATTTAAAATATATTGAACAGGTACATGGATTGGAAAGGTTTAGAGGGCAGGCCGGTGAGACTAGCGTAGATAAGGTATCTTAGTCAGCATGGGCAGGTTGGGCCAAAGGGCCTGTTTCCTTGCTGTATGACTCTATGACTCTAAGTGTAGACTGAGGTTCAGGAAAAACACTTCCTCACAGAAAAAATAGCAAAACTAGGACTGGGCTGGTGCTTATGGCTAGGGAAACGATCAAAACACTGGACATTTAAGGAACAGATAATATGATGGTAAAGGAACAATGCATCTTGGGTTTCTAAGAGAGGAGGATTTTCATGAGCGAGGCAGGTTTCTGTGAGCTCCGGTACCTTTTCTCCTTCGTGCTACACAGCACCATCTGTTCCATCTACGCAGCACGAGCGAGGTAAAAAAAACTAAGCTTTCAATGAATTGTGACAATAAATGAGAACAAAGGTAGGAATAACATCGCACATCTGCCATTCCACCCCGAAGCAAGTTTTGATCATGTATAATGCTTAAACATCTATAAGCATCCTTGTGCACAAACGTTTAGTGATAGCAAGGGCTTCCAGGACTGCAAACATTTCAATAAACGTATATTTTATATCGCCAAAGAGCCCAGGAAAGATAGTGCAGATACTTGAAAGCAGCAAATGAACATGCTGTGTTCTGTGCATTTGGAGTAAGTGCTATTGTGATATGAGAATGTGAAAATGATGTCTCATTATTATAACACGTTCATGGGTATAAAACCTTATACATTTTAAATCTCACAGCCATATACTCTTCTAAATTCATTAGCAAAGAATAATGTGGATACAAGCACTGCCTATGTTTATAAATACAAAATGAGGGATTTTAAACCCATCTGTTGCGTGGGCTCCTAGAAGCACTTTGTTTCAGTAAGTGATCTATTTGCTGAAGTGGAGGATAGTTAAATTGCTAATACTCCCACACTCTCCAAAATGATCTTGTATGCCTCAGTGTAGATGTCAAAGATATATTTAAAAATACAATTCAGTTTGCACGCAGCACATTAATATCTCACCAAATAATGCAAGAGGAGTGTTTGTAAAGGGAAGCTTTACCTCAGTTGCAGAACAGCGACAATTGCATTTTCTCACAAACTCCAAAAAGGGACGTTCTATTTGTGCACTTTGTACAAAACATTTTAAAACATTAAACATTACCAAGTCAAAATAAAAAAATAATTTGCCTATTTCACCCGATAGTGGGTGTTAAGGAATAGTTAAAACACAGAAATAAATTTGAGCCATTTCACCCTCAAGCTTGTCTCCCCATTCTATTAGATTGCGGTGAGTCTTTACTCCATTTCCATCAACTTTCCTTGATTCCTTTACTACTAATATCTTGCCTGATAATTATAACAGTCTCCGTTTTCCTTTGGAAAGAGAGACCAGACGTCACTTAATGACCCACTCACAAATTTAACCAACAAGGTACTGAGAAGAGTTGTGGGCAGGATGTTTTAATCCTATTTTCATTCCAGAAATAAAGATAATGTTCTCCATTTTCAATGTGTGTGGAATGATCTGGGATAGCCTTTGTATTTTTTTTCCCTCCAGAGGAGGTTGGGAGAAGCAATGTCAGTAATCTGCATTTTGTAGAAAGCACACATTCCAGCCACAGTTTGTGGCAACGAAGGGAATGGATTTTTGAGAGTGGTGATATGGGTGGCCACCAAGCAGGCTGCTTTGGCCTGAAAGCTGTCACATTTTGAGTGTTGGAGCTGCTATCATTCAGACCAGTTGAGAGAACTCCATCTGATTCGGCACCTCATGAATGGTGAAAACGGTTTAGAAAGTCAGAGGGTGTGTCAGTCGCTGCAAGGCCTCTGATCTGCTTGTAGTCACAGTATTTATCTGGAGATCCAGTTGGATTTCTGGTCAATAATTGAACACCGTGCTGCAACATCATCCGCAAACAAGACCACTTCTGACATTATGATGGAAAGCAAATCACTGATGAAGCAGCTGGTCTTGGTTGAGCCCTGGAGGCTGTCCTGGTAAAGTGCTGCAGTGATGTCCTGGCAATGAGATGGTTGACGTGCAACAGTCACGTCCACTTTTCTTTGTGTGAAGTGCGACCCTGACCATGGGATGGTTTTCGAGCCCATTGAGTTCAGGTTTTCAAGAGCTTCTTGACGTCACACTCAGTCAAATGTTTCCTTGCTGTCTCTCTCAGCTCACTTCTGAAATTCAGTTCTTTTGTTCACATTTGGAACAAGCTGTAATGAGGTCTAGAGGTTAGTGGCAAAAGCAAATTGTGCATCAATAAGCAGGTTATTACTGAACTGAATTTGACCCAGTTCTTCTGAATAGAACACACTTGGACCATTTTCCATAATGCCAGTCAATTACTGGTGTTGTAAATGTACTAGGGCATGAGGCGTAGTTAACTCTAGACGTAGTTAAGTCTTCAATATTGCCGCAGATGTTGTCTGTTCTTGTATCCTTTACTTTATTCAATGTGCTTGGGCATTTCTTGATATCACGTGGAGTGAATCAATTTGGTTGAAGACAGGCTTTAGTGATGATGGGATGTCAGAAGGAAGTGGAAGCTTTAACCTTGTCATTAGCTCTCAAGTCAAGTCAGGTTGAGTTTATGGTCTGACGTACAAGGACAGTGAGGTACAAGTGGAATGAAACATCTTGCCTGTGACTACACCGCTGGCACGTAGACTCACAACGCATCAAAATACAAATTATGTATAAATTAAATATTAATTCTATAGGGCAGTGCAAAGATTTAAAAAATGAGCAGGAATTGAATGTTAAACATAATTAGAAAACAACTTCAATGTAGTCCAAGAGGTGGTCCATAGTGTTCTACTGCCGAGGTAGCATTAGGGTTGTGCAGATTGGTTGCAGAACCTGATGGCTGCAGGAAAGCAGCTGTTCGCAAGCCAGGTGGTGGGTGTCTTCAGGCTTCTGTACCTCCTGTCCGATGATAGCAGTGAGAGGTGGTCATGGCCTGGATGGTGGAGATCCTTAATGGATGCTGCCTTCTTGAGGCATTGCCTTAGGTAGATGTTCTCAATGGTGCGGAGGGCTGTGCCTGTGACGTGCTGGGCTGAGTCCACCACTTTTTGAAGCCTCTTGCGTTCCGATGTATTGGAATTGCTGCACCGGGCCATGATGCAACTAGTCAGGATACTTTGTACAGTGCATCTGCACTCGTTTGTTAGAGTATTTGATGACATACGTTGGACTCACCTATGCGACGGACAGCGTGGCTCGGATAATAAATGGGCAGCTCGGATCAGATCTGTGGATCGTGGGAATTGCTCAGTTCTCTTTACCTAACCTGCCGATGCTCCTAGCATGTCTGTGTTAATTCCTGACTAAACCAGGACTAATCCTCTGGCGAGGTTGTAGAGTTAGGGATGAGGGCTGATGTTACAGACCGTGGTACATTACTGCTACTGTTGATGATCCACAGCACCTCACAGATGCACAATTTTGGGTTTCCAGGTTTACTTTGAATCTGGAGCAAAAAAACAACCTGTCGGAGAAACTGACCCCGTGTCTCAACCTGAACCGTCAACCACCCCTTCACCTCCACAAATGCTGCTTGACCAACTGAGTTTAGTCTTAGTCTAGTTTTAGAGATACAGAGAGGAACAGGCCCTATGGCTGACTGAGTCGGCGACGACCAACAACCACCCATTCACTAGTTCTATCCTACACACGAGAGATAATTTTATGGAAGCCAATTAACCTACAAGCCCACACATCTTTAGAATGTGGGGGGAAACTGGAGTAACCGGAGAAGACCCACAGGGTCACAGTAGTCACAGGGAGAACGTACAAACCCCGTACAGACAGCACCCGTAGTCATGATCAAACCGGGTTCTCTGTCACTGTACGGCAGCGAATCTACCGCTACACCACTGTGTCACCCTTATTCTTCCAGCAATTTGTTTTTTGGGCCCGATTCCATCAACAGCAGTCTCATGTGTCTCTGTTCTAAATCTACCTCATTCGGCCCAATGGTAATACTGCAACACCAATTAGATGCTGGTTTATTATCGTCACAAAGAACGATATCCACGGTGTGCAGACATTAATTAGTTTGTGATTTTGATCTCGGCCGGTGGTGCTTTGGGTGGTCAATCCATAGTGCTGCAAGTGAACCTTTAATAAACAGGTGGCTAAGTATAGATGGATCAATGAATGAGGCGGTGGTTGCCATGTTAACCAGAAAATAAACTGAAAAGGTCATTAGCTACCAGTAACCTGGTAAAGTCTGCAACTGTAATGTGCCTAAGTGTTAATGCTTGCTCCGCTAATCCTGGACAATGAACTGTCACTGAAGCAAGCGGCCTGAAGCTCTAATGTGGAAACATGCAAGCACAACAGCTACGAGCTCCTTGCTCGGAGCAGAATACTGCCCCATCTATGCTCTCATTGTATTTGCTACTTCCTGAAGGTCGATTTTGTTTTTTTCCAAATTGCACACTATTTCGTTTCACAATTTCAAGAATTCCATCACTGTTGGGTTAATGGATCTTTTAACTTAGCTGCTGATGTCCCATTGCACCAGATTCAAAATCTGCTCCTTTCAATAGTGTGCAATAATGTTTCAATAGTGCAATGCCTTTGTAGGGTCTGTTGTTTATCAATAGTCATACAGCTGAAATTAATTTTTGCATTGTGTATACTTAATATTTGAGCTTCCATCCACAAATGCTGCATAGCAGTTTGTTCAAAATGTGTTCATAATGTCTTTACTAATCCATTGCCAATAACAATCAATGCATCATAATTGCACAGCCATTCATGAGGCCAGATGTGTTATTGTGCGCATGCACAAACTTCTTGCATTTGGGTCTGAAGATGGGTTCAAACCCAAAACTTCATCCTTTGTCTCCAGAGATGCTGTCTGGCCCAGCACTTTACACCTCCAGCATTTTGTGTCTATCTTTGGTATAAACAGGCATCAGCAGTTCCTTTCTGCACGTCTTGCATTTCTGTTTGAATCGGCGTTGAAAACTCTGCATCCATTGCATCATTGATGACTTCACAGACATGTTGACACTTTCAATTATGAACAATGAGCAGTTTCCATCAAGTTGAAGAGAGGAACAATCACAATATTTCCTACTGCAGGAGGGAGCCCATTGTCATAAGTGACAGGAGCAGAATTAGACCATTTGGCCCATCTCGTCTGCTCTGCCATTTAATCATGGATGATCTATCTCACCATCCTAACCCCATTCTCCTGCTTTCTCCCCATAGCCCCTGACCCCTGTGGCTGCCATCTGATAAGTCCCAAGTGCCTTCTACATATAGATTGGGTGAATCAAATTGGCTGGGGTGCTGAGGAAGAGGATTTCTTGGAATGTATGTGGGATAGTTTTCTAAACCAACATGTAGAGGAACCAACATGGAGGCTATTCTAGACTGGGTATTGAGTAATGAGGAAGGGTTCGTTAGCAGTCTTGGTGAACGTGGCCCCTTGGGTAAGAGTGACCATAATATGGTTGAGTTCTTCATTAGGATGGAGTGTGACGTTGTTAATTCAGAAACAAGGGTTCTGAACTTAAAGAAAGGTAACTTTGAGGGTATGAGATGTGAATTGGCCAAGATAGACTGGCAAGTGATTCTTAAAGGGTTGACGGTGGATATGCAATGGAAGGCATTTAAAGACTGCATGGATGAACCACAACAATTGTTCATCCCAGTTTGGCAAAATAATAAATCAGGGTAGGTAGTGCATCCGTGGATAACAAGGGAAATCAGGGATAGTATCAAAACAAAAGATGAAGCATACAAATTAGCCAGAAAAAGCAGCCTACCAAAGGACTGGGAGAAATTCAGAGTCCAGCAGAGGAGGACAAAGGGCTTAATTAGGAAAGGGAAAATAGATTATGAAAGAAAACTGGCAGGAAACATAAAAACTGACTGCAAAGATTTTTATAGATATGTGAAGAGAAAAAGTTTAGTTAAAACAAATGTAGGTCCCTTGCAGTCAGAAACTGGTGAATTGATCATGGGGAACAAGGACATGGTAGACCAATTGAATAACTACTTTGGTTCTGTCTTCACTAAGGAAGACATAAATAATCTGCCGGAAATAGCAGGGGACCGGGGGTCAAATGAGATGGAGGAACTGATTGAAATCCAGGTTAGCCGGGAAGTGGTGTTAGGTTAAATTGAATGGATTAAAGGCCCATGAATCCCCAGGGCCAGATAGGCTGCATCCCAGAGTACTTAAGGAAGTAGCCCCAGAAATAGTGGATGCATTACTGATAATTTTTCTTTAGATTCTGGAGTAGTTCCTGAGGATTGGAGGGTAGCTAATGTAACCCCACTTTTTAAAAAGGGAGGGAGAGAGAAAACAGGGAATTACAGACCAGTTAGTCTAACATCAGTAGCGGGGGAAATGCTAGAGTCAGTTATTAAAGATGGGATAGCAGCATATTTGGAAAGTGGTGAAATCATTGGACAAAGTCAGCATGGATTTATGAAAGGTAAATCATGTCCGACATAAGGTCCCACATAAGAGATTAGTAAATCAAGGTCCCACATAAGAGATTAGTATACAAACTTAAAGCACACAGTATTGGGGGTTCAGTATTGATGTGGATAGAGAACTGGCTGACAGACAGGAAGCAAAGAGTA
Source organism: Raja brachyura (assembly GCA_963514005.1). Next base: position 15,374,430 of record OY740800.1, read on the forward strand.
GGAGTAAACGGGTCATTTTCAGAATGGCAGGCAGTGACTAGTGGGGTACCGCAAGGATCAGTGCTGGGACCCCAGCTATTTACAATATATATTAATGATCTGGATGAGGGAATTGAATGCAACATCTCCAAGTTTGCGGATGACACGAAGCTGGGGGGCAGTGTTAGCTGTGAGGGGGATGCTAGGAGGCTGCAAGGTGACTTGGATAGGTTGGTGAGTGGGCAAATGCATGGCAGATGCAGTATAATGTGGATAAATGTGAGGTTATCCACTTTGGTGTAGACTATTATCTGAATGGTGGCCGATTTGGAAAAGGGGAGGTGCAATGAGACCTGGGTGTCATGGTACACCAGTCATTGAAAGTAGGCATGCAGGTGCAGCAGGCAGTGAAGAAAGCGAATGGTATGTCGGCATTCATAGCAAAAAGATTTGAGTACAAGAGCAGGAAGGTTCTACTGCAGTTGTACAGGGTCTTGGTGAGGCAACACCTGGAGTATTGCATACAGTTTTGGTCTCCTAATCTGAGGAAATACATTCTTGCCATAGAGGGAGTACAGAGAAGGTTCACCAGACTGATACCTGGGATGGCAAGACTTCCATATGAAGAAAGATTGGATAGTCTCGGCTTGTACTCGCTGGAATTTAGAAGATTGAGGGGGTTCTTATAGAGACTTACAAAATTCTTAAGGGGTTGGACAGGCTAGATGCAGGAAGATTGTTCCCAATGTTGGGGAAGTCCAGAACAAGGGGTCACAGTTTAAGGATAAGGGGGAAGTCTTTTAGAACTGAGATGAGAAAATCATTTTTCACACAGAGAGTGGTGAATCTGTGGAATTCTCTGCCACAGAAGGTAGTTGAGGCCAGTTCATTGGCTATATTTAAGGGGGAGTTAGATGTGGCCCTTGTGGCTAAAGGGATCTGGGGGTATGGAGAGAAGGCAGGTACGGGATACTGAGTTGGATGATCAGCCTTGATCATATTGAATGGTGGTGCAGGCTCGAAGGGCCGAATGACCTACGCCTGCACCTATTTTTTATGTTTCTATGTTTCCTTTCTTCCCACGGCCCAGGGGATTGTTTGATTCTTCCAGATCTAGTTCTCTTTGAAAAGTTCAGGCAGCCATCAAGAAAAATGTTATTTTTCCCTAACCCCTCTAACCAGGTGAAACTACATTGCTGAAGTCACCGTACACTTCAAAAAGATAAAATTATTTTCAGTAACAGCAACAACAAACTAGATTTAAATAGCACCATTTGCATAACTCCTTAAATGCCATCAAACAGCCCATGAGAAGTTCAAAGCAAAATTCAACCTTGAGCCATGTTAGCCAATACAGCACAGAGAACCAAAGACTTGGACAATGAGCTACATTTCAAGCAAAATCTCAACGGAGGAGTGGGGTGAAGGTATCAATGGATAGATATCTAGAATTTTAGATCTCACCAGCTGAAAGTGTGGCTACCATGTGAATAGGAATCAAAATCAATCATAATGGAACCAGAATTGGACGAATAGTCTTAGCATGTGAGCCACAGACAGAGTGCGGCCAGCATATTCAACCATGAGGGCAGGGCACTGAGCTTCCAATTTTTGTGCGTGACAGCCAAGCATTCCTTTTATAACAGAGGTTGACAGCAGTAATCAGCACCTACACAGGAATCACCAATGTCAAAGATGATGTACACCTTTCCCCATCCAGAAAGTCAACCGGGATCTTACCTCCGGCGCCTTCAGGATTGGCTGTGGGAGGCACCCCCGGGGCACAAGGGTTGCTGGGCAAGAAGAGGAAAGTCAGTACGTTGAACGATCCAAGGACTCACCTGGATAGGGCACCGATCCATAAGACCAAGGGCAAACATTGGAAATGGCGCCAGATCTGACAACTTGAAAAATAATTACACTGTGTTTTGCACATGTAACCATAAACGACTATTGATTGAACAAGCCAATCTACCTCCACCAATTAACTCAGTATAGAAAAACAATTAAACCTGGTGTCTGGTTATCAACCCTCCAAACCACAGTTTACTACATTCCACTTCTAACATCAAAACCGACAGCACAAGTTTATTTACTACATTTATAACTTTCAGATTTTCTATCTTCTCCCTTACTGCTTCCCTCCAGTAAGGTTCCCACTTCATAAGTTCATAAATACTAGGAGCAGAATTAGGCCATTCAGCCCATCAAGTCTACTCCACCATTCAATCATGGCCGATCTACCTTTCCATCACAAACCCATTCTTCTGCCTTCTACCCATAAACCCAGACACCCGTACTAATCAAGAATCTGTCAATCTCCGCCTTAAAAATAACAATTGATCGCTTCCACAACCGTCTGTGGCAATGAATTCCATAGATTCACCACCAGCTGACTAAAGAAACTCCTCCTCATCTCCTTTCTAAAGGTACGTGCTGTTATTCTGAGGCTATTGCCTCTAGTACTAGACTCTCCCACTAGTGGAAACATCCTCTCCACATTCACTCTATCTGGGCTTTTCACTATTCGGTAAGTATAGTGAATGTTGTGGTTCACAATGCTTTTAAGCACAAAATAAATTAAAATCACAGTTATGAATATCATGTTTCTCACAGACGAACCAGTTGTTTCTCACTTTGATACAAAATGTCAAACTTCTGTACCCCTGTAATGGATGTTAACATGATGGTATTAAATGTGCAATCTACTGTTGGATAAAACAGATTCCAGTGATAAAACTGAAGCTTCAAAGCCTGACCTTTCCTTGTCCTTGTATTGATGTTAATTAAATGAGAATCTATTCTTATTTTACATTGATAGGACACATCAAAACCAATTTCATCACTTAATTGGAGAATCGCAAACCTTCCAGTTCCAAAGAGGCCTGATTCAATTACTGCAAATGCTGATCATTAGTTTAGGCTGACTTCAGTCTAATCCTTCATGTGTGAAGTTTGACAAACAAATTAGAACTGTATATTTAATGTTATTCAGATCAAAAGCAACATGGACCATAGAAAAAAATATCCATAGAAGTAAACTGTCTTTTCATAAGATCCCGATGGTTTCCATAAGATGCTATTAGTTTCAAATACCCCAATAGCTCATGCAGTTACTTGCAGCCTGTTTAATTTTGGTGCCAACCATTTAAATGACGATTTGTGCTGACAACACTTCACAAATATTTTCCCTCCCCATTTTTTCTCTACGCAAAAAAATTCTGAAATGTTTCCAGCGCAAATCGTAATTTGTATGTTTGGCACCAACATTCAGGAGGCGACATGAAACCTTGTCACTTCACCAGGGTACGGATAATATGCTCTCACATTTCAACAGTGGCAGTGTTATTTATTTATTAGTATCCTTTCCAAAGCCTTATGTATATTGTGCATAGTAAATGTAAATACTGCTCAACATTCTGAAGAATGACGACTTGGTGGTAAAAGAAGCATAACATTAGGTGCAATGGTAAATAGTTCACATTATATGAATTATTCCTGAATACAATCACATCTTGCTTTTTCTGATTGTCAGTTGCTATCTGATAAGTAGGTTTGAACCGCCAAACCTGTGCCACACATGCTCACCAACATAGTCGTTTAGTTATGTCCTTTTATTCTGAGTCCAAGGCCTCTGGTGCTAGACCCTCCCACTAGTGGAAACTAGTGTAGTATTATGTGTTTCAACAGCAAAGGTAACTGAGGTTATTCACCCTGGCTACTCCAGCAGAACCTTCCAAACCCACTGGTCTCTAGCCGTCAGAAGCAGAAGGTGTATGGGAGCACCACCACCTGTAGGTTCCCCTCCAAGCCAAACGCCATCCTCATCTGGAAGTATACTGCCAGGCATTTATCTTTGCTGGGTCGCACTTCTACAGATGTGCTGTAGAAAGCATTTTCTTGGGATGCATCACAGCATGGTTTAGCAACGGCTCCATCCAAGACCGCAAGAAATTGTCGAGAATTGTGGATGGTCGCAGCCCAGACCATCACACAAACTGACCTCCATTCCAATGACTCCATCTACAATTCACGTTGCCTCGGCAAGACCTGCAGCATAATCAAAGTCCAGTCTCACCCTGGTCACTCTCTCTTCTCCTGTCAGGCAAGACATACAGAACAAAGTGCACATCTCCAGATTCAGGAACAGTTTCTTCCCAGCTGTTATCGGGCAACTGAACGGCCCTCTCAACAGTTAGAGTGCAGTACTGATCTCCCATCTACCTCATTTAAGACAATTCAACTCTCTTTAATTTTGAACCAATGTGTACCTTTTATCATTCTCATAATAATAATCATAATCATACTTTATTAGCTAGGTAGGTTTTGCAACATACGAGGAAATTGATTCAGTTATACCAATAAAAAGCAACAAAACACACAAAATACATTTTAACATAAACATCCACCACAGTGACTCCTCCACATTGCTCACTGTAATGGAAGGCGAAAACAAGTTAAATCTCTTCCCTTCTTTGTCCTCCCGCGGTCGGGGGCCTCAAGCCTTCCATTGACAGGATGATCTTGGCTCCCGTAACCGGCGGTTGAGCCCTCCTCGTTGGGCGATCAAGCTCCCGCATCGGGGGGTGATCTCAGCTCCCCCGTGCCGAGCGATCAGACCCCGGGTCGGAGCCAGTCAAACCTCCTGGGACTTTGGAGTTTCCCAACATCAGTCTCTACCCGAGACTGCGAGTTACTCGATGTTGAAATCCGCAGGCCGTGGCTGGAGCGTCGATCCCAGGCAAGGGACCGCAGGCTCCGATGGTAAATCTACGGCCCTGCAGTGGAGCTCAACGTCAGTCTCGAGCAAGATCGCCAGCTCCATGATGTTAGGCCACAGAGCGACCAGAGATACGATCCGGAACGCAATCGCATTTCCGGCAAGGTAAGAGATTGAAGAAAAGTTTCCCCAAACCCACCCCCCCCCCCCCCCCCCATAACAAACCAGAGAACAAACTTTTTAAAACACACTAAAAATAACAAAAAAGACGAAATGACAGAGAGACCGTTGGCGAAGCTGCCATCGCTGATGGCCCCACCCAGTGTACTCTGTGGACAGCTTGATTATAATCATGTAGAATCTTTTCTTTGAATGGACAGCATGCAACAAAACACTTTTCACTGTAGTACACGTGACAATAATAAACTAAACTAAATCTCTCCCCATTAGCACAATGGAAGCACCTCCACCAGAGGAACAATTCAACAAGATAACTCACCGCCAACTTTCTAAAGGGCAATGAGCAACAGACAGTAAATGTCAGCTTTGTGCCTGCATCCACGTGCCAGAAAGTGAATAAATATAAAGAAAACATAGAACGGTCCCAAAACATTCACCAGATGAAGATGAGCTGATTGAGATGATTTTTTTCCAATGCAGCAAGGAGAGAAACCCATACACTGTTTGCTGCATTAAACAGGAAATGTAATAAGGTATGTGTGTCAAACTCTTCAGATGAAATTCAGTTTCAATGATTTCATTGAAGCCAAATTTCAGAGATGGAATTCAACAAACATTTAATCCTGAATTATGGGTATAATGCTGAGAAGATAGTGAACCTGTTTCCCAGAATTCCTTACTTCCATGAGGCTGACGGTACAGAACATAAGAAATAAAAGCAAGAACAGGCTATTTGGCTACTCATGCCTGCTTGGCCATTCAATAATATCAGTTTGAGTTTAGTTTATTGTCCAGTACAGTGAAAAGTTGTTGTTGTGTGCTAGCCAGTCAGCAGAAACGTAATACATGATTACAGTCGAGCCATTCACAGTGTACACATACATGATAAAGGAAATAATGTGAAAAATGTTTAGTGCAAGATAAAGTCCAGTAATATCCGATTAAAGATAGTCCGAGGGTCTCCAATGAGGTAGATAGTAGCTCAGGACTGCTCTCTAGTTGGTGATAGGTTGGTTCAGTTACCTGATTACAGCTGGGAAGAAACTGACCCTGAATCTGGACGGGTTGTTAAGAAAGAACTGCAGATGCTGGTAAAATCAAAGGTAGACAAAAATGCTGGAGAAACTCAGCGGGTGAGGCAGCATCTATGGAGCGCAGGAATAGGTGACGTTTCGGGTCGAGACCCTTTTTCAGACGTGTTTGTTTTCACACTTGTCAGTTGATCTTTTACTCAGTACTGTCTATTCTCATGCTCCTTAGCTTTCAAAAATCTATCAGAACGCAGCAAGGGAGGCCGTGGTGAAGCTAAGTGGTAGCAAAGATTTAAAGACCACATGGATGAACTCCAAAAATTGGTCATCACTGTCTGGTGGAAAATAAAACGGGGAAAGGTGGCCCAACCGTGACTAACGAGGGAAATGAAGGATAGTGTTAAATCCAAGGACGAGGCACATAAATTGGCCAGAGGAAACAGCAAACCGGAGGGCTGGGGTAAATTTAGAACTCAACAAAGGAGCACCCAGGATCTTGTGGGAGCGAGGATCTGACAAGAATCCACATTAGTCAGGAAATTGTGTTAGGTACACTATTGGGACTGAAGGCAGATAAATCCCCGGGACCTGATGGTCTGCTGTCACCCAGCTGTCTGACCTGCTAACTACATCGTATTTTCTGTTTTACACTCAGTAAACAAGAGCTCAACAGAAAACAAAAATCAATAATGACCTGAGAATATTTCTTTTCAATTCTTTCTCAGCCAATTTCTCCTAATTATTCAAAACAGACGCCAGTAGAATAGATACAAATAGACATTTCTGTACAATATGTCCTTTAATGTTGGTTAGCTGTCTAAATCACAAATCTCATTACAATAAAATGTTAAAAAGAAAAAAACAGAAGAGAAATATTGGTATTCGTACTAGTTTTATTATTGTCACGTTTACCAAGATACAGTGAAAACATTCCGTACGAAGAAGGTCCTGATCTGAAATCCATTCCTTCCACGGATGCTTCCTGACCCACTGAGTTACTCCAATACTTTGTGTTTCACTCAAGACTCCAGCATCAGCAGTTGCTTGTGTCTACAGTGGCAATATTGTTTTGGACAACAGTGCTGGTCTGAGGAACGAGACTAGATCCCTCGTGACTTCATTAAGATGGTGGACAGGTCTATATTCAATTAACTCTGTGGTCAACCTAAAGAAGAACGCCACTGCCGTCACATAAGTGTGAGAGGTCTGCATACCAAAGAGGACAGTCCAAATGTTCCACAACTGGAAACCATGGGTGATCTATGAGAGAGGGGGAGCAGTGTAAAAAGAAATACAGAGGAGACCCATGTGAGGGCCTCATCTATGATGATGAAATTAAATACAGAGGAGACAGTGGTCTGAAGAAGGATCTCGACCCGAAACGTCACCCATTCCTTCTCTCCAGAGATACTGCCAATCTCGCTGAGTCACTCCAGCATTTTGTGTCTATCTTCGATGATCCATGAGATCCACTCTTGAGTGATATCCAATGACAGAGCAATGGTGTGATGAAGAAAGATAATTTTAGTGCAAATTAGCAAATCTGGAGATGGAATGTTGCTCAGTTGGCAGCAGCTGATATATTTTAATGAATGCTACTCAGCCAGTTCAGCAGGAACATGTCCTTCCCTTCACAAGGCTTTCAAGATGCCACATATCATATAACCTTATAACCATATAACAATTACAGCACGGAAACAGGCCTTCTCGGCCCTTTGCAGTCCGTGCCGACCATTTATTTTCCCCTAGTCCCATCTACCTGCACTCAGACCATACCCCTCCATTCCCTTCCCATCCATATACCTATCCACTTTACTTTTAAATGTTAAAATCGATCCTGCCTCCACCACTTCTGCAGGAAGATCATTCCACACAGCCACCACTCTCTGAGTAAAGAAGTTCCCCCTCATGTTACCCCTAAACTTCTGTCCCTTAATTCTCATGTCATGCCCTCTTGTTTGAAGCTTAACTACCCTCAATACCCATATCAGGCCCTTAACCACCTGTTCCACCAATTACCTCCATCAGTCTGAAGTAAAGTCCCAAACCGAAACATCAGCCGTCCATTTAACCCACACAGATGGTGGCTGACCCACTGAGTTCCTCTAGCAATTTGTGGTTTTTTTTGCTCAATCTTCCAGCATCTATCTGCAGTCTCTTGCATCTCCATTATGTGATTGTAGAATTGGGCCATTCGGCCCATTAAGTTTACTCCGGCATTCAATCATGGCTGATCTATCTCTCCCTCCTAACCCCATTCTCATGTCTGTCACATGTACTAATCAAAATTCTATCTATCTATCTATCTATCTGAGCCATCCATGAAGCAGGTCAGGAGTTGGTTTTTCACCCTGGTAATGTTAATAAGGCCACCACCAAATGATTGTGTAGCAGAGCAAAAAATAAAAATAAACAGCTGGAAGAACTCAGTGGATCAAGCAACAATGGTGGAGGTAAAGAGAGAGTCTTTGTTTCAGGTCAAGACCCTGTGTCAGGAGTGACTGTTGTAAAACAGAACGACATTTGAAACAACAGAGGGTGAATAGTGAAAGAGGAGCACAAAGAAGGCCCATTGAAGAGAGCAGATGAGCTTCTTCCAGGCGGGCGAATCTTGAAGAGTGTGGGAGGACACTGGAGCTCCCGGGGATAAATGCACAAACCACAGTCACGGTGAGATTGAACCCGGGTCTCTGGCGCTGTAAGGCAGCAACTCCACCGCTGGCCACAGTGCCAGTATTTTGGATTTCACATCATCAGCAGCCTGAGATCAGCACTGTGATGGATATTTTGTTTATTTTATTGTCACGTAAACCGAGGTACAGTGAGAAGTTTGCGTTTGTTCGGTGCTTTACCAGTCAGCAGAAAGACTACACATGATTAGAATCAGGCTGTCCACAGTGCACAGATACATGATGTATAGTTTAGTTTAGTTTATTGTCACGGAATCAAGGGATATGGGGAGAAGGCAGGCACAGGTTGCTGATTGCGGATGATCAGCCTTGATCACAATGAATGGCGGTGCTGGCGTGAAGGGCCAAATGGCCTCCTCCTGCACCTATTTTCTATGTTTCTATGTTTCTATGAAGAGAGCTCACAGCAGAGTGGTAAAATGGAGGCACAAAAGACTGCAGATGGTTTGCAGCGGCAATGTGTTCAGGCCCCAAAGCAAGTCCAACACAACATAAAACATAGAGCTGCACAGCACAGGAACAGGCACTTCGGCTCACCATGTCTGTGTCGAACATGCAGCCAAATTAAACAGATCTCCTCTACCAACACATAATCCATATATCCCCATGCCCTGCATATCGATGTGCCTATCTAATAGCCTCAAATGCCATAGAAATATATAACACTATGAGAGACATAGATAAAGTCTGCTTCCACCACCATCCTAACTTAATCTATGTGTCTGAAGAAGGGTCTCGACACAAAACACCACCCATCCAGTTTGAAGAAGGGTCTCGACCCGAAACATCACCCATTCCTTCTCTCCAGAGATGCTGCCTGTCCCGCTGAGTTACTCCAGCATTTTGTGTCTACCATCCTAACCATGCCGCTTAAAATGTTACATATTTCTGTCTGGTTTTACCTCAACCTCCAGAGTTCCAGAGAAAACAATCCAGTTTGTCCATCCTAATACCCTCAATCAAAGTTTGTATAGCTAATCCTCTCTAATCCAGGAAGCATTCTGCTAAATCTCCTCTGCACTCACTCCAGAAGCCTCCACATCCCCCCTGTATTGAAACGACCAGAACTGCCCAAAATGCAGTGGGAAGAGTGAAAATAAATGGGAACCATCATCACAAGAAGTGACTCTCGTGTAATGCTGATTGATATGTTTTGGGAAACAGTCATTAAATTAACCAGGAGACACAGGATGCTGCTGGGGTTGCTCAGCGGGTCAGGCAACATCTCAGGAGAACATGGATGGGCTATGTTTCAGTTCTTCTGACTCTGTTTAAATTAAACTCCCTATCTAGAAATTTTATAAGCGGAAAGAAGGTGCGGCACATTGGTGTTTGAGCAACACTTCAGTGTTAAGCTTTCAGGGACGAAATATAAAGTATCAGAGGACTTTGGTTTAAGGTGAGGGGGAAGGGAAGATTTAATAGGAACCTGACGGATAACTTTTTTTACACAAATGATGGATGGGGTATGGAACGAGCTGTCAGAGGAGGTAGTTGAGACAGGCACTCTTGCAATGTTTAAGAAACATTTAGACAGGTACATGGATAGGACATGTTTAGAGGGATATGAGCCAAACGTAGGATGGTGTGACGTGTAGATGGGACATGTTGGTCGTCAAGGGCAAGTTGGGCCGAAGGGCCTGTTTCCACGCTGTATGACTCTATGACCCAAACTGGGCATTCTGCAATCCAGCTTTAGAAACATAGACATAGAAACATAGAAAATAGGTGCAGGAGTAGGCCATTCGGCCCTTCGAGCCTGCACCGCCATTCAATGTGATCATGGCTGATCATCCAACTCAGTATCCCGTAGGGTTACACAAAAAGCTGGAGAAACTCAGCGGGTGCAGCAGCATCTAAGGAGCGAAGGAGATAGGCGACGTTTCGGGTCGAGACCCTTCTTCAGACTGGTCAGGGATCAGGGAAACGAGAGATATAAACAGTGATATGGAGAGATAAAGCAAGAACAATAAGTGAAAGATATGCAAAAAAGTATTGGTGATAAGGGAAGCAAGCCATTGTAAGCTGTTTCTGGTGTGAAAATGAGAAGCTAGTGCGACTTGGGGGGGGGGGGGGAGATGGAGAAGGAATGTCAGGGCCCGAGGGCTGAGGGAGAGGTGGGGGGGGGGGGGGGGGAAGGGAGCAGTCTGGGTTAACAGAATTGAGAAAATTCAATGTTTAAGCCCAGAGGATGCAGACTCCCCAAGCGGAATATGAGATGTTGTTCCTCAAACTTGCGGTGTTGTTCACTCTGGCCATGGAGGAGGCCCAGGACCGAGAGGTCGGATACGGAGTGGGAGGGGGAGTTGAAGTGCTGAGCCACCGGGAGGTCGGGTTGGTTATTGCGGACCGAGCGGAGGTGTTCGGCGAAACGATCGCCTAGCCTCCGCTTGGTCTCACCAATGTAGATTAGCTGGCATCTGGAGCAACGGATGCAGTAGACGAGGTTGGAGGAGGTGCAGGTGAACCTCTGTCGGACTTGGAATGACTGCTTGGGTCCCTGAAAGGAGTGGATGGGGGAGGTGAAGGGACAAGTGTAGCATCTCTTGCGGTTGCAAGGGAGAGTGCCCGGGGAAGGAGTGGAGCGGGAGGGAAGGGAAGAATTGACGAGGGAGTTGCGGAGGGAGCGGTCTTTGCGGAAGGCAGACAGGGGGGGAGATGGGAAGATGTGGCGAGTGGAGGGGTCACGTTGGAGGTGGCGAAACTGGCGGAGGACTATCTGTTGTATGCGCTGGCTGGTGGGGTGAAAGGTGAGGACCAGGGGGACTCGGCCCTTGTTGTGAGTGGGGGAATGGGGAGAGAGGGCAGTGTTGCGGGGTATGGAGGAGACCCTGGTGCGAGCCTCATCGATAGTGGGGGAGGGGAAACCCCGTTCTCTGAAGAACGAGGACATTTGCGATGACCTGGTGTGGAACAAGTCATCCTGGGAGCAGATGCGGCGTAGTCGGAGGAATTGGGAATAGGGGATGGAGTCCTTACAGGAAGCAGGGTGGGAGGAAGAGTAGCAGGAAGTTCACCTGCACCTAGTCCGACAGAGGTTCACCTGCACCCAAGCAGTCATTCCAAGTCCGACAGAGGTTCACCTGCACCCAAGCAGTCATTCCAAGTCCGACAGAGGTTCACCTGCACCAACCGCTCCCTCCGCAACTCCCTCGTCAATTCTTCCCTTCCCTCCCGCTCCACTCCTTCCCCGGGCACTTTCCCTTGCAACCGCAAGAGATGCTACACTTGTCCCTTCACCTCCCCCATCCACTCCTTTCAGGGACCCAAGCAGTCATTCCAAGTCCGACAGAGGTTCACCTGCACCTCCTCCAACCTCGTCTACTGCATCCGTTGCTCCAGATGCCAGCTAATCTACATTGGTGAGACCAAGCGGAGGCTAGGCGATCGTTTCGCCGAACACCTCCGCTCGGTCCGCAATAACCAACCCGACCTCCCGGTGGCTCAGCACTTCAACTCCCCCTCCCACTCCGTATCCGACCTCTCGGTCCTGGGCCTCCTCCATGGCCAGAGTGAACAACACCGCAAGTTTTGAGGAACAACATCTCATATTCCGCTTGGGGAGTTTGCATCCTCTGGGCTTAAACATTGAATTTTCTCAATTCTGTTAACCCAGACTGCTCCCTTCCCCCCCCCCCCCCCCACCTCTCCCTCAGCCCTCGGGCCCTGACATTCCTTCTCCATCTCCCCCCCCCCCCAAGTCGCACTAGCTTCTCATTTTCACACCAGAAACAGCTTACAATGGCTTGCTTCCCTTATCACCAATACTTTTTTGCATATCTTTCACTCATTGTTCTTGCTTTATCTCTCCATATCACTGTTTATATCTCTCGTTTCCCTGATCCCTGACCAGTCTGAAGAAGGGTCTCGACCCGAAACGTCGCCTATCTCCTTCGCTCCTTAGATGCTGCTGCACCCGCTGAGTTTCTCCAGCTTTTTGTGTAACCCTCGATTCTCCAGCATCTGCAGTTCCTTCTTTAAAACTCAGTATCCCGTACCTGCCTTCTCTCCATACCCCTGATCCCTTTAGCCACAAGTGCCACATCTAACGCCCTCTTAAATATAGCCAATGAACTGGCCTCAACTACCTTCTGTGGCAGAGAATTCCAGAGACTCTCTCCGATCCAGGTCATTAAAGTTATCTAACTAATAAGACAATTAAGAGACCATTCACACTATTCTGTGCAGTTACAATAAACCTGAACAACTTAGTTCCCTTACTTTCCCTTGTGGGAGAAACAGGGAAAAGCAGCATTATTGAAACTCAGCACTAGATCTATCAAAGACAGCGAATGCTACTGGCAAAAGGACGAGAGGCATATAAAGAATGGTGGAACTATGTGGGAATAGAAGTCTTGCTTTACAGATGAGAGAGTGCCTCCTAGGAGCAAACATTGCAGAGGTCAGTGGAAAGCTTTAGTCAATAGATTGGAATATAGCCCCAAGTGTTCTGATAGTGTAAATGCTCTTTAGCATTTTAAATTAGGTCATTTGCTCCCAGCTTAATGAAAAACAAAATATCTGGTACATTTGTCTGAAACAACAAAGTACAGATCTTGTAGTCACAAGGAACAACATTTGTTTACAATATAACTCAACGTGTGAGACATGGACTCTGGAGGATATGGATAGGTGATGTTTCAAGATGGGGAGCCTTCTTCAGACTGATTGAAGTGAAGGTGCCTCTTCTCTCCATATCCCACAGCATTTTATCTTCTTTTCATCTCTAGCCATGGTCCACCCATCTACTAATTAAATTCCCCTCACCGGTATCTACCTATTACTTGTCTCATGTTGTCATTCCTACTCAACCAATCCCCTCCCACGCCCCTTCCAACATTCTCTCCCCTACTGCAAACAATTTGAAGAAAATTCTCGACCAGAAACGTCACCTATCCATGTCCTCCAGAGATGCTGCCTGACCCAGAGATGCTCCAGCACTTTGTGCCTTTTAAAATAAAGATCTTTCTATCCAGCGTTGTCATTAATTGAGCTTCAACCAACAGCACAAGCACCCAGATGTAAAAATAGCAGTTTTCCTTGTTATTCTGTTCAAAAGCTGTATCAGATTTCATAAGGTCAATCTGCGCTCCTAATGGTCTATGGGAAGATGCAGCAGTGTGACATTTTACAACCAGCGATCAGTAAAATTATCATCCGTGAGATTCGTACTCTGACTCTGGTGAGCTTTTTTATAACATAATTTAACTGAGCCACTCTGCTAATTGACTGCTTAACCGGCATCATTCACATTTGCACAGCTTCCTTGAGTTGGATTGCTGCCACTAATGTTCAAATGTTAATTAAATCCATGACCTTAAAATAAAAGTGGCCTCTAGATACCTCTCTGAATGAAATAACTTATTTGCCGAATGTTTTCAAGAACGACTTGCTGAAGGAACACAATGTATCATTGGCATTCATCCATAAAACATCCTTAAAGGAGCCAATGTGTCAAGCTCAGCATGTGAGAATGGTTTTAGCAGCTGGCTGTGCAGTCAGTCACATCTAAAAAAACACTACAAATTTGAAAAAAAAAAAATCTTAAATGCCTTTAGAAGCAATAACCATTTGTGAATGTTGAATTGCTGTTGGGTAAAATACAAATATCACAAACAAACCTTTGTTTTAAAATGCATCATTTTTACAAATATTTTTCCATGGGAATTACAATTCGCATGTACAAAAATGTGTATTTTTTTGGGGCAAAGAGCAGCAATTCTGAAGGGGCACTATTTATACAATCATTTGGACAATAAAATATAAGAGCATAATAAATAAATAGTTTAAGATCGTGCCAATCCATGGGATTTGCCTCAATTGCAATTGAGAAGGGTACAAACAGCACAGACTGCAGTTGAACCTCTTGGATTTCCAGCATAAAACTATGCATGGACAGATACCCCCAAAGAGCCATCAGTTGCAGAGAGTATTGATGCTGATATGAAAACAAGATCCAACACAATAACATGCATCAGAGTGGCAGAGTAAGTGGAGCTGTATTCGCATAAACCAGATTTAAACCTGAACTCGGATGCTGTCTGTGTGGAGTTCGACTGTATCTGCATGGGTTTCCCCCAATCGATGAGGGATAGGATAGGGTTAGAAGGACATGGCCAAATGCAGGCAGGAGGGGCTACTGTTGATAGGGCAAAATACTTGTTTCCACGCCATATGACTATGACCAGTGTTATTTTGCAAACAAAAGTTGCCAGAACATACCGTATTTCCCGGCAATGAAGACGCAGCCCCATTTTGAGTTGCTACATTTTTTAAAAAGGCTGGCGGGACGGGATCAAGGGTTTGGTTTAGTCCAGAGGTTGGCAACCTTTTTTGCATTAGGGCCAGGACCCATGTTTGTGAGTGGATGGTGGGCCACATCTATCGCCATAGTTAATAAATGGAAGTAATAATACATACTAACTAAATTAGTCATTAATAATACATAAATTAGTAATAATACATTCTAATAATACATATTTTCACGTGTTTTTCAATTAGTTTTCTGCAGTTCCCAGATCACCTGCGTGTCCCGAAACTGGCTGCGAGCCCTGGGTCTAGCTGCAGATCTGCTGTCCAGTCCCGGCGGCTGCTCACAGCCACCCGAGCTACTAAATGAGTTGTTGGCATGATCCCCGACCCCCTCGCCTGGGTCGCCGCGCTGGAGCTGCAGAATGCTGAGACCGCAGGTGAACATCGCGGAGCTGCGGGACTGTGGACGGCCGGCTGCGGGCGGCAGCGCAGAACTTTAACATCGGGAGCCTGGGATCTCTCAGCAAGATCACCAGTTGTGGAGCTCCATCCAGCGCAGCCTTGTCGGCTTCGGAAGCCACGGACTCCGGTAGGGAAACGGCCGTTCCAGGTGTCCCAAGCCGCCGTGAGGTCTCTCCCGACGCCGGAACACCATCACCCGGCGAGAAGGCTTAAAACATCAGGCCGCCGCAGCGCCGACTGCGGAGGCCTCAATAGGCCTGACTATAGGTGGACTTGGGGATGGGACTGGACTTTGTGCCTTCCCCCACAGTGGGAACCATTGTGGAGGGATGTTTTTTTATGTTCATTGTTAATTCTTTAGTGTTGGGTCTTATCTTTATCTGTGTGCTGCATGGCAAGTCAAATTTCACTACACCAATTGGTGTATGTGACAATAAATGTCCTTTGTCTTTGTCTTTGTCTTTGTCCTTCTCAACGCTCCTGCCCTCCCCGCAACTTTACCCCTGGCGGCCCAGCCGTGCTGACCCGGACCAGACCCCCACATGCTGTGGAAGGAACACTCCCCCCCCCCCCCCCCCCCACCCCTCCCTCAGCGGTGTACTGAGGGATAGCCAATCTAACCTTCGACCTCCAAGACGCAGGTAAATTTTCGGGCCTTATTTTAGGGTAAAAAATAGCGTCTTCATTGTCAGAAAATACGGTACATATCGCTCCTTGCTGTTGGTGGCTATGGGGAATCGCAATCCTACAAACTATTTAGGCCATTAATGGACCTGACCATCTAATTTAAGTATATAGTTTGATTTTGAACCGGTGATCAATTATAATATCAAAAACTCTAATATTTGAACGTCTCATTTTTAGAGGTGACAGTTATCCTTATCGTCACATAAAAACACTCATCCCAATGCTGTAGTTACCTCTGACAAACTAGCATGTATGGGCTTGTGGATAAAATGACCAGAGTCAATTGCCCCACTGTGTGTGTGTATCAGAGGTGAACATCAGTGTGTAGAGACTAAATAGAACTAATGTAGGTTTAGTGCAAATGGGTGTTTGGTGATCAGTCTGGATTGTTTCCATGCTGTAACTCTAATACCACTGGAGATACGTTCATTACAAATTCTCCAATAACTCGCCATCTTTTTATAAGTACTCAATTGATTAGCTTACAGACAGATACAGTTTAACTTCGTCATTACTGCGTGCAGAAATTTTTGCATGGATTTATAACATGAATGGTTTAATCTGAACCTTAATATATTTAATAATGAACCTTTTTTCCGAATCTGTATGATGGTTTTAAATATTAAATATTTAAAAGAAATGAACCAACACAAACACCATAGTATTGCTTCTTGCTCTAGCTTATTGATTTAATTTGAAAGTACATTTTACCCTAGATGGTAATTACACCCACAGCCAGATTGCTATTAAAAATGTAAACATGCCAGCATAAAATAGCCCATGAAGCATACAGTGTGCTGAGATTGGAACAAGTCTACATTTTACAAGTGCCTTCAGGCATGCGAGGGTCCCATTAATCTACATCATTAGGATCATAATCAAAGTTGCTTCGCTATGGGATACCCAAATCATGATGCCGGGAATAAAATAAACATAACTAACAAACGATAAATCCTTCTCATTATCAAGGCAATGTAGATTAATGATCAAAGCTTTGTTAGTGTTAAATGAGACATTAGAAATAAACAAAAGCATGTCGTGCTGCCATTAGAGGCAAAACTAGTATTTCTAATCAGGGTTTGCCTTATTTGCAACCCTACCCCTGTCTCCCCCTTCACCCACTCCCTGCCCTCCTCCCCTCCCCCATCCTCATTCCCCCTTTCTCTCCCTTGCCCCCTACCCCTTCCCTCCCCTCTCCTCCCCTTCCCCACTCTCTCCCCTTCACCACTCTCTCCCCCATCTCCCCCCTCTCCCCCCATCTCCCCCCTCCCCCTCCCCCTCCCTCCCTCCCCCATCTCACCCTCCCCTCCACACCACTCTCTCCTCACCCCTCTCTCCTCACCAATGAAGATATTTTTCACAGCACATTATCATTTAACTGGTGACTTCCTGTAATGATGCACAATAGAAAAATAAAAATAAAAAAATAGAAAAAGCAATAATAGATTCGTACTAAATGGAGAATTGGGATTCGGGAGGTTGAGATATTGCTGTATTGCTAAAGATGACTAATATTTATGCACTAAGGTAATTTTGGTTTAATATTTTCAAACATTAACCAATAGTTCTGTTGCAAAGAATATATGATCATTTGAATCATGTTCGCAATAGTAAAACAGAAAGGTGGGCATGGTGGCGCAGCAGTGGAGTTGATGCTTACGGCGCCAGAGACCTGGGTTCCATCCTGACTACAGGTGCTGTCTGTACGGAGATTGTATGTTCTCCCTGTGACCTGCGTGGGTTTTCTCCAAGATCTTTGGTTTCCTCCCATGTACAGGCTTGTGCGTTAACATTAAAAATGTAAATTGTCCCTAGTGTGTGTAGGATAGTGTTAATGTGTGGGGATCGCTGGTCGGCGCGGACTCGTTAGGGCCAAGGGCCTGTTTCTGCACCGTATCTCTAAACTAAACTAAACTAAAGAATCAGTGATCGTTCCAAAACAAACTACATTCCATAACTAACTGTTCTGACTCACTTTCTCTCTTCCCTTGCACGTCTCCATTGTTATGTTAATCTCCCATCTGCTATTTCTTTTCTTAAGGAGCTCAATGGCATGATAGGCACACATAATCATCAACACAATATTAAGAGTGGGTTTATAAGCATGTGTCAGCTCCATTCTCAGACCATTCCTCCTCACTGCTGCAAGTATGAATTTGAACAAGGGTCTCGACCCGAAACATCACCTATTCCTTTTCTCCAGAGATGCTGCCTGTCTCGCTGACTTATGGGGCTGTCCCACTGTACGAGCAAATTCAAGAGTTCTCCCGAGTTTCCCCTGATTCGAACTCGGAGAATTACGGTAATAGCCGCTCGTAGGTACACGGGGCTCTCGTGGACATTTTCCAACATGTTGAAAAATCTTCACGAGTCTTCACGAGCTTACCGCGTTTCCCTAGTACCTGCCGATAGCGTTACGAGCCGCTAAGAGACGTCCCGCGCTCCGACGTACCCGCTACGTACATTCTACGTGCTTACCACGAGTTGGTTTTTTTAAACTCGGGAGAGCTCTTGAATTACCTCGTACAGTGGGACAGGCCCTTTACCTCAGCATTTTGTGTCTATCTACAAATTTCATTGTTCTGTTTCAGGACATATAACAATAAAATTATCTTGACTCTTTTGACACTAACCTGTGCTAATCCATACAATCGTTTACCCATTGAATCATTAATCCCTTCAATCTATCCTGTACACTAGGGACAATTTAACATTTTACCAAAGCCAATTAACCGACAAACCTGTACGTCTTTAGGAAAGGTATTGGCGAAGTCCTATGAATGTGCAATAATTTCTTCCTCAACAAAACACGAGAAAGATATACAGCTCTTTCAGATGAAGCACAAGCTTTTAGAAAAGCCTTAGACCTTCAAATCTATATTTTAAAGATGGCAGCAAAAGATTTAAGAACTCGTTAAATATGTAATTTTCCATAGTTTGTTTAGAAGGTTAGCAATTTTATCCACTGATTAAAAAAAGATGGCGGACAAGAAGAAACTTCAGAACGCATTTTGTGGACTACGAGATGTGACAACCTGAGTGTTTGGGCTACTTGCATTAGAGACTGAATTACAAAATGTAGGTGAAGGTTCATCTCAACATTATCCAGGAACTGCCAGAATTGTGCCCTGGAACAACTAACTAGAAGTGACGGTTTTGTAATTCCACGCTTCACCAGTTTCTGACCTAGGCCATGTGTTAGGGAGAATGTGTTAAACAGAGATGAAGGAGGGAGAAATGCAGTTACTAATAACGTGCACTTTCAAGCATCAACATTGACACAGATCTGAGCGTTGCTCACCCGCTGCTCATCCCTCCCATGGAATATCCTCACCCATCCCTCGCCACTTAAATGTACTCCGCTGTGTAAAAAGAACAGCAATCCATATTGCGGAAAGAAGACAGAAGATATACAAGTAATGGACAATGTGGGGAAGCAAATGTTTCTGATAATTATACTACAAATCTGTTTTGTTATATTTCACACTTTAAATTTCAGTTTTTGTTTAGTTTACAGATACAGCGTGGAAACAGGCCCTTCGGCCCACCGAGTCCGTACCAGCCAGCGATCCATGTACATTAGCACTATCCTACACACCTGGGACAATTTACAATTTAGATAAGCCAATTAACCTAGAAACCTGTACATCTTTGGAATGTGGGAGAAAACCGGAGCACCAGGGGAAGAACGTGCAAACTCCGTACAGTCAGGATTGAACCCGGGTCTCTGCCGCTGTAAGGCAGCGACTCTACCTCTGCGCCTGCACGCCGTCTAAAGAAGTATTAACACCATGCTTTCATTACCTGGAGACCTGGAAACAAAATCTTTTCACTGTACCTCGGCCCATGTGATAATAAACTAAACTTAACTAAACCCAGGGTAATTATCCAGATACATGTTGAAAACCCACTATGACAGGTGTGGGACTAAAATTTGGTCAATTGAATAAGTAAATCTGTAATGAAAGCTGGGCTGGATTGTCAGACACCCCATCATTCACTAATGCTTTTTAAGAAAGCAAATCTGCCACATGTATCAACGACTGAATGTCCAGCCTAAATCCCGAATAAAGTGGCTAACTCTTAACTGTTCCTCAGATTTTCCATCCTGATTCATCCTGTGAATAAATAATAATGCCTCTTCAAAAAAACTATACACCTACTATGGATCGTTCCTGTCAAATTTTAAACATTTTTTGCCATTGGAAGAAACTGGCATTTTTGTCATGAAGTATGCAATTTATTTTTTAAATGGGGTCAAAGAAAAGAGCGTTCATGTCTCGGCTCTATTTAAACCAATCTTTCTACCACTACGCACAAGAAGCACAAGAAGCGCAAGACTCCATTGTATGCAGATGCCAAGAACTGTATTCAGCTTTGGCAGAACAATTTCTAATCTTGTGATGTGGACTCGATAAGAAGATTTTTAAAATGTCATGATGTACACAATGCGAGTAATTAAAAGCAACTTTCAATTTTTTTAAATATCGAATATCAACCTTCTATCCATATAAAAGCCTCATCTTATCTGCATCTGGACAACTCAGTTCATTATTTGGAAAGCTTTCAAGATCTAGCTTTACACTGTCAGAATAATATAGGTTTAAACTTCTTCAGTGGTTAATAATGATACATTGAAACAGCGGGAAAAGGAAACAAATGTCATCGATGCAGAAAAAGTGATTTACCAAGAGAAGTGATGGTTCCAAATATGAACCACAAGCAACCAGAGCTCCAAAAAAGCCAATAGTAATATTCACTCTGTTCAGTATACTGCTAATGCCATATATATTGAGCATCTCCAAGGGTGACATGGCAGTGCAACGGTAGAGTTTCTGCCTAACAGCACGAGAGACCCAGGATTGATCCTGACTACGGGCGCTATCTGTACGGAGTTAGTACGTTAGAGGGAGTGCAGAGAAGGTTCACCAGACTGATTCCTGGGATGTCAGGACTGTCTTATGAAGAAAGACTGGATAGACTCGGTTTATACTCGCTAGAATTTAGGAGATTGAGAGGGGATCTTATAGAAACTTACAAATTTCTTAAGGGGTTTGACAGGCTAGATGCAGGAAGATTGTTCCCGATGTTGGGGAAGTCCAGGACAAGGGGTCACAGCTTAAGTATAAGGGGGAAATCCTTTAATACCGAGATGAGAAATACTTTTTTCACACAGAGAGTGGTGAGTCTCTGGAACTCTCTGCCACAGAGGGTAGTTGAGGCCAGTTCATTGGCTATATTTAAGAGGGAGTTAGATGTGGCCCTTGTGGCTAAAGGGATCAGGGGGTATGGAGAGAAGGCAGGTACGAGATACTGAGTTGGATGATCAGCCATGATCATATTGAATGGCGGTGCAGGCTCGAAGGGCCGAATGGCCTACTCCCGCCCCTAATTTCTATGTTTCTATGTTCTCCCCATGACCTGCGTGGGCTATCTCTGGGAGCTCCAGTTTCCTCCCACACTCCAAAGGCGTACAAATATATTGGCTAATTGGCTTGGTAAGATCATAAATTGTCCCCAATGCGAGTAGGATAGTGTTAGTGTGCGGGGATCATTGGACGGCATGGAGTCAGTGCGCCGAAGATCCTGTTTCCACATTGTATCTCTAAACTAAACTAAGATTGATTGATTGAAAGATACAACATGGAAACAGGCTCTCTGGCCACCCCATCCACGCTGGCTATTGATCACCCGTTCACACTAGTTCTCCGTTATCCCACTGTTGCATCCACTCCCTACACACCTAGAAACATTTATTAGAGGCAAATTAACTTGTTCGCTGTTAATGGTAGTATTACAAACACATATAGGATCTGAAGCTTGAAGACCTACCCCCCATATTTCTTTCCCACCATATCCTGTGTTCAAAGGGGCACTTAATTATTTGGAAAAAACACTCCAAATGCTGGAGTAACTTTGCAAGTCAAGCAGCATTTCAGGAGAACATGGATAGGTGACATCTTAGATCTGGACCTTTTCTCCAGAGTGAAGAAGGGTCCCAACTAGAATCGTCACCTATCCACTTCCTTCAGAGATGTGGCCTGGCCTGCTGAGTTACTCCAGCACTTTGTGACTTTTTTTGCAAAAATATATTTGCAGTTCCTTGTATGCACATTTAATTATTGGACACTTTTTCCCAGCTAACACTATTTTAATAGACGTATTTTGATGGCACCACCTGTTGAAGGCACAATTTCACTTTCTATCACATTTTTAGCTGATTGAGCTAAAGAGCAAAATGTTGTTAGATGATTCCCAAATACATTTATATGACAAAGTTTCCAAATTTGCAGACAATATGATGCCATCCGCAAAACAGATTGTTCATTATCAGATCCACAGGCAGTGGGTGCAAAAAAGACACTTTGTGAATGGGAATGAAAGGTTTATGGGAACAAGGCTGGAGAATGGGGTTCAGAGGGGAAATTAGATCAACCATGAGTAAACTTGATGGGCCAAATGGCCTAATTCTGCTCTTATCACCTATGAACGTATGAAAAATGTTTGATGGCCCATATGTTAGATTTATTCTGTTCTGTTCATCAAGCTGAACAATTGAAATAACTACCAACTATGCAAGTGATATCCTGGCGATGATTGGGTTAACGTACGATGAGCATTTGATGGCACTGGGCCTGTACTCGCTCGAGTTTTAAAGGATGAGGGGAAACCTTATTGAAACTTACCGAATTGTGAAAGACTTGGATACAGTAGATGTGGAAGGATGTTTCCAACAGTGGGAGTCTAGAACCAGAGGACATAACCTCAAAATAACAGGACGCACCTTTAAAAAGGAGATGAGGAGGAATTTATTTCGTCAGAGGGTGGTGAATCTGTGGAATACATTGCCACAGATGGCTGTGAAGGACAGGTCATTGGGTATTTTTAAGATGGAGATTGACCAACACTTGATTGATCAGGGGGTCAGGGGTTATGGGGAGAAGACAGGAGAATGAGGTTGAGAGGGAACGATTGATCAGCCATGATTGAATAATGGAGTAGACTTCATGTGCCAAATAGCTGACTTATGAACTAATGAACTTAAAACAGTAACTAAAGAGTAGATACAGTAGCTTGCAAAAGTTTTCATACCCCTTGAACTTTTCCACATTTTGTCACATTACAACCACAAACGTTAATGTATTTTATTTGGATTTTATGTGATAGACCAACACAAAGTGGTGCATAATTGTGAAGTGGAAGGAAAATGATACATGGTTTCCAAATTTTATTACAAATAAAAAACTGAAAAGTTTGGCGTGCAAAAATATTCAGCCCCCCCGAGTCAATACTTTGTAGAACCACCTTTTGCTGCAATTACAGCTGCAAGTCTTTTGGGGTATGTCTCTACCAGCTTTGCACATCTAGAGACTGAAATTTTTGCCCATTCTTCTTTGCAAAATAGCTCAAGCTCAGTCAGATTGGATGGAGAGCGTCTGTGAACAGCAATTTTCAAGTCTTGCCAGAGATTCTCAATTGGATTTAGGTCTGGACTTTGACTGGGCCATTCTAACACATGAATATGCTTTGATCTAAACCATTCCATTGTAGCTCTGGCTGTATGTTTAGGGTCGTTGTCCTGCTGGAAGGTGAACCTCCACCCCAGTCTCAAGTCTTTTGCAGACTCTAACAGGTTTTCTTCCAAGATTGCCCTGTATTTGGCTCCATCCATCTTCCCATCAACTCTGACCAGCTTCCCTGTCCCTGCTGAATAAAAGCATCCCCACAGCATGATGCTGCCACCACCATGTTTCACAGTGGGGATGGTGTGTTCAGGGTGATGTGCAGTGTTAGTTTTCCGCTATACATAGCATTTTGCATTTAGGCCAAAAACTTCAATTTTGGTCTCATCAGACCAGAGCACCTTCCTCCACATGGTTTCTGTGTCCCTCACATGGCTTATGGCAAACTGCAAACAGGACTTCTTATGGCTTTGTTTCAACAATGGCTATCTTCTTGCCACTCTTCCATAAAGGCCTGATTTGTGGAGTGCACGACTTATAGTTGTCCTGTGGACAGATTCTCCCACCTGAGCTGTGGATCTCTGCAGCTCCTCCAGAGTTACCATGGGCCTCTTGGCTGCTTCTCTGATCAATGCTCTCCTTGCCCGGCCTGTCAGTTTAGGTGGACGGCCATGTCTTGGTAGGTTTGCAGTTGTGCCATACTCTTTCCATTTTCGGATGATGGATTGAACAGTGCTCCATGAGATGTTCAAAACTTGGGATTTTTTTTTATAACCTAACCCTGCTTTAAACATCTCCACAACTTTATCCCTGACCTGTCTGGTGTGTTCCTTGGGCTTCATGATGCTGTTTGTTCACTAATGTTCTCTAATAAACCTCTGAGGTTACAAACCTCAGTATAAGGTGTATTTATACTGAGATTAGATTACACACAAGTGCACTCTATTTACTAATTAGGTGACTTCTGAAGGCAATTGGTTGCACTGGATTTTATTTAGGGGTATCAGAGTAAAGGGGGCTGAATATTTTGCACGCCACACTTTTCTGTTTTTTATTTCGAAAAAAATTGGAAAACCATGTATCATTTTCCTTCCACTTCACAATTATGCGCCACTTTGTGTTGGTCTGACCAAGAGATGGCCATCAAGGCTATCTCCCTGCTGATCACCAACCCCTCACATTCACCCCCTACGACGTATATCTAGCACCGAGTAGGATTAATGCACGTAAGGCTGCTGGCCCTGACGGCATTCCCAGGCGCGTCCTCAGGATCTGTGCTGCACAGCTGACAGACGTCTGGACTGACATCTTCAATCTGTCACTTACCCAAGCAGTTGTCCCCACGTGTCTTAAAACCACCTCCATCGTGCCGGTGCCAAATGCGGTGAGCCTCAACGACTTCCGCCCAGTTTCACTTACTCCCATCATCACCAAGTGCTTCAAGAGGCTGGTCCTGGCACACCTCAAAGGCTGCCTACCTCCCACACTGGACCCCTATCAGTTTGCCTACCGCAATAATAGGAGTATGGAGGATGCCATCTCAACGACACTCCACTCTGCCCTCTCCCACCTCGACAACAGAGACACCTACGTGAGAATGCTGTTCATTGACTTTAGCTCAGCATTTAACACCATTATCCCCTCAAAATTGATCACCAAACTCGGCGACGTGGGCATCAACCTCTCCCTCTGCAACTGGATACTGGACTTCCTGACTAACAGACCACAGCCTGTTAGGTTGGACAACCACACCTCTTCAACCCTCACCTTGAACACCGGCGTTCCACAGGGCTGTGTACTGAGCCCCCTCCTCTACTCCCTCTTCACCTACGACTGCACACCTGAACATGGTTCTAACACCATCATCAAGTATGCAGATGATACAACGATGATTGGCCTCATCAGCAACAATGATGAATCGGCCTATAGGGAGGAGGATCAGCTCCTAGCAGCATGGTGCGCCAACAACAACCTGGCCCTTAACTCCAAGAAGACCAAGGAGCTCATTGTGGACTATAGAAGGTCTAGGGGCTGCACGCACACCCCCATCCATATTAATGGGACGGAGGTGGAACGTGTTTCCAGCTTCAGGTTTCTGGGGGTCAACATCTCTGATGACCTCTCTTGAACCCACAATACCTCTACACTGGTCAAGAAGGCTCACAAGCGTCTCTTCTTCCTGAGGAGACTAAAGAAGGTCCATCTGTCTCCTCAGATTCTGGTGAACCTCTACCGTTGCACCATCAAGAGCATCCTTACCAACTGTATCACAGTATGATATGGCAACTGCTCTGTCTGTGACTGGAAAGCACTGCAGAGGGTGGTGAAAACTGCCCAACGCATCACCGGTTCCACACTCCCCTCCATTGAGTCTGTCCATAGCAAGCGTTGTCTGCGAATGGCGCGCAGCATCATCAAGGACTGGTCTCACCCCAGCCACAGACAGTTTACCCTCCTCCCACACTACAGGTCCCTCCGTTACTGGACCAGCAGGTTCAGGAACAGCTTCTTCCCTGCGGCTGTTACAGTACTTAACTCTGTACCTCGATGATTGCCAGTCACCCCCCCCCGACACGCCTTCCCCCAGTATAATTGCACTACTGATACTGTTTGTACATATATTTTTTTTTACCGTTCATTATTCTAAGTTCGCTCTTCTGTGGAGATGCTAACTGTATTTCGTTGCCTCTGTACTGTACACTGCACAATGACAATTAAAGATTGAATTGGAAAAAAACATTGAAGTCTATCACATAAAATCCCAATAAAATACATTTACGTTTGTGGTTGTAACGTGACAAAATGTGGAAAAGTTCAAGGGGTATGAAAACTTTTGCAAGCCACTGTATGTATGTAACTCATAGCCATAGACTCAAAGGCTCGAATTTACACCTATATCTGATCATCTGAACACTGCTACTCACTCTCGTTATGTAAAGGGCCTGTCCTACCAGCGTCCGACTCCATGCGATGAGCGCGACCAAACCGGCAGCGGGGGCCGCGCGGAGATCGGGTGATCCCTGTACAGGGCCGTTCCCAGCAGCATGCGCCTGCATGCGGCAAGCGCGGCCAAACCGGCAGCAGGGGCCGCGCGGAGGTCGGGTGGGTGGCGCAACGCGGCGCAAAGTGAGGCAAGTCTAAAGGTAAGTTCACCAGGACAGAGAGGGACACACAGAGAGGGGCACAGAGGCACACACACAGAGGGCCATGGAGCCACACACACAGAGGGTCATGGAGGCACCTACAGAGAGGGTCACGGAGGCACGACGTCGAGGCGGTGTGTAATGCGTCGAGGCGACTGCGAGCCGACAAGCCGTTGCCGCGCGGAATTTTTGAACATAGTCAGTTTTTCGGAGCCCAGCGTGATGTCGGGTCGAACTCCGCACAATTCCGCACGGCTCCGGCGATCGAAGTGGGACCGGCCCCGCGACGCCAGACGGCTCAAGCAACCACGTTAGGTCACGCTCATCGCATTGAGTTGTATGCTGGTGGGACAGGCCCTTTAGTCAGGTTTCAAATTAACTCATCAATTTGGCCTCTTAAACGCATGTTTTTAGAGTTTAATCCCAGCTAGTATGAGGTGTTGCACTTTGGGAGGTCAAATGTACGGTAAAATATACAATTAATGGCCGGATCCTTAACAGCATTGATGTACGAGCGGATCTTAGGATAAAAGTCCATTGTTCTCTGAAAATGGCAACAGAAATAGATAGAGTGGGAAAGAATGCATATAGTATGCCTGCCTTCATTGGTAGAGGCATCACGGATAAGAGTCAGGAAGTCATGCTGCAGCTTTATAGGACTTTAGTTAGGCCACATTGCTTCCAGTTCTGGTCACCCCTGTACAAGAACGATGTATTAAGGGCATGTCCCACTTAGGCAATTTTTTTGGCGACAGCCGCCAACTGTCACAGTCACAACAAGTCGCCGACAATGTCGACGGCAAGCTGCAACAACCCACCACCTAGTAGGCGTGAAGCTATGGCACACTGCTGAAAACCGGCGACACATTAGGACGTCAACCTACGACCACATCTACGACAACCTACGACCACACAGTTTACAACCTACAACAACCAAAGTCAACCAACGTCCATCCGCGACAAGCTACGACAAGCAACGACCCTGTCGGCGACAACTGAAGACAATTCAGTCGCCGGTACCTGTCGCCGGTTGGCCTAGGTTGATGTAGGTAGTCAACAATGGAATTCACCAAAGTCAGCATTCGGCGACAACCAACAACCTGCACATCCTGGCAACAACCTACAACAGCACCTACTATAGGAGAAGACAAGCTACGTCAAGCCCACAGTTGCCGAAAAGTTTTGAACATTTCAAAATCCAGCGGAGTAGACTTGATGGGCGGAAAGGCCTAATTCTACTCCTATTCCTAATGACTTATTGCCTTTAGCATTCATTTTCTATCAATTAAGCTCTTTCACTTCTTTAATATATACAGTATCTGACCTCTTCCTCTTGCATCTCCTCTCTCTCTCTCTCTCTCTCTCTCTCTCTCTCTCTCTCTCTCTCTCTCTCTCTCTCTCTCTCTCTCTCTCTCTCTCTCTCTCTCTCTCTCTCTCTCTCTCTCTCTCTCTCTCTCTCTCTCTCTCTCGCTCTCTCTCACGCTCATAGACAACATTAGGAATTAGTTGAACAACAAAACATCCATGGATTAATGAATAATTCTGCATGACACAGTCTTACATTTTCCCCTAACTTCTGAGAGACCAAATCTGGTTAAAAAGATTTCATACCTCATAAAAGATAAAGTGAGTTATTAGTGAGTTTGAACAAAGAAATAAATGAATTTCCCAAGACAATTTTATGCAATGGTGCCAGCATCTGTGGATTCTTTAAATCTCTCACTGACTCAATTATTGTAGCTTTTCCATCCTGTCAAAGAGAAACCATCATGGGCACTTGGGAAGATACAGTTGTTGCAGTACTTGTGTCATGAAATTAATATTTCAGCCGGATACATCACTCAAGTTGAAAAATATTCGTGAACGATTTTTCCTTTTACCTGTGAATTTTTAAATATATTTTCCACTCATTCTAGCAACGTAAATAAGAAACCTTTAATAGTGCAACTTACCTAATTTTGGCAATGAATAGCTGATATTAAAGTAATCTTCATAAAATTCCAGCAGCCTCTTTGTAATATTTAAAGCGTAATCACCAGATCCATGTTGAATGGCAGCTGGCCTGGCATAGAGGCTCACCTGAAGAATATTTACAGAATATTCATCAGTAAAGTTGTTCAGAACAATCGTACACCAAAAGTATTTGAAACCGCTGAATGTAATTCCACATGTAACTATGATCTACTATGATGGGTCTAGGACCACATATTAAGAAAATATTGTAGTATCACCCAACTCTAATCCTACTGCAGTTCATCCATCTATACCTTTAATAATTCCAAGCTTGACTATTCAGACACAGTCGTGACCACCACTCACACCATTCTGCTCTCTACAAGACTGATGTTATGCGTTCTCCTTAAACCCATCACCCCTGAGTTTGTTGATCTACAATATAGCACAATTGAAATCTGCATCCTTCCATGAATTCTGCTCCTGCCTAGAAATTCCTAAGTTCTCAAAACCCTCCATGGCAGCTATGTTCCTTAAACTCTTACCTCTTAAATACCCATGTGCTTCATTGCTCCACCTTCAAAGCCACTCTGCCATTGCCAACTACCAATGCCCAAGTTGTGGAATATCTTCCCTACATTTCATCACATTCCCATCTT
This sequence comes from Raja brachyura, assembly GCA_963514005.1. The sequence continues at coordinate 15,403,649 of OY740800.1, forward strand.
CCTCTCCCCTAAAACAATTCTTGCACCTACTTCTTAGACCAGGGCTTTAGTCATCTGCCCTAATACCAGCTTAAGTGATGGTGGTCTCATTTACTTACTCATTATATCTTCCCTAGCAACATAGGAGGTGGTTTGTTACTGCATTTCATTTTGTCCTGTAAACTGTTCTTCCCACATTATCGTGAATTTGCACGCTGTCCCTCTCTCCCATTCACCCGATTCCACCACTCATTAACGCACTGGAGTTAATTTGCAATGGCCAATTAAAAACAACAAGTGAGTCACAGGGAGAACATCAAGACAAGAGAGTCAAAAGTCAAGTCAAGAGTAGGGAGTATTTAATTAGCATTTATACCACCAACAGAACAATTAAATTCTTACTTGCAGCAGTGTTACACGGCTTTAAACACAATATTCAAAGGTCACACATTTATTTCAAATCAACAAATTAATAATCCCAAATTAATAACATGCAAACTCCACAGGGTCAGCACAAAATGTCAGCATCAAACCTGAGCCATGGGACAGTAGCTCTACCAGCCGTGCCATGGTGCCACCCGTACAAAACAGAAGGAGGCCATTCTACCCCTTAGACCCATGCAATGACCCAGCAAAGGAACCCCATCAATCCCATTCCCCCCTTTCATATTTCCAAAATAGCCTGTTAATTAGTAGTAAAGTTATCTGAAAGGCAGTTACAAGTAGATCTGTGTCTTGCTTTGAACAGCAACAATAAACATGTCAATGGTTACAACACCATAATATGAACATTGAATTCTCCAATTTTAGGTAACTAATCAACAAACTCCCCCCCCCCTCTTCCTTACACCCTAGCAGGATTTGCAAATGTTCCTCCCACTATTCCACCCCAGATACCTTTTCTCCAGATTCACATTTCCCACCTTTTCTCTCCTAATCTCACAGACATTTATGTTATCGGAATCTCTGGCCTTTGTTCAACCATGTGCCAATCATACCCCCCTCATCTGTATCCACCTATCGCTCGGCTTGCTTTGTCCCGCATCCCCACCTCTCTTCCTGCTTCCCCCCCATGCCCCTAAAACAAACAGTCTGAAGAAGGTTCCCAACTGAAAAAAATGTCACCTATCTATGTCCTTCAGAGATGTTGCCTGATCTGCTGAGTTACTTCAGCACTTTGTACCTTTTTTTTGTAAACCAACATCTGCAGTTCCTTGTGCCAAAATTTGTCGACTGAACTCTTTGAAAGAAGATATCCAAAAATAAAAACATTCCTTTTCTCCCTTGCACTCAGAAATTCTGAATATTTTTTATCATTCATATTTTCAGCACATCATCTGTTTTTAACAATTCCAATCACCGTCCTATATTGTGACATTGATAGCAATTCGATTTCTTTATTGGTGTTAACATTGAAGAACAAACTTACAGTGATTCCACTGTCAGTAACTGTCTCCTTATAGGTGAAGTTGCAGATTGCCCAGGCCAGGTAGTATGTTGACATTCGGGGCGTTTGTACAAATCGGTCAGTGACCCACCCCCCTTCTTCGTGAGTGGTGACATCAACTGGCATGTTGGACAGTGCCAGGTAAGTGTCTTGGTACTTGATGCCAATTCTAAATGTTGCTTTGTAGATAGGCTCATCAAAGCATGGAAAGGTCTTACGGGCATGCGTAGGAGAAAACTGCGTCACGGCAAGATACCTGGAAGAAAATGGACAAAGGTTTACTAGGCAGTTTCTATTGGGATATTAAAACATTGGAAAAAGAAGTTAAGGCAAGGTTCGGCCTGAAGAAGGGTCCCGACCCGAAACGTCACCCATTCTTGCACTCCAGAGATGCTGCCTGTCCCGCTGAGTTACTCCAGCATTTTGTATCTATCTTTAGTTTAAACCAGTATCTGCAGTTCTTTCCTACACATGTTGATGAAGCAATTGTTTAAGATCCATAGAAAAGTAGTAGAAACAAAACTGGTAGGTTACAGCTGAAATGTCAACCAACTCCCGCTGCCTTCTCTCCAGAGATGCTACCTTTCCTCTGAGTTACTCCAGCATTTTGTGTCTCTCTGCCAGGGCCGGATTTAGATGAAGAGAGGCCCTAGGCTATTCCACTTGTGAGGCCCCTCCCAATCCCCCACCCCCACGACGAGAGGAAGATGGAAGAGTCCACCAGATTGACTGATGTGCAGCCGAGCGTGGCCAATGAGATAAGGGCTCGAAAGCTTTTTTTTAAAATTTATTAGAGGCACAGTAAATTACATCAGTGTACGTCCCATATATATATAATTACAATCATTGTACCCCTTAGTTTTTAAGGCTATTAAAAAAAGGAATAAAAACAGAGAAAGTGAGAGAGAATTGTGAAAGTGAAGAAGCGTGACAAAGGGAAAGAAGAGAGAACCCTTAGTCGAGGAGTTAGAGAAAGGAGATTAAGAGATAGACCCTAGAAAAAAAAGAGAAATAAAGAAGAAAAAAGGAAAAGACAGTTACTTTATTATAAAAATCACGCAAAAGGAATTTACCAACTCGGCAATTTCTCACCCCCCTTTACCCAGACCTGATGCCGGTACCTTTTTGAGGTACTCTTGCATCCTATCCTTGTAGTACATCTATAAATGTAGACCACGTCTTAAAAAAACGATCTGATTTTCCTTCCAGGCGGAGTCTCATATCTTCCAGATGTAGTATTTCAAACATAGTTGAAATCCACATGTTTACTGTTGGTACAGGAGCATTTTTCCAGAATTTTAAGATTAGCTTTTTTCCAGTTATTAACCCGTATTCAAATAGATTCTTTTGAAACACATTTAATTCAGGGCTACCTTCCGTTGTTCCAAAGATAATCCATTCTGCCTTTGGTGTCAGTTTTATTTTAAATAATTTTGTGAAGAATTCAAAAATTTCAGTCCAAAATTTTTTAATTTTTATACAAAAGACAAATGAGTGCGCTATAGTAGCTTCTTGAGACTGGCATTTATCACAGATAGGTGAGACGTTGGGAAAAAGTTTACTTATTTTAGTTTTTGAATAGTATAATCTATGTAAGATTTTAAGATTGTAAGATTGTAAGATTTTAAATTGTATTAAAGTGTGTCTTACGTTAATTGAAAATTTGTGCGCAATAAGTGTTCTTCCCACCTCTCTTTGGAAATTTTGATCGTTAATTCTTGTTCCCAGTCTCTTCTAATACCTTCAGTTGTTGGTATTTCTGCATTTAGAATAATATTATGTATATTTACATATTAAGTTTGCTGATTCAGCCTTTGTATTCATTGCTTCATCTAGTAGATCTAATGGCATATTGTAATATTCTTGTGCATAATTTTTCAGATAGTCACATATTTGAAAATATTTAAAATACTGATTGTTTCCCAAACTGTACTTTAGTTGTAGTTGTTTAAATGATTGTAATTTTCCCGTTTCATACAAATCTCCCAACATTTTAATTCCTGCTCTTTCCCATTGTATAAATGTTTTATCTATAATTGAGGGTTTAAACTAAGGGTTTTTAACTATAGGAGATAAGAGAGATAAATTTCTTAATTTTAAGTTGTATTTTATTTGTTTCCAAGTTCTAATTGTACTATACATAATTGGAGTTTTGTTAAAGTTTGTATTATTCAACTTCATTGGTGAGACAAGGATCGCTCCAATATTACCAGGGGAGCAGTCCTCTTTCTCCATAGTAATCCAATCCAGTTGCTGGGCAGAATTATCCAGCAGTTGAATCATATTTCTAATATTTACAGACCAGTAGTAATACATAAAGTTAGGGAGTGCTAATCCCCCTACTGCTTTGGGTTTATTCAAGTGCACTCTTTGTATTCTATGGGACTTATAATCCCATATGAAATTTGTAATGTCTGAATCCAGTTTTAAAAAAAACGTTTTTGGTAGGTATATTGGAATTGATTGGAACAGGTATAAAATTTGTGGTAGAAAAATCATTTTTATAGCATTTATTCAGCCTATTAAAGACATCGGAAGCGTTTTCCAGAATTTAATTAAATTATATAATTTCTTAAGTAAAGGATTATAATTTGCATTAAACATATCTTGATATCTTTTAGTAATTTCAATACCCAAGTATTTAACCCTCAATTAAATTTAATATATTTGGTATAGTGATATGAGGTTTTGTGATGTATAATGTATCAGCGTATAATTATATTTTATTATTTGAATATTTTGTATCATAGCCATAGATATTCGGATGTGTTCTAATTCTTTCCGCTAGGGGTTCAATTATAAGAGCAAATAACAGTGGTGATAGTAAACATCCTTGTCTATTACCCCTTGACAATTGAAATTTCGTAGATAAAATGTTATGTTAATATTCTGGCCGTTGGCTTATTATATAGTAATTTAATCCATAGAATGAAATTCTCTCCCAGTTGGAATTTTTGCAATACTTTAACGATATAATCCCATTCCACCTGATCGAATGCTTTCTCTGCATCCAACAAAATAATTGATAATTTTTTATCTTCAATTTGGTGTGAATGCATTATGTTGAGCAGACATCTCAAATTATTAAATGATTGTCTCTTAGGGATAAACCCCGTTTGATCCGGATGTATTAATTTACTAGCATACTTACTTAATCTTCTAGCTAATATTTCCGCTAATATTTTTTGATCTGTGTTTAATAACGCAATAGTTGTATATGATCCGGGTTCTTCCACATCTTTATCTTTCTTAAGTATTAATGTAATTGTTGACTCTGCTAGTGTTTCAGATAGTATTTGTTCTTTAAAGGCATATGTATACATTTTTTGTAGGCGTGGTGTAAATATGTCGTAAAAACTTTTATAGAATTCATTACTAAATCCATCAGGACCTGGTGTTTTTCCATTCTTTAATGTTATGTTAAATGTTATAAAGAAGCATGCAAACACTGCAAATAAAATACTGTAAGTTTTTGCAGTAAATAAAACCTTTTTTTAGAAAATGTTTTGTGTGTTCATTTGATTGCCTGTTACTGTTCGACTGTGTTAGTGTGTGCACATTAAAAATATGATGCAAAATGAAAGTCGCAAACTATGGAATTCATATTTTTCAGTATTGTTATCAAGGAAAATAAAGTCGTTCTAATTGTTTGATATTATTCATATGGAGGAGAAAATATAATCACCCTTTCCCTCTCCCCCCCTCCTCTGTCCCCTTCCCTCCCCCTCCACCTCTCTCTCCCTCCCCATCTCTCTCTCCCCTCCCTTTCCCCTCTCTCCCCCTGCCCTTCCCCTCTCTCTCTCCCCCTCTGTCTCAACCCCCCCTTTCCCCTCTCACACCCCCCTCTCCTTCTCCCCCTCCCCCCTCTCTCTCTCCCCCTCGCCCTCTCTCTCACTCCTCCTCCCCTCTCTCTCTCTCTCTCCCTCCCCTCCCTTCTCGCTCTCGCCCCCCCTATGTCTCAACCCCCCCCTTCCCCCTCTCACATCCCCCCTCCCCCTCTTTCTCCTTCCCATGCAGCGAGGCTCCGACCCCGTGCCGCAGACACCGCAGCTCGGCCCCCACCCTCCCCCTCCCGCCTGGAGAAATGGGCACTCGCACAACGCAATATTCCACCACTTACCTGGAGTAGACACGAGGCATCAAAAGCATCATTTTACATTGCTAATGCGTAATCGGGTTCCCCCAAATGCGCAGGCGCGGATGGTCGCAATTTTTTTCCCCAAAACCTCCATTGGACGGAACCAGAATTTCAGGTAATTTCCGTCAAAGTGGAAACGCTGATAGCGCTCCAATTTATTTTTCTCAGGATTTTTTTTAACTCTGGGAAAAAAACACCTTGGCCAGAGGCCTCCTAGATTTTGAGGCCCTAGGCTTCAGCATATGAAGCCTATAGGTAAATCTGGGCTTGCCAAGGCCCCTCTAGATCTCGAGGCCCAGAGCTTAAGCTTGTGAAGCTTATACGTAAATCCGGCCCTGCTCTCTGCGGTGTATGACTGGCGGCACAGGGACTCAGTTAGTAGAGCTCCTGTCAGAGTCCCAGGTTTGATCGTGATCTCAGGTGTTATCTGTGTATGGTGTTTACACCTTCTCCCTGTGGCCACGTGTGTTTCCTCTGGGTGCACTGGTTTCCTCCCACGTCCCAAAAACCTGCAGATTTGTAGGTTAATTGGTCCCTGCTAAATTGCACTTAATATATAGGGTCTGGATGAGAACACAGAGCTAGTGTGAAGGGGTGATTGATGGTCGACGTGGACTCAGTGGGCCGATGGTGCCGTTTCCATACTGTTCCCATACAGTTTGGAAGTCTAGTCTAAACTAAAGACTAGACTTTTAGTCTAAATTAAACTAGACGGCAGAAATCGTCAAAGGGCTCTGATTCAAAGCAGAGGTCATGTTGACATGCAAGTCATTAAACAAGAGGTGCACTCGCATACTTTATGCATAACTTTGAAGAGAAGTTTGAAAATACTGATTTCACACCAAAGCTAAGTTTTTATTTATAAATGATGAATAATGGGTCACTTCCTGAAGCTGAACATTTCAATGATATTTGAACATCAGAATCTTAAACGCTCTTGACTTCAGTTAAAGGAAATCAGCTGTTTTTTTCCAGCAATATTTATTTTAACTGCATTTCCATGTATATGAAATCCAGTTATGACTAGGTTTCTCATCATATCATTGAAAGTACACCAGCAACATTCCACAGTCCGCTGTAACCTCCTAACAGCCTTGAAAATGAACGTGGCTACTGTACTCTCAGATTTCTTAACACTATCTACTAACACACAGTTATATTTTTCTTTACACATTTTATTCACTAGGACAGAGGAATAGATTGGGTAAATGCATAGAGTGTCTTGCCCAGAGTAGATGAATCGAGGACCAGAGGACATAGGTTTAAGGTGAAGGGGAAAGGTTTAATAGGAATCTGAAGTGTAACGTTTTCACACAAAGGGTGGTGGGTGTAAACAAGCTACCAGAGGAAGTAGTTGAGGCAGGGACTATCCAAACATTTAAGAAACAGTTATTAGACAGGTACATGGATAGGACAGATATGGGCCAAATGTGGCCAGGTGGGACTTGTGTAACTGGGGCTTGTTGGACAGTGTGGGCAAGTTAGGCTGACATGCCTGTTTCCACAATGTATCACTGTGACTCTCTCTCTATGACTATAAAGTTCAAAAGAGTTGTCAATGAGGACAAGCATTGATTCACTGTCTTTCAGTGTGTCGAGCAAACTATACTAGATCAATCTAGGATTTTTACACGTTCTTCTGTCAGCGATTGTTCACTCACGTTACATTCTAGCCTCCACTTAGATCAAATACACGGCATTTTAGAGATCACAATTGCTTCTGCACAAGAAACAGCTTGGAGACGAGTTCCTTCCACAACGTTTCCCCTGTTAATCATGTTAATAGGTTCAACATGATAGTTGTTACTCAGAGAAATGTCACTGCCTTCTCCTGGTCTTTTTGAAAATAAAAAACAAGCAATTGTAGGCAAAATCTACTTTAGTTTATTTACACATTAAATTACATGTGAAAGCAAAAGAGAAACCAAAGGCTGGGAGTACTTCGGCTTGCACAAGACGTAAAATTATTCTAATTTAAATTAAATGTCTGAGATTTATGTGATTTTATTTTGATAACTTTTGAATAAGTGCTGATGCTAGTAATTTGGGGGGGGGGGGGGGGGGGGGGGCAAATTCCACATGACTTCCTTTTCTATAACCTTGTAAACCAACGACAAGATTCTACACAAAGACTAAGAAGTATTTCCGTAAAGCTGCTGCTGAATTATATTTGGTTGCATTTCAAGAACATGGGTCACTGGATCAAAATCCTCCCTTCCCCATGGGAGTTAATTGGAATTCATTCTCCAGAAGGACCACGGTTGTTCAAGATAGAGACACGAGAGACTGCAGATGTTGGATAATGGAGCACAGAACAAAATTGCTAAAGGAAAACAGTGGATTTAGTTTAGTTTGGAGATGCAGCACAGAAACAGGCCCTTCGGCCCACCGAGTCCACACTGACCAGCGATCCCTGCACAATAACACTATCCTACACACACCAGGGACAATTTACGCATATATGCCAATTAACCTACAACCTGCACGTCTTTGGAGTGTGGGAGGAAACCGAAGATCTCTGAGAAAACCCACGCGGTCGTGGGGAGAACTAACAAACTCTATGCAGACAGCGCCCGTAATCGGGATCGAGCCTGCGCCTCTGGCACTGCTATCGCTGTAAGGCAACAACTCTACCACTCTGCCATCGTGCCACCCCAAGTGGGATCAAGCAACAGATGGTGACAAATGGATGGTCAAATCAAGTTGAGTCAAGCTTGTTGTCAAATGCACGTACAGTGAGATACAGGTACAATGAAAATCTTGCTTGCAGTAGCATCACAGCACAAAGACTCTGACAACAGAAAAAGAGATAAATTATACATAACCTACACATCATTCTACAAGACAGTGCAAAAAAAAAGACAGTGTGAAAAACAAGATGTTAATGAAAAACACAATTAGAAATCACGCCCCTGGTGGTGTAGAACGTATTCATTTGCTGAGCATAAGCATTGATTCATTCTCGTTCAGTGTGTAGAGCAAACTACAGTCTACATTATCTATATCCCTCATAATTTCACATATCTCAGTCATGTCCCCTCTCAAAATCATCTGCTCCAGGAAAACAGACCCAGCCTCACCAGTCACTCCTCATAACGAAAACACTCAAATCCAGGCAAGTTCCTGGTGAATCTGCTCTGCACCCTCTCCGGCACAACACCGGAGATGATATTGCTGCCATCAAGCCAGGCCTGAGATCCATGGACATCAGGAAAAACATAAAAACTGCAAATTAATCAAATCTCTCAGTAAAAAATTGCTCATGAACTGCCAAGTACGAGTTCTTAATTACACCTTGAAAAGTTGAAATTCCTAATTTATAGAGTCACGGAGTCATAGATTGTGCCCAACGTCCCCACACTGGCCACTTTCTTTCCCAATTATTGTTAACACTGGTGAATAGAAGGACATGGCACTGTGGCGATGAATTCTTTGGCATCCAGAATTGTGAGTCTGAATGCGACCATGGCAGCTGGAGACTTTAAATTTGAGTACAGCAATAAATTTGAAATTAAATGTCACCATCAGTTGCCGTGATCCTGAAACCACCAGATTGCGGATAAAAGCCAATCTGGTTCACTGAGAAAAAAATCTGATAACCATACTCATTCAAGGCCATATGCAACTCCAAACCCATCCATATGTTCGACTTTTAAATAACCTTGCAAGCTACTTGGTTCACAAGCAATTATGAGCGGTCATGTCAAGCCTATTACCAACAGTGAGTCAGGACTGGTTTAGATTAGTTTAGAGATAAATGCGTAAACAGGCCCTTCGGCCCACCAAGTCCGCACCGACCAGAGATCACCCTGTACACTAACACTAACCTACACAAATACTATCCTACACACTAGGGACAATTTACAATTTTACCAAGCCAACTAGCCTACACACCTGTGCGTCTTTGGAGTGTGGGGGGAAACCCGAGCACCCGGAGAAAACCCATGCAGGTCACCGGGAGAAGGTACAGACATCATACAGACAGCACCCATAGTCAGGAACGACCCCGGGTCTCTGGCGTTGCAAGGCATCAACTCAACCACTGTGCCACCCAATGTTTTCATTTGAACTGGCACAGAATGGGATGCAATGAACAGAAAGGCAAATAAGTAAAGGAATATTGACTGGAATTTCTAAAGTGTTTTAGAAAGGGGAGAAATCTCTTTAGTCAGAGGGTGGTGAATCTGTGAAATTAATTTCCTCAGATGTGTGTAGAGGCAAGACATTGGGTATTTTTAAAGCAGAGATTGACAGGTTCTTGATTAGTAAAGGTGTCAAACATTACAGGGTGAAGGCAGGAGAATGGGGTTGACAGGGGAAGATAGATCAGCCATGATTGAATGACGGAGTTGGCTCAATAGACTGAATGACCGTACTCTCCTATGACTTACGAACTTATGAACGTATTGTAGGAAGGAACTGCAGATGCCAGTTTACACTAAAGATAGACACAAAATGGTCCAGAAATGCTTCCTGACACATTCAGTTACTCCAGCATTTTGTATCTATCTTCCATGAACATGTGTGTCTACGAGGAAGTCTAACAAATAAAAGACAGTGTTAAATGTCCTCCTATAGTACAATTGGCCCAAAGATCTTCACAACATCTGACAATGTGACATTCCAGTAATAGAAAATAATAAAGATTGCAATGTAACCAATGGGATATGGCCAGGGTGGCAGGTTTCCTTGACAAAACTCCATCCTTCCTCATGCAATACACTGTGAAGATTAACTGAAGATTGGGGTGGCACAGTGGTGCAGCGGTAGAGTTGCTGCCTTACAGCGCCAGAGACCCATTTGGATCCTGACCACTGGTGCTGTCTGTACAGAGTGTGGACAGTCTCCCTGTGACCATGTGCGTTTTTAGTTTTTAGTTTTTATTGGGTCTGTCCCACTTAGGTGATTTTTTAGGCGACTGTCGGCGACTACAACAATGGAATTCACCAAAGTCAGCACCGGCGACAACCTGCATCATCCTGGCTTTCTTTGCCCTCAATTAGTAATTATTTGCATTAACGAGCTGGAAGAGGGGCCACAATGTAAGTTTGTCAATATTACGTAAAACTTATGAAATAGCAAGTTGCATTAAAAATTATTGTGCGGCTGGCAATTGATGTGCGCAGATTGAGAGTGTGAGCAAACATTTGGCAAATAGAGTTTAATGCGGATTAAGAAAATTAAGAAAGACTGCAAATGACTGAAAGACTGTACAGACAGATCTAAGGTAGACAAAAATGCTGGTCTATCACCTATTCCTTTGTTCCATAGATGCTGCCTCACCCCCTGAGTTTCTCCATCATTTTTATCTATCTTCGATTTTTCCAGCATCTGCAGTTCCTTCATATACAGAGAGATGTAGATGGTTTTATGTATGATTCATTCATTGTTTAGCAGGGAGGTGATTCAGACTCAGACCTTATTGTCATTTACACCTGGATGTAATGAACTTCTTAGTTCGCATGAAACTATAAGAAAGCTATACATACAGTAATGATAAATACAACAATAGATGCAATGAAGAGTGCAAAACAGCAGATTGGTGCAAGATTGGAGAGCAATGTGAAGTAATGCAAAAACAAATACTGAATAATGGAATGAGATAGAATTAAGAGTACATGCCACACCTCTGTGATGGGAGTGTGAAAGAGGTGATTGATTCTGGGGTTAGTTTATCAGTGGGGAAGAAACTGTTCTTAAGTCTGGGTGTCTGGGCTTTCAAGCTCTGGGATCTTCTCCCAGGGGGTAGAAGAGAGAAAAAATGAATGGCCAGAGTGGCAGTGTGGCCATCCTTGAAGATAGTTCCAGCCTTTCTGCTGCAATGCACAGCAAACGGACTGAATGGAAGGACATAATGAGCCTGTGATGGACTGGGCTGTGTTCACCACAGTACACAGTGTACACAAGGTGTCAAGAGCAGAGCAGTTACAAAAGAGTACGCAGACAAAAATGCTGGAGAAACTCAGCGGGTGAGGCAGAATCTATGGAGCGAAGGAATAGGCGACGTTTCGGGAAGGGTCTCGAGATTCTCCAGCATATTTGACTACCTTCGATTTTTCCAGCATCTGCAGTTCTTTCTTAAACAGTTACAATTGTAAGATCAGCTGCATGCCGTCAGAATATATTCTACAGGGCATCTCTAAAAGTCGAGAGAATCCCCATGGACATGCCAAATCTTCACAGACTCCTAAGTATGCCAGTACATTGATTCACATTCTTGATCACCACATCAGTGTGAAGGAACCAGGTTGGCTTGCTGATTATATGGATGCCAAGAACTTTGAAGATATTGACCATCTCTACGCAGCTCTACTGATGAGGACAGATTATGTTCACCCTCCCCCAAACCCCACTTGCTTTGGTCAACAACCAACTCTTTTGTCTTGCTTATGTTCAGAGCTAAGTTATTATTCGGACATGAAGTTAAGAACTCACATGGCATATGGTCCTTTACTGCAAAGGGATTACAGTTTACAAATGGAGTCATTTTGTACATGATATACCAGATGTGGGTGAGGCCACAGCTAGAGTATAGCACAAAGATTTGGTCCCCTTGCATAAAAAAAAGGATATAGTAACACTGGAGGCCGTCAAAAGGTGAAGCACTTGGAGAATAAGATTCCAACTAAACGGAATCTTCAAGTAACCCTTGCGTCCCCTTTCTCCCCATCCCTCCCCCACCCTAGTCGTCGTACTAGTTTCACTGACGTACTGGTGAGTTTCACTGTCTGTATAACTCATTACCACCTACCCCAGAGCCAACAATGGACCATTGTGGGCTCCACCTTTCCTTGATCATTTTTTTGCATATCTTTCATTCGTTTGTTCTGTATCTCCATATATCTACAATCTATATATCTTGTTTCCCTTTCCACTGGCTCAGTCTGAAGAAGGGCGTCGACCTGAAACATCACCTATTCCTTTTCTCCAGAGATGCTGCCTGACCCGCTGAGTTACTCCAGCTTGTGTCTGTCTTGGGTTTCAAGCGGCATCTTCCAACACATTGAATGTATTAAAACTACAGCTTTCAAGCTGGGAGAATACATCTGCAGTTCGGCGTTGGAGCCACACATCCAACCGTGTACATTCCGTCTGCCAGGTTTCTGCAATACAACAGTGCTTTGAACACAATCCACACGGTGTTAGGAGACCAATTACATATGTTTTTAACAGTAAATTCTGGTAATACTGACAGGCTCTTATTGTAACAGTTCACGTTAAAATTAAATGTTATAATAATTCATATAATTAACTACCCTGTGATATTATTTAAATGTACTTGTTGTCATTTGTCACTTAATTCGCAACACAAGGAACAACTATATTTTTGCTGGGGGGTTTTCCCCCAATTATCAAATTTAGAAATGTTAGTTTACTTTAGATACTGCGTGGAAACAGGCTCTTTGGCCCACCGTATCCGAACCAACCAGCGATCTCTGTACATTTGAACTATGCTACACACACTAGTGAACATTTGCATTTGTACTAAGCCAGTTAACCTACAAACCTTACCCGAGGGGAATCTGAAGAAGAAAACCCACACAGGTCACGGGGAGAAGGTACAAACTCCGTGCAGACAGAACCCGTAGTCAGGATCGAACCCGGGTCTCTGGCGCTGTAAGGCAGTAGCTCCACCGCTATGCCACCGTGCAATTTACTTGTTATCTTTTCTCAATAATGTTTATATTGCACTTATATAGTATTAATTCATAAAATTCACTATATACTATAGTGTTCAATTCTTATATGTCTCATTACAATTTGAGTTTCTTTTTCATTTTATCTCAAAACTAATAGGACTGTCCCAAATTTGTAATAATCCTATTTAACATAGATTGTATTACAAAATGCAGCAGTATCAAATACTCTATTCTTGCAGTATCCGTTGCTCAGTCCAAGGGTCCATTTTCAAGCCAAGAAAAAAGCATCTCATCCATAATTCCTTTAACAGATGCACAACTAACGTCCAAATGCCAATCTTGGTCATCTGTCATCTAACAGCTACCATAAATTACATTAGCAGGGGGTTCACGAGATCCAACTAATCCGACACATTTCAAAACCTGCAACAATGTTTTGCCTCTATCAAGTAGAAACATGAGTAGAATTATTTGTACCTTTACCAAATAACAATATTTTACATTTATTTTCTTCACTAGGATTTTAGACTGCATTAGATTTTTGAGGCAAATCCCTTCAACATGCAACTGAAGTACAATCCCTTCATTGTGCTCCAATAACATGTTAGCCATTTGGATTGATTGAACGAAAAACAGTGTGGAAACAGGCCCTTCGGTCCACCGAGGCCATGCTGACCATTGATCATCTTCTCCTACTGGTTAATCTATTGTTTGTTTATTGTCACGTGTACTGAGGTACAGTGAAAAGCTTTTGTTGCGCGCTGTAGTTCTATATTACCCACTTTTGCATCCGTACTCACTGGGGGAAATTTACAGAGGCTGATAAAACCAATGAACTGGCACGTCTTTGAGTGCAGGAGGAAATGCATGTGGTCACAAGGAGAAGGTGCAAATTCCACACAGACAGCACCTGAGGTCAGGATCAAACCCGAGCCTCTGGCATTGTAAGGCAGCAGCTCTACCTGGCTACATTTACTATTTACCACCAGCATTTTGGCTGCCTATGTAAAAACGGCACAATGGATAGGGAATCCACATTATTAACTGATTTAACTTGGCCAGTTCTATGCTCCAGCTATGAGTTGAAAATTACCTCCCTTGTGCATTATCTGATAACAGTCATAATACTATAAGATGAAGGAGAAGGAAAAAATTTTGAAAATTAAGCTGGCCAATTGTAATTGCTGGGAAATTAGCTGTGTTTCAATTTCAATGCCAAACCTTCAACAGAAGTTCAATCGGAACAGTGTTAACATGCATAAACAAGGCAATAACGTTGTGCCAAGAACCTCAAGGAGTCAAGGCTCATGCCATGAGATCCAAGGCTCATGCCAAGAGATCCAAGGGTCCAAGAGATGTACCTAGAGATCCAAGCAAAGTCCGGCCACTACTTCACACCACTCTATGAACACATTGTTGGAACCTGTGTACCCACTCCATTGAACCACAAGCACTTGGTTCGATGACACCATCTGTAATGATCACCAGTAATGATGGAAATCAACAATGGTGCAAATCAAAATCTATGTCCACACAATCAGTACTAAAACTTAATACGTGGACACAGAAATGAATTATACATGTAGAATAAGTAAATAAAAGAATGCAATAACTTAATTCATTTTTATTCTACTTGTTAAACTAATCTAATGAAAATCAGGCAGTTGATTAGAAAAATCTTTTAAAAAGTAGGCTCAGAGATAATAATGTATTTTCAGTTTTCTCAAATTGGGAATCCAGTTTGGGAGATCTAGGATGTGTCTCACATTCCTTTATTTTTGCCTTACTCTCAACGACACCAAATAATTAATTTACTTCCTATTTTTATACATTTATACTTGTACTGACCCATGAACATATTAATGGAACCCCGTACCAATTCCTTTGTACCATAAATTTCAAGTTGTTTTGACACATAGATCTAGTGAAAATAATCAGGAATAATTTACAGACGTATTCTTTAGGTGGCCAGTGGAATCCATCTCTCCCGTACTACGGTGCCATTACAGACAACTTCAATAATAGTCGAGCTTAATCGTGTAACACAAGGCCTTTTGGATACATGGAAATTCATGCCTTCTTGAATGTGTTTCCTTTAACCTTTTGTGATGACGACACAAGAATCCCAGCGAGCCACGTGGGGTAGAAGTTCCCAGTTCTCGCTGTCACACCCAGACAGGAGGCCCGGCTTGCCCGCCACAGATCTGGGAAGCCGCGGAGCCCGGCCCCTGCTCGCCCTGAAGACCAGGAAGCAGAGGCGAGGTGGGGGGGGGGGGGGGGGAGTGGGGGGGACTTGTCTGGACTTAAACAATAATGAAAGGAATAGATAGAGTGGATGTGTAAGAAGGAACTGCAGACGCTGGTTTAAACCGAAGAGAGACACAAAAAACTGGAGTAACTCAGCGGGACAGGCAGCATCTCTGGAGAGAAGGAATGGGTGACCCTTCGTCAGACTAGTCAGGGGAAAGGGAAATGAGAGATACAGACCATGATGTAGAGAGATATAGAACAAATGAATGAAAGATATGCAAGATATTAACGATGATAAAGTAAACAGGCACTTGTTCTGCGGTCGAGAAAGAAACGGAGGGTTTAAGGTTTTCCTGGTGGGGGATGGAGGTGCAGACTGACTGAACGTCGTAGTAAAGATGAGGGAGTGGGGGCTTGGAGAGCGGAAGTCATAAAAGAGATGAAGGGCATGTGAGGTATCTTGGACATAGGTTGGGAGAGATTGGACCAGGGGGGATAGGATGGAGATGAAGTACGTGGAAATCATATCCGTGGGACAGGAGTAGGCTGAAACAATGGGTCTGCCAGGGGTGATTGTGGATTTTTGGGAGAAGGTAAAAACGGGCTGTGAAACGATAAGGTTGGAGGCTGTGGAAGGTAGAGCGCCAGGAAGTGATGACATCAGTAACGGGGTTTGAGATTAAGGCCTGGTGCTCATCTGTGGGATCATGGCCCAAGAATATGGTGTCTGAGAGTTGTCACTTGGCCTCAGCCCAGTAGAGGTCAGCGCACCAGACTACCACGGCACCTCCCTTGTCGGCGGGTTTGATTATAATGTCAGGGTTGCTGCAGAGTGAGTGGAGGGCTGTATGTTCAGAGGGGATGTGGTTAGAGTAGATGAGGGGAGTGGAAAAGTTGAGACGGTTGATGTCACGCCGGCAGTTAGAACTAAAGAGGTCTAAAGAGGGTAGAAGGCCATTCTTGGGAGTCCAAGAGGAGGGGGACTGGTGGAGATGGGAGAAGGGGCATCACTGGGTGATCAGGACCTTCCCATAGAAAAAGGCACGGAGGTGATGGAAGAAAAGCTCTACGTCATGGCGGACCCAGAACTCGTTGAGGTGGGGGCGGAGGGGAACGAAGGTGAGGCCTCTGCTGAGGACAGACCATTCCATATCAGAAAGGGGGAGGTCAAGGGGGATGGTGAAGACACGACAAGGGTTGGGGTCAGAGGGGGGCCGGGGAGTGGACAAAGGCCGAGGAGGGTCTGGTGGGGGGTGTGGAGAGAATATTCCCACTGGTGGGAGAGTCTAGGACCAGAGGTCACAGCCTCAAAATCAAAGGGCGCTCTTTTAGAAAGGAGGTGAGGAGGAACTTCTTTAGTCAGGGGAGCTAATCTATGGAACTCACTTGCCACAGAGGGGTGTAGAAGTCGTCAGTGGATATTTTTAAGACAGAGATAGATAGATTCTTGATTACAACGGATGTCAAGGGTTATGGGGAGAAGGCTGGAAAATAGAATTAGGAGGCAGAGATCAGCCATGATTGAATGGTGGAGTGGGCTCGATGGGCCGAATGGCCTAATTCTATTCCTATAAATTGTGAACTTGAGAATAAGGGGCAGGAAGAAAAACTGGGAGGGTCTTAGCTTCTGTGCCCTCATGGTCAGCTGCAGGAGGCAACCGCCAGGGGCACGAAGGTTGGGGATGGCTGGGCAAGGAGGACGACCGCTCATCCAGGATGGAGCTGACGGCTGCAACGGCCCTTTATCGCCAACTGCAGCTGGGACTGTAAAATGACACCAAAACTAGGCGACTACTGCATATAGACTCAGTGTGCAGGAAGGAACTGCAGATGCTGGTTTAAACTGAAGATAGACACAAAAATGCTGGAGTAAATCAGCGGGACAGGCAGCATCTCTGGAGAGAAGGAATCGGTGATGTTTCGGGTCGAGACTCTTCTTCAGACTGACTCAGACTCAGTGGATTATTTCTATGCATCATCTACTCAACTGGGGTTTGTACTTATCTGTAGCAATAATATTACAGATCTGCGTGTAAAAAAAGCACCTCACTGACATTGGTCCTCGTGATAATAAAGGAACCATTGAATCAGACTTATTTTATAGCCAATTCGTATTCAGATATGGTCATACTGTGACCAGTACAACTACTCATTCACTATAATGCAATAATATAAAACAACGCAGATATCAATAGTTGCCTATTTGCAGTTGGTAATCGTGACCGACTAAAATAAAATAGGTTCTAAATGTTTTTTCCTCCTGGGTTTGATTGCCAATAGGTTTCACACTGCTCTTGATGATATTAAATCAACTACTTTGGGCAGCACATTAGCGCAGTGGTGGAGTTGCCACTTTACAGAGAGAGTAAATAAGTAAGTAAGTAAGTACGTTTATTGTCCAAGTATTCACATACAAGGAATTTGCCTTGGTGCTCTGCCCACAAGTAACAACATGACATACAGTGACAATTACAAATGACTCCGAAAACACTAAACATTAATAATAATAATAAAACATTAATGATAAAACACCATTGATCAAGTATGTGAACCAACAAAATACCAGATCAAAGGGAGGCTACAGATTTTTGGCTGTTGAGTAGAGCAACCACTCGTGGATAAAAACTGTTTTTATGTCTGGCTGTGGCAGCTTTGAGACCCAGGTTCAATCCTGATGATGGGGGCTGTCTGTACAGAGTTTGTACAAAAATTGTAAATTGTCCCTAGTTAGTGTAGGGGATGATCGTTGGTCAACGTGGACTCGGTGGGCCTAAGGGCCAGTTTCTGCGCTGTGTCTCTAAAGTCTACTTTATTTACAATACATAACTTGGGGGATTTAGCTTTCAGCTCTGTATCTAAAAGTGAATAATGAAGTGTTTGACCTTTTAGTGATGTCTAACATAGGTAGATATGAAACAGAATGTTCAGCCGTTATGTCTGGGTCTGTGTTCCAACTGTGGCAATCTCACAGGAATTGAAAATATTCCTCTATGCTCTCCAAAGAGCAACGGAACAATTTGCCCCAACACTTATCCCTCAATCCGCGCCACTAAATACATTATCTGATCATTATCACTTTGCTGTTTGTGCGAGCTAGCAGTGTGCAAATCTGTCTGCCACTTCACCTGCATCACAGTGATTACACTATATAAAAAAACACGGCAGACTAGTCACAGTGCTAGAGTAATTCAGCGGTTCCGGAAGCATCGCTAGAGAACATGGATAGGCGACATTTTAGGTCAGGATCCTTCTTCATACTGATTGCAGAAGGGGAGTGAAACACAAGCACCTCTTCTAACCTAAAATAGACACAAAAGGCTGTATGAAGAAGGGTCTCGACCTGAAACGTCACCCATTCCTTCTCTCCATTGATGCTGCCTGTCCTGCTGAGTTACTCCACTTTTTGTGTCTATCTTCGGTTTAAACCAGCATCTGCAGTTCCTTCTTACACACCTCTTTTAACCCTATCTACTGCATTTGTTGCTACTGATATAGTCAGTAGTACATCGACGAGAGCTAGCGTAGACAAGGCAACTTTCGCCATACACCTGCATTCGGTTCACCAAGGCCTGTCCTGGTTGGTTTGCTCCTGATTTTAGCCAAGCTGGCAATTCATGGGTCACAGCCAGGCAGAAGAGGGCTCTCCCCGAGCAGACTGCTTGCCCCTTTTCCAGGGTTATGTCTGTGCTCGGATGCCCCTTGGAAAAGAGCACGTGATGGCCATGGGGATAACCGGGACTGCTGGGCACCGAGGGGGGTCGGCTGTGGACCGGATCAGGATTGCAAAATAGTCATTTGATATTTAGTAATAAGAATATTTGGTCATGTTTGTATTTTGGTGGCGGGTGTGTTGCTAATGATTGTTTTGTAAACATTATTATTGTAAATAATCGAATAAATTTAGTTTTGATTTTTTTTTAAAGGCCTTTTGAAGCTCCTGATTGCAAACCATTTTAATGCCCCTTCCTATTCCCATACTGACCATTCTGTGAGGCCACACACATACTGGATGAACAGCACCTCATAGTTCACTTGGGTAACATACAGTGTGAACCTTGAATTCTTCAAGATCAGTTAACTCACCAATAAACACCTGCTCCCTTTCCCCACCCCCTCACATCCCGAGCCCGTATCTTCCTTTCTCCTTTCCCTGTTCATTTCCATCTATATTCCTTCCTCCAGCTTCACTATTCATGCCTCCCCTCTCCTTACCTCACTGCCTTTTTGTTTTTTTCAGCTATGGGCTTCGTCCAACAATCTGCAAATCGAAGCCCTCCCCCTCACCTGCAACCACCTATCACTTGTCTGGCTTTATCCCACCCTCACCTCTCTTCCAGCTTTCTTCCATACTTCCTTGTTCCATCTACAATATCTGAAGAAAGGTCCCGGCCCGAAACTTCACCTATCCATGTCCTCCAAAGATGCTGTCTGACACTCTGAGTTACTTCAGCACTCTGTGTCTTTTTTTTTTGTAAACCAGCATCTGCGGTTTCCTGCGTCTAATTGATAGACTATGAAGCTTTTTCATGTCACCCTCAAATGTATAATAGGCATTTTAATTTAAAAAATACCTTTATAACATAATCTTTCTCATATAGGTATCCTAACTCCAAATTGCAATCAACACATTCTTCAGTGAGATTTTATGCATGTCAGAAATCCACAGAAACTACCAAGCTATCTAATTAACCTTTCATTAATGAGCGTGAGCATCAGAGTATATGCAGAAGAATATTCATTGCTCATTTCATTTACTTCTCTCAACACAAATTTGGAAATATGCCACAAATCCAAGGTGTGGTGTCTTCACTAAACCAGCCCATTTCTAAGTTGTTAACTAAAACTGTTAACTAAAACTAAAAATGAATAAAAGATCATGGATAGGTGACATTTCAGGTCGGAACCCGTATTGAGTCTGAAGAATCGTCCCGACCCAAATGTACCTTTAGTTTAGATAAGAGATACAGCGCAGAACAGGCCCTTTGGCCCACCGAGTCTGCACCGACCAGCGATCCCTGAACATGAACGATATCCTACACACTGGGGATCATTTTTACTAAGCCAATACTGAATCCTCTCCCAATTTAGAAAGTGTGCTATGCTTTTATCCCTTTATCAGAGTGCTTGACCATACACTTTGCTACGCTGTATTCATTTGCCACTTCTCTGCCCACTCTCCCAACCTGTCCGAGTCCCTCTGAAGATTCTCTGCATCATCAACACTACCTGCCCTCCATAACATCCACAAACTTGGCTACAAAATCATAATTTCCATCATCCAGATCATTAACATATAACGTGAAAAGTAGCGGGCCCAACACCGACCCTTGCAGAACATCACTAGACACCGGCAACCAACCAGAAAAGACTCCTTTATTCATTCTCTTTCTCTTCTGCCAGTCACCCAATCTTCTATCCATGCTGCAGATAGACACAAAGTGCTGGATTAACTGAGCAGGCCAGGCATCATCTCTGGAGAAAAAGAGGATGGGTGGCATTTCGGGTCGAGACCCTTCTTCACCTAGTACCCTGCATCGAATACCATGGGCTCCTACCTCATTTAGCAGCCTTACGTGCGACATCTTATCAAAAGCTTTCTG
The DNA here is from genome assembly GCA_963514005.1 of Raja brachyura. The sequence continues at coordinate 15,424,703 of OY740800.1, forward strand.
AAAACCCAAGATAAAAAAAGGTCAATTTTGGCCCAAAACACAGAGGAATCTTTAAACATTTTTTAAAAAGAAATGGGACTTCGTTGGATAAATTATGGGTTTACAGCTTGGAACTTGGAATTTGATGAATGGATCATGGAATCTTTTCATATTCAATTATACCATATCTACCCAGATTAAATGGATAATTATTAGATGTTACAGTGCCCTCCATAATGTTTGGGACAAAGACCCATCATTTATTTATTTGCCTCTGTACTCCACAATTTGAGATTTGTAATAGGAAAAAATAACATGTGGTTAAAGTGCACATTGTCAGGTTTTAATAAAGGCCATTTTTATACATTTTGGTTTCACCAGGTAGAAATCACAGCAGTGTTTATACATAGTACCCCCATTTCAGGGCACCATAATGTTTGGGACACAGCATGTGTCATGTAAATGAAAGTAGTCATGTTTAGTATTTTGTTGCATATCCTTTGCATGCAATGACACATCCGGCACAGATCTATTTGCACTTTATACTGCTTTAACTGTTTTTTTTAAATCGTGTTTCTCTGGGTGTCTAAATTTTTAGCTAATTAAGTTATTCCATTGGATGGAAGCTGCAAACCAAATCTCATTGTACCTCTGTGCAATGACAATAAAATATATTATAGTTATTATTAAGTCTGCAATTCATGGACATCACCAGTCGCTGGGTGTCTTCTCTGGTGATGCTCTGCCAGGCCTGTATTGCAGCAATCTTTAGCTTATGCTTGTTTTGGGGGCTAGTCCCCTTCACTTTTCTCTTCAGCATATAAAAGGCATGCTCAACGGGTTCAGATCGGGTGATTGTCTTGGCCACTTGACCATTTTTTTAGCTTTGAAAAACTCCTTTGGTGCTTTAGCAATATGCTTGTGATCATTGTCTTGCTGAAGAATGAATCACCGGCCAATGTGTTTTGAGGCATTTGTTTGAACTTGAGCAGATAGGATGTGTCTATACACTTCAAAATTCATTATGCTACTACCATCAGTAGTTGTATCATCAATGAAGATAAGTGAGCCAGTACCTTCAGCCCAGGCTGTAACAACCCCACCACCGTGTTTCACAGATGAGGTGGTATGCTTTGGATCTTGGGCATTTCCTTCTCTCCTTCATACTTTACTCTTGCCATCACTCTGAAATAAGTTAATCTTCTTCTCATCTGTCCACAAGACCCTTTTCCAGAACAGTGGTTGCTCTTTTAAGTACTTCTTGGCAAACTGTAACCCGGCCATCCTATTTTTGTGGCTAACCAGTGGTTTGCATCTTGCAGTGTATCCTCTGTATTTCTGTTCATGAAGTCTTCTACGGACAGTGGTCATTGACAAATCCACACCCGACTCCTGGAGAGCGTTTCTGATTTATCGGACAGGTGTTTGGGGATTTTTATTTATTATAGAGAGAATTCATCTGTCATCAGTTATGGAGGTCTTCCTTGGCCTGCCAGCCCCTTTGCGATTAGTAAGCTCACTAGTGCTCTCTTTCTTCTTAATGATGTTCCAAACAGCTGATTTTGGTAAGCCTGAGGTTTGACTGATCTCTCTAACAGTTTTATTCTTGATTCTCAGTCTTATAATGGCTTCTTTGACTTTCATTGGTCCTCATGTTGATTATCAGCAATAAAAGTTTCCAAAGGTGATGGAAAAACTGAAGGAAAGACTGGGTACTGAAAGCTCTCTTATACCTGCATTAAGGAGACAATTAAACACACCTGAGCAATTACAAACACCTGTGAAGCCATGTGTCCCAAACACTATGGTGCCCTGAAATGGGGGGGGGGGGACTATGTATAAACACTGCTGTAATTTCTACATGGTGAAACCAAAATGTATAAAAATGGCCTTTATTAAAATCTGACAATGTGCACTTTAACCACATGTGATTTTTTTTCTATTACAAATCTCAAATTGTGGAGTACAGTGGCAAATAAATAAATGATGGGTCTTTGTCCCAAACATTATGGAGGGCACTGTAACATCTAATAATTATCCATTTAATCTGGGTAGATATGGTATAATTGAATATGAAAAGATTTCATGCTCCATTCATCAAATTCCAAGTTCCAATGTGTAAACCCATAATTTATCCAAAGAAGTCCCATTTCTTTTTAAAAAATGTTTAAAGATTCCTCTGTGCACACACCAAAATTTGCCTCTCACTCAATATCTTGGGTTTTCAGAAAACTTTTGATAAGATGTTGCACATGAGGGTGCTAAATGAGGTAGGAGCCCATGGTGTTAGAGGTAAGGTACTAGCTGAAGAAGGGTCTCGACCCGAAATGCCACCCATCCTCTTTTTCTCCAGAGATGATGCCTGGCCTACTGAGTCCTCCAGCATTTTGTGTCTATCTGCAGCATGGATAGAAGATTGGCTGACTGGCAGGAGAGAGAGAGAAGGAATAAAGGGAGTCTTTTCTGGTTTGTCCCAAACATTATGGAGGGCACTGTAATTAAAGCTCCCTTAAGTCTATTCTCCTTCAAAAAAACATTAAACCTCTAAATCAATTCGCCAAGCTACAATCAGTCTGTTTCATAAGTCAATCTGTGCATCTGTGCATCTTCTGTGCTTTAGCATCCTTGTCAAAGCAATTTTCCATCCAGTCATCACTTTTTTTTCAAACTATCTGAATGCTTTAGTATATCACAAGAGTTGAGTTTGAATACTAAACTTTAAAAACCTATTAGCTTTGAACTCCTGACAATTTTACTGCATGGATCCATATCTGTTAGATTTGAGACAATCAAAGCTTATTTCGACTTAAAACCTGTCTACCAACAGAGCAGGGAGATTCTCTGCATCAGTCTGAGTGGAAATCAAACTCAGGATAATCCTTCGGAAAGAAATTAGCACCTCCAAATATATAACTTCCATCAATTGTCTTCTTTCCCTTAAGATAAAATGGTGTTTTGTGAAATTAGCTGAAACAGGTAGCTAATCATGCTGTCCAAAAATATACACCTGCGGAATAACTATTCTATATTATTCTAACCCGGAGCCCTGACCCAGCTCTACCTGCTGCACCACTGTGATGATCTGTGCATTTTGATTCCCTGAAATTAACATTTTTGTCTCTGCTGACCACGTCTGAAAAATTCATTCTAACTCAATATCTGCTGCGTGGACCCGGACGGTGATTGTAGTTATTTTGTATCAATGCAATGCTGACAGTGAAGCAAAATGTGCAGAATAATGCAGCACTGCTGATTGTTTCCATAAATCAGAATCAGGCACCTATAGCAGGTGGAAATGCAGCGTTCCCCTCCATCATGAGCACACACACACATTCTAGTTTAAGAAGGAACTGCAGATGCTGGAAAATCCAAGGTAGACAAAAATGCTGGAGAAACTCAGCGGGTGAGGCAGCATCTATGGAGCGAAGGAAATAGGCAACGTTTCGGGTCGAAACCCTTCTTCATACGGGTTTTAGTTTAGTTCAGAGATACAGCAAGGAAACAGGCCATTCAGCCCACCGAGTCTGCACTGACCCGCAATCCCTGTACACTAACACTATTCTACATGCTAGAGAATCCTATACTCGAGGGACAATCTACAACTTCTTCATTGAAGCCAATTA